>CM042256.1:12938549-14138549 GCA_023566225.1 Romanogobio albipinnatus
AGAGCAGCTCCCATACCATACTGCCACACAGTTGGTCAGGATGCTTTCTATTGCGCAGCGATAGAAGTTCACCAGGATAGCCGAGGAGAGCTGATTCTTCCTCAGTGTCCTCAGGAAGAAAAGGCGCTGGTGAGCTTTCTTGACCAGGCTGGAGGTGTTGGTTGTCCACGACATGTCCGCCGAGATGTGGATCCCCAGGAACTTGAAACTGGAGACACGCTCAACAGCCATTCCATTGATGTGGATGGTGTCGTGTGTGCCTCTTGACTCTTTCCTGAAGTCCACGATGAGCTCCTTCGTTTTGGTGGTGTTGAGGAGCAGGTTATTATCAGCGCACCATGTGGCCAGGTGCTGGATCTCCTCCCTGTAGGCAGTCTCATCGTTGTTGCTGATGAGACCAATCACCGTAGTGTCGTCCGCAAACTTGACGATGGAATTAGATCCATACACAGGCTTGCAGTCGGAGGTGAAGAGGGAGTAGAGTGTTTAATTGTTTCTTGTGGGGTCATAAGGTATACAGTATTCATCATTGACAGGGGCTAGTCAGTGATTTTATTGGCATCCGAATCCAGAATGTCAGTGTTTTTCTCCCACCACCCACGTAAAAATCCCTGGCCGAATTGCCTACTGTTTTTTGACAAACACCAAGGTCGTGTGGTAATTGAATTGTCGTCCGAATCCACATCTCTTGAGTTATAGTTAAAATGGTTTTCTGTCTTGTATTTTATCTCAAAATAAAGGATGTCATTTTATTCAACATGGAAATGAGCCGAAATAAGTTAATACAGCCTCTTATTTACATGAGGTAAACATAATGCTGCTTGGTTATTTTAACATATATAATTTCTGCTGAAATAACGGCCCATTTCAAATGTTTACGTGCTTTTCTTCTTTAAATGGTTTTGAGCGGTGATGAAATATATTTCACTTGTAAATACTTGCCAGCATTTCAGTAATAAAAGGCTAGATCTTTAAAATGCATCCAAATTACAGCCAAGCGCAACCATACGGTGCTCGGCAGTGGTCCAAAAGGATATAAAAAGTGAATTTTGAAGTGATATATTCTTGAAAACGGCAATTAAATTACCACTAACCTTGGTGGTTGTCAAAAAACATTAGGTAATTTGTCTGGGGATTCTTACACGGGTGGTGGGAGAACAACACTCAGACACATACAACACACAGACTAGCCCCCGTCAATGATGAAAATACCTTACGACCCCCATGAGAAACAATTACCGTCCGAATAGGGCTTTAGTGAAAGGCTTCTACAGGGCTCGTCTGTAACCTTGTGCCACTTGATTAAAAGACAGTGAAGTCTTTTTTTTCCTCAAATGAGTAATATTTGATTTCCCCAAAGGAAGTCTTAAAAGTTAACATTGAATTTAAACCCATGTTAGCCTCTCTGCCGTCCAACTTGTCTCCTTATCCAGATAAGAAACATCACCTCAGAACTAGGTGAGCTGGAGTGATGATCCAGCCACGCATCCAGCACAGGTCTGTGCGCCAGTGAGTCTCTCAGCAGGAAGCTGCCAGTAAATGGCTGTTTTGGTGGGGGCTGGGAGTGTGTGGCAGCTGGTGTAGGATAATGGATTAACCTGGGGCAGGGCCCTCATGCTTTTACCTCCCACAACCAGCCAAACCGTCCAGCAGCCATCAGTCCCTCGGCGGGACTCTCAGGATGACTTCCTCATCAATGTTTAATAAGCCATTTAGTGGCAGTCAGGCCTGCTCACTCATTGAGCACATCAATATGTCTCTCTTCATGATATTGACAACTGTTCTTTAAAGAAACCTGAAAAATGTATCTCAGTATCTCATATTTTCCAACTGTTTTCAACATTGATGATGATAAGAAATGTTTCTCGAGAAGTAAATCAGCATATTAGAATTAGGGCTGCTTGATTATTGTAAAAATCATAATCATGATTATTTTGCTCGATATTGAAATCTCGATTATTTAACACTAGGGGTGTGAATCGTCACTGGTCTCACGATTCAATTCGATTATCATGTCAACGATTCGATATCCCGATTCGTCACATCCTTCATTTTCACTATTACTGCACATGGTTACGTTTTTGTCAATGAATACAAGCAGACAGATATATGAACTCCCTTTTTATATGGTCTGCTCCAAGAAAGTACACTTCCTGAATAACATCAAACACAACTTAAGTCTGAACACAGCAGACAACAGGAGCATTTAGAGCTAATATAAACTAGTAAATAATTATTTTTTGTTACATTTATATAGCGCTTTTCTGGGTACTCAAAGCACTTTACATATAGAAAGGGGGAATCTCTTCAACCATCACCGATGTGCAGCACCACCTGGATGGTGCGACGGCAGCCATATTGCGCCAGAACGGCCACCACACACCAGCTTATGGTGGAGAGGAGACCGAGTGATGAAGCCAATCCGTATATGCGGATGATTAAAAGGCCATGATGGACAGAGGCCATTGGGCAAATTTGGCCAGGATGCTGGGGTTACACCCCTACTCTTTTTCCGAAGGGTATCCTGGGATTTTTAGTGACCACAGAGAGTTCGGTTTAACGTCTCATCCGAAAGACGGTGCTTGTTATAGTACAGTGTACCCATCACTATACTGGGGCGTTAGGACCAACACAGACCACAGGGTGAGCACCCCCTGCTGTCCTCACTAACGCCTCTACCAGCAGCAGCCTAGTTTCCCATGAGCTCTCCCATCCAGGTACTGACCAGGCTTAGCCCTGCTTCGCTTCAGTGGGAAACCAGTCTTGGACTACAGGGTGATATGGCTACTAAAAGCGCATGAAACTGTCAAGTAGTGTACTTAAGTTACAATAATGTTCACAAACACTCGCACACTCACTCTCGCAAGCCCACGCACGCTCGCAAGAACACGTTCTCTCGCAGGCACACACGCTCGCTCACACACACACGTATACGCTCACGCTTTAAATGTTAAAGTGGTTGCGCTTTTGTGTTTCGCCCCCTCCACCATTTTACACTAGCACGAGAAGTTCATATGCGACGAATAATGTCAGAGGAACGTCAGTAGGCTAATATCAATTATGGTCTGTTACTGCATCGATGCAAAGATTAATTTCAACACACCTACGATATGAGTCATTTTAAATGTCTGTGAAATTTCACAATTATCGATACTTAAGAAAAAACTACTTCTAGGTTAATTAATGTAAGTAAAAAGTCGTCAAAACAGATAAAGGAGACAAACAGTCAGCAATACAATAAGAACAAAGAAACTAAATTACAAACAAAACAGACAAAAAATACAATAGAACAAAAATACAAATTATATGAACAGTTCTTCCTAGGTTCTTCAGGAAAATGTACTAACACTGCTATTTAGATAAGTAATAGCCTACAATAGAAATTGAATAAAGTAATCAAATGTAAAATAACACTGCTGTATACATAT
Source organism: Romanogobio albipinnatus (assembly GCA_023566225.1). Taxonomy (NCBI): domain Eukaryota; kingdom Metazoa; phylum Chordata; class Actinopteri; order Cypriniformes; family Gobionidae; genus Romanogobio; species Romanogobio albipinnatus. The sequence goes on from CM042256.1 coordinate 12,941,978, forward strand.
TAGGGCTGTCACAATCTTCGATTTTTCACACCACGGTTATTGTGGCCCAAAAAAAATCACGATATCGATATATCGCGATATCTATAGAAACCTTGGGATGTAAATGTAAAACCTTAAATGTAAATGTAAATCTATAGAAACCTTGGGGGGAAAGTTATCAAATTAATTTTTACTTTGTTTTAGTTTTTCTTTTTTACCCAACAAACATAATTGGATACTGATAAACATGGGGTAATACTCTGTTACTGATAAATCTTCTTTGAAGCTCCCTATGAAATAACAAGAGAACATACTGTCAAGTTCAACAGTATGATGAATAAATATTAACATAAATGTTATTGGCCATGACTAGATTGCAAATACAAATACAAGAATAGACATTATGTAAATAGACATAAATTAATTAAAAGAAACTGAGATGTGCTGCACTGCTAGAAACAACAGGTGCCCATGCTACCACGACCGTCAGACATGCTCTGGTGTTTAGAGTCCGCCAGCAGCAGCAGCAGTAGCTAGCGTTCCTTCAGCACAGCTGCAAGAGTTAAGGCCTTTTTACACCTGTTCACTTCATTCGTTTTCTCTGATCAGATATCTATAACATTGTGAAGGGATCAGGAGTAAATGTCTTCCGAGATTCTTTCGAGGCGGCTTTAAATCCGATCACTCAGAGCCGCCGCTCCGACCAGGGCACCGAGTGCTGAGGGGGGCACCACAAGAACATGCAAGAAAAACACGCAAACGGCTGCCAGTGAAACGGAAAGTCTCAGATGCTCTTGCAGTGCTTAGGTCGCTCTTTCGCATATTGCGGCATTTGATCTTGAAATGAGCTGATGACAAATAAAATACAGCTTGAATATTTTGCTTTAGTTGACGTAAACTGAATTTGTATAGCCGGTGTGGGAATTGAAGATCGTATTTATCTTCATTTTGCGGAGAGGTGTAAGGTAATACACCCTGCATGTTTTTAACATTTTTATTTTGTTTATTAGTTTAGATATAGGCCGTTTCGTTCGCAAGCGCCGATGTGAGCTGCATCTGCCTCAGCTTGTCAAAAATGCGTTTTTACTGTGGTGGTGATAGTAAACATTTAAACTAACATTGTGATATGCTTGAAGTGTTTTATATCTATGGATTTTATTATAGGAAAGACAAGTCAAGAGTTGATTTGAGAGGATAAATTGATCAAACAAGTGGTTAACTCACTGTCGGCCGCTGGCCGCTTGGTCATTAGCCTACTTTAAAAAACAAAAACTTTAATTTAACAAACAAATATTGCTCCAAACATTTTTTCTAAATTAACTTAATAAATAAACGAAATATAACTTTGACATTAAAAACAAAGCTGAACAATTTTTATGGCCGCAACAATTTGTAATAGGGAGGGAGAAAAAAACCACAGGCTCCAGTAGGGGTGGTTAATCTGTCTGGTTTCCCGATTCGATTCGATTACGATTATTTAAGTCCCGATTCGATTACAGTCGATTTTCGATTATTAACGATTCTCGATTAGCGATTATTGATTTTCCATTTCACAACAGTAAACGAAAATACACTACAAAGTGATTGCAGTATAAAAAAAAAAGTCAGCTACTGAATTACTTAACTCTTTTATTGAGTAACAACAGCTCAAAGCACTTGTCGTGTAGTGTCGTGTAGTTACACAGAAATGAATACATCACATTGTGTTGTGACTCATCAAGTTGAACTAAACAATAACAAATAAATGAAAGGCTTATTTCCTTTAGGAAGTAGATCAGAACCAACATACTGTAGAAATTGGACAATTTTCTTCTAGAAAGACAACGTGTTCAGGTGGAGGAAGACTGCAGGTTGCAGTCGAAACATGTCAAGGTAAAGAAGAAGTTTTCTCTCCAAACACCTTGTCTTTCTAGAAGAAAATTGTCCAATTTAATCATTAAGAAGACAAAATGAACATTTTTGAACAACTTACTGTAGCTTCAGCTTATATACTGTACTGTAGAACACAGTGACAAAATGTCAAGAGTGATGGATGCGGTGCGCGCGTGAGGGGGGCGGGAACGCGTGGAACGCTCGAGCTCCTCTCGTTCGTTTCCTGACGTGAGAAAGACAAAAGGGAAAAAAACGACAGGAGAAAAACGGGTTCGTGTCGGAGGAGTGTCGAGGCCCGTTCGGTTCCGTGAGCGGGAGCCGCGGGTCGGTGCAGCGGAGCTGCGGTGTGTTTCCAGCATCAGTCCGGCTGTGTGTGTGTGTGTGTGTGTGTGTGTGAGATCCGCTCATCGCGTCCTCAGGATCGCCTCGATGTGTGTCGCGCTCGCTCATCTGAAGCGCTCATAAATCTGCGGATTGAAGGCGTTTATTCGGTGTTTGTGCGCGAATCTGAGCCGTGCTAACGCGCTAATGCTAATGTGCCTGAGCTCCAGAGGAGGCGAGGCAGGAGGATTTCTAGAGTGTTCCCTCAGAATCATCTCAGCATTAACGACAGATTTACATTCATCTAATGAACACACACACACACACACACACACGGTGGTAGAGTCAGGTTTAGATAAATAAAAAAATCGATTTTTGAAAATTTAATGATCGATTCATGCTCGTCCATAACATACTCGCGATTAATCGATAATCGATTTTTTTCACCACCCCTAGGCTCCAGTCGGACTCAGGACACCAGAGTATTTACGCGTCATGTTATCATATGAGTCCTATTCATTTTCAATATTGTGGTTATCGCCAATACCGGTATATTGCCACACCCTAAATTAACATGTTGATATTTCTTGCTTTGAATATCACGGTTATCGCCAATACCGGTATATTGCGACACCCCTAATACATATAGACTAATCCTTAAAACTACAGTTTATTCATGCAAGTGCAGTGAGTGATTTTCTTTCTTTTCTTGTTTGATTAACATAAATGACTGCTGCAGATTTATTAGGCTGCTGTCACCTTTAAGAGCTAATGCACAGACCAATATACTGTTACACACTTGTTCTTTCTCAGTGTTTACATTCACTTTAGGACATAACCGACTGTGTTTATGAGGATACTTACCAAAATGGCATTTCGGCATATTTGTGTGTAGGCTATTTGGCACGTAACTGAAGCCCACAGTATACTTTATGATCTTTTATACAGTGAGGAAAATAAGTATTTGAACACCCTGCTATTTTGCAAGTTCTCCCACTTAGAAATCATGGAGGGGTCTGAAATTGTCATCGTAGGTGCATGTCCACTGTGAGAGACATAATCAAAAAAAAAAAAAATCCAGAAATCACAATGTATGATTTTTTAACTATTTATTTGTATGATACAGCTGCAAATAAGTATTTGAACACCTGAGAAAATCAATGTTAATATTTGGTACAGTAGTCTTTGTTTGCAATTACAGAGGTCAAACGTTTCCTGTAGTTTTTCAGCAGGTTTGCACACACTGCAGGAGTGTTTTTGGCCCACTCCTCCACACAGATCTTCTCTAGATCAGTCAGGTTTCTGGCCTGTCGCTGAGAAACACGGAGTTTGAGCTCCCTCCAAAGATTCTCTATTGGGTTTAGGTCTGGAGACTGGCTAGGCCACGCCAGAACCTTGATATGCTTCTTACAGAGCCACTCCTTGGTTATCCTGGCTGTGTGCTTCGGGTCATTGTCATGTTGGAAGACCCAGCCTCGACCCATCTTAAATGCTTTAACTGAGGGAAGGAGGTTGTTCCCCAAAATCTCGCAATACATGGCCCCGGTCATCCTCTCCTTAATACAGTGCAGTCGCCCTGTCCCATGTGCAGAAAAACACCCCCAAAGCATGATGCTACCACCCCCATGCTTCACAGTAGGGATGGTGTTCTTGGGATGGTACTCATCATTCTTCTTCCTCCAAACACGTTTAGTGAAATTATGACCAAAGAGTTCTATTTTGGTCTCATCTGACCACATGACTTTCTCCCATGACTCCTCTGGATGCAGATTAACAGGTCTTTGAGGGTCAGAATTCTAGCTGATAGACAGGTGTTCAAATACTTATTTGCAGCTGTATCATACAAATAAATAGTTAAAAAATCATACATTGTGATTTCTGGATTTTTTTTTTAGATTATGTCTCTCACAGTGGACATGCACCCACGATGACAATTTCAGACCCCTCCATGATTTCTAAATGGGAGAACTTGCAAAATAGCAGGGTGTTCAATTACTTATTTTCCTCACTGTATATTAAAGTTACAATAATGTTCACAAACACTCGCACACACACTCTCGCAAGCCCACGCGCGCTCGCTCACACATGTACACACTCACATGCTGTAAATGACAGAGATCTCAAAGGCCTCATAATGCGGCAACGGAAACTTTCCATTGAAAGTTTACAATCATACTACGATTGCTATCCAGGTTTTCCCTTGGCCAAGTGGCTTGAGCAGAGGATTACTCTAAACGTATCTCATTTACTCCAATTGATCAGGGTTAATAAAGTCGTGAACCCACTTGAAAAATCACTGTGCCAGTGGTTGCTCTCGCTTCCAGGCTGCAATTGTGTCCCATTAAAGTCTAGTTTAGATTTTTAATGTGTCCCCTGATGATTTGGTGATAATTTCTAAGATGCATGTTCAAAGCTACGGCTCAGACTTGTTCTTGCATTTTAAGTATTCGACCTAGTTTTTCTTTGAATGAAAGATGAGTTTGCAGCGATCATCTGGAGTTGTGAATGTTGCTGGAGGGGTTGTGTTCTGAATCTCCCTCTGTGGATAATAGCAGCCTCCATTTTCTGATCCCTGGCTCGTGTCTGTGGTCTCTGAGTGAATAGTTACTCTCTGGATAAAGATTCAGAAACTGTATGCCAAGCAGTGCAGTGGCGCAGAGGCTTAGGATTTCCAAGGAATGTGTTATGCATGTTCACCGACTGGTGCACCGCTAGTCAATGTTATCCACCTGCTCAGAAACACCTGACCCAACCTTTAGATAAGATGCAGGAATATCTTATTATAATTTACACCAACATATGTTAGTCATACTTTGCATTTATTTTGAGAATCTTAGGTTAAACCTTTTTTATATATGCTAATCTATGGCACACTTGTTAAAATGCACACAGAGCCAATTAATAAATAAGACGTGTTACTAGGGAGAATCCGTGTCTGTCTAGAGCAGCACTTTGAGCTTCAGAGCTGATCCGGGTCTCAAAGTCTGTCATTTTCAAGTGTCTGGATTAGTGAGGAGTGTGTGGATCTTGAAAAACAGGTAAATGACACACACTTGTGTAGTAAAAATAGACTGGAACCATTCTCACTTCACAAAGCAGTAGGGCTGCTCGATTATGGCAAAAATAATAATCACGATTATATTGGTCAATATTGAAATCACGATTATTTAACACAATTATTGGTAGGTCATATGATCAAAATCTTATTTCATGATATGAGTAATTTTAAATGTCAATGAAATTTCACAATTATCCATACTTTAGCAAAAACTAATACTAGGTTAATTAATGCAAGTAGGCTAAATGTTCCCAAAACAGCTACAGAGGACAAGTAAACAGTCCTCAATAAAATAAAAACAAAGAAACTAGTTAAACTAACAAAACCAACAAAAAATGCAACAGAAAATACAAATAAAATAAACAGGTTTTCCAGGAAGATGTACTAACAGTGATATTTAGATGAGTAATACAGCAGAATTAAAATAACTGCTGTATAAATGAAATATTGACTAATTCTTATTTAAAACGAATAAAAAGATATTCATTCAATAGCAGTGAGTGATTTTATCTTTGTCTTTTTTTGTTAGATTAACAATGACTGCTGCTGACGTTGATGTCGGCTGCTGTCCCTTTAAGAGCTGCGCGTACCATAGGCCCACTGTTATACACGCGCTCTTTCTCTGTGTTCATTTAAGACATAACCGACTGCGTTTACGAGGATACTTACCAAAAAGGCATTTCGATATGTTTGTGTGTACTACACTATTTGACCGTTTAGGCGTGTATCTGAAGCCCATAGTATACTTTGCTTATGCGCATTCCGCCCCGTCTCAGAGCGCGCGTGCTGGTGGTCGCCTATGGAACAGCATTTCTTTCACAGCTAAATACGCTTTTAATAGCATTGTTTGGTATCAAGCACGTCCCGCAGTTTAACAACAGTAGATTGCATTTTACATCACTCTCTTATTCAGCTGATTTGGATGTTAAGTTTTGGGTTAGAGAGGAATGCAAGCGCACTGCTGTCTGCTGTGAAGGAAAGGAAAGTGTGCTGACTGAACGCGGGAAGCGGTACAGTAATCGTTTTACCTCGATTATCTTTTCATAATCGTTGGAAGCTAAAATCGAAATTGATATCGAAATACGATTAATTGAGCAGCCCTACAAAGCAGTTAGTATTTTATATCTATGAAAACTTGGCGTGACACCGACTTATTACCAAGGGTTTTCGTAAACATAATCCAATCAAAAATGAAAATTAATTTATCCTTGTGTCGTTCCAAACGCATAACTTTCTTGGAAATTGAGCACTGCATGTATGTCTTCTCCGCTATCATATTGCGTCTTCTTCAGTGTCACATGATCCTTCAGAAATCATTCTAATATGCTGATTTGCTGATATAATTTCACATATCAATACTCAATAAAACAAAACAAAACATTACTCTTATAGCATGCAGTGTAAATTCCCTTTCCTTGCCAATGGAAACTTTTCTTGATTTATATATTCTGGAGTACGTAGTTTGGCTCGTAATTGGTAATTGGAATGCAATAAGGACTCAGATGTTTCTTCTTTAAAGGTCCCGTTCTTTGTGTTTTTTTGAAGCTTTGATTGTGTTTACAGTGTGCAATATAACATGTGTTCATGTTTCGTGTGTTAAAACACAGTATTTTTCACACAATTGACTTATCTGTATACCGCTGTTTTCACTGTCCTAAAAACGGCTGATGACTTCCTTGTTCTATGAAGTCCCTCCTTCGGAAATACGTAACGAGTTCTGATTGTGCCAGCGGTTCCCGTGTTGTGATTTGACCGCACCTTAGCGAACGTGTCATGGTTCCTGTGTTGTGATTCGACAGCAGCTTGGCGCACGTGGAAAGGTCACGCCTCTTAACGGGGTGATGTATGTGCTCAATGATCTCTACAGCGTCCCTGGGAAAGCCAAACAAAGGTGATTTGACTCCGGGATGAAAATAACAGCGTCTCGACGACATGGCGACAAACGCAGCACTTCCTTTACTCCACGCGACTCGTCCTCTTCTCCACGTGGGACAGCAACAAGACCACGCCCCCTTTTTGCGCGTAGTCTTGTGGGCGGAGGTTAGTCTGTTCTACTGTTCTATCGACGTCATTTATGAAGGAAGTACCAGGATGTAGTCCAAGCCAGCCGTTCGATGTAGGCTTTGAAAAGGATCTTCTGTTAAATAAAATATCTCGCTTGGCATTGAACTTTGAGCTTTATAATTTTACAGGTATTATTTATGCTCTAACAGCAACATTACACACTAACTAAAGTTTGAACAATGGGATCACGAAGAACGGGACCTTTAACATTTATTCTCCACTATAAATGGTGCAAGTTTGTGGTTCTGAAAATATGCATAGAAAAATTGTAAATAACAATACACAAGAATAATACTAATAGCAGTACACAAGAATAATGTGTAATTATAATAACAGTAGACAAATAACAGTACAAACATACCAAGCTGTTATACCCGCAATTAAATATATTTAGGATTAACTATATAATGTAATGTAGGCTTTTTTTATCATCATGTTAGAATCCTGTTCTGAGTGGGGCTCGAACTCGAGGCCGGAATAGGCTATTCTAGATGTTATTCTAGATTCTAGATGCCATTTAGTGCAAATAGATTATCATATTGTAGGTCTATTAAGTAGGCTACCTGTTAGACACTTTATTTTTATTTAAAATGAAATGCCTCTCGCCCTCTCCAAGCTGATAAGCGATGGGTATATGAAAAAGAAAAGGATGGGAAAAGGGAGAATCGAACTAGGTTGCTCTCTCACTTATCAGAAGAAAAAAAATGTATATATATATATATATATATATATATATATATATATATATATATATATATATATATATATATATATATATATATATATATATATATATATATATATATATATATATATATATATATATATAAAAAAAAGAATAAACTGAATTTATTTATTTATTATTACTGGTCTCAAATTTTACATTCATTATATATATTACCCTGGCAAGTGGCAAAACTATTAAAAAGGACTATTTAATAATGAAATTATATAATTCAGTTAAATTATAACTTGTTTTATTGCATGATAAAATAATATTGGCTTACTTATATTAAAGCTACTATGTTAAGTCTACTTTAAGTACGGCAACCATTATTGAACTATTGGTTATTAGAAATGTTTAATTCTAATGGAATAAGCAGCATATCCTGGTAAAATGAAGGGGAAATAAAGACCTTTTCAGAACAGATTGCAATTTGTTTTCATACAGAAGTACAAATATCTCTCATTACATCTAAGAGCACAATTTATTTCAGGCAACAAGCTCTTGATTCTTCCGTTCTCTCCCTCTTATCCTGCTACACATAGTTGCATAATAACATTTTTCATGAGTGCACTAGCCATTGGCTGGATTGTAAACATTTTTTCGTCCCCTGATCGTAGTGTGGCCCCTCTAGCTCTGTGTTGTGACCTGGTGGGCGTATCAGAACAGTGCGGGTTGTGTTATCCCGGAGGAAAGCTTCCTGCTCCCTATGCCTCACTCTGAACAATAGTCTTCTCAGCTGCGAAAAATCACTTCGATGAATGACTCGGTTAGTTTTGAATGTAAAACTAATATTGTCCTGTTGGTCATCTGTTCCGGCTGTTTTGGAATCATACACTCGTATGCTTGCAGAGAGAGGCGTGCTGTTGGGAAAATTTCCATCCAGAGCGCCACAGTCATTCAAATCGCTGTTTGTTTGGAATCGAGTGGCTTTCTGTTTCTGCGGTACTCCAACATAGAGCGGCCTGTTTCCTCTGATTGACGCAATAAATCAACCCAACCCAACTCAACAGATCAATGTCCTTGGTGCTTTTTTTAATGCAAAACATCCCTATTATTTGGGTGAAGGGAAAAGTGTGTTTTATAATGACATGAAAGCCACCTTTACAAATTGGAGTGACATTATAGAAAATTGTTCCATTGGATAACTTTTTAGTTAATCCATTAAAGGTAGAGTAAGCAACTTCGGAGAGGCTAGCAATAGCAAGCTAGCTTTGAAAGCATGAGATCCCAACCTCCCTTCATATTTTTATGAACCTCCCATCTTAATTTAAACACATGTTTAAGTGAATTTAAACACAAATGGCAACGTGTGGTGTTCAGGTGTCACCTGCCCTCGCGTGCCATCAACACCCGGGTGATGATGGTGTAAATGACTTGCGCATTTTTTGTCCACGATTTTTGATTTATCGTTGTTGTAATGTATTGGGAAGCCAGAATGTGTAGCTATCCATCTACAGAAATATACATTAGCCTAACTGTCTGTTTTACGCATTATTTTCAACAAACCATATTATAGATGTGTCATCAGATTTGAGATGAACTGCGGTGCAAGTGCGTGCCGAACCGTGGGTGGAGAAAGGTTCGTTTTGTTAAAAATGTATTATTATTTTTACCAAGAACTAGGGATGTCACGGTACCAAAATTCCAGTAGTCGGTACCAATACCATACAAATTTTACGGTACTCTGTACCAATTTCGGTACCACAGCTAAATGTTTTTTTTATTTTTTTATTTATTTAACTATTTAATTTTTTTTTAATTAAATGTATTACATTTTTTATTTTTGATAATCATCATAAGTAAATAATAAGTAAATAATACATAAACATTTAAAGGCTGTATGCTGTTTAAAAGTAAACTTTGTTTATAAAAAAAGATCAAGTGAAAAATAATCAACCATCTAGGCCTAATTATTATTATTATTAGTAGAGACGTAGCCAAATCTACTGTAGGCTACAACAGTAGCCTAATATATTCTATCAATTTAAAAAAAAATTTAAACCAAACTTTTATTTCTATGGGTTGCCGTGAAAACCCTTGAGTGTCTGTGTTCATGATATGACCGTTTTCTCAAATGAAATGGTAAATTCTCATGAGGTGATGGTTTATGCGTTCGTGTCCTCCTCATATAGTGACACACGAGAGAGACTACAAAGACAGCGAGTGAGTGTGCATGCAGGAGAAATATTTAAATTGTATTTTGCAGTTTAATATTCACAGACACTAGTATATATTCGGCTACATTCTGGAGCCCTGCGCTTAGATAAACACGGAAGCGACTGAACGCAGCTGCGGGTAACGAATATACTCGGGTATATACTTGGTACCGAAGTACTGGTACTTGTGACATCCCTACAAAGAAACATTACACCCCTAGAATACACACAGCAGAGTCTGCAAAGCATTACAAAATGTGAGTTGCCGTTAAATTACCTCATGTCTCAAAGCACACATTACAATAATAATAAACATAAACAACTTACAGAGCTCTAGTTGTACCACCTGACTGCCAAGGATTAATTTTGCCATTGATAGTGTTGACATAGAAATGCATAAATCCGAGTCTATGTTGGCAGGCAGATAGGACATTGTATCAGTGCATTCGGACTGAATATTTTTGGGTCCCTAGACTTCCACAGAAGATATATGTTTTTGTTTTAATATTTAGACCACTATTATTGATTGCGATCTGGATGTAAGGAGTTTCAACCAGTATTTATAGAAACAAATTGCTTACCCTACCTTTAACTATGAGCAATACATTTGTTATAGTATTTATACATCTTTGTTTGTTAATTAATAACAATGCAAAAAGTGTTTATTGTTAGTTTATAGTAACCCAGGTCCATTAAATATTAACAGATACAATGTATGGATAATGTAATGTATTAATAAATGTTTGAATGCTTAAAAAGCATTTTTAAATTATCTAATGTTAACACATGGAACCTTATTGTAAACTGTTACCAAACTTGACATATAATAGGGAAGAATATTTTTATTTGGCTTTAGTTTTGCTGTGACCCATCATCATTGTTAAATATTTAATTGTGTCATATTGATTGGAGATGCTCCGCTCTGACACACATGGGATAAAGCAGTCTATTTTAAACTCATAAAGCTGGAGATTTTATATGTCAGGTCAAGCGTGTCCTCCATGCAGACATTGTAAGATGCGTGTGAAGATATTCATAAGAAGAGCAGTTACAGTGAGTGATGTTACAGTGTCTGTAGCGTTGAGACGGGTTTACTAGAGGATGATGGTTCAGTGCTTCATCCAGCACAGTTTAGTCTTTGTACACAGGGCTCCAGTGTCACGTCTAATGGAGCGTGCATGCTAATCGCACAACTCTTCTGGATGCAGGAAGTGATGCAGCGTGACAGCCAGAACCATTAAACAAGAACTCTTAGGCTACCTTCACACTGCGAGACAAATTTTTTATTTTTTTGTATAGCTGTTCACATTGTTGTTTTAAATGTGGCCAATATCATATTCCAATGTGAATAGATCATGGTCCTGAACTGACCCGCATACGCAAAAGAATGATAAAAAGATGTCGTTCGGAAGTAAACACGGATGACATTAAAAGAAGCGATTATACATTTATTTATATTGTGATGTGCCGTGAAAGCCAGCGAATTTATGTGCAGGTAATATGAAAAAGAACAAAAACGAGGATGCGAAGAAAGAGAGCAGAGTTTTTAAACATTTGATACGAGCCCTCCTGTTTTGCTGGTATATAGAGCTGTCACTGTAATACGAGTTCTGACACATCACTGTCTTTTTACTGACTATCTTTCGCAACTGTAAAATCTGACACGAGTGCAGAATTGTGATGAATGTTGATCCAGAGTGGCACAAGTCGCTTGAATTCCGATATGACTGTTCAGACTGCGGTCGCATTGCATCTGACCTGTATCGGATTTAGGGTGCGTTCACACTTGTAATGTTTGGTTCGATTAAAACGAACCCTGGTGCGATTGCTCGGTTAGTGCGGTTTATTTGAACTAGGCCTGGGCGAAAAATCGATTGAATGAATTAATTCTAATTTTTTGTTGCTGGTGATTTAAAAAAATAAGTAAATCGAGTTTTTGTGTAATGGTGCATTTTTGGCTCCCCGGAGCTTCCGTAGCGTTAGTTTCACATAGCAGTATGGCAAGCGACAACAACAACAACATCATAGCACACACGAAACAGTAACAGAAAGCGACAACATGGCTACCGGTGAAAGTGGGTAGTTTGTTCCCAAGAAAGGAATAAAATAATCTGTTGTTTGGAACTGGTATGGGTTTGCTGCGACAGACGTGGAGCAAGAGACCCCACGCTGCAACATTTGCCTAAAGCCCATCGCAGTCAAAGGCAGCAGCACCACAAACCTATTCCAACACCTGAAACGGAGACATCCAGCCGAATATGAAAAATGCCAGTCTCTCCGCAGTGACCAACAAACCTTAGCTAAAAAACAGCTAATTGTAGCCGAATCCTTTGCACAAGGCACCGCATATGACAGGAAAGGGGCACGGTGGAGTACAATCACCAAAGCGTTCGCTTTGCACATAGCCAAAGTCATGGTACCCATACCGTGGAGAAGACGGGGTTTATTAATTTGATTAAAACCTTAGACCCCAGATATGAGCTACCCAGCCGCAAGTACATCAGTGAAGTCGCCTTGAGGAGTTGTCACATGCAGCAGAGCTTGCCTCAAGCCAGAGGCAGTGGACAGGCTGATTTTTTCCTTGCCAAAAATGTTTAAATGTTATTGACAGCAACTTAAGCCCATATCTCATGTTCTGCACCTCAACCAAAATGTGATTTCTTTCCTGTTCATACATTCAGGGACACAATAGGCATGGTTTATTTCTTTAAAGCAAAGATTGCACTTTATCAATTTCAGTTGGAGTTGATGTATTATTTGTATTTTACCAAAGACAGAGGTGTTGCCTCTTTATGTTGTTATTTAAAATTCTATGCAAAGTGCAATTTTAAAGACTTTGAAAAATGTAATTCTGCTAAGAGTAAGATGCAGTGCATGTTCATGCCATGTATCCCTGTATGTTGTTGCATTGTTTGGGCTAGATACAATGAAAAATGTCACTGTCTAGTTTTCTTTTTGAATTTGAATGTATTGTTAATGCTTTAGAAAATGGTGCTACTCTCAAGGTGAATGTTTGTCTGCTTTTAGTCTAGACTACAAAGTGTGACTTAAAACACAGCTGGGACTTTGTTTCCAAGAGGGTGTTCATTTATTTATAATTCATCCCAGAAATGGGGGTTACATTTGTCTTGCTTTTGATTAAATAAAAGCAAAATTTGCTTTAAGTTGTCTGCCATTTGTACTTTTCCTTAATAAGTAGGGGGTAAAAAAAAAAAAACGTAAATCGAAAAAAAAAAAAAAATGAAAACAGAGATTTTATTTTTAGGCCATATCGCCCAGCCCTAATTTGAACATATGTGAACGCTGCCATACGTACCCTGGTGCACACCAAACAAGTGGACCGAGACCGCTAAAAAGATGGGTCTCGGTCCGCTTCCAAACAAACTCTGGTGCGGTTCGATTGATATATGAACGCAACACGGACCAAAGACATGTAAACGAACCAAAAACAGGACGTGCTGTCACAAGATGCCACGACAAGTCAGCTGATTTGACGACATGGAAAGATCAGTGTATCCAAAATGAGTAGAGGGCAAACGTGGAGCAACGAGGAGGTAAAGTGCCTCATCAATGCAGATCTTCGTTTCTGCATTCAACGGAGGAAATCCTGGTGCTGTTTTGAACATTTTATGAGCTCTTCGTGAGTTCTCAGCTGGTAAAAATAAAACCATATGTACACGTATAAAATGATTGCGTTTAATCCAGCACACAGCATTGTTTTGAATGTTCGGTAAGCAAGCTCCGTCGCGAAATATACGTCATAAAAGCCGGCCAATCAGGTTGTGACAGTATCCCTATGCCTTTGGTTCGGTAACTTTAGGTTCGCTGTTAAAAATGCCAGTGTGAACGCTAAGCGGACCAGAACTATTTTTTGTTTTTTGGTCCGGACAAAACAAACAGAACTACAAGTGTGAACGCACCCTTAGTACCACATATGGAAGTGGCGCAAGTCGGAATTAAAAAAAAAGCCAGATTTCATGTGATTTGGGCTGTTCACACGGTTAGAGTCGCATATGGGCCCAAAAATTATATACCATTTGTAATCAGTATGATTTTTTTTAAATGTGTTTGAAAGGAGTTTCTTATGCTCACACAGGCTGCATTTATTTGTTCAAAAATAGTACAAATTATACTGTGAAATAATATTATTAAAATTAATGGCTTTCTATTTTAATCAGTTAAATGTTTTTTTTTTTTTTTTTTTTTTTCAGGATTCTTTGATGAATAGTTCAAAAGAACAGCATTTATGTTAAAAGGATAGTTCACCCAAAAATGAAAATTCTGTCATAATTTACTCCCCCTCAAGTTGTTCCAAACCTGTATGAGTTTCTTTGTTCTGCTGAATAGAAAAGAAGATATTTTGAACAATGTTTGTAACAAGGCAGATAGAGCAACCATTGACTACCATAGTATTTTTTCCCCTACTATGTTAGTCAATGGTTGCTCTATCTGCTTGGTTATAAACATTGTTCAAAATATTTTCTTTTCTATTCAGCAGAACAAAGAAACTCATACAGGTTTGGAACAACTTGAGGGGGAGTAAATGATGACATCATTTTTATTTTTGGGTGAACTATCCCTTTAAATTGAATTATTGTGTAACATTATAAATGTCTTTACTGTCAATTTCTATAAATGTAATGCATCCTCGCTGAATAAAAGTATACTTTTTTTCCCCTTCCAAAACTGTCTTAGTGACCGTGTGTGTGTGTGTGTGCATTTATACGACCAGCCTCTGCTTCCAGTTTAACACACAATGCTTTTTCTTCAAATTGTTATTTTCACTTTTGCCTTCATGTTTCTTTTGGCTGCCGGAACTTTTCTAGCAGCTTGTTTTCATATTTTCAGTCCTGCAGCTGGTGTTCTGATGTTGCCATAATCATTTAGGATGTGAATGATGAGAGTTTATTGTAATTGAGAATACGTGGACCTGGAGATTTAGAGAAATGCCTCATTATATTTGGGGACTGGGAGGTTTATCAGATTACATGTATGAAAAACAAAGCATACAATTTTGAATATGAAAAGCTGTTTTTGTCCTCAAGGTGCGCTTTTAAAAGTTTAATGTATGCTAGTGTACAGGTTTTTGCACCAATTAACATTTATTTGTAATGATTCATTTCTGCTCTGGACAGCTTTCATTGGCCAGGGACCGCCCAAGAGGACATCTGACCGTCAAAGCAACCAATCACAGTTCGTTTTATTCCACGTCATGTTTAGGGGGTGTGAAAATGTAAAGTCGATGTCCCTACGATAACAGACCTCCGTGCATCTAATAAATTGTTTACTGCAACAATGGCGCCGCAAAACTTTACATATTTTTGAAAATTCATTGTTTAGTTGATCCTGGATGATCAACTAAATGAAGCTCTCATTGTCACAGTTGTAAACGCGACAGCTTTCTTCTCCGATGAGGGGGTTTGGCGTCACGGTGGCTTTGTTTCCAGGCGGACCATTAAAAAAACTGTGTGCTGTATACTAATTTAGTGTTACCTTGTCTTTATTTGAGAAAAAAAATGCTTCTCATTGTGCACAAATTACCCGATTGAGTGCCCTGTTGGTTAGTGTTTACTTTCTTTTTATTCATATATTTTTTTTTAAACCATTTCTTTGTGAAAAATACTAAATAGTAAAATATATATCAGTCGACTACTATTCAGATTAGTCATCAACAAATAGCATAAGGAACTGGACTGTGTATGAGGCATGCGATTCACAAGCTGAGTAGTTATACACCCTAATGCTCAGAAGATGACAACTTGCGTCACATGTTCCACGTATGGCTCACAGAGTCCCGTCTGAGGCGGAGACTAGGTTTACAGGAAGAACCACTTTGTGTCATCAGTGTGTTGACACATACAGTGGATCACCACCAGTTCATGAGTCAACATTATAAACTTCTGTTGTCAATAGTGCTGTTAATACTAGTAGCTTTCTAAATGAGTGATAATGTCTGACTTGGTTTTTTTTTCTGTTGTTGCTGTCTTGGGACGGACAAACCAGTGAGCTGGCCTCGTGCATGCTGGCTATAAAGCTGTCAATAGATGCTGGGCCACTTCGAGGGATCTTCTCATTAAAAGCAGATGATGTTCTTTCCATGCAGCTCCGAGCGTGCGGTTCTGTCTGAACGGCTAAGGCGCAGGCCTGGCGTGTGTTTAGAGTTTAGAGCCCTTATGAGTGATAAATGCCTTTTGTAACTACATGAGACTCGGCGTTTGTCCACATATGGCGAGGCGTTCGGGCTGGTTTAGCGGTGTCTTGGGTGCTCGCCAGGCCCCCAGCAGTGCCTCGTAAAGCAGGAGGGATGACAGTTGGACAACAGGAAATATATCGCACACTGTTTAGATTGTTTCTTTAATCGCTGTACTGCTACGTTTGATGGCATCACCGGAGCTTCGTTTGTGTTCAGATTGTGTGGCGACATTGAAGTCAAACTCCGTAATTTAGCAGCACATAAACATACTCACACATGGATACTTTTGAGATTATGATGTTATTAGGGCAATATTGGTGCCATATCAGTTTTTTTTCTATTTAGCTTTGTTTTATTCATGTATTATGTATTACTTTATTTAGTATTAATTTATGTAAATTTATTTGCATAAATGCATTGTCTATGCATTTATTTTTATTTAATACATTTTAAGATGTGTTTTTAATTGTGCATGCTCATTTCCATTTGCAAAGATACACTTATAATCACTTACATTTTTATGCAAAAATAATATACATTCATCATACTATACATTATAATTCTTTACTACTTAAAATCAGTTATAAATAGTGGCCATAACAGAATAATTGACCTATCGCTAAGCCCCTCCCCTCGCATGCAGATGAGCCAATGGTAGTCGAGTAACTAGGACATCTTTAGGTTGCAGTGCCATAGAGAAACATTGGAAAATCCGAAGCTCTCATTCACAAAATGGTAAAACGATGTGTCTGGGGGGTACTGTAACACTGATTCCAGGTAACCTGAGATGATTTTCTGGTGGTCATACTCTCATTAGGTTATGGTTAAAGTTAGTGAGTCCCTGCTAACATACAAACCAGAATGAATAACTGTTGTCATGTCATATAAGGTTAATAGTGGAGGTCAAAAACACATAAACAAAGGTCTACATTTCCGTGTGTCTCTCCATATTAAGATGGTGAAATGAAAAATGAAATGAATCTACATTCTGTATCCAAAAACAACTTGGGATAATGTTTTCACACTGATAGCTGTCAGCAACTCAGTTTGTTTGTCCAAGTTAGCAATAGTAACTAAGGGGGCGGGGCTTACCGATAGGTCAATTGTCTTATCTATGTCTGCCAGCGTTTTTAATATTTGTGCATCCATATCAAGGGCTCAAGTTTTGGCTTCTTAGCATGTCTGTGTCAGCGTCTTTCTCCATTGACAACCATTTCAAAGTAGAGCTAACTAACGATATCCGTCTCTCTTTGCAGTGAAGCCGTTCACAACCACTGTGAAAGAGATGCGCCTTCATAGAGACGACTTTGAGATGCTCAAAGTGATCGGCAGGGGAGCCTTTGGAGAGGTAAGGAATTCAGTGAAACCTTGCTGCCTTTTTGGCTTGTTTAAAAGTGCACGGAAATCACCTCTGAATCACTGCAGCCTTTGCCATATTATGTGGTTTGTTTTCGGTATTTCTAAGCTTTGTTTTCAAGACCCATTTTGTGTGTCCAAAGAAAACCCCAAACTATCAGTGAAGTATTCATATCCCCCTCAAGCATCTTATCAGCAGCCACAAACCAAACCCCTTCCTCTCATCTGAGTTTCCCTTCTCTCCCCGCCAATTCCCCCGGGATCTCGGCCTGGCGTTGGGCTGCTATTCTTGGGCCAGCCAGGGGAATGTGCTTCTCGTTCCTGCACTACAACGTTTGGACTATTCACTACAAGCACAGTGCACTTTTCTTTACCAATCTGTCTTCCATCACTGTTTCTCACCTACATTTTCCATTTTCTCATCCTCCTGTTCACCACTAATGAATTAGATTGAAGTTTGGGAACCGAACTACAAGTGTGAACACACCCTTTGTTTTCAACTGAATCACAATAAGTTGGCATCATCAATATGCATGTTTACATGTATAATTATAATCATGGTACAGTGCAACAGCTGAGTTCTTGAGGTATTCATTTCTTTCACTGGGGAATTGATTTTTAATGACATCTTTAAAGGCTGATTTATACTGTCTTCTGCGTCGTACCTGCGCCGTTGCCTCTACGCTGTGGGCTACACGTTGAATTTCATTTATACTTCTGTGTCGTCTTGCAGAGGGAGCATGATAACTGGTTCTGGCAGACCAATCACAGCGCTTGCAGTCCATGTAGAATTGACGCAACGTTACAATTTTTTAGATGCTACGCACAGCCTACGCCTAGCTACGGCTTGCACTCGACACAGAAGTATATATTGGGCTTAAATCTTTAAATCATTAGTTTTGTTTCTCTGTTGTTTATAATTGGATTGTCATTTGCAATTCATCAAGGGATTGTAGTCCTTAAAGCCGTTAACTACATAGACTTAAGTCTTTTTTGTCTTATTTGCAAATACTTTTTGCTTCAAAGCAAGTAAATAAATAAAAAAATAGGTCTGTTAGTTCGACTTCAAAAAAATGGACTGGTACGATTTCAGCAAACGGAAAATTCACAGTTAAAGCGTTAGTTCACCCAAAAAAAGAAAATTCTGTCATTCATTCCTCACCCTCATGTTGTTCCAAACCCATAAGG
The DNA here is from genome assembly GCA_023566225.1 of Romanogobio albipinnatus. Lineage (NCBI taxonomy): Eukaryota > Metazoa > Chordata > Actinopteri > Cypriniformes > Gobionidae > Romanogobio > Romanogobio albipinnatus. Next base: position 12,960,892 of record CM042256.1, read on the forward strand.
CCTTCGTTCATATTCTAAACACAAATTAAGATTTTTTTTGATGAAATCCGAGATGTTTCTGAACCAGCCATAGGCAGCAACGTCATTGCAACTTTCAAGACCCAGAAGATCGTAAATACATTGTTCAAATAGTCCTTGTGACACCAGTGGTTCAACCTATATTTTATGAAGTTATGACGATACTTTTGTGCGCAAAAACAAAAAATAACAAGGATTTCTTCTCGTCTGTATCAGTCTACTACGCTGTTGTGTAAACACAGTGCAACGCTTCCGGGTTCTACGTCAGAACGCTGGCACATTATTGGCCAGCTCCTGTGTCCGCATCACACACATGCGTCGTGGTGCTCATGTGAACAGCGTCGGCCAATAGTGAGCCGGCGCTCTGACACAGAACATGGAAGCGCTGCACTGTTTACTACAGTAACAGCGTAGGAGATTTAAACAGACGAGAAAAAATGTTGAATAAAGTCGCACAAAAAGTATTCTCGTCGCTTCATAATATTAAGGTTGAACCACTGGAGTCACATGGACTATTTTAATGGTGTTTTTACTACCTTTCTGGGCCTTGAAAGTTGCAATGACGTTGTTGCCTATGGCTTGTTCAGAAACATATTTGTTTTCTCATGATGAACATAGATGGGTTTGGAACGACATGAGGGTGAGAGATTAATGACAGAATTTTCATTTTTAGGAATGAAAATTTTTGTTTAATACGAACAATCATGTGGTAATAGATTATCAGAAAATTAGGAGAGAAACATTGCTGTCACCTTTCTGCTGCGTCATTACACCTCCCTCGTAAATGAATGTTGTGTCTTTGACTCATTTCCTTGGGAAAATGCATCCAATTCAGTATTTCTGCTTTTTTTCAGATGAACGGAAGTTAACTCAGTTTAAACAAAAGAAAATAGGATGTCTCATTGGCTGATTTTGAAGCTGAATAAGACTGGAAGAGATCTGTCCATCTATAGTTCTCCTCCTTACCGTAGATTCTTGTCAGGAATGCCAGTGGTGGCACAGGAAGCAGGGCAGGACGGTGCAGCTGTCAGGAAAGGCTCAGGAAACCAGAACCGTCTCTAAGGAGTGACTTCTGTAAAAATAGTGTTCACTCCACTCGTAATTTGTGCAGTTCATTGTCCCCACTTCAGCCACAGAGACCTCAATAACCCTTCCTTCTCAGTCCTTGGGCTTTTTTTTTGTCACGTGGATCTAATGATGACTCAGATCTTTGGGGGGTTTTGCAGTCTTTCTATTATCATCAAGCCAGGCTATTGTTGCCTGTGCTGCAGCTTGTGTCAGTTTCAGAGCGTTCAGGCTCATGTGTGAACATGGTGCTGCTGTTTTGTTCCCTTTCCCAGCCGTTTCCTGTGGCTCTAACATTACAGGATGCACTTCCAGATAAATCCCTTGCATTTCCTGTTTATGATTGATGGTGCAGTCCCAGCTGAAGGCCTGGAATTTATGACCGCCTGAAAGAATAGTTCTGTCAAATAATATACAAATTGACACTTTTCTACCTAATGTCATTGCAAGCTTTTAATCTTTTTTTTTGCATAAGCACGGTATCAAAAGAGTCCATATGACACATGAAATCTGAAGTCAGCACTGAAGTCATAAAATAATTATTGATATTATTGTAAAAAATGTATCTATGCATATTTTTCTTTTCCCTTTTACTCAATGTTTTTAAAATGAATGCTATTAAATAGGGGTGTAACGGTACACGTATTCGTATTGAACCGTTTCAGTACAGGGCTTTCGGTACGGTGCACGCGTGTACCGAACGGTTATGAATGTAATCTTTAACAGTTAACAGTCGGCTTGTTGTAAGAGCAGAACACACTTCAATCCGAGTTCCCACACGAACATATTAAGTATTCAGTCCATTTTATCACGAAATTCAAAAGATAAATGCCTTTTTAACGCTCTTTAATGTGATGTGACTGATAGAGACGTATCAGTTCAACTTAAAGCGGCAGTGCGCGGCGCGCGAGTCAATGCGATCATAGACGCGTATCAGTTCAACTTAAAGCGGCAGCGCGCGAGTCAATGCGATCATAGACGCGTATCAGTTCAACTTGCAGGCAGCGCGCGGTGCGCGAGTCAATGCGATCATCTCTTCCTAAAGAATAAACATAAATTAATAAATCTTAAGGTATGTTGAGGATACATTACAACTTACTGAAATGTATCATATGTCGTGTAATTGCTCCATCTGTGTTTACTAGGGGTGACGTGACTGATAGACGCATAGCCTATCAGTTCAACTTAAAGCGGCAGCGCGCGGTGCGCGAGTCAATGCGATCATCTCTTCCTAAAGAATAAACATAAATTAATACATCTTAAGGTATGTTGAGGATACATTACAACTTACTGAAATGTATCATATGTCGTGTAATCGCTCCATCTGTGTTTCAACCGCGGAAAGACAATAAAACTGCCTGTAAACAATGTCATGCAGAATCAAGTTTACTCAGAAGTCATTCAGTGTCCACAGCTGTTTGCTCACTAGAGAAATCAACTCTTTCTCTGAATACATGCACTATATTAGCCGTTATATTCATTATATTAGCCTATATATATTCATTATATTCTACTTAGCCTGTTAGTGATATCTTGTTTATTTAATGTATGTTTAAATAAACCTGTCATGAAAATTACAGCCACTAAATGATTATATTTCAACTAGGGCTGCTCAATTAATCGTATTTCGATTTCGATTTCGGCTTCCAACGATTATGAAAATAAGATAATCGAGGTAAAACGATTACAGTACCGCTTCCCGCGTTCAGTCAGCACACTCTCCTATCCTTCACAGCAGACAGCAGTGCGCTTGCTTCCTCTCTAACCCAAAACTTAACATCCAAATCAGCTGAATAAGAGAGTGATGTAAAATGCAGTCTACTGTTGATAAACTGCGGGACGTGGTTGATACCAAACAATGCTATTAAAAGCGCATTAAGCTGCGAAAGAAATGCTGTTCCATAGGCGACCACCAGCGCGCGCGCGCTCCGAGACGGGGCGGAACGCGCATAAGCAAAGTATACTATGGGCTTCAGATACACGTCTAAACGGTCAAATAGTGTAGTACACACAAATATATCGAAATGCCTTTTCGGTAAGTAACCGAACGCAGTCGGTTATGTCTTAAATGAACACAGAGAAAGAGCGCGTGTATAACTGTGGGCCTATGGTACACGCAGCTCTTAAAGGGACAGCAGCCGACATCAACGTCAGCAGCAGTCATTGTTAATCTAACAAAAAAAGACAAGGATAAAATCACTCACTGCTCTTGAATGTATATCTTTTTATTCATTTTAAATAAGAATTAGTCAATATTTCATTTATACAGCAGTTATTTTTTATTTATTTTTTATTTATTTTAACTTTATTATATTACTTTATTATATTTATGCTATGTATTACTCATCTAAATATCACTGTTAGTACATCTTCCTGGAAAACCTGTTTATTTTATTTGTATTTTCTGTTGTATTTTTTGTTGGTTTTGTTAGTTTAACTAGTTTCTTTGTTTTTATTTTATTGAGGACTGTCTACTTGTCCTCTGTAGCTGTTTTGAGGACATTTAGCCTACTTGCATTAATTAACCTAGTATTAGTTTTTGCTAAAGTATGGATAATTGTGAAATTTCACTGACATTTAAAATTACTCATTACTCACCCACCAATAATCGTGTTAAATAATCGTGATTTCAATATTGACCAATATAATCGTGATTATGATTTTTGCCATAATCGAGCAGCCCTTATTTCAACAACGAATAAAAATAATTAGATTTAGAAGTTAATGCAAAAACTGCCTTATGTGAAGCTTATGAGTGTTGATTATTATATCTAAAAATAAATAGCAACTGAATTTAGGCTAATAGTTTGGGCTCTGTTGTTAATCTTTAATAGCTATATGTAAGTAAGGGCTCCCTATATAGTTTACAGCATTATCTTTAAGAAACTTTTAGTTATAATTTAATTCATTTAAGGACAGACACAATTTTTTTCATTAAACCACTGTTGAATAAAAATTTATAAAAAGCAATTTTGTAAAACTGCTGTACCGAATCCATACCGAACCGGGACTTCAAAACCGAGGTACGTACCGAACCGTCAGTTTTGTGTACCGTTACACCCCTACTATTAAATCTCATTTTTGTTGGGATGTACCAATGTTAATATTTTGGCCAAACATTTTCAGGTTCAGGATAACCGATTAATGGGTTAACATGACATGTTAAAATAAAAAATATGAACCTAAATTGATCTAAATATGAAATATTGACTGATACCAATAAATAATTAGCAAGACAAGGTTGAATTGGTGGAAGTGAATGAGATTTGAGAACATATGACTCCAGGAAACTTTGAATAAAGTTATATAAACTTTTTATGGCACCTTTTTTGACTTTTTTTGGAGCTTGACAGTGTCCATCTCGAAAAAATCATCAGTGTTTGTAACAACATAATACATTTTTTTTAGACTGAACTAACTCTAGCTTTTTTCTTTCTTAGTGTCTAGTGGTTGACATACTTAAATGGCACTCCTTTTTGCCTCACCTCAGACTTACTCTGAATAATTATTCTGTTGACTAGAACAAGAAAGAAAATATTGAACAGGGAGGGGAATCAAGGAGAACTAGATTGAAGCAGACATTTTTTTACGTAACGTCACTGTGAGTCACTACAGGGCAAACAAAACAATCCGGGCTCTACGTGTTGAGGATGAGCGCTGATCTCTTTATCTGTGTATTGAGTGAATCACTCATGTAATGAATGATTAGGTCAAAGTACACGCAGACCCTGTCCTTCATATTGATTTTGTGAAGTTGGCGGCTTCTGTTCTCTGAAGGTACACTGACATAATTAAGATTGTTTGCCAACTACAAGCTGGAGACGGATTCGCAGACCTACATGCTGGTCCTAGTGCAGAGTCCTGGCAGAAGTCCAGTGTTTTATTATTGCACGGTTTCCGTTTTCCCCAAAGCATCTTGAATAGCATTATATTTTGGTGTTGACTTGTCCAATATCAAATCAGGTTTAGAACCAAAAGAGGGCTGCAATTGTATCTCAAAGAGCCTAGTGATGATAATTTTGATCCATTTAAAGATATGAAACACTCAACACTAAGGCCCAATCCCATTTCTACTACTTTCCCCTACCCCTTTGTTTTGTGAATTCACGTGAAGGGGTAGGGGTGTTTTGGTTCTCTTTTGGCTGGAGCGGTAGGGGTCAAACTAAGATTTTTTCGGGTGGAGGGGTATGAGAAATTTCCCTGCATACACCGACGTGCTGCTAAGAATGCGTGTAGTGATGTTGCCACTCGGGTTTGGTCACTTATGTATTGCCTGGCTGCCAGTTTCTCCGTAGCTTGCTAAACGTGCTATTTGAGTGATGTGAACACATATTAATAATACAGTTCAAAGAAATATCTGGTCATCCTTTATAACGCAGTCACTATTTACTAGGGGTGTAACGGTACACAAAACTGACGGTTCAGTACGTACCTCGGTTTTGAAGTCACGGTTCGGTACAGCACTTTTACAAAATTAAACAGTATTAAACAGTGGTTTACTGAAGAAAAAAAAAGTGTCTGTCCTTAAATTAATTAAATTATAACTAAAAGTTTATTGAAGATATTGCTGTAAACTATATAGGGAGCCCTTAATTGCACATTAATATTAAAGGTTAACAACAGAGCCCAAACTATTAGCCTAAATTCAGTTGCTATTTATTTTTAGGTATAATAATCAACACTCAAATAACAGTACGCAAACATGTAAACTTCACACAAGGCAGTTTTTGCAATAACTTCTAGATCTAATTATAAAATAGTTTTTTCTCCAATTTGTTGTTGAAATATAATCATTTATACACAGTGTCTGTCATTTTCATGACATGGTGTTTAAACATACATGAAATAATCAAGGCATCACTAACAGGTTAAGTAGAATATAATGAATATATAGGCTAATATAGTGCATATATTTAGTGAAAGGAGTTGATTTCTCTAGTGAATAAATCTTTGTGGACAATGAATGACTTCTGAGGTAAATGTGATGCTACATGACATTGTTTAGTTTACAAGCAGTTATATTGACGTCTTTCCACCGTTGAAACACTAATGGAGCGATTACACCACATATGATACGTGACAGTAAGTTGTAATGTATCCTCAACATACCTTCAGATGTTCATTTATGTTTACTCTTTAGGAAGAGATGATTGATCGCGTTCACGCACGCGTCGCGCGCCTCTTGTACTGACTCGCCTATACAGTGTTCAGTCACGGCACATTAAAGAGTCTCAACTGCATTTATCGTTTGAATTTCGTGATAAAATGGACTGAATACTTAATATGTTCGTGTGGGAACTCGGATTGAAGTGTGTTTTGAGCTTAAAACAAGCCTACTGTTAACTGCATTCTGAAACCGTTCTGTACACGTGTGCACCGATCTGAAAGCCCTGTACCGAAACGGTTCGGTACGAATACGTGTACCGTTACACCCCTATTATTTACACATATCGTCTGTAAACTCTTGCGTTATCAAGGCAACATCTGACCTGTTTGTATTACATAGCACCGTTATCACAGCACCACAGTAGAAAACGAAATCATATCTATACCGGCCGGCTTGGGTCGGAACAGAATGGAACAGTTAATAAACAAAGATAAACAAACGGTTTTTTATGTTCTGTATCATTCTGTATCATCTTAGGAAACTCGAAGGCTCATACGTTTTCGAACTTAAAACGAGCGTTGTTTTCTTAACTCCAAATACAGAGCAAAATAACATTGGGAGTGAGTAATCTGTTAAACATGCTCACGTCTGACTTCTTTTAGATATGCACTTCATTGCTGTTCATACTGTTTAAATGTTAAAGGATACTAATAAAAAAACAAAAAAAACAACGGGGTATGATGAAGTGTAAAGCCCAATTTTATACTTCAGCGTCGAGTGTACACCGTAGCTATGTTGTAGGCTGTGTGTTGCACGCGTAGCCTAAGACGTACCCTGACGTGCACCTCTCCAAAAATTTAACAACGGGTCAATTCTACGCGGACCACAAGCGCTGTGATTGGTCTGCCAGAACCCCTCCCTTAGGGGTACACAGGCTCCCTCTGCATGTATAACTGCACGTCAACGCGGACAAGGAAGCAGAAGTATAAAAGAAAATCGGTTTACGACGGCGTAGAGGGTACGGCGCAGGTCTGATGCATAAGTATAAATCAGCCTTAATGGTGTAGTAATGGTGTCCCATTTCTTAGGGGAATATTTTCACACCTACACCTTGCCACTCTGTTTAAAGGGGCACGGGGAAGGGGTATAAAATAGATTTGGGATGGGGTATAAAACAGAATTGGGATTGGGCCTAACGATGGTCCAATGACCTAGGATTGTTCACAGGACTTGCTTGTCCTAATGGGTCAGCATTCATCATTTATATTCTTGTTTCATTGATGTTGTATTAATTTAACATAAACCATTTATTTATTTATTCACTTACTGACTATTATTTTGTAAATTTTACAGATATTGACTTTCTCAAAGTAAAATTATCTGGCATACACTGTAAAAAATGGCAGCTGTGTTTGCCAAAACTATAAGATACTGTAAAAAAAATATATAGTAGCAACATTTGAGGTTTTACAGATTTAACTTAAATTTACAGTAACATGCATTTCATTAACTCATAAAATGTTAATACCAACCTATTGAAGTACTAATGCCTGTTTTGTACCTTTTGTAATACACTGACAACCACCAAAAACAGGTGGTGATGAGTCACATGAATAAAAAAGCTCATCTCAAGCAGCTTTTATAAGAATACTAATATGCAAAAGGTGCACAGTGTCATTCACACACACTCAAAACACCATCATGGTAATGCAATAAACGTTCATTTAACGACATTAGATGTAACCTAAAGCCAGAATGTACACAACAGATTAGAAGAAACTAAGAAACCACCGTTATTTCAACGAAAATGCATAAAATGTGGAGTGTCATGCAGGGAATTTTGTGAATGTCACGTTTTTTCACTGTAAATTATACAGTGAGTTGTTTTTCACGTCCAAAAACGGTATGTTTAACAGTATTTTACTGTAAATTGCATTAAATGTAAGGTTAGATCTATTAGTTATGCACAATATATAGTAAGAACTTATTGTTAAACAATTAACAGAAACAGGCTTTTACCATTAGCATTTTTTGCATTAAAGTCCTGTTTAGTTTTTTTTTTCTCTTTTCATGATGAGCTACAAGAATAGATTATGACCGTCTTGGAAGTGTCAGGTGGAATGGACAGGAAATTGTTAACCAATTTAGTTTTTTTAATTAATGTAATCTTTTTCTTTTTTTTTTTTTTCATTTTTCTTTCTTTTTTTTCATTTAGCTAATGATAGTCAAATAAAAATAAAATACTGGTAAGAAGCAAAACTACAGAGAATAAATATAAAAAAAATAGGTGGGAAATGAACATGTGGCAAGTAAAAATCTGAACTACTGATCCAATTGGACCAGTATCACAGATTTGTAATTTTGAGCTCCTAGTCACACTGTAAGTTGTGCAATAAAACCCAAAGCCAGTTTTGAATTTTACATTGCATATTGAGAATGATGCAACCCCTCGGGTTTGCACAGTTGCTTAGCACCAGTATAGATCTTTACATCAAAATCACTCCATCTACTCTGACCTTTGACCTTATGGCTTACGTACATGATCTCTTATTTGGACACGAGTGTGTCGGTGACAATCGCATTGCAGCGTCCACTTTGGTCACCCGCTCTTTCTCCTTCTCCATGCACCTCCCTTGCATTTTCAATCAGGTCAAGCTGACTGCCTTTGTGGAAGTGTGTGTCTAAAAAAGGAGAGAGGGAAAGAGGACAGGAGACACCGTGGGAGGAGGAATTGGGGGTTTCTGAGCACTCAGGGTTCAGTTTGTTTTTGTAATGAGGTCAGTTATCTTCGGTTAGGAGCCTTACAGATAAGAAGCATGTGTGTGATTTAAGACCGTTTGAGTTTGACGTCAAAGTGTACTTTTCAAATACTTTGATACATGCACAAACACACTCTGGAGAACATCAAAGGGGGTCGAAAAACCGAAAACAGCAGCAGGGCTCCTAATTTGCCCTTACTATGCAAAGTTACAGTTTGTACTGCGTTCTTTGCTGAAGCAGCACATTGTGCTGTGGGCAGGTATGCGAGTGTGAGTCCACGTGAGGGGAACACTGTTCCTCCACTGAGGGTAAACACACATCATGTGATGTGTCCCGAGCACCGAGGCAAAGTACAGGGAAGTTCATGACTCCACTTAACATTAGCCGACTGGGCGGTCACAAATAGCCAGTGGACAGAAGATATCAGACTAACAAAGGTCACGCATACATAAGTCATGGGGCAAACACTTGGATCACACCGAGATATTTATAATATACTTTTATGAATGGCTCCTGTCCGGTTCAAAGGCTTATATCACACAAAAATGAAAATGTTCTTATCCTCAAACTCGTATAACTTCATTTCTTCAAAAGGAGATGTTTTGATCCACACGGCTCCGGGGGGTTAATAAAGGCCTTCTGAAGTAAAGCGATGCGTTTGTGTAAGAAAAATATCCATATTTAAAACTTTATATAGTAAAATATCTAGCTTCCACCAGAGCGCCTTCCTATTCCCTCTTATTGTAAAGTGTTACTATTTCATATAAATCCAAACAGTCATGCTTAAAGATGGCCATCTTTAAATATCTACACACACTCCATTCACACGATCAATAGACTGTCTGTCTAACGTTACTCAATGCTCATCACTGCCGCCTTTCATGTGATGGGAAAAGATCTAAGAGTAATGCTATAATCAACACTTTCACGATTCGTTCATCTGGACAGCTGTAATGGTAAAACGTAGTAAAAGTATTCGAGAGGGGTTCCACATGTTACAAAGTTTGTAGAATAAGGAGGAAGAAGACTGGGTCGGCGTGACATCGCTCTCATCGCTCACATCGCTCTCAACAACTCAGTACAATATAACTTTCTCAGCAATCTTTCTCCAGCTCTCCGTCTCTCTCTGGCAGGGATTGCAGACCTCGCTAAACCACGACCCCTCCGCCACAACATCTAATACTCGCTTCAAATGCAAATATGTCAGCCAATCACAACAGTGGGCGTTTTCACTGCAGACACGCCCCTTCAAACAGAGCATTCAAGCCAGAGGGCAAATATCAGGATAGAAAAAAATGCCTTTTATTTCTAAATTGACATTTTGTGATGTAAAAATCATACTAACAATATAAGTACACCTCAGGAAACATAAAATAAAAAAATAAAAAATCACGCCATGGTACCTTTAACGCACATGTTCATAAGGAAGAATGTTCGTGCGTTCAGCTGAGCCTGAAAAGTTACTTGCGTCTTAGAATGCTTTTTTGATGCGATTTTTATTCATTTAAACAGCCCACTTCAACCTTTTTGAACCTTATGAATGATTATTTTATAGAAGTTTCAAGTGGTGTGTGTAAGGAATTGGAAGCAAGCAGAGACGATACGGTAGTTTATAAAGCACGCAGTGCCATCTGCTGTTAAAAACTAAGCTCAGAATCTATTTGAGAAAGAATTGGGATGTATTCGGAAAATCTCAGAAACGATCCAGAATAACTTTTCGATTCGCGATGCATCGATTTATTGTCCCAGCCCTAGCTGGATATAAACTTATGCAAAAAGATGGTAACGGTTGTGCCATGAAACATTTGGGTTTGGCTTGCATGTATTTTTGTCACATTAGTAGCACCTCAAGAGGTTAAAACAATGTTAGCATAAAAATGTAAAAATATTAACAGGTACTATACTAACGGTTTGGAAAAATCTGTATGGATTTTTGCCGATAACCGGTTGTTCTATTAAAACCGATCAATCAGTCAACCTCTAGTCATATTATTTTTTTCTTCCCACAAAGTATTGTATGACTTCAAATAAGTAGTTCAAGAGTCATATAGATGGATATAGGATATGTCTTTTTTTAATTAAATCTGATCACTAAAAATCAATGTATGGGAATGAGCAAAACATCTCTTGTCTTCCAAGTAAGAAATAAAGTAATACGGGTGAATTTTTGTATGAAGTGTTCCTTTAAATCATGATCCTAACACACATTACTAACCAATTTTATAGACCAGAGCAGTTCATAATCTAGAATGATCTTGGGATCTTCAATAACATGTTATTTGCTGATGGCAGTCACCAATATCAATATGACAGTCCATCACTGCATTAACTCTGCATTCATACGTGTGTGTCTTCCTGCTGGCAGGGTGTTGGCTTCTCCACCCCACATGAATAACCTCCAACAAGACACTCCTCCAAACTGTTCCTATCCTAATATTGAGTCACTCCCCCTGAAGGAAAGCTCTCACACACTTGTCATTTTTGGTGCGCTACAGACTTGTGGCCTAAATTAGCCAGTTCTTGTGCGCTGTCTCTCTTTTTAGGCATAAAGTCAGCAGTCTTCAAGTCTCAAAGCTTTCCCTTTTTTCTGATTTTCAGATGCATCAGAGATCAAAAGCATCTCATTCAGAGTTTCTTTCCCTGTGGGCTTTCAGTCTAAGTGGGCCATGAGTGCATACGATGAATAAATGAGGAAAATAAAAATGGTCAAATTCCCAACAGTCTCTGAATCATGCTGAGTTTTAATTTGTTTATGTACGTTGGCTAACTCCTTATCTCATCTGTCTAGGTTGCTGTAGTGAAGATGAAACACACCGAGCGTGTTTACGCCATGAAGATCCTCAACAAGTGGGAGATGCTGAAGAGGGCCGAGGTAAAGATATGTCTGCTCATGGGGCATCTTGGTTCGATAGATCTTTCAGGGCTTCAACTAAAATGGTTGCAAATGTCAAGTCAAATAAAAACTAGCCACAATTTAAAATGTAGTTGGCAGCACATGTGATTGGAAAATGCATCTGAATCACAAACAAATGACTCTTATGAACGTGTTCAATCGAAATGATTCTCGGAAGTTAGCGCTCAATCAGACTCGCTCATTCAGTGAATCATTCAGATCTATTATTACTACAACTAGGGCTTGGCGACATGGACAAAACGTTAAAATTATATAAGATAAATGTTATCTTTATTTCTTTAAAGTTTAAAGGCATTAAATATCCCACATTTCTGCCACAATACCATTGGTGCAGTTAATGTTAATACTAGGGATGGGGCCGATCGATCCAATATCTGTATCGGGACCGATACCAGCGTAATTCACGTATCGGATTTTCCCGATCCAACCTGCAGAGAAATCCGATATCCATGAGCCATGTCTGCGCTTAAACGTTGTCTGCTGAAATGACTCCAAAAGTAATGCCCGCCGGCTTGTCGGCTAGCTGGCTGCAAACTATGGAATGGATTTCCTGAACGGAGGCGCGGCTCAATGAGGTACAGAGTTATGAGACACGCCCCCGCTCAGGAAATCCATTCCGCAGTTTGCAGCCAGATAGCAGTATAGCATTGAGCAGCATTGTGGCTAGCCAATGTCAGCTGTGTGGAAATACTTCACACTGGAAACACCGCAGAGAAAGACAATGTTTGCAAAACCGTAATTCAGAGAGGGGGAAGCTCCCTCGCGTCGTACACCACAACGAACGCAATCAAACATTTAAAAAAGCAGACAAGTTCAGACAAGACTAGGGTGACATTTAAAAGATGATAATCAGGGCTTGACATTAACAATCGCCATCTGCGTGTATTTCAGCTGTGGCGTGTAACACCCACTTTGAACTTCTCAAAAGCCATCTGTTATAATCGCATTGCGCAATATAACCAATCACACGTGTTTCTATTGAGTTTATGAATATAATAATAAGAGACGTTCAGATTAGCGGTGTTTTGTTCAGAGCGCGCGCCGCTCTCAATCGCTGAAATCTACACTCAAAGCAGAGATGAACGTGCGACGTAAGCAGGAGATTCATTGATCATACTGTGCTGGACTGATTTGTTCTATTTCAGCACCTAAAATAGTTTCAAACAAACACAGCAGAACCACAGCTCATCTGATATGACGTTCGCTAATTTAGGGACCGTCTCTAAAGTTACATAAAACATTGGTAGTCTATACAGGTTTCTAACTTAAATGGCATTTGAAGAGAATGACTTAGTCATAAAACTGACTGTGAAGTGTTCATCTAGGTGTCAGGTATGATGCACACCTTTTTGGATTTTTGATATTTAATAAAATAAACTCAAATCATGAAAATAAATGCATTATTTCACAAGGATACTGAATGGGCTCTTACACAAAATATGCTAGATTTAAATTCGTCACAGCTGATAGAACACTGATGAGAATATATTTACAGAGATAATATTAGAGATTAGAGATATAATATTAGAGATTTATGCATTATGCGTTGCCATTGACGACGGCCATTATAAGGAAGGAAAGCCCACAGAATCTAGCTTAAAAAAGTGCTTAGAGCTGCTTGATTTATTTTTTGTTTGTTGATTTTCAAATATAAATTGATAACCGTGATAATTTGGGTCACTTTTATCATGATGTGAAATTTCCATACCATTTCATCCCTAATACGTAGCAAACACAACTCTGGTATCGGAATAGTATCGGTATCGGCCGATATCCAAATTTAGGTATTGGGATCGGATCGGAAGTGAAAAAATGTGGATCGGTGCATCGCTAGTTACTACAGTAAATCCATGATAAATGCGATTTCGTAAATGAAAAGCCTTCTGACTGCATCATAGGGCTGGACGTTTAATCGAAAAGTAATCGAAATTGAAATTCTGAACCTCTAACCGACGTAATTTTCCCATGTCGGTTATTTTGGTTTTAGTCACTTGACTGTGCCCTGTCAGTCACATCAAGTGCAGTTTGCAGACACATTGAAAGATTTAGGAGCAGTTATCTTTGTTTATACAGTCCGGATGCTCAGAATGACCATGGTAATTGCAGGTTTTACACAGTTTATACAGGTATGTTAATCGCCGTTCTTATTTGCGCTGCTACACGCACACACAGACCGTGTCACTTTCACTTGCGTCCTCATGAAGTTTTTTAATTAAATGCGTTTAAAGGCTGGCCAGTTTGAACATTCAAGTGATTTTACACTATTCAAGAATACAAGAACAATATTGCAAACATCTCCGTTCAGTGCTCGTGAGCTTTTTTCTGTGACACGAGAGCCGAGTCGTGTCATGTCTGACACCGCGCGCGCCCTGAAGCCAGATCACTTTCGCTTGCGCCCTCACAACTTTTTCAATTGTATGTGTTTTAAGGCCTGCCCGCTTGAACATTGAAGTGATTTTAGACCATCGGATGTGTATTATTAGGGCTGGGTGATAAAACGATAATAATCGCAAAATAATTTTCCTTGATAAAACGATAACAACAGTTCGATAAATACTCTATATAATGCTTACACGCTATGCGTAATGCTGCGCATGCGTTTTGCAGATCGGGCTTCTGGGTGCTGTACGCTGTGTTGTTGACAGTCACAGTGGCCGACAGGCTGACAGGCTTGGAGTGAAAACATCAGACTTATGGAAAAATACATCGTTATTATCATTTTTTGTCTTTTTTTGAAAATGACCAAAATGACCAAAAATCATTTTTGGTGATTTATTAATAACTCAGTATTGCCTGTATTAAAAGATAAATAAAATCATTTCATCCGATGTTTAAAGTGAATAAAATAGACTTGACAGCCCTTACTGGAGTTTTGATAAATCAAGTAAACAAATCGGCTCTAGTAAGCGTGCTCTGCACTGCCGTTTGAACTACGAGCGCAGAAACATTATATCAAACGTGGTCAAGGCTTGAAAATAGCACCCGCCAGCCCGCCAAATGCGGGTAGATTTCAGCTGTGGCGGGTAAGGCAACCACTCCCACTAGCCACTTTGGCGGGTGGAATATAATTTCAGCCTACAGCCAAATTAAATGCCAGACCGTCGTATCACAAAATTACAATTCAATTACAAGATTCGCGCTCAGAAGCGCTCTATTGCGATCAGTTCTTCTTGCGCCTGAATAGTCAAATACACGCGCACACAGATGTCAAAATGTCTATCGTGTGGAGTGTCTTGCATGAACACAGTCGGATATGGCTTAAGTGTACGTAAACATGTGGCTAATAACTGGATATGTGTCAGAATATTACTGCCATACATTCAGCAGCCCAATTTAATACCTGTCTGTCATTTTAATGTTAATCAAACAACTACAGATGTTAAATAAATGTATACATATTAAATAAACCTACTGTATCTAAAAAAAAGATTTTTTAAAATCTACAATTTTTTTTCTAATTTGCTCAGTTGCTTCTTTGTCCTTTTATATCCTAACAAAAATAAATGCATCATATTAGCCTATGCTCATATTGCCCACCCCTTGCCCACCTGCACATACCAGCTTATATACAATGTAGTCTTGATTTGGGTGGTCACTCTGCATTTGATTGTTTGAATGGGTTTTAAATCAAGTAAAATGACTCAAAATCAAGTAATTTAAGCATGCCAAAGTCAACTTTAAATCATATAAAATTTTATTTCCTAACAGCAAAATTGAAAATGCTGAGTGGCTAGTAACTTTGGAAAACCACGAGCCACAGTGGCTGGTGAGCAAACAAGTTAATGTCAAACCCTGAACGTGGTTATCATTTTATCGAGGAAAATTATATTGCGATAATTATCGTTTTATTGCCCAGCCATAAATCCATCTATATTGAGCAATTCTGTCATTTGGCACCTAAAGTTGTGTTGGCTTTTAAGAACCAATGGCTCCAGAGTCATTTTCTTAGTCTAGAGTCCAAGGGCAAGTTGCATGAACTTAGCCACTAGTCTTACTTTTCTAATTCCAATTAGACCAAGCTACCATTTTATGTAACAGACAAAACAATTAGATGATTAACTTTTAAGACTAAGCAGTTTATGCAACCGGCCTTTCCATAGGGTCTTTCCAATATCTTACTTCTAGTCAAGCTGCTTCTTCTTGATGACTGCAATCAAACCTGTCTATTGAAGTCTATGTAATCACAAGGTCATTTTTTCCTTTCTACTCCAGCATTTTCTTGCCCCAGTTTCAACCCGATCAGTCTTGACAGTGCCCACGGGCCTCCCAGAGGCATGCCAGGAGAACTTTTGTCTCTTTGGCTTGTCAGTAATCCTCTTTGAGCTTCACTGGGCTCTCTTTATTCTTTCTCACATGTCCAGAGTCCCAATTCAGACAGATAGAAAACTAACATCTGAAATGGGAAAGCCATGGACGTCATCTCTGCACTGGATGTAGTTCAGTTCATTGAATGAGTTACCAAATGGTTCTGTACCACTGAACCCCCCACCACACACACACACACACACACACACCCACCCACCCCAAAATAAAAACTAGAGATGCACAATTCATTGAAAATAAGGGACATATTGAGAAAAATAAACTGCTGTGAACTAGATACACAGAAAGACTTTATGAAAGTAACTGGGCTGCTGTGTCCATTTGATTTGATACGTTTGTCATAGCACGTATACAATTTTCTTTTTAATGTTTTGATTTCTCTTTGCAATTTATGTAGACGGCGTGTTTCCGAGAAGAGAGGAACGTCCTGGTGAATGGAGACTGTCAGTGGATCACCACCCTGCATTACGCTTTCCAGGATGACAACTACCTGGTGTGTGTCTCCCCTACATGCACTTATTTCCATAGCATGATACTGAACTTTAGCCATCATTTATCAAATTTTAAAACAGTAATTTTAGTATGCATTGTATACTATTATAACATTTCTTAATATTTTAAATTGGCTTTTATTTTAGTTTAGGTTACATGACATTTTTGTCATATTTAATTTTTTAAAACATTTATATTTAGCTTTAATTTTATTTAATTTGAGTTTTAGTCATTTTATTACTCAAAAATTAAACGAAAATGTGATTTTTGCCTTGGCAACTAACTGAAATAAAAATAAGTTCATCATATATTATCGTTTATTTCAGCTTTATTTCAATTAACAAAAACTTATTTTATGTAAAAATAACACTGTTAATATATAAATAACATCCATTCTTGGTGTAATTAATTAAAAGACAAGTTATCAATAGAGAACCTGTAAGCATAGCTATAAAATTAAAGGGACAGTTCACCCAAAAGTGAAAATTACCCCATAATTTACTCACCCTCAAGCCATTCTAGGTGTATATGACATTCTTCTTTAAGATGAATACAATCGTATTTCTAATACGGAATCGGAAGAATACGTGACGGCGATGACATCGGACGTACCGTAAGCATTTTGAACCGAGAGGAGTTACTTTTCTTCGTAAGTTGAATATGGAAGGCAGTCTGCTGGAAGCTAGATATTTTACTTTATAAAGATTTAATTATGGATATTTTCCTTACATAAACCCATCGATTCACTTCAGAAGGCCTTTATTAAGCCAACAGAGCCGTGTGGATTACTTTTATAATGAATGGATGCACTTTTTTGGGCTTCAAATTTTGGGCTGCCATTCACTGCCATTATAATGCTTGGATTAGCCAGGACATTTTTTTAATATATATCCAATTGTAATCGTCTGAAAGTAGAATGTCATATACTGTACACCTAGGATGGCGTAAATTATGGGATAATTTTCAGATTTGGGTGAACTATCCCTTTAAGTCTTTTTATTTATAGAATTATTGAATTACTTTATTTAACTGCAGTCATAAATGAAATGGCATATATAATGTAATTAATATATAATTGTGCTATGTTTAAATAATCAAGGAAATTAAGAAAGATTGACCATGATTAAAATGTCATGTTTATCAGAGTGACTGATGATGATTATTTGTAACTCAACCTTTGATAGTGCAGTCCTCAAACACACTAATCCAGAGGACTGCATGTTACGACACATTGCATTCTGTGTAGTTGTGTGATAAATAAATGCTAATCATGCTACTCTTTGATGTATTTTGGTTGATATTATGAAGTGCTGAGTCAGTGTTTGTGTAATTTAAATGGTGTTGTGTGATAAGAGATGATAATGTCTCCTCCTGCAGTACTTGGTGATGGATTATTATGTGGGCGGCGACCTGCTGACTTTGCTTAGTAAATTTGAGGACCGACTCCCGGAGGACATGTCCAAGTTCTACGTGGCGGAGATGGTGCTCGCTATCCACTCCATCCATCAGCAACGCTATGTACACAGGTGACTTGAGTGCGTCTTTGTCTGTGTGAAAAGGGAATTAAAGAACAAATGAGAATTAGGTGATGGTATACTCTTTATTAATCAGTTCACACATTTCCTGGGAATCGAACTCATAACCTAGGCATTGCAAGCACCGTGTTCTGCTGTTTGAGCTATGGGAATACAATCCTGGCCATTTGTGCTGGTCTTTTCAGCAGGTTTTCATTTATTCTAAGAATTATATTTACCAGCCCCTAAAAGCTGTGTAAAAAGCAAACTGTGATTGGTCACTTTAAATATCTGTTTCCTCTTCCTGTCTAAGTGGGCTGATTTTAGCCTGTATAGGCTGCAGTGTGGGACAGACTTTATGCCGATGGTCAATTTTTTTAAATGCAACATGTACTCACAAGTAAGACAAAGTGGTTATTGCCTTTGTTTGAGTGATGGGCACACTGGTGATCAACAGCACCCCACCCACATGTCCAATCCCAGATGAAACATTTAATGAAATGACCGCAGATGGCTGTGGTGTTCTGGTTCAGGGGCCTCTTCCTGGCTGCTTGTCCTGGGCTGCCATCCGGTCCAGCTGAGCCCCCTCTTCCTTCCTTCCTTCTGTGGAAGCTTACAAGGGATTGTCCTCTTAATACAGTAGCAACGTTAGAGGGGTAGTTCACCAAAAAACTAATGTTTACGCACCCTCATGTGATTTTACAACCCCTTGACTGACTTACAAAAGGAAATGTGCAGTAAATTGTAGAGCTGCATGAATTAAAATAAAACTGAATTTGTGATATGGTTTAGTTTGATTATCCAGTGGTGGTCAAATCATAAATCAAGTAGTGTAAATCCTGAGTAAAAGTACAGATACCCTAATAAAAAATTATTCCAGTAACAGTTTTAGCTACTCCTTTCCAATTTTACTTGAGTAAAACTACAAAAGTACTTGATATTTAATGTACTTAAGTATTCAAAGCAAAAAGTACTGGTCAATTAATGTTTATTTTGTAATTTTATATACTTGTATACATTTACATTAATTTTATATTTTATATAATCCTACTGCTCAAATTACTTGGGGAGGGGGAATTGCTGGGTCTAACATAATTATTAATTATTATTATTATGAATTGTGAGTAGTCAGCAGTCAGTAAGGAAGATTAGTGGATGCAGATACATAATATGTAATGTGTGTTGACACACAATAAAAACAGACGTCACATAGGGCTCAATGCATAACATTTTAAAATGAACGCTATGCAAACATACTAGTTTTATATAATTTTTATTGGCAGGGAAAAATGCAAGTTAAATAATTTGCGTTATTTTAATGGCATGTTGTGCATGTTGAGAGTGAAATAGACATGCCTGTATTCAAGTATTACAGCTCACCCTTTTACAGCAGATTTAGTTCACAAACAACTGAAAGTCGTGACCTAAATATAATTTTCATTTACAATAATCAATCCTAAAATTCCTAATTTGTAACTTAATTTTCGCACCATCAGTCACGCAGATTCGAACTCTGAGGATCTCCCGGTTCTTTGTATTCACAAGTCTGACTCAAAATGATCAGTTAACTGGAGGTTAACTCTGAATGGTTCATTGAATCAGTGAGT
Organism: Romanogobio albipinnatus; assembly: GCA_023566225.1. Classification (NCBI taxonomy): domain Eukaryota; kingdom Metazoa; phylum Chordata; class Actinopteri; order Cypriniformes; family Gobionidae; genus Romanogobio; species Romanogobio albipinnatus. Next base: position 12,980,692 of record CM042256.1, read on the forward strand.
TGTTGACTCGAGAACAGTCATATTCCCAAATGAATAGTTCAGTGTGATTTGCGGACCGATTTAGGTTAATTGAAAAGAATCAGCTCGATCATGGATCAGGCATGGCTGTTGCGTCTCGGAGCACCTGACAATTTCTTCAGTTCAAAATAACGAGTAACGATTTGTTTTATGAAATGCTGGGGAGTAAAAAGTATTATATTATGCTGTGGAATGTAGTGAAGTAAATGTTTCTCAAAATAAAAATACTCCAGTAAAGTACAGATACTTCCACCACTGTGATTATCAAATTGTGAAGGCTGCAATTTAATTAAATAAATATATGTGCTGCGTGTTTCAGAGTGAAGCGTATACATTTTACATGTGATCAATTCGTGATCTGGTATTTTCAGTGTTTCTAGAGCACCTCATTTGACAGTAAATGCTGCTCTGCATGTTTCCAATCCCCTTCCATTTTCATTGTATGGAAAATAACAGCTTGAACATTCTCCTTTTGTGTTTCACTGACGAAAGAAAGTCAAGCAGGTTTGTAATGACATGAGGCTGAGTTAATGATGACTTTATTTGATAATATTTATGGAAAAACTACCCCTTTAACTCCACTCCCACAGCAGCCTTTTAAACTCGCCCTGATAGCACTCGTAAACACGTGTGTCCACGGTACAACCCTTCTTGCTTATACTGACACCCAGTGAGGTTGTGAATGGTGTGGTTTGTGTGTGTGATGAGTTTTGACACCATGTTTACTCTGTACCCGCTGTGCTCGCCATGGTGCCAGGGCTGTGAATCAGAGGGGCACTGTGTGTGTGGCCCAGTCATTGAGAGACAGGGACTGAGTGTGTGTGAAATGGGGAGGGTGAACAAAGGCAGGCTGTTTACATGAAGAGCAGGGCATGGCTGGGCATGGAGAAACAGCCACCCTGGAGAGCTGCTGTCAGGGTGGGTTGCCCACTGGAGTAATAACACCTCAGTGCAGGGCTGCGTCAGCTGTGTGATGAACGGCGCCGAATACAATGTTGTTGTTTTTTTGCTTTCTTTTTCCTCTGTCAGAGCCATCTTTATAGCGGTGGTTCTCAACTGGTGGGTTGAGACATTTACTAATGCTCCAGAAGGAAGCACAATGAATTAAGAGCCAGGGGTGAAAACATTTGAACAGGTTGAAAATGTGTACATTTTTCTTTTGTTTAAAGATCATATTTTTCATTTAGTACTGCCCTTCAGAAGCTACAGAATATACTTGCATGTTTCCCAGAAGAAAAAATAAGTATAATTTACCATTTGTCCAGCTGGTCGACGTAATGATGCCGCCGTTGATTATGGGAACGTGTTTACCAGGTGGACTGTTCGAATGCAGTAGGCTGTGAGAACGTGAAAATGGAACTCGCGAACAGAAAACTTGTTGTTTACCAGTACTTTAAGTCAAAAGAAGGCGATTCAAGTCGAGCTACATGTTCAATTTGCAATGCCGATTTGTCTCGTGGTGGCAAGGATCCTAAACAATAACCACTGTTAAAACATTTGCATATAAAACATCCAAAAGAATAAGAGTTGTACATGAAGGTATCTACAGACAGCAGCCAAAATGCAGCAAAGGAAGGATGGACATCCTTGCATAATGTTGCCTATTCTTAATTAAAATTTAATTTAATTAAAAATACACTGCTGCTGTGGACATTATTTACTTCATTAATGTGTTTACTGTGATAATGGATTGAGGTTGGCAGTAGGATTCGGTATTTGTTTTTGGATTCGGTATTTGACCGAACCCCGAAAATCTGGATTTGGTGCGTCCACATATATATATTATCATATATAAAGAAATGGATATATATACAGTGAGGAAAATAAGTATTTGAACACCCTGCTATTTTGCAAGTTCTCCCACTTAGAAATCATGGAGGGGTCTGAAATTGTCATCGTAGGTGCATGTCCACTGTGAGAGACATAATCTAAATAAAAAAAATCCAGAAATCACAATATATGATTTTTTTTAAACTATTTATTTGTATGATACAGGTGCAAATAAGTATTTGAACACCTGAGAAAATCAATGTTAATATTTGGTACAGTAGCCTTTGTTTGCAATTACAGAGGCAAACGTTTCCTGTAGTTTTTCACCAGGTTTGCACACACTGCAGGAGGGATTTTGGCCCACTCCTCCACACAGATCTTCTCTAGATCAGTCAGGTTTCTGGCCTGTTGCTGAGAAACACGGAGTTTGAGCTCCTCCAAAGACTCTATTTTGGGTTTAGGTCTGGAGACTGGCTAGGCCACGCCAGAACCTTGATATGCTTCTTACAGAGCCACTCCTTGGTTATCCTGGCTGTGTGCTTCGGGTCATTGAAGATGGGTCGAGGCTGGGTCTTCCAACATGACAATGCTCTAACTGAGGGAAGGAGGTTGTTCCCCAAAATCTCGCAATACATGGCCACGGTCATCCTCTCCTTAATACAGTGCAGTCGCCCTGTCCCATGTGCAGAAAAACACCCCCAAAGCATGATGCTACCACCCCCAAGCTTCACAGTAGGGATGGTGTTCTTGGGATGGTACTCATCATTCTTCTTCCTCCAAACACGTTTAGTGAAATTATGACCAAAGAGTTCTATTTTGGTCTCATCTGACCACATGACTTTCTCCCATGACTCCTCTGGATCATCCAAATGGTCATTGGCAAACTTAAGACGGGCCTTGACATGTGCTGGTTTAAGCAGGGGAACCTTCCGTGCCATGCATGATTTCAAACCATGACGTCTTAGTGTAATACCAACAGTACCTGCTTGGCAATTTCCCCGTAGCCCTTTCCAGCCTTGTGGAGGTGTACAATTTTGTCTCTAGTGTCTTTGGACAGCTCTTTGGTCTTGGCCATGTTAGTAGTTGGATTCTTACTGATTGTATGGTGTGGACAGGTGTCTTTATGCAGCTAACAACCTCAAACGGGTGCATCTAATTTAGGATAATAAATGGAGTGGAGGTGGACATTTTAAAGGCAGAATATTAACATTGATTTTCTCAGGTGTTCAAATACTTATTTGCAACTGTATCATACAAATAAATAGTTTTAAAAAATCATATATTGTGATTTCTGGATTTTTTTTTTTTTAGATTATGTCTCACAGTGCACCTACGATGACAATTTCAGACCCCTCCATGATTTCTAAGTGGGAGAACTTGCAAAATAGCAGGGTGTTCAAATACTTATTTTCCTCACTGTATATATACACACACATACATAAGGTAAATGCAGACCTGGACAGGTTGCGTGATATCCTCTCATCCTAAAAAACCAAACCTGTGGTTAATGGTTTAAAAGAAAAATGATACAACCCAGACTTTATTAAATACAAGTTAACATGCAATGAGGATACACATGGTTTGTGCTGACCACATTGTGTTTGTGTAACTGCTGAGAACATGAAACCGCTGAAATTCAAGAGACATTTTAGAAGCCAAAATTGTAGATTTTTCTATTCAGTCCTTGTTATGGTAGTACTTTAACATATTAGTGGTTCATTTAATTAATAATGACTTTAATGCCATTTTGGTGTCATTTTTGGTGTAATGCCATTTTCGTGTGCTAAACATTTTGGTGCAGAGTTGGATCCTGAAGTTAAACGGGTTGAGAATCACTGCTTTTTAAAGCTATTCTTGAATTATTTCATTCTTAAATGTTGCGTTTTCTGTTCCAGGGACATAAAACCAGATAACGTGCTACTGGACATGAACGGTCACATCCGTCTCGCTGACTTCGGCTCCTGTCTGAAGATGATGCAGGATGGCACGGTGAGTACGTGATGAAGGTCGCAACTTTGAACTCCAGTGTCGATCTAAAACCAGAGCCTGCTTGTCATCCTTGCAGGGTGGTCTCCATCTGTTCGACGAAAGCACTGCCCCTACCGTCTCCTCTATCTGCTTCTGACATTAATAGAGCTGCTTTTGGCCCTGCTGCCCTTGAAGGGGAGGGCTAATTAGAAAGGCCCGTCGCTGCCCACCCCTCTGGCTTACAGACTGATGAGTCACCATAGTGCACTGATAACAAGACCAAGGCCAAAACAGCTTTTATCTACTGCTAGTTTTCCAGCCGCACATGTGCTGTTCCACCAACTGAGCAGAGCTCTTTTATATTGAGTAGAGATTGTTGAAATAAAACCCAAATCGATTCGTGATATGGGTTAGTGCGATTAGCAAATCTCAAAAGCTGCAATTCAATTAAAGGATAGCTCACTTCAAAATGAACATTTTTGTGATATTTTACTCACCCCCATTTCATCTAAGGTGTTCGTGTCTTTCTTTCTTCAGTTGAAAATAAATTAAATTTGAGGAAAAATTTCCAGGATTTTTCTCCACACAATGGACCTCAATGGCAACCAAAATGTTGACGGTCCAAATCAATGCAGTTTCAAAGGGCTTCAGAAGCTCTGCGCGATCCCAGGCGAGGAATAGGGTCTTATCTAGCGAAACCATTGGTCATTAAATGTTTTTTTTTTATTGTATATACTTTTTAACCTAAATTGCTCATCTTGCGCTGCTCTGCGACTTGTCATGGATTGCCTAATCACGTCGGAAAGGTCACGCTAGACATAGATGGAAGTACCGCCACAAGCGAACGTGCGAAGACTAATACAAATGCCCTTTACCAAAAAATACTCCATCTTCAACTTCTTTTTTTTTTTGCTAGAGGACGTTTGTATTAGTCTTCGCATGTACACTTTGTAAACATGGCGGCGGTACTTCTGCCTACGTCTAGTGTGACCTTTCCAAATTTAGGTTAAAAAGTGTATGTTTGTGTATGTATATGTGTGTGTGTGTATATATATATATATATATATATATATATATATATATATATATATATATATATATATATTATAATATAATATAATATAATATAATATAATATAATATAATATAATATAATATAATATAATATAATATAATATAATTTTTTATTTATTTTTTATTTTTATTTTTTATGACCGCCTTTGAAGTCTATGATGTGGAGAAAAATCCTGGAATGTTTTCCGCAAAAAAACATAATTTCTTTTCGACTGAAGAAAGAAAAGATCGTAATCCAGTGTTTTCAATGTCTCAGAGCGACTCTGTAAATGCTGCTCCACACACTAATTTAAATATTGGTATTATAATTTTACAGTTGTACTGTAAAAGAAAAATTATTATTATTATTAAAAAATTAGGTTATATATTGCTTTAAGGCAATATAATTATCTCAATATCTTCAGTAGACAGTCTTTTTCTTCTCAGAAATTAAACATTTTACAAAAATATCCAGAGGTCAAGACGTGTTTTGTATGCTCACATGTTTTATGAGCAAGATTTGGCATGGTGAGTATTATGCATCTAGATTGTTCTTAATAGGATTGTTATTGTGCAATTCAGTTAATGTGTCTATAACTCATTTAGAGTACACTACCATTCAAAAGTCTCAGCATAGGTTTATGCTCACCAAGGCTGCATTTTATCAATCAAAAATACAGTAAAAATAGTAATACTGTGAAATATTACATTAAAATAAAAAAATTATTAACTTTTCTAATTTAATATATTTTTAAATGTAATTTATTCTTCTGAATCTTGTCTTCAGAAATCATTCTAATATGGTGATTTGACAATGTCAAAAGCAGTTATGCTGCATAATATTTTTGTGTAAACCACAGTACTTGTTGTTCTCTTAAATTCATCAAAGAAATGGACATCTTCATTAATATGTGGTGTAATAAATGTTTTTTTTTTCACTTTTTGACTAAATTAATGTATCTTTCTTTCAAAACTTAATCTTACTGACACCAAACCTTAGAACAGTAGTGTATATGTACTCTTATTATCGCATTTAATTGCAAATGAAGACCTATCCAGCCTCATTTGTGATTTTACTTCCTGTCATTCCCTGTGCAGGTCCAGTCGTCAGTGGCTGTGGGAACACCAGACTACATCTCTCCAGAGATCCTGCAGGCCATGGAGGACGGCATGGGGAAATACGGGCCGGAGTGTGACTGGTGGTCTCTAGGAGTCTGCATGTATGAGATGCTTTATGGCGAGACGCCCTTCTACGCCGAATCCTTGGTGGAGACCTACGGGAAGATCATGAACCACGAGGTGAGATTCTTCATCATTGTGTATTTTTGGTATTTGTCCAGTTTACCTGTTCCCCACCACTGACCCACACACATTTGCATTTACATGTTCTCATTAGGGTTGGGAATTGTGAGAAATTTTACGGTTCCGGTTCCGCCTAACGTTTCTGGTTCCGATTCCGGTTCCATTAAAATTATTAAACTAATAGTGATAAAGGAAAAAGGCACATGCGCAACTCAAACAATCCTTTTTGTGTTCATTACTTGCTCTAAAATTAATTTACAGGTTGACAATGTCAAAAAAAGTCCTGTACTGTACATATATTACAGTATTAATTAAGCCATTCTTGCAACAAAAATGTTTTCAACCGAACACCTCTGAAATGGTCTTATTACATTTTCTCTATCTGTCTCTGAATAAAATCAAGTTATAAATTATATTTATTAGTTATATTTATGAATTAGTTGTATTTTAATTTAATAGTAATTCAGTTATTCAGTGAACTTGTAAATAATGAATGGTAATTCAGCATTACAAAGGTAATTGTGCCTAAACGCTTACCTAAACCATGGTGACACAACGGTTGACAAAGGATATAGGCCTTTCACTATAAATCTGGTAACAGCCCTGTGGCACTCATCTATTCTCTGTCGTCATTTTCCCTTTACTCGCTAAAGTAAACAGATTTACCGTCTCCGAAGTTCCAAGAGGTGGTGTGGGAGTGGCGCATTGTTTAACATCAGAAAAAACATAAATAATATTTCTATATATATTGATAGTCTATAGTTTATTACTACTGAAATAACATATTTACCCATGTATGAATTCCTACCTGGCGATAGGGACGTGCAAAGTGCAGCAGTCTGCCTTAAACAGTTGAAAACATTGCATGTTTTGAGGTTGATTCCGTTGTGTAGCGAATGTTTTGTCAAATTGCTAGTGCAGCCTCCTTTGCATGTTATTAACTTTTCACACGTTACATTTTGCTTCATTATCATTCATTCTTTGGAAATGAATCCATACTTGTGACTTTCTCTTCGCCATGCTGGTGGTCAACGAGAAAATATCTGACGCAAAACCGTAAATGTGTAGCGCGAGGGCTTTCAGTGCTGAACTGCATTAATTGGTTGCACTCCTGGAAGCGGCAGGCAACGTAATTAATATTCATGATGAGGTGAGCTGTCACTCGCTATTAAAGGATACGCTCCCAGCACTTCGCACACACATTGCACCAGAACCGTTTTCGGAACCGAAACTTAGGAATTTTGGGCAGTTCTGGTATTTTAAAAAAATCAGTATTGGTTCTGCATAAGAACCGGTTCTCGTTCCCAACCCTAGTTCTCATTATAGAAAAAGCATGAACCACAGTGAATCAGTTTATAGCCAATAAAGTACATCAAGTACACAAAGTACATTAAAGTAAAGAACATCCCGCCTGTAACTCTGTTGGGACTCATGACATGGCTCATAAAATCAGGACTACACTAATTTTATCGGGACATCTGGTCACCCCTAAACCACCACTCAGAGTAGTATAATTCTTTTCAATGGTCTATGATTTGGTTCCTTAACCAAAGTGGAAAATCTGGACAGATTGATGTTGAATGTAAACTGAATGTAAACTGGTCTAATTTGCACTATTTAGGAGCGTTTCCAGTTCCCATCCCACATCACGGATGTGTCCGAAGATGCAAAAGATCTGATTCAGCGGTTGATCTGCAGTAGAGAGTGTCGGTTGGGTCAGCATGGCATTGAGGAGTTCAAGAAGCACCCCTTCTTTTCCGGCATCGACTGGGAGAACATCCGCAACACAGAGGCCCCGTACATCCCTGATGTCAGCTCTCCCTCAGACACCTCCAACTTTGATGTAGACGATGATGTCCTGAAAAACCCGGTTGGTTTAACTCTTAACTTTTATTGTTTAAGGAAAAGTTATTTTGTTACGTACTACATCAAGAACCTGAAGCCTTGATTATACTCGCTTTAACGTATTTGACCTTTGACTTCTTCCGTTTCCACCTTGCAGGACATTGCTCCCCCAGTATCTCACACGGGTTTCACCGGGCAGCACTTACCCTTTGTGGGCTTTACCTACACCACAGAAAGCTGCTTCTCAGACCGTGGCAGTGTGAGGAGGGTGGCACTGGTGGATGGAGGCGCCGGGGAGGATCTCCCAGATGGGGGTCTGCAGGTGGAGGCCTTTGAAAAGAGGATTCGCTGCCTAGAGCAGGAGAAACAGGAGCTCAACCGTAAACTGCAGGGTAATAAATAACCTGATACCTAAAAAAAAACATTAAAGGGTTATTTCACCCACAATCATTATTAATTACTTACTCTCTTACAAACTCATAAGACTTTCCTTCATCTTCGGAACAAAAACGAAGATCTTTTGACTAAATCTGAGAGATTTCTGTCCCTTCATAGAAGCTACGCAACTGAAGGTTTTATACTTCAAAAAGTTCATAAAGAGATTGTTTCATTTGCGAATTGAGTGTCTTGTGCGATACGCGCAAGTGATTTTATTTGGTGCTTTTTGTGCATTTACGCGCTTAACGCCTGACTTTGGCGTCTGTTCGCGCCACGTTAACCAATCAGGAGCCTGCTTGCTGCCGTCACGTGGTGAAGTGACGTGATAAACGGGGGCAGGCCCGCCCGGAGTCTTATTCAACATGGAACGACTGATAATGGCAGTGTGCAGTCATACGGAATTTTTCCGCTTTATACATGCGTCCAATTCGCTTTGGATGCACAAGTGGACTCAAATGTTTAAGCGTCCAGCGAGACACGATAAAGCGAAGTTGATACTCGTTCGTTGTGAACGCAGCATTACACAGCACGTGAGCTTCCGCAAAAACCAAAGAGGTTCATTCTCATGTGTTACACTGCACATTTGAGCTTCTACAAGAACCAATGAGGTTCATTCTTATGTGTTGCGTGGTTGAGTTTGTTTATGTTCGCTGATCAATGTTTATATGAGAATTAAAGCCTGAATTCAATCAGGCCATAATATAGTGCAATCGTGTCTCTTCAGAAAATTTTGACTAAACTGCTCAATTCATATGATTAGTTTTATGATCTCTTTATAAACTTTTTGAAGCATCAAAGTGGTAGTTGCTTAGCTGCCAATGGAGGGACAGAAAGCTCTCAGAAAGAACTTTTGTTGTGTTCCGAAGATGAACGAAAGTCTTGCGGGTTTGGAACGACATGAGTGAGTAATTAATGACCGATTTGTCATTTTTGGGTGAACTAGCCCTTTAAAATTTCAGGGGTGTCCAAAGTCGGTCCTGGAGGGCCACTGTCCTGCAGAGTTTAGCTCCAACTTGCCTCAACACAAATGTCTGGAAGTTTGTAGTATGCCTAATAAGACCATGCTTGGCTTGTATAGGTGTGTTTAATTGGGGTTGGAGCTAAACTCTGCATGACAGCGTCCCTCCAGGAGCAGGATTGGACACCCCTGCTCTTTTCACCCAAAAATGACAATTGTTATCAATTACACGCCATCACATTATTCTAAAACCAAAAGACTTTTGTTTATCTTTAAAACACAAATGAAGATATTTTTAGGTTTCTGTCCCTCCATCGAAAATATGTGTGTGAACTATCACTTTAAGCCCTTGTAATAACATCTAGTAGTGTTAGTAGTTCTGTTTCATTTTCGTAAATGCATCCGTAAATTGTATTCTGAGTATATAATGATTGTTTGTTCCACACATGATTTCCTAGAATCCACTCAGGCTGTTCAGTCCCTCCATGGCTCTGGGCGTGGGGCCGGCACGCTTGGTCGTGATAAAGAGATTAAAAAACTCAATGAGGAAATCGATCGGCTCAAAAAGAAACTAGCAGGTAATGGCTCTCTCAATCATTGTCAATGGATATATGATATGATAAAGTCTGTTAACTTATGAGTCAAAGCACTACACACGCCTACATTATAGATTAACTATGATAACGCATAGAAAAGTGCTTCGATAAGAATATTACGATTATGAGTCATCACCATTTCCACTTATCAGAATTTCTTTATTTGATTATTTGGCTGTTCATTTGTGTCAGCTAATTAATCACATCCTGCTAACTCTGAGTGTCTTGTCCCTCCTCAGACTCTGATAGGCTGGAACACCAGCTTGAGGAGGCAGTGACTCTTCGACAGGACTTTGAAAGTTCCTCCGGCAAACTAAAGGCCCTGGACAAGCAAGTCAAAGCCCTCAAGCTGGAGAAAGAGGATATCCATAAGGTATGATTGACTAGAGAGTTGAATTACCAGCCAAGATGCATGTGTGTAGGTATTACTGTGTGCAAGAGCTGCTTTCTTATAGGAAGATAAATTATGCTCATAAATTCAGCCCCCTAAACATTCGATCAAATTCTTTTCTAGATGCGAAGATGGAAATGTAATATTTCTGCTTCTTCTTTATGATTCCAGTTCCCTATAGCTTTTCCATCAACAATTATTTTTGTACTTTGAGGAAGAAATTTGAATTATTAAAAAGAATTAAATTAAATGCGATGAAGTGATGAGATGCATAGAATATTGCAAAAGGTTTTTTTTTGTTGTTGTGATTATTAGTATTGTTAATTACATTGTCAAATGAACACCCAGCCAGAGTCCTGCACGGGTCCGATTTTGTAAACCCGCACCCGCCCGCACCCGCAGTGCTTAAAATCGCATTCCGACCCGTTTTCCGACAACAGCACTAAATAAAATCCGCACCCGCAATAAAATCAGTTTAGCATATTATAGACACACTTACAAAAATGTTTATAATCGGATTCAATGATCTATGCTAAGCTATGCTAAAAGTGCTACCACTAGACCCGGAGATCGGCTGAATGGATTCGAAAATGGTAAAACTGAACTGTTTAACTCTAGGGAAGTTGGAAAATTAGCCTATTTTCAAAAATAGTGGCGTGTTCCTTTAAGTCTTGCATGCGTTAAAGTCTGCATGAGATTAAAATTCACTGAATCCATTTTTACAATCCATATTATTGATCTTTTTTTCTTTTTTTTCCAATAAAAGCCTGTCCCTGGAAGCTCACATCTCAAAATCCAATCAGTAACCGATTCATAGAACAAAGGCCCACCCGACATTTTTGTTCTTTTTTGATAATAAGTTACACTCAGATCACAATGCAGAAGAAAAGATCTGCCACTACTTCAGTTTCATAGTAACCAAGTAACACAACAGTAAATTGTCAGCTTTGTGTTTGATTCATGCTTGAGATTCGTTTTGACTACACTGGTCATTCTGTATAGTTTTGGTTCACAGAAATTAAAAAAACAAACAACTACAGCTGTTCAGAATAAGAATAGGTTATCAGTTCTCAACCCTGCTGTACAGTGATACTGAGGTGTTAAAATCCCATGAACACCTTGTGTGTTTTCATATACTGTTAAATAAATTACATAATTGCCAGAGAACGGTTCTTCCTCCTCTCTCCTGCCCTCGTGCTGAAGATGGCATGTCCTCTTCAGCCTTATTCAATTAGGAAGTTTATAAACACTTGGCTCGTTCATCAAGATTAATGTCATCACCCCCTCAAATAGGGCAGGTCAAAATTTTCACTGCACATCGCATTTTTAGCTAATCTCATTTGTCGGGCCGTTCCACTTGACTGTTGACCCTGAGCCCTGATTGGAGCTCTGCATGGCTGGTGTATGAGATTCATTCCAGTCTGTTTTCAGTCAAAATACTTCCTGTAAGGTTTGTTCATTTCACTCGTGCCAGTTGATATCGTCCTTACGAGTGTGTGTCCCGTTCTCTTAGCACATAACTCCCAATTCTCTTGACAATTTCTATTTCTCACTCAGCCTCCTTTTCAGTCCTTTCTCTCCAGGCGCGGCTGCTCTTTCTTTTTCTCTCATTCCACTGCTCCTCGCGCACAGTTGTTCCCGTGCATCTGTTTTAATAACTTCAACCTCTATCCCATTTGATCCATTTCTATTGCACTCCCTTTTCAGCAACTGGTGGAGTCTCTGGATCGCCTGAAATCTCAGACCAAGGAGCTGAAGGACGCCCACCAGCAGAGGAAGCTGGCCATGCAGGAGTTCTCCGAGCTGAACGAGCGCATGGCCGAGCTGCGCTCGCAGAAGCAGCGTCTATCGCGGCAGCTGCGGGACAAGGAGGAGGAGATGGAGGTGGTAATGCAGAAGATCGACGCCATGCGCCAGGACATCCGCAAAACCGAGAAGGCCCGCAAGGAGGTGAGTAGCATGATTGAAAGGGGGTCACGCACCCCCTCTTGTAATGTTATGACTGTGTTGGGTGTGTTTTTAAAGTAAATGGAGATTTACGATTTAAGATTGCCAAGGGCTTTCAATCAGGAAGATGTATCCATACTGGATGTGTCATCCTGGTATTCCGAATTGGTGCCGTCCGGCTCCCGCCGGGTGTTTATTACTCATCGTTATGATTTTAACACCCCCGGAGCTGACTGATGGCACAGATGAAAACAAGGCCTTGGAATGTGCCACATTTTTGAAGTTCATCAGTCACGCTCCAGAGAGAGGCAGGCTCAACAGCTCCAGATCTCCCTAGACAACAGCAGGAATGTCTTCACACCCCTTCCCGCCCCCTCCTGTCCCTGCAGGCCAGCCTCACGGACCCCATGACCTCCTCTGGACCACAGTGTCTAACTGTGCAGGCCCACTGCTGACTGCAGCTGGATTCAGACCTTCCCCCTTTTATACACTTTTTTTTTTTTTTCTCTCCCATGCACAGACTTTAGGCGGAAGCGTCTTGGGTCTAATGATTTTCTTTTAATGTTTTTTTTTGTTTTTTTAAGTTTTCATGTTAGGAAGACTAAAGGAGTTGGCTGACAGACATTTCAGTGTTTGAATTTTACATGGGGTGTGTGCAGTTGAAATTAGGTCAAGATTGAAGGTTTATGAGAGTGTCTATAAGAGTCCTTGTTTTTTTTCTTCCGTATTGATTGTTTTTCTTGTGTGTGTGTGTGTGTGTGTGTGTGTGTGATAGCTGGAGTCTCAGCTGGAGGATGCGCGTGCTGAAGCCTCTAAGGAGCGTAAGCTCAGAGAGCACAGTGAAGTCTACTCCAAACAACTGGAGAGTGAGCTGGAGACACTCAAGGTCAGAGTGCACTCATTCATACACTGCTTCTCTACTGACTTTGGCCCACTTGTAAATCTTACAATGGTGAATCTCATGGTAACAAAATACTGTTATTGTAAAGTAAAAATTGTATAAATAAAAATAAATTGTAATTTTAAAGAAGACTTTTTATTTTAGTAATTTTATTTATTAAGAAATTAATTATTTAATAGTGAAATGTGTAGTTTCTACATCACAAGGATAATCAAATAGTTTTGCAAACACAATGCATTTGTTGATACAGGTTTACTGAACACTCCTCAGATAGTCCTTCTATAAATTATACTACTTTCTTTATCTAAAGAAATTTCTAAAATTTCAAAACTAAAATCTTTTTAAATACTACAAATGAATCTAGGCATCACAAAATGATGTACAGAAATAGATACTCATTTTTAGATTTGCTTAAGATTACATTTAACAGTGTTATTAAATTAGTGTTTCTATATTAACTTTAAATGAGCATAAGATGATGGCAAAGATAATCTAAATGTTTTTTTTGCAAGTGAGATGAGTAAATGTCTGCTCACATTAGTCTAGAACTACAATGACCATCATGTTAACACACAAAGCCTCTGCAATTACAATTTCTCTCAACATTGGGACAAGAGAGAGTCGGTCAATAAATGGGAGAATAAAGTATTATTTGAAAAAGTAACTCAGATATTTTGTAAATTTTAAAAGTAATGCGTTACTTTACTAGTTACTTGAAAAAGTAATCTGATTACGTAACAAGTTACTTGTAATGCGTTAGCCGCATTATATTGTGCATGCTTAATTTTATATTGTGCATGCTCTACAGAGCGCTAGCTACTCTCTACTGTCTCAGACGACGGTATCTTTGTCCTGTGTCGGCCACCGTAGCTTCTCTGTGCTACGAAAGGGAGGGGTGAGCGGTCGGCGGTTGCAATTCGAAACCTCACCACTAGATGCCGTTAATTTACACACTGCACCTTTAAGCAAAATATGATATATATTTCTACAGATTTTTGCCCAAAATATGGCATGTTCTTGAAAGCTTCTCTGAGATTAATTTCCCTCTGGGTTTTCTTCTACCTCTCTCCTACCTTTCCACCCTGTTAACCTCAAACTTCGCCTTACTTTCTTTTTTCCTCCTGCCTTGTGTAGGATATCCTGTGGGGTTATTTTTAGCAGGATGTTCGTGCTATGTTTTATGTTTTTTCCATCTGCTTGAAAGCGAAGCTCTCTCCTTTGCCTCCTTGCTCACTCCTCCTCTTCCTCTGCTCTCCATTGATATGTGTCTATTTGTATATGGCGATAGGCCTTTAAATTGATTACAATGAATCCATATTTTTATTGTAATAATTGTGCTTAAACTCTTAGGTTTTATCTCATTTAGATTGTTTGTTTGATTCTTTTTCAGGTGAAGCAGGGAACAGGTCGCTCCTCAAGCCTTAGTTCTGAGACTCAGCAGGAGCTCACCAAGGTGAAGTCAGAGCTGGATAAGAAGGTGTTGTTTTATGAGGAGGAGCTGGTGAGACGTGATGCCAGCCACACTACAGAGCTGAAGAATCTGAGGAAGGAGCTTCATGACTCCGAGGGTCAACATCTGTCCCTGCACAAAGAGCTGCTGGTGCTCAAAGACAAACTGGAAAAGGCCAAGAGAGAACGGTAAGCTGCTCCGTCAACAGTCCAGGTTGCAGGTTGGCACCAATAGGGTTGATTCCAGCTACTGATTATCTGGCTGATATTTAACCTTAAAGGGTTAGTTTACCCAAAAATGAAAATTAGCCCATGATTTACTCACCCTCAAGTCATCCTAGGTGTATATGACATTCTTCTTTCAGACGAATACAATCTGAGTTATATTTAAAAAAGTCCAGGCTAATCCAAGTGTTGTTATAGCTGTCATAGTTGCTTTGTTTTTGAAGTCCATAAAAAAGTGCATCTGTCCGTCAAATAACATGCTCCACGCGGCTCTGTTGTGTTAATAAAGGCCTGAAGCGAATCAATGTGTTTGTGTAAGAAACTGGCATTTTGAGTTTCACTTTCAACTTTCAACACTTTTCCACGGAAGGCGATCGGCTGAAACTTTACTTGATAAAGTTTTAAATTTGGATATTTTTCTTACACAAACGCATCGATTCACTTCAGAAGGCCTTTATTAACACCCCGGAGCCGCGTGGAGCACGTTATTCGATGGACAGGTGTATTTTTTATGGATTTCAAAAACAGAGCAGCGATCACTACTTTGAAGTGGACTCCCTATTTTATCTACTTACACTGTAAATTTACCATTCAAACATTTGAGATCGGTATTTGAAATAATAATATAAAATAACTTTTTAATACATTTAAAAAAAAAAAATTTCTTGTAATGGCAAAGCTGTATTTTCAGCTTCATTACTCCAGTCTTAAGTGTCACATGATCCTTCAGAAATCATTCTAATGTGCTAATGTAGTGCTCAGGAAACATTTCTTATTGTTATCAATGTTGAAAACCGTTTTGCTGCTTTTTAATATTTTTGTAGAAACCCTGAAACTTTATCAGGATTCTTCGATGATTGGAAAGTATTTGTCACTTTCAATTAAATGAAATGCATCCTTGCTAAATAAAAATCTATATATTTGTTTAACTTACTGACCCTTTTGATTGTATTATATTATTATATTATATTATATTATATTATATTATATTATATTATATTATATTATTATATTAATTATATTATATTATAATATAATATAATATATTAATTATATTAAAGTGATGTTATTATTCAATCATTTTGCATGTATAGTGGACATAAGCTTTTTAATAATATGCTCCTCATTTAAAATATGGACAGATGCTATTAACTCCTCCCAGGATATAAATCTGGAGCTCTTCATTTTTTCAATGCATGCTGTAGGGTTGGGCGATATGGCCAAAAAATGATCTTTATTTTAAAAAAAATTAATATCAGTCGATATTGATAATT
This sequence comes from Romanogobio albipinnatus, assembly GCA_023566225.1. NCBI lineage: Eukaryota > Metazoa > Chordata > Actinopteri > Cypriniformes > Gobionidae > Romanogobio > Romanogobio albipinnatus. Next base: position 12,996,827 of record CM042256.1, read on the forward strand.
ATCATGATAAATGTGAAATATTATATTTATTATATTTAAAGGCAGATTTTAGCTCCTAAGTGAAAGTTGTAGAAACCAGATTGTTGATTGTTGTTTTAAGCTACTTTTTATTGTCAGAATATGACACACACTTCACGTTTTTGAACTCCTTACACTTTTCCAGTCATTTTTCATCCATAACAAAATAAATGTCTTAATACAATTAGTTTCTGCATGTTCTAATAGGTGATAGTTTCTATGTTTTGTCTTAGAAATGCACATTTGACAGTGAGTTGACAGTGTAAATGTATGTTCATTAACAAAAACATGGACATCTATAAAATTTGTAACAACCTCATTTTTATTTGGTAAAATTTAAATATTCTGACTTTTATTAAAATTATTTTATTAAAATTAACCATTGGTCTTCCATAGTATCATACATTTAGATCATGATAACCACAGTTAAAAACACACATATAGCTCTTCACTACCTTGGTAAAATATATCTATATGGTTTCTTATGGTATTTGTATGAAAAACAGTCGGCCTAGCCTAAAATCATTTTGTATAAATGCACAAATTCTATAGCTCAATCACAAAAAAATACTGTAATAATATTCCATTACTCTTTTTAATACATTAATACATATATCCCGCATTTCTGCCACAGTACCATGGTGCAGTTAGTGTTACAACAGTAAATCCATGGTAAATTATGGAGATTTTTAGATCGAAAACTTTTGTAGATTTAAACTTTCTTTGCCGTTTCCACTTATTTTTTCCTTCTCGTGTCGAGTTTTCTTTGCCAGTTGAGTGTGTATTAAGTTAAAAGTTAAAAGCTGCACGCTGACTGGCTGTTGTCATGATTATTTCTGCTGTGTGATTGGGTGTTAGAGTAATCTATATCGAGTAAAAATGTCCAGAGCTTATCATCGTTATCGACATCAATTTTATCGCGATTCGATATGATATCGTTTATCGGCCCAACCCTAGCAAGCAAATACAACATTGACTTAAAACGAAATGTGTGGAGCATTTACACATTGCCCCCTGAAATTAACAGTGTTCAAAAACATTTATGAATCATTGCATGTTTGAAATATTTTACAGACAGAACTAAACACCACCCCGTTCACTTTAAATTTCATTAATATTTTTAATTAAATCAAAACTTTAATAATATAACAATTTAGTTTTAATGTAGCCCTGTCATCAGCCATTAAAAAACACACACACACACACACACACACACACACACACACACACACACACACATCGACCACTAATTCCAGCCCTATTTCTAAATCCACAGGCAAACCGAGATGGACGAGGCCATGGGTGCTCTGAAGGAGAAGTATGAACGTGAACGCAACCTCCTGAGTGATGAAAACCGTAAACTCACTGCAGAAACAGACAGGGTAGGACACCGTATTTCATGTTTATCAGGAGTAATATTCAGTACTTGACACTGACCCTGAAATCTCCCCTGTAGCTCTGCACTTTTGTGGACAAGCTGACGGCTCAGAACAGGCAGCTGGAGGATGAGCTCCAGGATCTAGCATCAAAGAAAGAGAGTGTAGCACACTGGGAAGCACAGATCGCTGAAATTATCCAGTGGTGAGATAATCTATAATCTGTATATAGCGAAAAATGTCTTAAAATAGATGTTTTAGTCAAATGGCTAAATTTGTGACTGTGTTTTGTAGGGTGAGCGACGAGAAAGATGCACGTGGCTACCTTCAGGCTCTGGCCTCCAAGATGACGGAAGAGTTGGAGTCTCTGCGAAGCTCCAGTCTGGGATCCAGAACGCTGGTAAACATTACTAACTTTGATTCAAAGTGAATGGAGGGGAAGGTTACATTGTGATCTGAGAAATAAAACGAAGATTGATTTGAGGAATCAGTGCCGATACCCAGCCCTACCTTCCCCAGCTACATAATCAGGCTTTCACCTCTGAACTTTGTTAAACAGCTGATTTATGCTATTATGCTCCATTTTTTAGTTTATATGGATATATAGGGCATCTGTGATGATAGAGTGAGACTTCTAATTTTGTCAGTGAGTGGAAAGCTCTCTCTAACTCCTTTGAGCCGTAGCACAGCACTTTAAATAGTAAATCTAATGGAAATTGATTGAAGGGAAGTGACATGTTAATGTTGTAGGTGATGGAGGTCACATTTGATTTAATATCCTTTTCTAAGGAGGTTAAGGACAGACTGTAGGAGACTGGCATGACTGCCTCTCCCTCTTGAAAGTGCTGTTTGTTATTGTCATAGTGGGATCTGCTGATGAGAACTATTGATGTGCAGCCCCGAAGGTTTGGGTTGAAGACATCGTCCAAATATGTGGTCATCGTTGCTTATTCTCAAATTGAGCTAATTGGCTTAATTGCAGGGTTGCTACAGGATACGGTACAAATAGAAGGCAATAGAGTTTGGCAAATGGTGAAGAATGCCATATACTTCCTATGATTGGTCAAAAAATCACATCGTGCATTACAATGCCATTTTGTGGTTTTGCTGATTTTAAAGAGAATTTCTGTAAACAAAATTCAGACATTTCAGTTGTAATATGACTTAAAATTACTTCATACTTGCTCAAATGTCTCTTAAGGAATGTAATTAAGATCATTTTCAGTTTTTTATATTATATATATTACAAATACCATTCAAAAGATTGTGGTCAGTAGCATTTTTTGGAAGAAATTAAATCTTTTATTCAGCATGAATGCATTAAATTAATCAAAAGTGTCAAAGACATTTATAATAAAGATTTCCATTTCAAGTAAAAGCTGTTCTTTTGAACTTTCTATCGTTCAAGAATCGTAAAAAAATATAGAGTAACAACTGTTTTCAACATTGGCTCTGTTTACACCTTAATCTCGTTTTGTTTGTGTTTTAGTTTTGGTCAATCAGATCACTAGTAGACGAGGGAAACACATTCCTGTTTACTCCTGGTGTCTCTTATGTCCACTTTCCACCACATCTGTCCTCATTTCTATGGGCGGGTAAATGTGTGGGGTTTTTCAGATCTTTCGATTTAATGGACAAAATAAACTTGTGCACTTTTACATATGAACACAAGAGGAAACCACAGAAAGCATACAGAGAGCATTAGCTTTCGTTTTTGCTTTGACAGCCACAAAACCGAAATCAGGGATGGTGAGAGAACGTTAATTGTGTTTGGTATGTTTTTCGACTTCAAACCAAACATGGGTCTTCAGCCGACAAAGTTTAATTCCCTTTCTTGCCCCTCGCGTCCCATGATGTTTAGCCTATGCATTAGGTGAGTAGGCGGACTTTGTGGCTGTATGCATTCGACCACATGAGCGCCACAAAAGCAATCTGGTCGAATGCGTTTTCGACTACCTTTGGAAAGGGTCGAACGTGGACAAGCTCAAACCGTTTTAAACCTAGTTTACACTGGTATTTAGCATCATCTACCTGTGATGCGATTGACCAAAACACATCTTTATACCAGAGGCCTGTTGCATGAAGCTAGCTGAACAAACTCAGAGTTTCAGAGTGAGCTTAGAGTTGACAAATCGAGATAAATCCAACCTGGTTTTGATCAAGTTCAACGGTCTCTCAAAGCTTGGTATAAACATTCTCTGTGTCAACTCAGGTTTAATCCAGAGTTTGCGATTTAACTCTGAAGCGCATGCACCTGAAAGTGTGTCACGTGTGTCATCTGTTTGATTCACTTCTCGCTGAGATTGTTTTGAAAATTATCATGAAATTAAATGCGTTTACAAAACAGGAATAAACACTGATGCTGCATTGAAAGTTTGAGAAGGCAGCTGAAAGAATATCTGACTATATCGATGCATGATGTGAATCAAAGAAATTTGCCTAATAATTATAGGTTCACAAAGAGCTCAAATGAATACATGTTGTTTAAAAGAATTATGAATGCATGTATTATATTTATATTAATAATTGGCTACTTGTCAATTTATATAATAATTATATGAATATATTGTATGACTTAAAAGTAATTATAATTCATGTAGCCTAATATAAATATAATTAATAATTAGTACCAAAACTGCTTTAATTTGGAAGGAGAGATAAAGGGGATGTGGCTTTATTGCATCTTTACTTGCAGCTGATTGGTCCAGTTTGGATTTGCAATCTCTATCCCAGAAGAAAACCTGCTCCAGAGCAGGTTAGCCGTGTAGTGTAAGTTACTATGGTGATGAACACTGCTAAAAATCAATCCACCTTCATAAGCCTGAAAAAACAGTGTTTGCTCAAACTAATCTTGAACTTACCGGGGTAGCAACTAAAACCAGCTTTGTGCAACAGGCCACTGGTGTAAATGGGGCCATTGATGATGATGATGATGATGATGATGATGATAATAATAATAATAATAAATATTGTTTGAGCAGCAAATCAGCATATTAGAATGATTTCAGAAGGATCATGTGACACTGAAGATTGAAGTAATGATGCTGAAATTTCAGCTTTGCCATCACAGGAATAAATTACATTTTAGAAAATAACAATTTTCTTTAAATTATTTCACAATATTACTGTATTTTTGATCACATAAATGCAATTTTGGTGCGCATAAGTGACGACTTCCATAAAACATTAAAAATTCATACTGACCCCGAACTTTTGAATGCATTTTATTAAAATGCATATTTATTATACATTTTTATATATAGATTTGTGAAGAATGTATTATATTTTTTTGTGTAAACTTTAATTACCAAATCAGCAAGGCGCTGGAGTAAGCGTCCCAACCCAGAGGTCAATGGTGGCACCTCGGGTCACCAAGCGGGTGAGTTTATCCATCAAACCTCCAATCAGTGTGGAGCAAAAAGAAGGCGGAGCGCAAGATTGTTCTCTTGGCTATTGGCCAATCAATCTGTCATTCATCTGTCTATTGGCCAATCAATCTGTCATTCATTTGTCTGGTTTACTTAACTTGCAAAACTATCAGGGTTATGAATAGCAAATTTTTTACAGCTGAAATTCAGAGGGCAGATGAATGGAAATGCTGCATCAGCTCTCCTCATTACCGATCATAATTCACAAAACATGGAAAACATTTTGGATAAGCTCGCCTCCATTGTTCTTATGAGGTCAAGTGTGTATACCCTTAACCTTCCGTTTGCACGATATTGTATGATATCAAATCAGTTGCGCTGAGAAGTCATTAACTCGATAAGTTTGAACAAAAGAGCAAGTGCCGCAGAATTATGCCTAATCGTGAGCGTTTTTGAGAGCCGCACTGGAAAATACAGGCAGCTCTAATGTAAAGCTGATGAGTTCTGCCAGGAACACTCCCATGAATGCCCTTCACTGCCTCATTTCCCATCAGCCATGGGAGCTCGCACATGAGCCGGAGTCACTTCATCTGTTTAATCAATGAAATGGGTGTAATCCTCTTCTTTCATTCCACAATATTCAGCTGTCCTTCAGCCGCTCACTGTCTCTCTTTTTTGTAAATGACTGTCTAGTTACCACATGGCTCATGGAGACAAATGTTGTCTTGTAGCGACACGTGTAAATAGTGGAGCCTCTGTGACAGCTGAGATCAATAGCTATTAAACTGTTGAAGATCTAAGATAAGCCCTCATGAGCCATCGGATTTATGGAAAAGGCATCTTAAGGGATTTCATTCGGGTGCTAGAGAGGATTTACGGTGTCTGTTATGTGATGTAGTGTGTTAGGCATGCATTTTTCCATACATGCTGCTTTCTTTGTACTATTGTAATGCAAACGGAAAAGCATCTTGTTTTTTGAATGTGCTATTGAATAGCTACTTCATTGCACTGCTTCTTGACACTTTAGAAATAAGATTGTATGGTTCCTGAATACAATATGATCTGTCTTTTAAGTAAATGCTTCAAATTAAAAACCCAGCAACCAATTGATCGTGAATGTTGTTTTAAGGGCGACCATGTCATGATTCAGTGTACAAAGCGTCCTTTTTCTGGCTTCTTTTCAAAACTTGTCTCCATTCCTTGGCAGGATCCTTTGTGGAAGGTGCGCCGCAGTCAAAAGTTGGACATGTCTGCCCGTCTTGAGCTGCAGTCGGCCTTGGAAGCTGAAATCCGTGCCAAGCAACTGGTTCAGGAGGAGATGCGCAAGGTTAAAGCTGCCAACATCTCTTTCGAGAGGTCAGTTTTTGATTCTATAATAAGCAACCTTTTCATTTATTTAGATTGGTTTTCAAAGACTTTGCTTCTGTTTAAACAAACACGCTCGCTGTGTGTGTTACATGGTACTGGTTCAGTCTTATGTGCATTATACAAGAGGACATTATTAGTTAAAATAATCTAGTTTAGGGATCGGCAACCTTTTTGTCCTGAAGTGCCTCTTTTTTTTTAAGTTTCTTTCCGAGTTAATCACTGTGCCACCTCCCATGACACAAACACATTTTAAATATTCATAATGGCTAACATAATAAAAAATTGTGCAAAACCATAAATATTTCTGAAGCAATTTTCCATATTTAAAAAAATAAAATTGGTCACAATCATTTAGCTTGTAGGTTTTCAGGTTTAAATTAAGACTTTGAAGAACAGATTTTCAATGGGCCTGTTTCCACCTGGTGTTAAACCCGGCTCAACGGTGCAACATTAAGGGAGACAACATGGTGGAATAAATCCAAACATAATTTTTATTAAACAAAATAACAATCAAAAAGTCAATATCAGAGTCAGTCAGTATGATTTGCACGTGAGTGGATGCAACAAATGAAGTATTAACAGTGCCAATGAATGGATGTAAAACACAACATAACATTAGAGCGCGGTAGAGGCAAACTGCTCCCAAACAAGCGCTGAGCAGCCGCCCCAACAACCTCTTGCTCCGTGTTTAAATCAGATCCGTGACGAGCAACAGGTGCACTCAATTCCCGCACCAATAACGAGACCTGCAACAAAAGGAAAAACCAAAACACCCAAACCAACACAACTTACCCCTAACACCTGGTCATTCATGCATTTTTACTGATCAGATTGCTATCCATTTTGTTAAAACCGTTTTATTTACATTTGGCAAAAAAACTTGAATGTGCATATAGCGCAGGATTTGAATACTAGATTTATATTGGTTTTGGAGACAATTACCCTTCAAATTGCGCAAATTGGCAATTGAAAATACGCCCAATGGAAACGCGTCAATTTCGCAAAAACTCCCCCAAAAAGTTTTAAGCTCGCATGAGGTGTTTTTTTTCAAGCAATTCGAAAAAGGACATTTTCGCAAAACTGCAATGGAAACCATTTTTCCGCATAAACAGGCCACGTAAAAGTCGATCCTTCTTTACAGATGACGCTGTGTGTATGGACAGAAGACGAGACAGAGCTCTTTATTAAACTCATGAAAGACAATAGAATTACAGGAATACTGGATTCTAAACAAAGAAATGCCACGTTATCATGAAGACCTTGAAGCAGATATGAGGGAGAAACACCCACAAACACCTCATACTCACAAGTGCTCACAGGTGCACGGTGCTTTCCTTGCCATTAATGCTTGGATAACGCCTACGTCTCCGATTAAAAATAATGGCGTGCGGTGGCTGGGATATACATAAACCTACCAACATCTGTGGCATAATTTTTGGAATTACTTATCGCGAGAGGAAAAAAATAAGTCTTAGTTGCATAACAGCGGTTAATGGAAACGCTGTCATTTCGCAATAGTTTTTTTTATCGACATTTAGAAAATACAAGGAATTATTACCTCAAAACATAGATCTGTATGCAAGTGCGAGGTGCATACACACCTCTCGCTTTTGCTCGCGTGATGGCAATCACCCCCCACGCGTGTCTTAGGTTGCCGACCCCTGATGTAGCTTTTTTTGTGGTAGCCTTAATTTTTGGTCTCCTCGCCTACAGCAAACTGAAGGACACAGAGGCCAAGAACAGAGAGTTGGAGGAACAGCTTGAGAGCATGAAGAAAGAGATGGAGGAGAGCCGCTCACGATCAGACAAAGGTGAAAATGCTGATACACATAGACTTGTTGAGTGTCCTTAAACCATGAGCATATTATGTCACCTTTAGAAGGAACATCTGAAGGGAATTTTTATAAATGCTGCTGATTGTTAAAGTAATTGATTCTTCTATTATTTGAAACTAGCAATTACTTAATTTTTTGCTGATTTTTTTTATTATTTTTTTTTATTACTGTAGGTTATAAATTTCCAGACTTCCAGGACTCCATCTTTGAGTACTTCAATACCTCTCCCCTCGCCCATGACCTGACATTCAGAGTGAGTGTTTCTGAAAGTATCTGTTCATCTGCTACTGTGTTACATGCTGTAACAAGCCTCCCTCTGTTAATTTCATCATCCTAATGACCTCTGGCCTCAGATCTTCAGAGACCTTATAGATTATCAAACGATAAAATTACGTCCATAGTAGCCAGACAGAAACCCCGGAGTATACGTGTTTATGAATGTCTAGCACATGGATTCTGATATCCCAGGTTCACTCAATCGCCTCGGGAATCTGCAGTCTCATGGTGCGTTCACACCAGAAGCGAATGAAGCGTTAAGCACGAGTGATTTACATGTCAATGCAAAGACATGAATAGACATTCTGCGGTGCGATTCGCGTGAATGAGGCGGCTCGAATGACGTGATACGCGATCAAGCATTTCTGACATTTTTATGTGCGTAATGCGTGAACTTTGGCGGATTTTCGCTCCGCGTTAACCAATCAGGAGCTTGCTCTAGTAGTGACAACGTGGACAAAATCATATGTGGATACCCAGAGCTGTACGATACATCTTCATACTTTATAGAAACAGGAATAAAAAGAAAGAAAGGAATTGCTTGGAAGAAAGTGAGTGAGGAGGTCGGACAGTCTGGTAAGTTGTAAAAAGCGCTCTTTACCCAATTCGAGCTATATATACATACATATTGAGACTACAAGCTAGCTAAAGCCGGCAAATTGAGCTTCAAACAATTCCTGAGACTGGAACTGCCTGGCAGAAGCCCCTTCCATGACGCAAATTCCCGTCTGTTGGGAAGTGAATGTCACGCGCAAATGAGTAAACTCAAAATGTTCAAGCGTCCAACTACGGACGAATAGTGTGATTTAGTCGCGTCCTTCTCACCTGGCTGGGTTCTGTTTTTGGTAACTGTAAAGGCCCTTTTACACTGCAATTCTTGCTGCAATCCAGAAGAAGAATAAGACGCACATGTTTAACACTCTTACTTCAGCAATAAAAGCAAACATCACATTTGTGTTTCATTCATTGTGATTGTTTATCTCACTTTCGCTTGGTGTGATTGAATTGGATCATCGCAGGTCATTAGCAAAGACATCGGCTAAAGTGAGATTCAATAAATGAGGTGTATTTTTATTATAGCAGGTTTGCGTAATATTCTGAGTTTGCATTCCTGAGTTTTTGTTTTTTTGTAAAAACGGATATGATTGTAGTCGGAGCCGATAGCCTCATGGAGCACAACTGCGCTGATTCCTGGCTCAAGGTCCTTTGCCGATACCGTTCTCCTCTCTCCTGATTGTCTTCCGAATAGTTTCGATGGCATTTTGTTTTCATCCTACTTTTATATAAAGCCTAAAAAAGTGGTGTTTATTTGCACAGGACTGCTTGGTGGACATGGGTAACCATTGTATTTCCACTTTTGGCCAGATGACCCATCATGCTTTGATTGCCTAAGTAGAGACAAAAGCAGCTGAGAGTTTTGCAAGACTAATGCCTATCTTTCAGTTTTACAAAACTGCTTCTATAAAAAGTAGGGATGGGATTTCGGGACCAGTCTACCGATGTAGCCAAGCTATATTTTTGAGACACATGGGATTGTAGGGAAAGGCCTAAACTAAAAAAGCAAGTTCATAAAGACAAAAGCTGTTACTTGTCATCTTATTTTTGTCCCCCTCAAAAAAAAGGACTCTGTCTCCTCCTCATCCGCATCTTCTCTGCTTGCATTTTGGGATGAAGTAAGTTTGCTAAACAAAGCTCCTCCCTCTATGACCTTTAACCTCGGCAGGAGTGATCTGTCAGCAGACAAAGTATCTCAAAAGTTTGCATGATGGTCAAGAAGTTCATAATGTAGTTCCTCTTGTGCTTAGTCAAAATAAAACAGCACTTACTTTACTTACATTAACAATGCCAGACATTAATAATATGTTAGTATATGTTAGTACAATTTACATTAAGGCTAACCAGCATGCCCTTCATCTATTTTGTCTGCTGACTGCGTTCCTTTTCCGTATTGCAATCAGACCCTAGATCCAATTCAGTCTAATTGTAGGTGCTAAAGGTTAGAGACTCACGATTAGTATTAACCACCTCCCCACTGCCTTCTAACCTCTTAAATGGCTAATGTGAATAACGTCACTCTCCATTTGTCAAGTCTGCAAATGCACTAAGCTGTTAGTTAACTCTTAGCCCGCTAGGACAATAAACATCCATAATTTAGATTGAATGACTAAGGCAACCAGCTGTAAAATAAATCGGATGAAATAAAATGATGAAAGATGATTAAATTGTGCGGGCTGTTTCACAATTATTTATAACTTACCAGTATAGGAGGTGATGGTGAGTATGTGCTTGTAAGCTAATTGGATATGACAGTAATTCTCTGGGGAAAAAGTGTGATGCCATTTAATTTTTATGATTTTTTGCATCCTAAAGTGCTGTATTCATTTACACTGTTGTGTATTCAAATGTTGCATTGATATAGTTAGACCATATCAGTATCTTTTGTTTAACAGTGCTTGGTAAGTATTGTTTTTGTGTCATTTTGGGGCTTAATTACAGATAATGTTAATTAAAAGTGGTGCTTTAGTGTTTACAAATGGATCTTAAGTTGAATTATAGGTGGCATAGGATTTATTAGTGGTGTTTGTTAAGCCTTGTTATTACTGATTGCTTACACATGAGATGAAAGACTTAAACTAACCCATATAAGCATTAATTTATATATAATTTATACATTTCAAAGTTTGGGGTCAGTACATTTACACAAGTAATACTTTTATTCAGCCAGGTGCATGAAATAAAAAAAATTTTTAAGTTAGACTTTTCTATTCATCAAAGAGCCATGGAAAAATTTTTCACTGTTAGTCAAAAATATTAAACAGCACAACTGTTTTTTTAAACTGTAAATTGTAATATTTCGAATTGTTTTTTCCCCCTGTTTTAATTTGATTTTTGATCAAATAAATGAAGCCTTGGTGAGCATAAAATACTTATTTCAAAAACATTAACTTGTACAGTATATTAATATAATATTCTATTAATAGGTATAAACCTGTTCCTCGTGATTTTTATGAGCAAGCACATGACTGCTGAATGATTATTAGTTATGACATAATACATTTCACAAATGTCATCTCAGTCACATTGTGATTTAATATTTGCGTGACTTGAATGTGTTAAGCCATAAAGATGCTATGTAGATGGAATAAAAATAACCCCTAGCAAATGATTCATACGCATTTTGAGCAGTTTCACAAATGTGGTCTTTTCCCTCAGACAAGCTCCGTCGGTGATGTGGACGCCACACCCCAGAAGACGGACATTCCCTCTTCCTCCCCATCAGTGGTTTCAGAACAGGATGTGAGTGTCCACCTAACACTTCCTATTACATTCTGCCTACTTCCTGTCTGGTACATTGGTCATTGATTGAGTCATTTCCTGAATAGTAATGGATAGGACGAAGCTTGGAAAAAATAAAAAATTCTGTATGGTCTTCTTGAAACATTATTATTTATGGAATTGTCCTTTAGGAACCAGTCAAGCCTCAAGCGACCACCCCTGCTGCACCTTCTCCAATGTATCAGCCCACTCTCAGTGCGCCAAAGGTAAAACCACCATATGATGTGTCTGACTCATCATTAGCCTGTTCCTTTAGGTATTTTAAAGAGTTAGCTCACCCAAAAATGAAAATTAGACCCTGATTTACTCACCCTCAAGCCATCCTAGGTAGAGGTCTTCACGGGTCCAAAAATTAGTACCCGAAGAGACCCGTAATGTACTAAACGGAACCGACCCGGACCCGTCTATTATTTAAAAATCTGGACCCGGACCCGTGCAGATCCGAGAAATGCCAAAAATGTAGTACCCGGAACCGACCTGGACCCGTCTATTATTTAAAAGCTGGAACCGAACCCGGCGTGAAGACACAGACCCGACTGGACCCGATTGTCACATATTCCACAATAAACTGATATTAACAAGTCAATAAACAAGTTGTGAAACATATAACTTTTTGTCTTACCTATAGCCGTCGTCTCCCTTCCTTGTAACGTTACTTGATTGTGATGCATTACACCCTTGCCAAAAGGTTAAATTCATGTTATTCCTCTCTTGTTATTCCAAGCATGCTTAATTCACTCATCATTTCAGCTTTAAAAGTCCACTTTATGTCACGGTGACGGATGACAAATGCGTCTTTGCAGATTTGCATTTCGACTCTAGTTAACTCGCATAATAACTTTGACTGTTTGCCTTTTTTACGTCCACATTATTTATTTGCTATCATCTCTGTGAGCCGAGTCTGTTCACCAAAACTTTAAGATTAAATAAGATGGTTCATTCATATTATTATTGATAATCAGTCACAGCGGAAGCTCGGGTTGCCATAGAAACATGACACGCGCTTGAGAGCAACCTGAAATATTAGCTTTTTTACGCAATTTGAACGTCATAGAAAACATTTATGTGACAGTTCACCTGAGATTGTGTTGCTGATTTGCTAATACACTTGACAGCACTTACTTTTTTCTCATGTTTGTCCACAATATGCATGAAGGATGCCCAGACAGAAGAGGTGCCTGTGGGTTTAACCTCTTTATATTCGTTGTTTTTTAGCTTTTTTCGCACATCACTCATGAAGGTAACCATTATTAGGCTACCGTGCGCTTGCAACGGCTTAGAGCGAGCGCGAGGCGAGCGAGCAAGAGAGAGAGATTGCTTGTGTTTTTCTTCTTTCTTTTTTTTAAACCTTATTTCCCGGCTCACACTTTTCTTATCCTAATTTTACAAGTTACAAAAAACACACAAGCAGTACTGACTGATCACGGGCAGGTGTTCTCCGGGTCCGGATCGACTCGGGTATTACACACAAATGTTAAACAGACCCGGGACCTGAAGTAATAGATTAGGACCCGGCCCGGACCCGGCTGATCATTTAAAATATAGACCCGAACCCGTACGGGTCCAGGGTCGGGTCTCGGGGGCTCCGTGAAGACCTCTAATCCTAGGTGTATATGACATTCTTCTTTGATAAAATCGGAGTTATATTAAAAATGGCCTGGCTCTTCCATGCTTTATAATGGCAGTGAATTGTTGGGTCATTTTTGAAGTCCATAAAAGTGTATCTATCCATCCTATAACTGCTCCACACAGCTCCGGGGAGCTAATAAAGGCCTTCTGAAGTGAAGTGGCGTGTTTGTGTAAGAAAAATATTTAAAACTTTATAGACTAAAATAATTCGCTTCCGGCGGTCAGCAAGTCGACTTGCGCTAAACGAGTAACCCCTGACGCGATGAATAGGAGCATCACAAGCTTTGATGCCTCTCGCGGATACTGCTGGGCAACAAACTCAAGCCCCTCTTCTCTTATATCCAAATCCTCCGCAATTTCTCTATATAATTTCTCGTTTTAGACTTCTAATTCATGACCGATGTTTTGCTTTATCCTCTGCGTTTCTGCCTTTGTCAATACGCATAGGTCAAGGGTTACTCTTTCACTGTAACTTTTTACTCTTTCACTTGCTTACCCCTGACCGCCGGAAGCTAGTTATTTTAGTCTATAAAGTTTTAAATATGGATATTTTTCTTACACAAACGCACCACTTCACTTCAGAAGGCCTTTATTAACCCCCCGGAGCCGTGTGGAGCATTTATATGATGGATAGATGCACTTTTATGGACTTCAAAAGTGACCCAACAATTCACTGCCATTATAGAGCTTGGGAGAGCCAGGACATTTTTGATTGAATTTTATTCGTCTGAAAAGAAGAATGTCTCCTACACCTAGGATGACTTGAGTAATCATGTATCTCATGGGCTAATTTTCATGTTTGGGTGAACTAACCCTTTAAGTCTGTCAGTATACTCTTATTGGCTTCTCAGCCTCAGCATGCGGTCATTGCTCTGACCGTTAATATTTTGTTTGTGTAAACAGCCTAAAGCTCATCAGCTGAGCTTCAAGACCTTCTCCAGCCCGACCCAGTGCACTCACTGTACCTCACTGATGGTGGGCCAGATCCGACAAGGCTACGCCTGCGAGGGTGAGCTGAGTGTTAATGATAAAAATAAAAAATAAAAAAGATCACAGACAGTCTTTAAAATTGTGGCTTAGGGAGATGATAATAAGCTTTTGATCTAAGATGAAATATTTATATGCAAGTTTCTCTTGTCAGTGTAAGAAAGTCCTGTGTGTGAATGTTTGGTAATGCTCTCTCTCCCTCCATCTCTTTTAGTATGCTCTTTCATTTGCCATGTGTCTTGTAAAGACAATGCACCCCAGATTTGCCCAATTCCTCCAGAGCAAGCCAAGAGACCTCTGGGTATTGATGTGCAGAGGGGCATTGGCACAGCATACAAAGGTTTTGTCAGGGTGAGAATGACAATCTAGTAAAATGTCTGGTCACTTATTTTTACCTCACCTGAAAAATTGCATTAAACTTTTATTTCATAATAAATGCCACCCGGTCCCTTAAATTGCCTTGTATGTTGCTCTTCTTTCAGATCCCGAAGCCCACAGGAGTGAAGAAGGGCTGGCAGAGGGCTTATGCTGTAGTGTGTGACTGTAAACTCTTCCTCTATGAGGTGCCAGAAGGGAAGTCCACTCAGCCTGTTGTGATAGCCAGTCAGGTCCTCGACTTGAGGTCAGGATTAGTTCTCAAATCGCATCTACTTAACACACAGGGTCAATGAATAATGTATTGATCTGCTACACTACCATTCGAAACGTTGGAGTCTACGTTTTTTTTTAAATGTTTTTGAAAGAATTCTCTTAATTCTTATCTGCATTTATTTGATCAAAAATCTGTAATATTGTCAGGGTTCGTACAAGGCGCTTTAAGTGCTTGAAGTACTTGAATTTGACTTTTTGAAATGTAAGTCCTGGAAAACCCTTGAAAACAGCTATATTTATGGAAAGCTACTTGAAAAGTGCTTAAATTATTGAAAGACAAATATGTGAAATTAGTGTTTAATTTGATTGATAAAACAATATTTTCATGCAAAAGTTTTGCTGCAGCCCCTCTGATATAGAGCCATTTCGCATGACTAAGCGTGATATTGCTCATATAAATATATATGATAGTATATGATACAGCTTTCATTCTTCAAGTCAATCATGTATTCATGAGAAAAAAATCTGTTTGAATAAGGAAAGCGATATCTTTGTCATAGTATATTTCAATAGTTAAAGTTACCAGTCATTGTGCTGCACGTTATTCATACCTTTTTGTCTTATTCGTTTATTTTTATTTATCTATTTACCTTTTATTAGATTTTGAAAGATAATAAAGATATTGTTTGATAAGTGAGATCTCTGATTGTAGTCCTTGAAAAGTCCTGGAATTTCATTTTACAGTATCTGTATAAACCCTGTGTTGTGCAATATTTTTTCCATTTTAAAATGACAGTTTCCTATTTTAATATATTTGAAAATGTAATTTATTCATGTGATGGTGAAGCTGAATTTTCAGAAGCTATTGTTCCAGTTTCTTTGAATATAAAGTTAAAAAGAACAGCATTTATTTACAATAGAAATATATTGTAACACTCTAAATGCCTTTAATGTCACTTTTGAATAAACAACTGACCCCCAACTTTTTAACAGTAGTGCAAGTAACGTATATTCTATATAATATAATCTATTTATTATAATCTGTCATTATCACAAAATAAACTCAGACATGAGGACTTGGAAATATTAAGTAGTATTTTTCATTTGTGTGACATTTGTTTCTTTTCCTCAGAGACGAGGAATTCTCTGTAAGCTCTGTTTTGGCATCTGATGTGATCCATGCTAGTCGTAAAGACATTCCCTGCATATTCCGGGTACGCTCTAAAATGTGTGGTGCTTTTTAAATACTCCATTGCTATGTTTGCCTAGTCATGCATCATGATAATGATCAATATTTGCCCTGAACTGTGCAGGTATCATCATCCACTCTGAACTCTCCGGTCCGACCAGTGCCTCTGCTGGTGTTAGCTGAGAGTGAGGCAGAGAAGAGGAAGTGGGTGGGCATCCTAGAGGGCCTGCAGAACATCCTGGCCAAGAACCACCTGAAGAACCGTGTTGTTCATGTCCTGCACGAGGCCTACGACAGCAGCCTGCCTGCCATCAAATCTACACTTTCTGCTGCCATCTTAGGCGAGTACAGTGTTAGGGAGGCGGGGATGTTAACCTCTGGGATTGCTACTAATTAATTAGTTAAACGAATCAATATAATGTACCACTTTCACCCATTTTTAAGAGCGGAATGGCATTTCTGAATACATACAGGCTTCCCGCGGGGTCTTAAATTTCAAAATCTAAATTTTAGGCCTTAAAAAGTCTTAAATTCTCTGAAGTATTGAGTTCTAGGTCTTAAATCGTTTTAAACAGGTCTTAAATTATCCTACGTTCATGCAACGCTACCTCTAATGCTCAATGAAATGCTCCCGCAGCGCTTTTGTGTGTGTGTGTATTTATTCTGGGCTGTTGTAGTTCTTTCTTTCGCTAGTCCTACTATAGTTCGCTGCATTACAACTACAAATAAGACCAGCATGCATCTTATATTGCAGCCAATCAGCTTTCATGTTATTTGCGCGGGTCTCTTTCGGATTGTACCACAGACGCACGCATCAAACGGATTTTATTCTTCAGCTTCAGTTCTCCAGTTCTTCCAGTTCACGCGATCATGAAAGCGAAGGTGAATCTTTCTCACCTGCCATCTCGCATAATGACCAAATAAAAGTATGATACGTCCGATAGCACTAAAAAGAGTTAATAAAAGCAATGTAAACCACAAACTCATTTCGGTAGACACACAGACCGATGTCAGAATGGCTGTGGATTTTGTGCACGCGTTTGCCGCCTGTTTGTGCAAGTGTACCGAATGTGTCTATTTCTAGGCTTACTCTTGAACGATCATACACACATTCATATTCCTATGTTCTTATTGGCGGTTATGTCTTGACTCTTAATAACTTGATAATGTTATTAAAGCTAGATAGCACACCACTTGACCAGCCTTTTTTTGTAATACTAAACAAGATTCATGCATTTTGTTTGTTTTATTGTCATGTGTGACTATTGTGCATCTTATATGGTAAATGTGACATCCTATGAAAAAAAACAACAAAACTGGAAATGACCACCACAAAATTTTGATTTCAGAAGGAGTGAAGAAGAAAAAAAAAATAATAATAATAATGTAAATGTAAATGATCATAAATAAGTTTCATTATAATTTTTTTTTTTTTTCTCTCCCGTATTTGTTTTTCATTTCCTCTATGAAAATATAGATATGTCTGCCATTTACATTTGTACAGTTGGTCATGTTTTCTTGCAATTGTATTAATATTTTAATAGTAACAGCTAGCATTATTTTCAGCAATGTCGAATGGACTTTCAATAGAGGGACAGATCTCACAGGTTTCATTAGTCTTATGGGTTTAGAACAACATGAGGATGAGTAAAGGACAACAGATTTTTTATTTTTGGGTAAACCAACCCTTCACATATTCTAATTACAAATCTTATCTCTCCGGCTATTATCTCTACAGATCGAGAACGAATTATCTTGGGGACAGAAGATGGCCTGTTTGTAGTCGAGATCACCAGAGATGGTATGAGAACTCTGTATAACACAGATTTAGTTCTTATCTTAATTCTTTGCCATTATTTGTACTTTAACTAATTTCCCATTATCCTTTTTCAGTCATTGTTCGTGCTGCCGACTGTAAAAGAGTCTGCCAGATTGAGCTCATCCCCAAAGAGAAGATTGTGGCCCTGCTTTCTGGCCGTAATCGCCATGTCCATTTATACCCCTGGGCGGCACTTGAGGGTGCAGAGGGTAGTTTCGATACCAAGCTGACCGATACAAAAGGCTGCCAGGCAATGACCATAGGTACCTTACGCCCTGGTGGCCCAGCGTGTCTCCTAGCAGCTGTGAAGCGCCAGGTCATCTGCTATGAAATCACGCGCGCAAAGCCCCATCACCGCAAGCTGTGGGAGGTGCAGGCGCCCGGTATCGCCCAATGGCTGGGGATTATTCGTGATCGGCTGTGCGTGGGTTACCCGTCAGGCTTTGCTCTGCTGGCCATGCAGGGAGAATCATCACCGGTGAGTCTGGTCAGCCCGGCAGACCCCTCGCTAGCCTTTTTGGCTCAGCAATCCCTGGACGCGCTGCACGCTATGGAGGTGGGGGCAAATGAACTGCTGCTGTGCTTCAGTCAGCTAGGAGTGTACGT
The DNA here is from genome assembly GCA_023566225.1 of Romanogobio albipinnatus. Classification (NCBI taxonomy): domain Eukaryota; kingdom Metazoa; phylum Chordata; class Actinopteri; order Cypriniformes; family Gobionidae; genus Romanogobio; species Romanogobio albipinnatus. Next base: position 13,015,225 of record CM042256.1, read on the forward strand.
GGACGCGACTGGACGGCGCTCTCGAACACAGGAGCTGATGTGGCCCGCCACACCACTTGCCTGCAGTAAGTGTTTTTAAAGAGCTTGTGTGGGAAGTGAGAAATAATTGGTGAAAATATCTAAGCAACGGTGTTTGTTTTCATGTTTTTAGCCCTCCTGAAATTCCTGTGTTTTTCATGTGTAGACTTGGAGGAAGGGAGGAGTAGGAAAGAACAGAGGAGAGACAGCAAAGCAGGGAGGAGGTAGAAAAGACAAAGAAGAAAATGGAAAGCTTAAAAGAGAAATAAATGAACAACCAGGGGCTGGATTCATCATTAGTTTTTTTTGTTTTTTTAGTCTGTAGTTCTTGAATAGTTATTTTTAAAAATAGGCTTCTGAGGTAAATGACAGGTAGCAATCAATGATCTTTTTCGTTGATGCCAATAAATTGACCAATATTAAAATTCTATACTATTTTGTCAAAATTAAAAAAAACACTATAAACTAAAGTCAATCATTTTAAATGAACAAGTAAACTTAGGCATTACAACATTATGCACAGTATGAAAATTCAATATGATTTGCTTAATATTTCATCCATCAGTATTATTCTTAAAGATTAAGTGAGTGTTAGATCACAACAAAGGAGCGAGTTTAGCCTTCATAAGAGAATTTAACCATTTTACAAACTTGCAATTTGACATTGAGGAAACAAAAACAAAAAATAGGCAAACGCTGGCAGTTCTTATTGAGGGAGTCAGTGCAAAGGAGAAAGTTATTTTTGAGAACCTTGATATTACACCGTAAAGTAAAAGGTGGCTGTGGGAAAGCTGTGGCCAAGTCCATTAGGGATGTGAGTGGGAAAGAAATGGGCAGCAGTAAACAAAGTAGCAGAAAGGTAAAGGGAGCAGATAAGGGCAATATTGTTGTATGTAACTAGTATTATACAATGTTGCCGTGCTTAATATATAAAAATTAAAGTGAGGTCATCCTAACTTTAGTTATTTACAATGATTTTTCCCCCCTCATTTTCTTAGGAACGGTTAAGTAAAATAAGATGAAGGCATTCATAAATCTTTTCAGCATTACTTACTCTTCCAGTACTCTTAATTTAGACAGAATAAAACGGTACTTAATAGTGCTGTGACGGTGGCAGTTTTTCTACCTCAATTAAAGCTGCAATATGTAACATTTTTGCAATAAAATATCCAAAAGCCAGTGTTATATATTTTGTTCAGTTAAGTACTTACAATATCCCAAATGCTTCCAACTATTTGTAAATCGTGAGAAAATTGCTATTTTAACCAAGGAACTGGGACGTGTGAGGAGTCGCCTGTCAATTGCATCATATCTGCGTTACCCTCGGTTTCCGGTTTTATTTTGCAGAAACGCTTTACTCTCACTGCAGTGTGCAACAAGTGTCATAGCAGCCGCTGAGCGAACGCACATAGTAACGTCATAACATCATTTTCAACTCACTCAGATGTATCTTCTAATATGATAAACAGAGCTGCGTTACCTCATACTCATGACCGGAAAATTGGAAATGGCGCCAGGGACTGTGGCATAATAAAAGTCCTGCTGCTCACGAGGCATGTGTTCCGCTCTTCTTATTAACAATCGCTCCAGCGGCCTTGCTCAGCTCCACAACACTCGGTCCTGCTCTGCTTCATACTACAGTAAAGTTAATAATCGCATTCATGAACATGATTTCTGCCCTACTCCGAACCCGATTCTTTTCCACCGGCTGTGAGGTGAAGACCACATGTCCCAAGATTCTGTGCTCAAACTTGGCATCATCAAACTATGCCTTTGTTTTGAATAGGCGACCTCTAGCGGACGGAAAAGTTACATAGTGTGCCTTTAAATACACTGTGAAATATAAAAAAATAATAAACAAGAAAGATGTGCGCGTTTATTTTAGCACTCCTGTCAGTGAAACAACACATTACAGCCTGTAAAACATTGAAATAAATATTGGTAAATAATGCTAAATTAATTAAATATTATTATTATTTTAGTTATATTTCCCCACAAAAATGCGTCATATAGCCTACCGCTCTGCTCTTTGAAAGGGATGTGGGACACGAGCAAGAAAGAGACCTCTCTTTTCTAATATCTTCATGTTTTCTACATGTTCTACATGTTTAATACATGTTCCAAACAACTAACACTTAAAAGGTGTGGATTTTATCTTACACAGGGGCAAGATATTTAGGCTACGTTTGATTTTGCGCTGCAAGAGAAAGCAAAACTAAAATCACCGGTGTGTGAAATGTGCTATATAAATAAACTTGATGTGCTTTACCGAGTCTGATAACAATGGAAATTGGTGTGCAAGCAAAAAGGTATCTGTCCTACAGCATTTTTTTACTTTACCACAGTAAAGAATGTGAATATAATAGGCCTAATTAAAAGCGAACCAAAGGAAGAAATGTTTATAATCCCCTGCGAAAATGGGTGAGACGTGAGTGAAGATTTGGGGAAGAAACGAGTTTCCATGTCCAGTGTAATAACTAATGGTATATTGTAACGATACCCTCATGTCACAAGTCGATACATATCACGATACTGAACTCACAATACGATATTATTGCGATACATCAAGACATATGGTAAAAGGTTAACAAAAAATGTACTGTTGATTAAAATGCTAAATTTGATTTAACATTGGGGGTGGAAATGAATAGGCTTGTACTTTGTGCTGGTAACCAAATGCACAGGACAATGAAAGAAATAAAAATATTCATGATTCTGAAGCTGATACAGAATTATTTTAGATGAATATGCTTGCACTCTTTCACTGATTAGATATATTTAAAATAATGTAGGCCACTTTTTACTGGTAACATAAGAGATTTGGCATCAGGAGATCAGGGCCCACAAATATTCCCCCATTTCATTATTATACAATATACATATTCATCATTATATATGTATATAGTAGTTTAATGTAGTACTGACACTAAAACTCTGTAAATTAGAATTTTTTTCCCTCATTTTAATTTTAATTTTGGGTTAACTATTCACAATACATATTGCTACTATTCACTATACATATTGTTGCATTGTTTTATTGCGATATATTGTTGCACCCCTATAATATTGTTAAATTTGCTGATAATATGTGACATTGTTTTATTGCAATATATTGTTACACCCCTATAATATTGTTAAATTTGCTGATAATAGGTGACTTAAATTGATTGGCTCACGTACCTCTCTTATTCGGCTTGAATCCAAATGTGTCCATGTCTGCTATGTAACATTTAATTGCTAACATATTGTTTTTGCTTTGTGCTTCACTCATGTCATAATATTCATGTAAAACAGTATTCGCATACTAAAAAAGTTTTGGGGTGTATCACCGCCAGTGCTACTCAGCCACCGCAGTGTCAAGTTTGCCGGCACAGCCCTAGTACAATTTTTTGGAGTATTTCGAGAATCCGGCCCTAGATGTTTCAGTCATAGTGAGCCACAGGACTCTCCAGCCTCTGACCTAGTTTCACGGCATGTCCTTTGAGAATGGCATCATGAATGATTTGCCTAGGCATTTTCTGACCATGAGCATGAGATCTCAAACACATATTCATTATTTTCAGGCTCAAACTCGAACTACCTGACGGTGTACAGCGATTATGGAGTAGATGTGTTTGACGTCCACACCACAGAATGGGTCCAGACCATCTCATTAAGAAGGGTGAGTGAAGGATCCTAATTTTACGGGTTGTGAAGACAGCATTTAATATCATTTCAATTGTAACAATTTGTATCTATGAAAAAAGCTGATCTGACTTTAAAATATGTCTGTAGATTCGGCCCCTGAATGTGGAGGGCAGTCTGAACCTGTTGGGCACTGAGCAGCCCCACCTCATCTACTTCAGCAACAACTCCTCAGGTCTGATCCCACCCCACACACACTTCACCATGTCAGCACACATCTCCCACACACTGATACTTATGTCTGCTTCACTGCTGAGGCTGAGTTTCTTTCCTTGCTTAATGTCGCGAGAGTCTCTGATCACAATGGTCCACCTGTGAAGAAATGTGTCCTCCACAAAGTGATGTCAATCACTCCCGCCCACAGACACTGACACACGCGTATAGAAATATTAGCAAGCCCACACATGCTTAGAGCTCAGCAGTGGTGGAGATTTTGATTCATCTCAGTAACTTGAGTTTTTTTAATCAGTTCACTAGAAAGATTTGTTCACTGATTCGTTCAGTGGCCCTTTCTGCCAATTACATCATGACAGTAGGTGGTGACAATTACCTTTTAATGTTATGAATCATTGAAATGAGTGTTATGAGTCACTGAATTATTCACTCAACTGATTTGTTCAAAACAATCTATTTGTGAATCTTGAATTAGAGGTCTTGTTCAGTGCTGTTCCGAGTCCAATTCAAACTTGAAGCTTAGTAAGGGGACTTATTTGTTCAGTACAGTTAACCACTGAAATGGTTCTTCACAGCCCACTCTTGAATGTTCTAGTCTTTTTCAATTCATAGTTTTCATGTGACATCACATACTTATAGGAACGCCCACCTGGTGGGCAAAACAAGGCTTTCCTCCATTGACTGCCAGTCATTTTTACCAGGTTACAAGTACTAATGTAGTAAGACAGTGATATTAAAAGATCAAATTTAGTATACATTTTATGGATGATGTACACTGTATGTAGATGAATCCAGAATATGAACGCAAAGCACAGTTTCTCATGAAGTATTTTTCCATAGAAAACACGTAACCATTTAGGGCATTGCATTCATATTCTGGGCTCATCTGCTTGCCTGTATATAGTATGAATCATCAATAAGGTATTTTGATATCACTGTTTTAGTACATTAAGGCACTTGTAGTGTTTTTCACGTTACGCGTTTTAAATTTATGCTGCTGTTTTTAGTGATTGAAATAGTGCAGCAGGGGCTGTATATAGATCACAAGTGCACAACTTGCCTTTTGTTCACACATTTTTGTTTTTCTTCTTTTGAGATGGAAAATTGACACGCCTGTGCTGCAATTCAATGGATGTTTTGCCCTCCAGGTCCCTGTGCCAGTCATCTGACTGAAAACTATGAATAGTCATACTTTGAAATCTCTCCTTTGTGAAGCACATGAGTTTTCTTGCCTTCAGTGAAAAGATTTGATTTTGTTCACTTACAAGTTTTGTTTAATGATTAAGTGTATGGAAATAATGAGAACAAGCGCAGCAGAAGCAAACAAGGAAGCCAGCAGCAGTGAAAAAAATGAGTGAAGACATTTGAAGACAATTTTAAGCAAAAATGTTAAAACCCCACATTAAAACATTGAGTTGTATAGAGCCAATGTCATATTTTGTTTAATTATAGCGCCACCAAGAGGCACAATGCCACCTTTTTTTTGTGTGTCCTCGAAGTGAGCCCATACATGTGTCAATTTTGGTGAAAATATCTCATTTCGTTTTGGAGTTATAGACATTTATATGAAAAAACACGTAAAAAAATGACTGACACCTGACTTTGATTGGATTTTACTACCCCTTACTATCAATATTTTGACATTTGGGTATTAGTGTTTAGCTATCGACCTATAAGTCAACCACACCCAAAGTTATAAGCGTTGGGGGTAAAATTCTCCACTAGGTGGCGCTGTTTCAAAACTTCTCATGCTCCTTCAGGGCATCGTGCTGATGACCCATACCGTGTTTCATAACAATCCGTTAAATGTGTTCATAAAATACAGCATTTTAGCGCATCATTCAAAATGGCCGACAGCCAAAATGGTTGATATGGTAAAATTGGATATCAGTCGACTTGGCATGATGTCACGAAGTATGATTTTTGGACAAACAGTTCAGAAGTTATAAGCAAAAATAGCCATTTTTCGTATCTCCGGACCAGTAGGTGGCACTGCGTCGAAACACTGCATGTTGCCTCAGGTCATGCTTGTGATGACATGTACCAAGTTTGGTTTGAATACGATAATGCGTTGCGGAGATATAGCCCTAAGTGTATTTTTGCAACCACTACGTAAAATTTGTTTGTGCGTTTATCGAAAACGATTTTACAAATAAACTTGAATTCCAAACATTTTTGTCAACATGGCCTGAAGATGATCTGGTTCAATTTTCGTGAAAATCAGAGCAATTTCGAAAAAGTCGGTTTTTCTGAAAATTCAAAATGTCGGGAAGTTTCAAAACGGAAAATGACGTCATAGAGATCGAATCGGCTTGAGCCAAGGAATCGAAAGAAAAAATAATTGTTTCTAGCCATTCGGGTTCAAAAGTTATTAGCCTAAACATGAGTGAAACTTTGGACAGGTGGTGGCGCTAAAGGGATCGTTTTAGAGACTCCAAAATTGGTGTGGTTAATGTTGGGCCAGTCCTCTATCTGTGTGCCAGATTTCATAACTTTCCTGCAAACGGTTCTATGGGCTGCCATAGACTTCAATAGCGGAATAATAAGAAATCTAACGGTTTCAATAGGTGCCTACGCTCCTTCGGTGCTTGGCCCCTAATAATGTTCATTTACGGTAAATCATAAGAAACCCTGATCCATAAGAGCAGCCCCGGTAAAAAAAAAATGTACGGCTCCACCCTTTGTGTTCCATTTTACAATTCACTTCCTACCCACTCTGGCAGATTGCCCTCTTGATAAAGACACTTTTGTTTGTTAAACCAAAATGACCTCATTTGTCACACCTCCTCTAGGCCAACAAGTTCCACAGTGCGTTCGGATACAGCAGCTCGGAGCTCAGAAACCCAGGACTGCTATAGTTTAACAACCATAACCATTTTTTTCAACCTCATTCATACTGTTTCCACAGATGGCTGTGACCTAGCAATCCCTGAGACCTCAGACAACAGCAAGAAGCTGATGGTGAGGACACGCAGCAAGAGGAAGTTCCTTTTTAAAGTTCCTGAGGAGGAGCGGCTGCAACAGAGAAGGTACGGTGGCTTCAGATGTACATTTCTCACACTGCCGCACTCCTGCATTTCTCCTAATCCATGTGTACGTGGTTTCCTTTTCGTTATATAGGGAGATGCTGAGGGATCCTGAAATGAGATCCAAGCTGATCTCCAACCCCACCAACTTCAACCACGTTGCTCACATGGGCCCAGGCGACGGCATGCAGGTCCTCATGGATCTGCCTCTGGTAATAACTTTAAAATAGCTAGATGTCCAGATTTGAGTATTTAAATGTATAAACACACCTGGTGCTAAAAGCTTAAGGCCTTGCTCAAAGAAACACAGATGCCTCTGTCAAATCTGCATGGTGCGACCCATCAGATGAAGAGTTTTTGAAATCTTCGTCCTGCCAATACCAGTGTCAACAATGTGCCCTTGAGCACAGGTTTCTATAAGACAGTATCTTTTTAAACTCTGCTGCCTGAGTTTCCTCCCGACTCTTTTAGATGTTTCACTAATCTGACACATCCAGTTCAGGTCTGAGCCAGTTACTTGAAGCAGGTGTGCTAGCTAGATGATTCAAAATGCACAGCACTATGGGGTCCCCAGGAGCAAAACTAAGAAACGCCGTTCCAGTTAGGTCAGGAGGAATCAGAGAACCACTTTTTATTTAGACCATTTTCATGTTTATTCATACCATGGAACAGAACATAATTTCTTCTTCTCTTTTTTCTTCACTATTCAACGTCACCACAGCACCGCTAATACATCTACAGCACAAAACTTACAGCACAGCCATTGCAGTCTGATTCCTGATTCTGAACAAATGATTCTTAAGTGTCGTTCTTGTTCGTGAATCAAAAACATACAGCGTGTCCAGCTTAGTCCAAACGATTCCCAAGCGAATTACTCTTATCAGTAAGTTATTTTTAGTGAATCAGACTTGTTACGTTGAGACATGGACCAGTCTACTAACTAACTGGTTGTTGAGTGACAGTGTGTAGGTAAAGATACACACATTTTATAGTTGTTTTAAAATATAATGTGTGTATAATAATACATTGATTTAACATTATTTAATAGTTCTGTTATTCTTGTATTATTGTATTCTTGTATTGTTAATTAAGGCCAATTAGTGGACTGCAATCATGCCACCTCAGAAAAACTTTGGTTATGGTTTTCGAGGAAAACTGATTATACAGTTGATTCACTATAAGTTCATTTTTAAAATGGCCTCCTAAATGAGAGAATCGGGTAAACTTTTTATCAATTTAGCCCTTCAGCTTTGTGCGCAAGATGCTAAATGAGCAGCATGAGGCTGTTTTAAAGGGTGTGTTCACCCAAAAATGAAAATACATGTCGCTCCAAACCCGTAAGACCTTCATCTTCGGAACACAAATGAAGATATTTTTGATAAAATCCGAGAGCTTTCTGACCCCACATAGCCTGAAACGTTATTACCACGTTCAAGGCTCAGAAAGGTAGTAAAAATCGTTAAAATAGTCCATGTGACTCCAGTGGTTCAACCTTAATGTTACAAAGCAACTAGAATACTTTTTATAATAACAAACAAAAATAACTTTATTCAACAATTTCTTCTCGTCTGTGTCAGACTTCTACGCTGTTGACGTAGTAAACACAGTGCAGCGCTTCCGGGTTCTGCATCAGAACGCCAGCTCTGTATTGGCCGATCTTGAATACAGAGTGTAGGAGACTGACACAGATGAGAAGAAATTGTTGAACAAATTTGTTTGGGGTTTTTTTGCACACAAATACATTCTATTTTAGCAATGTCTTTACAACCTTTCTGGGCCTTGAAAGTGGTAGTAATTTTTCTGTCTATGTGGGGTCAGAAAGCTCTCGGATTTCATCAAAAATATCTTCATTTGTGTTCCAAAGATGAACGAAGGTCTTACGGATTTGAAACAATTAATGACAGATTTTTCATTGAGTCTCTGCTAGTCAAATTGAGCGTTGAACGCTCTTCAGTGGTAGAGGTTTGTACAGTTGGGTTTGAGATAATTTACAGAAGTGCTATTTGGACACGCCATTTGACTTCTAGGGTTTTATTACTCATCCTAACATCCTTTTCTTTCATTTTACTGCACAGCGCCAAAATCTTTCCCTACTCTCTGCACGTTTCTTCTTCAAAGCCAGCCCCACTCTTCCACCCTCACACCCTTTTCTCTTTTCTCTCTTTCCTGTTCATGTCTCTCCTTCTGTTTTCGCTCTGGTCATGGATTCGCTCTGTCCTCTGGTTGCCGTGGCAGCAGCAGAGCGAGACTCCCTCCCCCTCATCCTCTCGCCACCATGCCCTGATCTCCCCTCCGACCAACTTTGAGCACGTCTATCACATGAGTCCCGTCTCTGCCGGGCTCTATCTGCAGAAAGAGCCTTCTTCCCAGCAGAGCCTACTTCAGTTCTCCTCTTCCTCCTCCTCTCCTTCCACATCCTCCCTGGGAAGGGTAGGCTAGCAACACCCCTCCCCACCCCACTTCCTCTTCCTTCCCATTCCCCATCCCTCCCCCACCACACCCTCCAGGACCTGGACTTCCTTTCCTCCCTCTTCTCCTATGTTAAACCATCCCTGTCCTGCTGAACTCTTTGTTCATGCTTGAACTCTGATTGTTTTTGGGCAGTGAAAATGTTTCAAATGAGCCATTTCAGGAGATTAATGCAACTTAATACTTCACGTTTATAATTTTTGACTATACTGATTCCAAGTAAAAAAATATGTTGTGTGCTGTTTGCTTAACTTTTTTTGAAGTCAAACATAACATTATTAAACGTTAAAATACACATTGTTTTGAAAAGATTACTATTAAACTTAAACATTATACTTAGCAGGAGACTACAATCGCTCAATAACTGTCTAAGTGAAATTGTTTCCAAATTAGGGCTGTTACAGAATCAGATTTTCACTACACGATTGTTGTGGCCGAAAGAATTCACAATAGTCGATAACATATTTTTGCAGTTATTGACAAAACATATATTGCGACAGTCCATTCCAAATAATGCTAAAAAATGCCTTTGATTGAGGTTAACTTGAATATTTTGTGTTAATTACAAGAAAGACCATGGCTGCATCCGACATTGCATACTCTCTTGAGTAGGTACTTATTTTGAGTAAGTAATTACCTCACAACCACTAAAAAAGTATGTTCTATATAGTATGAATGATTGTCAGCTACACTTTTCTCCAATAGCACTCAAAGCGCTTTACATAGAAGGAGGGGAATCTCCTCAACCATCAACCTGGATGATGCGACTGCAGCCATATCACGCCAGAACGCCCACCACACACCAGCTTATGGTGGAGAGGAGACAGAGTGATGAAGCCAACCAGTATATGGGGATTATTAGGAGGCCATGATGGACAGAGTCCAAATGGCAAATTTGGCCAGGATTCTGGGCTTATACCCATACTCTTTTTCTGAAGGACATCCTGGGATTTTTAATGACCACAGAGAGTCAGGACATAGGTTTAACGTCTTATCCAAAGGACGGTTCTTATTGACAGTACAGTGTCACCCATCACTATACAGGGGCGTTAGGACCCACACAGACCACAGGGTGAGCGCCGCCTGCTGGCTTCACTAACACCTCTACCAGCAGCAGCCTAGTTTTTCCCAGGAGGTCTCCCATCCAGGTACTGACCAGGCTCAACCCTGCTTAGCTTCAGTGGGAAACCAGTGAGCTGGGATCACCGTTTCCAAGGTTACTGTTGGTAATATACTAAGACGTCATGGTTTGAAATCATGCATGGCACGGAAGGTTCCCCTGCTTAAACCAGCACATGTCAAGGCCCGTCTTAAGTTTGCCAATGACCATTTGGATGATCCAGAGGAGTCATGGGAGAAAGTCATGTGGTCAGATGAGACCAAAATAGAACTTTTTGGTCATAATTCCACTAAACGTGTTTGGAGGAAGAAGAATGATGAGTACCATCCCAAGAACACCATCCCTACTGTGAAGCATGGGGGTGGTAGCATTATGCTTTGGGGTGTTTTTCTGCGCATGGGACAGGGCGCAGATGGCTGCCGTCGCGTTATCCAGGTGGTGCTGCACATTGGTGGTGGTTGAGGAGATTCTAAAAGCGCTATATAAATGTAACATATTATTATTATAGAGAGCAGGAAGTAGAGCCGCGATATCAAAACCCCGCCCACACTCAAAAAAAATTAAATTTTTAAAAAAAATTATTTGAAATGTAATTTGTTTGTCTTGCGTCACGTAGAATACATGGAGGGGTGGGGTTTATGAGCTATACTGTGACCAACCACCTGGGGGCGCTCGAGACGCTTTGGCTTAATTTTTCAGGATATGTGTGGCACGCTTGCTCATGGGATAGTAAAGTGTCAATCATATGCACAGCACACTTCAGAATCTTGCTGGAAGAATTAGGTCATCCGGGTACTCTTTGCCTACTCTTTTGAGTACTGTGAATTCGGACATACTACTTTTGTTGCATACTGTTTTACGCCTACAGTATGCAATTTCGGATGCAGCCAAAATCTTGTCTTTGTGCATTAACTTAAAGTTTGCGTTGAAAAAGTCTTCTAGTTCAAAAGAATGTCAAAAAGAGCGATTACATACTGTACCGCTTACTGTGGCCTACTCTGTGTTTGACTTCTTGTACCTCTGCTGCAGAGTGTGATGCCCTCTTCTCAGGACGACCTATCTAAAGACAAGCCACGGCCTCTGTCCAGCATCTCACGGCAACAGAGGAGTAAGACCCACATCACCCGCACTGCCTCAGGTGGGTGTCATTCCTTAAACACACAGACTAGCACAGATACACCCTTCTATATGCCTGACGTGTGTACTTTGTTTAAAGGAGGAGGAGATTTTGGAGGAGCAGGGTCATCTCGCAGTATTTCTGATCAAGATCAAGACTATGAGAGAGAGGTAAGAACATCTGTCGTCTACCTTAATGACCTCCCCCGTGATTGTCAAATATGGTTTTATTTCACTCGCTGCTCGAGAGGACATGATGGATGGTTAGAGGAGCTTTGAGGTGCTTTCGTCTACTGAACCAGTTTTCTTGTGTCCTGATTTTGTGGTCTGTAATAACTCTGCCCCAGTTCTCACAGTAATACATACTACAGCTGTAAAACGGTGTTATTTTAGTAGTGGTTATGTACTATTATAGTATTTATTAATGTTTGGGATTTGATTTGTTTTCATTTTAATATAAGATTGTCATTTTGTGATCTGCTTAGTTTTTATTTTATTTAGCTTTATTTTATTTCAGTTTTATTTTTAGTAATCATAATACTTCAACTTAATTCTACTTCAAGCTTTGTCATTTTTATTAGTCCCCCCCCCCCCCCGCCCCCCCAAAATGTCTGTTTAACTTTTCAACTTTTAAGTTAGTGTTTCATTTAATATCTATATTTTATTTTAATTTTATTGTATTTTGTATTTTATTTTATTTTAGCTGTATTCAATTGCTGAAAACGTTTTTTAATAGATTTAGTTTTAGTTGAAGGAATCGTTCACCCAAAAATGACCATCCCTCAAGCCATCCTAGGTGTATCTGAGATTCTTCTTTCAGACGAATACAATCAGAGTTATATTAAAAAATGTCCTGGCTCTTTCAATCATTATAATGGAAGTGAATGGCATCCCAAAATTTTAATACCCAAAAAAGTGCATCCATCCATTATAAAAGTACTCCACACGGCTCCGGGTGGTTAATAAAAGCCTTCTGAAGCGAATCGATGGGTATGTGTAAGAAAAATATCTATATTTAACACGTTATAAAGTAAAATATCTAACTTCCGGCGGACCGTCTTCCGTATTCAACTTATGGAGAAAGTGTAACTCCTCTCACAGTTCAAAATGTTTACACTTCGTCCGACATCATTGCCGCCGCGCCAGTTACGCTTTTTCCTGTAAGTTGAATATGGAAGGTGGTCCGCCGGAAGTTAGATATTTTACGCTATAACTTGTTAAAAATTTATATTTTTCTTACAAAAACCCATCGATTCACTTCAGAAGGCCTTTATTAACCCCCCGGAGCCGTGTGGAGTACTTTTATAATGGATTTTTGGGCTGCCATTATAAAGCTTGGAAGAGCCAGGACATTTGTTAATATAACTCCGATTGTATTAATCTGAAAGAAGAATGTCATATACACCTAGGATGGCTTGAGGGTGAGTAAATCATGGGCTAATTTTCATTTTTGGGTGAACTATCCCTTTAACAATAGTAACACTGCTGTAAAAACCCACCCAGGCATTTTCTACTTAGGAAGAATTTGAAAACAAAATAGACAACACGAAACTGATCAGCTAATTTAGTTTTTTTCTTTCTCCTTGTTGTAGCCCGACTCTGACTCGACCAAACATTCCACACCCTCCAACAGCTCCAACCCCAGCAGCCCCCCGAGTCCCAACTCTCCCCACCGCAGTCAGCTCACTCTGGACAGCCTGGATCAATCACTGGACGGCTGAAAAAGGACGACTCCCTTTTTTGCACCCTGCACACACCCTAGGCACCGCCCCCCAATATCAATCCGCTCTGCTAGGACTCACAAAAAGTGCCAAGACTCTTCCAAGTCTCCTGCTCACCCAACACAAGGGCCAAAGGTTTACCCCAAATCCTGCTGCTGGGTAGACGCATCAATCGCCACAAGTGGAACGTGTTGGGTTTCCGCCGGCAGGCTTAGACAAAACATCTGAGCGCATCAGAGCCATCAAAAAGAAAAAGGAAGAAAAAAAAAAAAGAAAGATAAAAGCCCCCCCTGGTGGAAATGTCATGGTATTACACTAACTGGGTCAGATTAGCAGTATAATGGACTTTTATTTTATTTTAAATCTTAATTTTGTGACATGCTCCTGCAAGTTTTTTTTTTTTAATTATTTTTATTTACTTTAGTAAATGAACATGCATTACATCTGCTGTGTCAGAATTGCTTCTGGATTCTTAGCTTCCCTTCGAAGTAACGAATTGAGGGGAAAGAGACTTCTTATGCTGTTTTTAAATGTATATTATCAGGAACACTCATCAAGGGGGCCGAAGAGAGGAGCGTTTCAGGAAGAAAGGAACTGAGGATGGTATAGGACTGTGACTTTCTTGTATAAACCAATTGGACACGTAACATGATTCGTCACAGATTCGTGAAACGTCTCGCCTCATCTCATGCGAGCAATAGATCGGTGACGGAGACTTTGGGGGTTTAAAGCCAATCCAGAGGGCACTTTTATTGTCATATAACTCCCCTTTCTCTTTCTCCAGTTCTGCATTTAAATCAGCCTTTATAATATTCATGTTTTAACTTTAGATGTTTCCCACAAAGATATCTAGTTCAGCTTATCACCCGGATAAAAAAGAAAGCAACAAAAATGAAGACTTTACATATAGATAAGTGTTTTAATAATAATACAAAAGAGAACGGCACACAGATACAACTATTCATAGGATTTCAGTAGTTCCTCTTAAGCTGCTACTGCTGCTTTGTGTGCTCTATTTAAAAATAAAGGATAAAAAATATATATGTGATAAGGTTATCTCACCATAGCCATGCTCTGATTCTGGTTTATGATGTTTGACACATGTGAGCAGCCATGTGGGACCGTCACTGTTAAAGACTCTTATCAGAACGCTGATATGAGTTTGTTTGTTGACATGCTTAAGATCCGCATGCATGGCCGGCATATCCATTATCACTCAAGTGTGCCTTCAGTGCCAACTTCCGTTTCAGTAATAAACTGTCCGCTAAAGCATTTCAGTGGTTTTGACGAGGCTGACGGTAATGTATTATGTTGTCCCACTCCCTTCTGAAATACTGTAGAGCACTTGCACATTTTTTTAGTCCAAGGAAATGATTTTGTGTGAACGGTTTTACCTCCCCACCCATACTTCACTTGTCTGCTTCATCAGATGGAAGTTTATCCTCAGAACACTACTGCTTTTACTTTAAAAGAGAAAAAAAAAAGAATCACAGGCTGAAATCTTTGTAATTATTGACTTGTTAGCCACATGAATTGGAACAAACAATAAAAGAATACCTGTTGTGCTTTTTTTGTTGTTGAATTTGAATCATTCATATCTAGGCTAAAATTATTCTTTGATCATTTTAAAGGTGCACTATTTTTTTTTTTTAAATCAGTAAATATCCAAAAACCACTAGGCCAGTGTTATATATTTTGTTCAGTTGAGTACTTGCAGTATCCCAAATGTTTCCAACTATTTGTAAATCGTAAGAAAAATGCTATTTTAACCAAGGAACCGGGACGTGTGAGGGAGTCGATTGCGTCATATCTGCGTTCCCCTCGGTTTCCGGTTTTATTTTGCTGAAACTTTACTCTCACTGCAGTGTGCAACAAGTGTCATAGCAGGCACCGAGCGAACACACAGTAATGCCATTTTAAACACACTATGATTAAACAGAGCTGCTACCTCATACTCATGAGTCAGACCCGGAAAAGCGTAAGTGGCGCCGGTGACTGTGTCAAAATAAAAATCCCGCTGCTCGCAGGGTGTGTTGCCTTCATCTTATTAACCCCTTAACGGTCACCCCCCTTTTTGAGAATACACATGAAAATGCACTATCCAAACTTAAAGGGCTGTAATTCAAGAATGCTTTGGAATATAGATCTAAGTTGTTTTAAAGCAGACACTAGGCAGATTATTTCTAAAGTGAAAGCGATTCAAAATATGAAAGTATGAAAAAGTTTAAATTTACTGTAAATAAAAAATACTGTACTAAATATTTTATTTTATATAAAATATATATTTTACAAAAATGTTTTAATCTAAAATTACTATCAAATTTTGTTTATGCGCTATACCAAAAATAGCCACCAGGTGTCATCCACATTCCATTGATTGTTTTTTTGATGCATTTTCCTGTAATTTTATGTCCAAATGTCACTTCCATCATAAAACGGTCACCAAATATGGAACCTTGAGACTCAGACCTTGCCGACGATATGTGTTTTGTCAAGATTAGAGAAGATTTTGATTATAAAGTAGTTAAAATAAATGTTGTAATACGAAACATGACACCGCCCACTAGGGGAGGAGCCGCTAGAAGAATTTAAAGTACCATTTCCATGGTAACGCGTCTAATTTCAAAACGGTTTTCACAGGATGAATTTTGAGTTCGTACTTCGTAAGCTTTCAAATGATACCCAATTTATGATAATTACTAAAATATATGATACGAAAAAAAGGTGATCAAAAAAAGAGTGCCAGGTGACAGTTAAGAGGTTAACAATCGCTCCAGCGGCCTTGCTCAGCTCCACAACACCCTTACGAAAAATAAACATGGTTTTATTGTAGTAAAAATGTAGTAACCATGTTTTTTTTGGCTAATTGAATACCATTTATATAACTACAGTTTAACCACAAATACCATGGTTAAACTATGGTTAGAGAAGCAAAACCATGGTTAATTTATCAACTTCCTGAATGAGCTAAATTACTTTTATATGTTAATATTAAATTACTTTTTGACATTCTGACATTTTGCTCTAGCCTATATCGCCAACGAATAGTTCCAAATAAATCGTTGCGTATCTTCAAGCACAGATGTATAGGCCTATAGGTGCGTGTGTGTGTGTGTGTGTGTGTGTCCATCCGTTACAGATGCAACAACATCAAAATAAATGTTTATTGACAATATACAAATAACTGTTGAATAAACATCAACTTAAATTATGCAAAACATGCTTCAGATTTATAGGCTAAGTATAAAAAGGATTTTACCAGTGTGTGACATTTCTTAGCTCCATTTGCAGACCGGCTTGGCATACGCCGTTCGTGTTGTTGTATATGAGACTCAATCAGTCAAAGCACAGACTTGTCAGCCCTAATCAGCCATTTTATTGGTTTCTTCAATATCCAGCTACAATCAGTTTACGGGTCTCTATATATGCAGTGCTGGAGGACAGGGGCGCTGCTAAGGGGGGGAAAGTTGGGACGATTCTAAGGGCCCACACACTTTTGGGGCCCCCAGAGATTGGTTTTATTAGTAGTAACAGTACTAGTAGTAATGTAATAGAAATTATAAATGTATAATCTACCAAACAGTTACAAATATAGCAAAATTATGGCTTATTTCTGCATTTCCGGCAAAATCCAGCAAAACGCTCCACTCATGAACCGCTCACGGGTAAAACGACATTTGCTCAAATCCCACTCCGACACAACATTTTTCAGTACTGTAGGCTACTATATTGTTGTAGCCATCAAGAAAAGGTATTTCGTTTTATATGCATGTTCAAATATTATGTTATTTTTTTATGTCTATCTATGCTTTCAATCAATCTATGTTGATTATGAAAAGTGAACAGCATGAGTGAGAAAGGACACATAAGATGTGCAATGTCAGGAGAAACGGAGTGGGTCAGACATGATTTTGACCGCTTCATCAAGTTTTGTTTAGTAGAAAGCCTTTCTTTAAAGTTAATTTCATTTTGTATAAATTTTATCTTAATTTTAATCAATGTTTCATCAGCCAATTGGGGCATTCTGGGTTGAGCGAGCGGAGCTTAATTGGTCAGTATTATTAAATAGCAGACAAAGATTTTGGATAGCTAGGTTGGTGCGGTAGAGGGCCCAAAATCATTTTCTTTCATAGGGCCCAAAATTGCTAGTGGCGCCCCTGCTGGAGGAAGTACTACTGAATTTCTAAGGCTTTGAATATTAACACCTGACCACTCTTGTGGGTTGCTACTGTTACAATTGAAAACAGCCAGACATGATGTAAACAACACAGCTGCAACTACTAACATTAATACTGGGCAGGGCCGGCCCAAGCCCTTATGGGGCCCTAAGCAGAATTTTATTTGGGGGCCCCTCGGCGCCACCAATACAATTGACTATTGTCAATTCTTGATAATTCGCACATCAATGTTAGTAGTAGCTGTGTTGCTTACATCATGTCTGGCTGTCATGTTTTTACCCTTATACGTTTTTAATTGTGACAGTAGCAAACCCAGTGGTCAAATGTTAATATTCAAAGCCTTACAGTACTACAGTTCAGACTGGGATATGAATGTGTTTTTTTCTTTTTTTTTTAAGTAGCCTAGTCTCTTATACTGAATATGCTCACTTTCCCCCAGGATTATTTGATGAATAGAAGGTTCAAAAGGACAGCATTTCTCTGAAATAGAAAGCTTTTAAAAAATCCTAAAAATATTGTACACAACTGTTTTTAACACTGATAATCATAAATGTTTGTTGAGCATCAAATCATCTTATGAGAATGATTAGTGAAGTATCATGTGACACTTAAGACCGGAGTAATGATGATAAATTCAGCTTTGATCACAGGAATAAATTACACTTTACTATATTCACATAGAAAACAGCTGTTTTACATTATAATATTATTTCACAATATTTCTGTTTTTACTGTATTTTTAATCAAATAAATACAGCCTTGCTTTCAATACAGACTTTCTCTTTGTTTATTTTGATGATTAAAAGTTACAATAAACATTTGCCTGTGTTACAGGTTGTAAACGTCATCAGAGAAGTGAAGAGATGTCATTGCAAGAGGATGGGGAAGTTGTTTTGATTAAAGATTACGAGGGCACATTAATAAAAAAAAAAGTGTGCATACTAAATATAATAATTAATAAACTATAATACTATAATAAATAAATATTCCATAAAAAAAAAAAAACGAGATTGGAAATTTTGATTTCATTGTGACTTTAAAGGTGCGGTATGCAGTCAAAATACTAAACTGGCATCATGTGGTAGCTATAGCACAGACCAAAAAAAAAAAAAAAATTCCAACATTCCGACATGGAACGCACATTTCAAAGTAGAATATTTGGCTGTACCATTGTTTTTCTGAGAAACAGTTGGTGAATTTAGCATGTTTTCTGCATGTCTGCATGCATATTATGGTATTTTTATGCTTTAGTAAAGTGAAAAACGTACATACAGCACCTTTAAAACAGTGTTTTATTATTCATACCACAACAGAAGTGTTTATAAAAAATTGTTATGTTATATATTATCTTGAAAAAGACAAATAAAAGTGTTTCTTTGTTTTAAATGTGGGTGCTTGGACCCCTAAATGATCACTGTACATTTATTCAAAAAGCTACATTGTGGAATATGTTGTAGTATTTTATATTGCAATGTTTTTTAATTACATAACTGTTTTCTTTTTATATTATGTCTAAACAGCAATAATGACAGCGGTATGTGTTTAATCGGACTTTTATTTTGGCGACAAGTTGGAACCAGGAAGTAGTAGGAAAGAAATCTGACGTTTCATGTGTAGGTTTTCACTGTAATAATTCGAAGGTAAGTATGTGGTGATTATAAAACCATATTACTATGTTTGGAAAATAATATTAATGCATATGAAAAGACTACTTACAGATTGCAATCTTAGCGAATCTCGAAATGCCATTTTGGCAGATGAGTGCATCGTACTGATAAATAAAGAATCGCCTAAATGAAGTGACATGTTTACTGGCATGTCATGCAGCTGAGAGCTTCGGCATTTGGACAGATCAGATTGAATCACCGCGAATAAACATATGGACCTGCAGCAGCTTCTGCCGTTTTGCTGCGAATATAAATTCTGTATATTTTGCAGATGACACGGGCCAAACCAGAGGATGATGAGTACTGGAACAGCTCCAAATTTAAAGCGTTCACATTTGATGATGATGACGATGAGTTTTCACGAGTAAGTTTGTGTTTCTGTTCTCAGCTCTATGGAGTCCAAAGGCCGTTTACCACAGTGGAGAATGACTAGCCTTTATGGCCCATTCAGCACTAAAAAACATAGTATATATTTAAATATTATAAAGACAACATATTCTTTTTCAAAATAAATAGTTTAGCCAACGGGAAAGACTGAAATGCTCCATGGAAAATATTTCTTTATTTTTTTATATTTTTTCAATGAAATATAGTCTTTACTAGAATATAAAAAACACATTTTCAAATCAAGTTTTTAAAGTAGCTTTACAGTAAATTAAGATTAATAAATGTATTACATTAAAGGTCCCGTTCTTCGTGTTTTTTGAAGCTTTGATTGTGTTTACAGTGTGCAATATAACATGTGTTCATGTTTCGCGTGTAAAAAAAAACTGTATTTTTAACACAATTTACTTATCTGTATACCGCTGTTTTCACTATCCTAAAAACGGCTGATGACTTCCTTGTTCTATGAAGTCCCTCCTTCAGAAATACGTAACGAGTTCTGATTGTGCCAGCGGTTCCCGTGTTGTGATTTGACCGCAGCTTAGCGCACGTGGAAAGGTCACGCCTCTTAACGGAAGATAAATGTGCTTAATGATCTCTACAGCGTCCCTGGGAAAGCCAAACAAAGGTGATTTGACTCCGGGATGAAAATAACACAGTCTCGACGACATGGCGACAAACACACTCAAACGCAACACTTCCTTTTCTCCACGCGACACGTCCTCTTCTCCACGTGGAACAGCAACAAGACCACGCCCCCTTTTTGCGCGTAGTCTTGTGCGCGGATGTTAGTCTGTTCTACTGTTCTACTGGCGTCATTTATGAAGGAAGTACCAGGATGTAGTCCAAACCGGCCGTTCGCTGTAGGCTTTGAAAGGGAACTTCTGTTAAATAAAATATCTCGCTTGGCATTGAACTTTGAGCTTTATAATTTTACAGGTATTATTTATGCTCTAACAGCAACATTACACACTAACTCAAGTTTGAACAATGGGATCACGAAGAAGGGGACCTTTAAAATGAGTCAATTTAAATGGCGACATGGGTGAGGAAAAACTGCACAGAACATACTTTATGTATATTTTAAGAAAGGAAATTTTAAAATACAGATATTTATTTTCCTCACATTTTCTGCAAATTTCCCCTAGCACCTCTTTGTGGACCTCAGTTGATTCAGACATTGTTGTGTTATTTTCTAGCTGAAAGAGTCCAAACGGGCCGTGAACAGCATCCTGGTGGGTGATGATGATGATGATGATGACGACGATGATGTTGAGAGAGTCAGCTGGACTGGGGAACCTGTGGGAAGTATGCAGTCTTTTGTCTGATCTCTCTTACTGTCTTCACTGTTTGTTCTAGTGATGGGAAGTTCGTATTGTTTTACTGATTCTGATCTTTGAGTCTCATTCAGCAAAATGAACAAATATTTTTTCAAGTCATTTCGTCCATTTCAGCAGAATGAAATGTAAAATGTTGGTAGCCTAATTCCCTCAACACATCAATTTACTCAAATGTTGATCACTTTTAGATTAAAGGGTTAGTTCACCCAAAAATGAAAATTAGCCCATGATTTACTCACCCTCAAGTCATCATCCTAGGTGTATATATTGCCATTCTTCTTTCAGGCGAATAAAATCATTTTCATGTGATGCGAACAGCTTCATTGGAAAATGCAGTGGAGCAAGGCGTGGAACAAGGAAAGGAGGCCTCCAAAAAACGCAGTGGCTCCACACCATCAAGTGTGACACAAGCCTAGGCATAGAACAGCTGAAAAAGAAAGCGGAAGATCGGAAAGCATGGCTAGAGATGGCCAATAGGATTGTCAAGAGTCGGATACGACTGAATGGCTAATCATCATCATCATTAAGCAGCCAAAGCCAAATTATGAGAAACAGAAATTATTCATTTATTGCTTTGCTAGTCTTCAGACTATGCAGTCTGTTAGTTCACCTCACCTACCAATCCGAGTCGTTCATTCTTTTGTCACGTCACATCCCCATGGGCTGAAGCTATGCAGTCTGTACCGGAAAACTAAATGATTAGTACACCTCCGGTCCGCAGTCTTCGGGTCTGAGTCATGCTTTCTTCACTAGTTATGACAGAAATTCACAAATTTATAAATTGCAAAAAATTTGACACCAGAAATGCAAAAAAACGAACTGTGCACTTTTTTTGTAAGGAAGGTTGGAAATTATTAACTAATTTTTGTATCCAATATGGCCGTCACATGGCAAAAGAACAAACGACTCAGACCCTAGTCTCGGGAGGGAAACATCATTTCTGTTTCCTGTACAGAACCTATGGGATGTTACGCATGCACGGTCAACACAAAATGAACGAATCAGTCTCTCGTTGTTCCCGAGTCATATTGAAGATTCGTTCAAAATGAATGAATCGTTCATGATCGACCCATCAGTGTTTTTTTTTTGTGTGTGTGAAGGCATCTCTTGGTCAGTCAAGGAAACTGCCTCCAGTATCCACTCAGGAAGTGAGCAGAGCTTTCCCAAAATAGACACCACTCCTTCACTGTCCAAACGAGGGTCTGGATATTCCCTGAGCTCCCTGTTTAAAGGTAATATATAGTGCTTGAATGTTTAAAGGGATAGTTCACCCAATAATGAAAATTCTGTCATCATTTACTCACTCTCAAGTTGTTCCAAACCTGTACGAGTTTGTTGTTCTGCTGAACAGAAAATAAGACATTTAGAAGAAAGTTTGTAACCAAGCAGATAGAGCAACCATTGACTACCATAGTAGGGAAAAAAATACTATGGTAGTCAATGGTTGCTCTATCTGGCTGGTTACAAACATTCTTCTAAATATCTTATTTTCTGTTCAGCAGAACAAAGAAACTCGTACAGGTTTGGAACAAACTGAGGATGAGTAAATGATGAAAGAATTTTCATTTTTGGGTGAACTATCCCTTTAAGTTCAATCATTATAGACCCAAAACAATCTGATTCTGTTTATATTCCCTCAGCAAAGAGCAAACCTGGTGCTTTCCAGTCCTTCTCTGAGTGTAAGTTCAAGTCATTGAAGCATTTAGGATTATTTAGCCCTAAATTCGCTTGTTATAATTAAGTGTGTGTTGTTCACTCTTTTCTAGCTTTTAGCGACACATCTACTAGAACATATGCACCAGAGCTGAGGAAGCCCAGGTCAGATGGAAAGGTAATGCATATGGACATTTGGATATTTTTATTGTCGTATAAGGCGTCTCTTATACTCACCAAGGCTGCTTTCATTTGAAATACAGTAAAAGGGAAATATTGTGAAATGTTATTACAATTTAAAATAACTGTTTTCTATTTTAAAGGCACAATATATAAAACATTTTTATTAAAATATCCAAAAACCACTAGAATAATGTTATATATTTAGTTGACTTGTGTACTTACATTATCCCAAATGTTTCCAAGAATGTTAAAATCCAGGGAAATAAGCTATTTTAACCAGGACACGGACCCTGTCTGTGTGACGCCTATCAATGACATCATACCCACGTTACCCTCATTTACGGTTTTATTTTGTAGAAACCATGGAAACACCAAAGACACTTTTATATATTATGTGTTTTATTAGACAGGTGAGCAGCTGTTTGGATACATTCATTGAAAGAAAACGAATCGCTGTTATAAAGCTCAACTAGGGATGGGTACCGAAACCCGGTATTAAATGAGCCCCAGTGCTAAATTATGAAAGACCGCAGTATCGATAAACTCTGACGCTATCAGTTCTGCTGTCGGTACTGGAGAAATGAAGATATATAATTGATATATAGACGTTATCTTGCAAATTCTATATCTGCCAGCCGTTTCTATATGAGATAATATTAAACCATTTTTCCGTGACGCATTTTTGCTATTTGCAATTCAGAAGAGAGAGAGAGAGAGAGATCTACACGACAATCCCAGATTAATGAGTGTCGATGGCCAAGAGAACTAAACAAAAGTTTAGTCTGGTTACACTTTACGGCTGTGATATTAATATAATTTTTTTTTCGAGGATTACTTCCATAAAAAGAAGATATGAGGTAAAACTATTATAAACTAGGCGTGTTACGTCGAGTGCAACTTCCTTCCCTCC
Source organism: Romanogobio albipinnatus (assembly GCA_023566225.1). Lineage (NCBI taxonomy): Eukaryota > Metazoa > Chordata > Actinopteri > Cypriniformes > Gobionidae > Romanogobio > Romanogobio albipinnatus. The sequence continues at coordinate 13,038,868 of CM042256.1, forward strand.
ACAGCAGTGCGCTGTCATTTCTCACTAAACCTATTTAAAACAAAGGTGAAGTTTGATGACGCCAAGTTTGAGCGCAGAATCTTGTTCATGGATGCGATTATTAACGTTACTGTAGTATGTAGCAGGAGCGATTGTTAATAAGAAGCGCGCAACACAAGCCTTGCGAGCAGCGGGACCTTTATTATGGCATAGTCGCCGTCGGGACTTTTATTATGCCACAGTCGCCGGCGCCATTTCCGCTTTTCCGGTCATGAGTATGAGGTAACGCAGCTCCGTTTATCATATTAGATACATCTGAGTGTGTTGAAAATGATGTTTTGACGTTACTGCGTTCTCTCTGCGGCTGCTATGACACTTGTTGCACAATGGAGTAAGAGTAAAGCGTTTCTGCAAAATAAAACCGGAAACCGAGGGTAACGCAGATATGACGCCATCGACAGGCGAAACCGTAACACGTCCCGGTTCCTCGGTTAAAATAGCAATTTCTCACGATTTACAAATAGTTGGAAACATTTAGGATGTTGTAAGTAATCAACTTAACAAAATATATAACGGATAATATATAATGGATATTTTACTGAATTGTTTTGACATAGTACACCTTTAATGTGAATCAAACAAAAGGCAAAGAGAAAATATTCACATCGCTTGAATGAATAACTTTAGCTTTAATAAGCATAAATCTATCAATTATACAGTGAAAATTATGGAGCGTTATTTTACATTTCTTAACTTTTAGATTTTTTTGTAGGCCATATAACTTAATGTTAGTAGACCTTCCTGAACTTAAAGCATTGTTGATTTTAATTTGTCTTTGTTTTATTGTGTATTTATTTAACATTTGTTTGCACTTTGTTCTTATATTGTATCTTATGCATATAAAACACAAAAAAATGCCAGCACACTGGTCCATTTACAAATAGATGTTTTATATTTGTTTTGTTCAAACATTGCTGTTTCTTTTGCAATAGATATTTTACTTTTCAGATTATAAAGCAGTGTTATGTTCTTAATTTATTTTATTTAAAAAATATATAACAAAAAGAACGGTTAAGAATACCGTTAAAGTACCGGATCGATAAGCAGGATCCGTAAGAGTAGTAATACCGTTAAAACCTCAACGATACCCACCCCTAAGCTCAACACTAGGGCTGTCAAAATGGCTGAAAAGCTAAATTCGAAATTCTTTCTTAAATATTATCAAAATTCGAATTATATTCAAATTTTAAAGGCAATACTTAATTTTAGAGGGGAAAAGTACTGTATTATCTTCTATGCCCACAAGAGGGCGCAAACGAGCGCAACAAGCAAATGTAAACCAAATCAAGCATCGTGTCTTATTGAAATGAAATGACATTCACTTTTTACAGTGCATTAACTTTTCAAACAATTGTTATTAAATACAATATAATTTCATTAATAAGCATGTAATGAAAATTAGGTAACAAAAGTGCATAGTGCAATAAAACTGCAAGTGCATCAGTAACCTGAGAAAACATGCTTCAACAGAACGTAATGTGAAGAAACAATCCATTTCCACTCTCTAAACATCTATATATTGTTCGTCAAAAACACCAAACAGTCAACTTGACCTGCAGCGAGTGCTGAGCGTTTTTTGGTGAGGTATGATCAAGCAGCTATGTATTTGCCAGCTGCGCAATATGTGGATACATATAACGTTATACCACATGATTTTGCCACCAACTGAGAGGATTTTCGTCAGCTGGTAGCGTATCTTCTCTTTTATTTATATCCACCATTCATGCTCCAAAGCCCTGATTGCCTTCTTCTGCACTGGTCTGTGTCTGACTATATACGCTGTCAAACAGGTTGCCATGCCCATTTTCTCTCTGACTCCGAGTCCTCACTGTTTTTTTCCGCCTTTTTCAAATTAACAACAGCCGCACCGCGCTTTACTGGATAAACAAACCGCGTCAGTTCCGTCACCGTCGTGTCTCGCGCGCCTCCACCAAAAATTTGAATGCACGGTTTTTGCATTCGAATGTGCATTTTTTTGTAAATTCAACGAATATTCGAAATTCAAATTTTTATTTGACAGCCCTACTCAACACAGTTAGTCTAATTGTTATAATAGTCTCTTTTTCTTGATTTACTGCGATTACCATGTTTTACCATGCTTAATATCGATCTAGCTTACTGCAGTGTGCAACAAGTGTATCATAGTAGCCGCAGAGCGAACGAACAGCGTTATAACATAACTTTCAACACTCTCAAATTATGTATCTTATATGATAAAACAGCGCTGCATACCCATGACCAGACAAAGCAGAAGCGGTCGTCTGCGGCATAATAAAAGCTCAGCCAAATCAAGTCGTTATCAATCTAAGCCTTTGTTTTGAATAAGCAACCTCTAGCGGCGAAAAATTACATATAGTGGCTTTAGTATATTTAAAAATGTAATTTATTCCTGTGATGGCAAAGCTGAATTTTCAGCATCATTACTCCAGTCTTCAGTGACTGATCCTTTAGAAATCATTCTAATATGATTATTTACTGCTCAAGAAAAACATTCTTATTATTATCATTGTTGAAAACATTGATATCGTGTACATTTTTTCCAGCATTCTTTGATGAATAGAAAGGTCCAACAGCATTTGAAATTGAAATAGTTAACACTTTATTTAACAGTGTCCTTGTTACACGTTACATGTACTTACTATAGTAATAACAGTAAATCATGCATAATTACATGCAACTAACCCTAAACCAAATTCTTATTCTAACCCTAACCCTGTAGTAAGTTAATTAACTTATTACTCAGTACTTAATTTAGTAAATTTAAGTATTTACTCAGTAAATGTATAATTACACTGTAATAAGGACACCTTCAAATGAAGTGTAATCTAGAAATCTTTTGGGTTACACTTTATTATAAGGTGTCATTGTTACAGTGTAATATATTGTATTGAGTAATATTAGTTAACTACATTTACTTACTATAGGGTTAGGGTTTGGTTTAGGGTTAGTTGCATGTCATTTACTGTTATTACTAGACAAGTACATGTTACATATGTAACAAGGACACTATAAAATAAAGTATTACCATCTTTTGTAACATTAATGTCTTCACTGTCATTTGTTCAATTTTTTCCACTGTGTAATTAAATTTTTTTTTCTTTCTGTACCAGTTTCTAACATTGACTTATCTAAATGCCCATAGGATTTTGTCAGTGACCTGAGTCCAGAGGAAACCGTGAGGAGAATGCAGAAAGGACGGGTAGGGGGCAGCAGAGAGCTGTGAATTATATATTGCCCTAGAAAGTCCAGGAGGTCTGTTAAACTTAGATGAAGCCATTTGTTTATTTTCATTCTTAATAGCAGTTGATTAATAAGTGGAGGACCCTACATTTCCATTTCACATGAGCCCTCCAAAAAAGAACCACATACTGGTAAAATATACTGTAATATAATGAAATATTAGTCACGAATGTATGTAACTTACAAAAAAACATGTACTTAGTCAGAATACATGGCTGCTTTTGAATGCTTGTCAATGGAAAAAGATGCTTTTTGCATCTAATTAAAATGATTGTTACAGGCATTTTCCCTGGAAAAGTTCCGCTCTCTGCAGGACAAACTTCTGCTGCTGGATGAAGCAGTTGCTGTCTATGATGGCAACGTCATCACTGCTGTGAGCCGCACTTCACACACTAAGCATTTCCGTGACTTTAGAATGACTGATATTAGTAGGAACAGCTTGTTTATACTATGCTTATTCACTGATCCTTTACATTCTCCAACTACAGGTCTTGATATATCTAAAAAGGTCATTAAGTAAAGGTGAGATGTTTCTTCGTGATCTGTCATTGCTCACCAGTTTCTTTTTATGTTAAAAATAACTGAAATATTTAATAGAACGTCATGTTTTTTTTTCATTGTTGCAGAAATCCTCTTTCGAGAGTTAATGGCGAGAGATGTGGCTTTGCGTCATTACGTTCACTATTTAAAAGAGACGGGAGAGCAAAAGCTTTTGGTGGAGTTACTGAAGTAAGTTCACTGTTTTTATATTTAAGTTCCCCTCTTAATGAGCGTCATGTTCAAAATAAGTATTGTCTATGATCTTTTAGTGCAGGGATGGTTGGCATCTCTCTATATATTTGCATTGGTAGTTTGATTTGAAGGGTTGTATTGTTGTGTGTGCAAACTTTATGACTTTGCTCACCTACTGTATTTCAGGGCTCTTGGCAGGACAGAAGATATGGCGGTATGTTCTGCACTTAAATTCTCATTGAACACATGTCAGTATACACATGACCAATGCTTATTTAACCCTCTATGGTACTGTGTAGCCTCTAGGAGGTATGACCTAATTTGGCGCATCCCACAGTCCTTTCTTCATCAGAAGGGGAACGCCCAGTATTTACTAATTAAACTGCAAATACTTCCTCTTTCATGTGGAAGTACCATATGTTCCCTTGTGAAAAGTGTATATATATATATATATTATATACAGTTGCAAGAAAAAGTATTTGAACCGTTTGCAGAAAATGTGAATAATTTTAACAATATAAGAGAGATCATAAAAAATGCATGTTATTTTTTTATTTAGTACTGTCCTGAATAAGATATTTTACATAAAAGATATATGGTTCACAACCACAAGACAAAAAATAGCAGAATTTATAAAAATTACCCCGTTCTTAAAACCGTGTGTCATTCCCTGGATATATATATTCCCATTGTTGTATCTTATCTTGAGGCAATATTAAAATATTTAGAAATTAGATGTAGAAATAAGAATTAAATGTAGAAATTCACTTAAAGCTGCACTATGTAACTTTTCCGTCCACTAGAGGTCGCCTGTTAAAAAAAAAAAAGGCGTATTTTGATGACGCCACGTTTGAGCGCAGAATCTTGGGACATGTGGTCTTCACCTCACAGCCGGTGGAAAAGAATCGGGATAGGACTCGGGCAGAAATCATGTTCATGAATGCGATTATTAGCGTCACTGTAGTATGAAGCAGAGGAGGACCGAGTGTTGTGGAGCTGAGCAAGGCCGCTGGAGCGATTGTTAATAAGACGAACGCAACACACGTCTCACGAGCAGCGGGACTTTTATTATGACACAGTCGTCGGCGCCACTTACGCTTTTCCGGTCATGAGTATGAGGTAATGCAGCTCTGTTTATCATATTAGATACATCTGAGTGTGTTTAAAATGAAGTTATGACGTTACTCTGTGTGTTCGCTCGGCGGCTGCTATGACACTTGTTGCACACTGCAGTGAGAGCAAAATAAAACCGTAAACCGAGGGTAACGCAGATATGACGCCATTGACAGGCGACTCCCTCACATGTCCCAGTTCCTTGTTTAAAATAGCAATTTCTCACGATTTACAAATAGTTGGAAACATTTGGGATATTGTAAGTACTCAACTGAACAAAATATATAACACTGGCCTAGTGGCTTTTGGATATTTTACTGAAAAAATGTGGCATAGTGCATATTTAAATAGAAAATAAATAGAGGGTTCATGACGGCTGAAATTAGTTTATGGCTTTACAGAAGTGAAAAGAGGAAGAATTTTGCTTTTGTCTCATCACTATCATTTGTTTTAATATAAAGTGAAAGGAGAGGAAGTTGGACTTAATTTTTTTGCAGTGACGTTTTTGTTTGATCACACATGCATTAAAAAGTCCTCTTTGTATTTTAAACAGTTGATTCAATACAAGGAACACTTGAATATTAAGGATGAAGGCCGAAGAAGAGACTTCCTCAAAAGTTGCCTCAGGTAGTGATCTTTCCGAGTGTTTCAGTCGAGAGTTCAGAATCATCATCCAATTTATCTTTGATGACAAACTGATCCATGTGATCTCGCTGTTTTTTTTTCAGCCTTCCTTTCTCTCAAGACGATGCTACTCACGTTCAAGACCACTATACACTCCTCGAGAGGCAAATAATCATAGAGGTGAGGGAACGAGTCTAACCACACATGCACAACTAGTCAAAAGTTAGGACACACCTACTAATTCTTTTTTATTACCTTTCTTATACACATTTTAGAATAGTAAAGTCATTCAAACTATGAACTAACATCAGTGGAACTATGGAAATTATGCAGCGACCAATAAATAATCAACTCATATTTACGCATCCATTTAAAAAAAAGATATAGAAAATTTACTTTCAGCTTTTTAAGGAATTTCAAATATATCACAATGTCAAATGTGTCCAAACCTTTGACTACAAATGTAAGTATATAAATAATTGAACCAATGTACTTGTTATTTTAATTCCATAATACACTGTGTGCAGAATTATTAGGCACGTTGATTTTCTGATCATATTTTTTTTCCAGGCACATTTGACCAATTCCAAACCACAACTATTAATTTAGTATTTAATAATGTATAAGTGATATATAATTGTTCATGAAGGCTGGAAATGAAAAACACCTTATATTCAGGTGTGCAGAATTATTAGGCATGTTTTCTTTTACAGATAAATTGAGCCAAAAAAGAGATTTAACTCAGACTGAAAAGTCAAAAATTATTAAATGCCCATGAGAAGGATGCAATACTAACGCAATACTAGACATTGCAGTTAAGGCATGACCATTGGACAGTGAAATGCTCGTTGGGTCAGCAGGGTCAGACAAAAACATGTGGCGGAGAAAAGACACCTGTTAACTGCAAAAGACTTAAGAATTAAGTGTGAAACCATCAGGAACCCTTTAGTCTCCAGCGCCACCGTTTTCCAGAGCTGCAACCTACCTGGAGTCTCCAGAAGTGCAAGGTGTCAGGATCTCAGAGACTTAAATTAGGTAAAGAATCCTAAAAAAAATGATCCCCACTAAATAAGAATCACAAGCTGAAGTGTTGTAAAATACATGAAGACTTTATTTATAGGCTTTATGGACAGATAGGTGGAGTTCATTTTGAGTCCATCTCTGCAAAACGGACTTCAGGATGGACTAAATTGAACTCCCAAAACCTACTGCCAGATTCTGGAAGATGAATTCTTCAAACAGTGGTGCAAGAGGATGTTGTGCTGGTCCTTCAAGAGTCACTCTCAACCTATCTGTCCATAAAGCCTATAAAAAAACAGTCTGCATGTATTTTACAACACTTCAGCTTGTGATTCTTATTTAGTGGGGATCATTTTTTTTAGGATTCTTTACCTAATTTAAGTCTCCGAGATCCTGAAACCTTGCACTTCTGGAGACTCCAGGTAGGTTGCAGCTCTGGAAAATGGTGGCGCTGGAGACTAAAGGGTTCCTGATGGTTTCACACTTAAGTCTTTTGCAGTTAACAGGTGTCTTTTCTCCGCCACATGTTTTTGTCTGACCCAACGAGCATTTCACTGTCCAATGGTCATGCCTTAACTGCAATGTCTAGTATTGCATTAGTATTGCATCCTTCTCATGGGCATTTAATAATTTTTGACTCTTTTTTGGCTCAATTTATCTGTAAAAGAAAACATGCCTAATATTTCTGCACACCTGAATATAAGGTGTTTTTCATTTCCAGCCTTCATGAACAATTATATATCACTTATACATTATTAAATACTAAATTAATAGTTGTTATTAGGATTACTGTGGTTTGGAATTGGTCAAATGAGCCTGGAAAAAAAATATGATCAGAAAATCAACGTGCCTAATAATTCTGCACACAATACAATATAATACAATACAATACAATACAATATAATATCATTTTAAAGGTTCCTAATTTAGTTTTAAAGGTCTCCTACAATAGGTTTACATGCATCCAAGGTCAAAAAAACTAATTTTCTCATAATGCACACTGCAGCATCAACTCTTAGTGTTTGAAATGGTTCCTTTTCAAGAGCTGACTCAGTTCTGATTGGTCAGATGGCCTAGTCTGCCGTGATTGGTCGACTGCGTACAGCGCGTTGTCAGAAACAAAACGTACATTACCATATCTGAATTTCAGCTCGGAGGTTTCCTCAGGGCTTGTATACACAGTGATATGAACAGTAACAATTGTGTCAGTTTTACCATATCAATTCCAGCTTGAGACCTCAATCTTTGGAAGTGCATGCAAAGTGCATTTGCTTTCCCAGTGCAGAAAACAGCATTTTCTCGACATGTCGAGTCGACAACATGAACCAAACACATCCAGGCCTCGGGTACAACTACAGTGTTTGAGGTAGAGGTTGTTCGCAGGCAGCCAATGAAGACCATAGACTGGCTTTATGTAAATTTGTTACAAAACTATGTAGGTTCGAGCAGTATGTAAGACTGGAATAACTGACCAGGGTTCCCACGGTTCCTTGAAATCCATGAAAGTTTGTGAATCTGAAAAAAAAAGTCAAGACCCTGGAAAGTTTTTGAAAATAAACATTCGTAGATACAGGTCCTTGAAAGTTATTGAATGTATTATGTGCAAGAAGTTTTCTGGAAAAAATTCCATATTATTCCCTCCGGTCCGCTAACACTTCGTGGCCTATGCATACTAGCTTGCTTGATTCACGTTAGTTACATGCATTTACGTGAGGTACTTTGTGTTGTACGTTCCCATGAAGTTCACGAGCACGAAACTTCTACGATGGTACTTCAACGTTTTCCGTGCTTACAGTCAATGACTGTATATTGTGTTCAATAAACATAAAACATTCGTGATAATCTGTTGCCCAAATATTTGATTTAATGTAATGTAGAATTTCTTTGCATGTTAAGGTAATGTAAACCCATTAGGCAAGAAAAATTTAAAAGCATATTCATATATCTTAACTTCTGGTTACATGAGGCTAAGCTCTTTTCAATAAAAGCCATGCAAAAGTTAATATCAGATCATTTTAGACTAAAATGTACCGAATATTTTTCAGTTTTATGCAAAACAGAAATACAACAAATAGAATATCAGATCGCTCTCATATGGCCAAAAATAAATGCAAACACATGAAAGTTGTGTTGTGTTGTGTTTGACACATGAAAACTGTAACAATGTGTCGTACAAGGTAACACGATTTAACCTTGCTGTCACTTTAAATGTGTCCTGACATTAAGTCCTTGAATTTGAGGGTATTTGACCTAGAAAGTCCTTGAAAGGTCCTTGAATCTGACGTTAACTAAGGTGTGGGAACCCTGACTGACGAATCGTTTCAGGCAGTTCAGAATTGATTCTTTCTTTTGGGAGACAATAACGTTAACTTTGAATTTTGAAACTTTGCAGACCTTTTATAATCACAATCATATTACACACTACGTAAAAGGTCAGATGCGAAAAAGCACAATAGGGGCACTTTGAGGAAAATGAAACCATGACATCGTCAGACTTATATTTATCTTTGGATATTAAACAACGATACAAGAAAGTGTTTAAACCTCAAAAAAAAAAAAAATGACACAAAAGGTTTTGTGCCTCACCTTAAAGAAATATTTCCTCTTCACCTCCTCGCTCTTCCTTTTTCCTGAGGGTGGCGTGATAGGTGATGGGTCGCTCTGTACAGAGGGAAGTGAGAGGGATGGGCTTCTCTCAAATTGGGTTACACCGCAGATGTTTCCTTAGATTATGAAACGCGAAAAGCACACCCACTTTGTTCTTGTGGCATAGTAGCACCTATGAACAAGTGAGATTCAGTTTGCATCAAACTGAAACATCGTGTAATATGTTTTTGTTAGGCAAGTGCTTGTATTTTCTGGTTCACACATCCTGTGTCTGCTACTCACTATGGCTCAATGCATGAGGGCACCACATTTACAATCAAACTGTTAACAATTATATATTGATATTGATTCAGGTAGATTTACTGAAAAGAAATTGCCTTTGTAACATACATCAAGCTATGGGGGAGAATTTATTATTATGTTTTGGTTTTTTTTTTCTTCATATAGCCTAAATTGCACAATATTTCATTGATAAACAGTGCATTTACACAGTGTTTATGCTACGTTCATTATGTAACATTTGGCAAAGATAATAAGCTCAGCTCAGAAACTTCTGGGTCACAGTGCATGATTTGTGAAGCAGGCCTTGTCAGACATGAGAAAATGCCTCCTTAAAGAGAATATCCTAATGTGTATCATGTTTCGTAGAAATGTATTTAATTGTTGTGTTCAATGTGTTTGTTTTTTCCAGGCTAGCGACAAGAAGGCAGATGCAGATATCTTTAAAAAGTTCCCTAGAAAAGCGTCTATCCTTAATATGCCAATCATCACCACACTTTACTACTCCTGCTTTTACCATTACGGAGAGTCAGAGGTACAAGCTCCTACTTCACTCCTGCATTACAGTATATTGTATTATGTTATATAGACAAATTTCATATATTACAATGTATGTAAAATAGTAATGTAATATAATATAGTCTTACAATATACACTACCGATGGTTAGTTTTGAAAGAAGTCTCTTATGCTCACTAAGGCAAGGGTAAAAAAAATACAATAAAACATAAAGTAATATTGTGAAACATTATTGCAATTTAATATAATTTATCGTAATATATTTTTTAAAAAGTCATTTATTCATGTGATGTCAAAGCTGACTTATCAGCATCCTTACTCGGCAACACTTTATAATAACGGCATGCTATGAATCATTAGTTAAACATTAGTAAATAATTAATAAATTAATAATTTATCATGTCTTTTGAAAAAGCTTTACAAGGCGTAAATAGTCCTCACTTTAGATGAGCTCACAAAAATAGGACAATTACTGACTACTACTAAATGTTTTATAACTAACTAATTAATTAATTATTTATTTATTTATTTGGATGGGACAATGCATATTGATGAACGTACAAAATTAATTGACGTAAATACACTGGATTTAGACACAAAGCTAATTTCCATCCATAGTCCCAGACATGGATAAACAAACAAAAACTAAAAACACTAAACAAACAAAAAACACATAATATAGAGATAAAAAAATGTCAATGCATAGATAAAATACTTGTTATAATAATTATTTCAGCATAGTTCATAGTGCATAGTTCGTACCTAATGTCCACAGTTTTGGTTGTTAATCAGCCATATTTTAAGATGTTTAAGTCATGAACTACAGTAGGAATACGTGTTAATAAAGCATCTATTAACACACTAATTATTAATATATGTCTAAATAATATGTATAAATGTACATATAAATAGTTTATTTAAGGTGCTGTATGTAAGTTTTTGACTGTACTAAAGCATAAACATACCATAATACGTTTGCAGATATGTAGGAAATATACTTGTTTCTCTTAAAAACAATACTACAACCATTACTATTTTACTTTGAAAGGTGCGTTCCGTTCTCTTTTTGTTTTGGTCTGTGCGATAATGCACGCTGCCAATTTACCCAATAGAATTTCGACACCACAGTTGGCCAGTTGGCGGAAAACATATTGCAGCCATGCAAGCCAGCAAACAAACTGGGTCAGAGATCGCAGATTCTACTCGACCTAAAAAGCCTCGGCATCCATCTAAAAATCTCTATGAATGGAAGCACATTAAAACATGGATAAATCAACTCATCAACTTACAGTGTGTAAGTCTCCTCGCCTTCCATTGTCTATTGCGCTCGTTCCTGTTGCGTGTCCTCAAACTGGCAACCCGTGTGAGCGTCACACTAGTCTCAGGAGGAGGGGGCAGGGCGAACAATATTTTGAATTTGGACTGCAGTACATATTTCAACCACTAGCTGCCTTTCTTACATACAGCACCTTTAATCCTTTACTTACACTTTCTAAATGATCTTATCAACCAATGACAACTCCTAAATAACTGGTTTGTAAATAATGTAATACTTAATTTAGAAATGATAAATTGATCATTAATAAAGTATGAAAATAAAATGATTAAACACATTATAGATATGCTTTTAAATTAAGAAAACATTTATAGCTGTATTTATAAACTGCTTATTAATGTCTATTAATGCTTTATAAATTATGAATTAACTATTTACTAATGCTTAACTAATGACTCATAGCATGCAGTTATTATAAAGTATTACCTTTTTTTTATTATTGTCAATGTTAAAAACAGTTGTGATGCTTAATATTTCTGGAAACCTTGATATTGTTTTTTTGTTCATTTATTTGAAGTAGAAATCTTTCGTAATATTATAAATGCCTTTACTAAATTTTCAATTGAATGTGTCCTTGGAGAATAGTATTAATTTCCTTCAAAAAAACATTTGAACAGTAGTGTATATAAATTGTTGTATTCCGTTCAGTTTGTCTTATTCATCGACTAATTCAAGTAAGCAGGTTAACTTTTAAAAATACATTTTCCACGACTTCAGATAGTTTTTTTGTCAAACAATTAAAACAACAATATATCTATTTTGTAATCTGAAACCTAACAAGCCTCATTTTGTGATGCGATATTTTTGAAATACAGTCGTGGCCAAAAATTATTAGAAAACCTGACAGATCTGAAAATGTTTTTTGCCTCCAAAACATGATTTAATTTCATAATGTTCATGAAACATGCAGATGGTTGCTCTGACTATCAAATATCAGATGAAGTGAGTCGTACTGTTTTTATCCACTTTAATATTTGATATGTCCACCTTTTGCAGCAATTACAGCAGCACATCTCTCTGGCTTAGTGTCAATATATTTCCTCTGAGAACTTCAACACTAATGTTATCTCGTGCCTTCTGCAACTGAAGCCAAAGGCTTTCCTTTGAATGTACATTCTGTCCAGTTTATTTTCCAACTCGCCCCAAATGTGCTTGATGGGGTTCAGGTCCGGACTTTGAGGGGGCCAGTCCATCATTTTGAATGTTCCAGGAGATTCCTTCCGTCGCAGGTAGTTCCGTCAATAGTTAATAAGAATAGTTAAAAAGAAGAATGTTTCGGGTCATTGTCCTCTTTGAAAATAAATCCGGGCCCAATAAGACGACTCCCAGATACCAAGTGTTCTAATAATTTTGGCCACCACTGCCCATGACACCTTGTTTGATATTTAAAGGTCCCATGGGGTGGATTTTCCTGAGGTGTACTTATATTTTTAGTAGGATTTTTACATCATAAAATGTCATAATTTAGAATAAAAGGCATTTTTCTATCCTGATTTTAGCCCTCTGGCTTGAATGCGAAGGTGCGTGTCTGCTGTGAGTCTTCAGTGTAAACGCCCACTGCTGTGATTGGCTGACATCTTTTACATGTGGAACCCCTCTCGAATACTTTTACTATGGTTTTCTTTACTATTACAGCTGTGGAGATTAACAAATCGTGGAAGTGTTGATTATAGCATTATTTTTATCTTTTCCCATCACATGAAAGGCTGCAGTGATGAGCATTGAGTAGACAGACAGTCTGTTTATCGCGTGAATGCAGTGATCTCATCATTGCGCTATTTCTCTCACAAAATGCTTTCACCACAACTACCTGCACACAAGACATCGATATGAATACAGTAAGAGCTTCGTTGTGCTGCATAACAGCGTCATTCATTATAACGGCAGTTTGGGCAAGTGTGCAGACATACTAGCGACGTGTGATTGACAGCTCCGAACATTATAATGAGAGTGTTCTTTGATCGCTCTCTGTAGTTTAATCACAATTTAAATAACAGATTTGTTTCATGCTACTAAGAGAAACGATGTGAAGTTGATTTTTTAGTCACTGGCTTGATTTACTGATGCATAAACAGTGTTAAACGATTTAGAAAGAAAGTCTGTGTGAACTTGAATAATTAGCTACACATCAGAAATCACTGATCACTAGGGGTGTAACGGTACACGTATTCGTAATCGTACCGAACCGTTTCGGTACAGGGCTTTCGGTTCGGTGCATGAATACGATCTTTAACAGTTAACAGTAAGCTTATTTTAAGGGTGGAGCACACTTCAATCTGAGTTCCCACATGAACATATTAAGTATTGAGTCCATTTTATCATGAAATTCAAACGATAAATTGCCGTTTTGACGCTCTTTAATGTGCCGTGACTGATCACAGTTCAAGCGGCGGCGTGAGGCGCGATCATCTGTGAACGCGAACGATCATCTCTTCCTAAAGAATAAACATGAATGAACATCTGAAGGTATGTTGAGGATACATTACAACTTACTGTCACGTATCATATGTGGTGTAATCACTCCATTAGTGTTTCAACGGCGGAAAGACCTCAATATAACTGCTTGTAAACTGAACAATGTCATGTAGCATCACATTTACCTCAGGCAGTCATTTAGTGTCCACAAAATGTTATTCTTCACTAGAGAAATCAACTCTTTCACTAAATATGCACTATATTAGCCTCATTATATTCTACTTTACTTGTTAATGATGTACGTCTTGATTATTTCATGTATGTTTTAACCTGTCATGAAAATGACAGACACTGTGTATAAATGATTATATTTCAACAAAGCGTTATTATATACAAAGCGTAAAAAAATATTTTATAATTAGATATAGAAGTTATTGCAAAAACTGCCTGATGTGAATTTTACATGTTTCCATACTATGTTATTTGAGTGTTGATTATTAAACCTAAAAATAAATAGCAACTGAATTTAGGCTAATAGTTTGGGCTCTGTTGTTAACAGATATTAATGTGCAAGTAAGGGCTCCCTATATAATTTACAGCAATATCTTCAATAAACGTTTAGTTATAATTTAATTCATTTAAGGACAGACACTTTTTTTTTCTTCAGTAAACCACTGTTTAATACTGTTTAATTTTGTAAAAGTGCTGTACCGAACCGTGACTTCAAAACCGAGGTACATACCGAACCGTCAGTTTTGTGTACAGTTACACCCCTACTGATCACAGATCAGGCATTAATGAACACTGTTTCTCACTGTTTGTGGCGGTGTTGTTGAATCCATATCGTAAAAGTCTGTTGGCATTGCGACTGAATTAAATGTAAAAAAATACCTGAATCCATTTTCTCCAAATTCTCTGGGCGGGCAAAGCAGAGAAATGGTAAATGGACTGCATTTATATAGCGCTTTCAACAGACCCATGGCTATCCAAAGCGCTGCACATATTGCCTCACATTCATACACAGACGGCGGTGTCAGCCATGCAACCTTTAGGTAACCTTTGCCCGTATGACGACATATAGGGAAGATTCCAGATTGGCCCATCTGAGCTTTCATTTTCTCAAAGGCAGAGCAGGACACCCAGGGCTTGGTTTACACCTATCGCAATTTCTAGGCACTGGGGGACCATAGACATGCTAGGGGAACTCATATTAATATTAAAAAACCTCATAAAGTGAAATTTTCATATTATGGGACCTTTAAACATTTTAGTGTTGTTTAAATCCAGATGCTTTTGGAGCCACTGCATTTCAATGCATTATTTCTTCTTCTGCAGGGAACTTTTAGCAGCCCTTCAAACATTAGAAAAACCTTCCGGGTAAGATACAGTCATATGCTCATATATTTTAGAATCTTTAAAGTCACGCTGATTTCTATTTTTTAGTATAGTTTCCAGTCATTAGAAATACAAATTCAGTCAAGTGTGTCTAAACTTTTGACTAGTAGTGTATAAATAAGCATATGTGTAAGTTTTGAGTATCTTTCCCCGTCTATGATTAACCTGTGTAACTTCTGTCATGTTTGCTGTGGCAGATTTCAGAAAAGCAGTACATTCTCACAGCTCTTGGTGCAAGAGCAAAGTTGAAAGCGTGGTTTGATGTGGACAGTCTGTTCAACACCAAAAACTGGCTGGGGTACACCAAGAAAAGATCTCCCATTGGCTTTCACAGAGTGGTGGACATCCTGCAGAAGAACAGCGCCCCTATACAGGTACATCCGTTTCTTCCATGTTGTAATAAAGCTGCTCATTTGCGTCTCTGCCCATCCCAGCATGCACTTCAATGCAGCTTCCCATGATCTGCAGGTGCTGCAGGAGTATGTGAACCTCATCGACGACCCAGAGCTCAAGCTCAGTGTGGCTCTGAAATATAAATGCCATGACGTCATCATCAATGTGAGTTGAATCTCGTGTCGGTAAGGCTGTGTTTGTGGCTTTCTCAGCGTAACATTCAGATGTGTCCATTTCAGACATACAGAGACCTGAAGGACCGACAGCAGCTTATTGTGTACAGAGAGAAGCTGGAACGAGACTCCGTTGATTACAGGAAGATCCAGGAACTCCTCAATAATGGGGTAAGAGGAAGTGAGCAGTTGTTGCTGAATCATATTCTGATTCACGATTTCAAAACAGATGTGGTATGAGGAGAGGACAAGTCTTAGGAAACACACCAACATCTTACAGTAATTTGTCAGCAGTGTCCACTACAGTTCACTTCATTTGTTCCAATGCAATGTATTCCTGTGAACTAAAATGTCTGATTTTTGTTACTTAAGCAAATCAGATGGAAAAACTGACACGTGGATCCTGACACGAGGCAGAGACAATATTGCACAAAAAAACACTATGAAGCTGCTTAAAATGGAGCCGTCATAAGATGAAACCTGGACAAACAGGACTGAGATCCTCGCAGATATCGAATATTTCAAAGAACCAGTGGAGTGAGCCATTCTGGAGTGATTCTTTTGCAAATGCATCTGTTCAGTACGACGAAACTGCCAAGTGTCCTTCTGCCAACTCTACAGGTGAACATTGATAAAGAAATAAGGGAGGTTGCTGACGTGAACAACATATTCTTAAAGCCCTCAAACTTTTTTGTTTGCCTGTGTATGGAATTCTGAACATTGCTCATTATCCACTGCTTTTTTATATTAAAGATAACATGATACTGACACAAATGTTTGAGGTTTATACTGGTAAATATGGAGATTGAAGATACTGATACTGAAGATAAGATAAGATAAAGATTTGTCAAGTTTCCAGGGTAACCACACAGTTCTGCAGAGTTCTATTTATTAAATTGAGTGCAGAATAGCAGTAAGAGTGAGGAAGTTCCCCTGCTATTTAGTTTTGGGGATTTTTAGTCATACAGTAGATTGTGTCATGTAACCTTTTTCATATGAATCCAATTCAGTTCTGAAAGAGCTAAACAAAATAAGGTAAAGGTATGAAGAGTTTCTCTACCGTAGTAAGAATGTAACAATGGTTTCTATAAAATGAAATAAACTGGCATCATTACGAACAGTAGCCAAGCCCTTTAGAAATTGAAACTACATCTGTCATAGTTACACTATCGTTCAAAAGTTTGGGGTCAGTAATTTTTTTTTTTTTTAAAGAAATTAATACTTTCATTCAAACAAGGATGCATTAAATTGATGTAAAAAATTGTCAGTAAAGACATTTATACTATCACAAAAGATTTCTATTTCCAATAAATGCTGTTCCTTTGGACTTTCTATTATTCAAAGAATCCTGAAAAAATGTAGCATGGTTTCCAGAAAAATATTAAGCATATTAAGAAATGTTTTCAACATTGATACAAATCAGAAGTGTTTCTTGAGCAGAAAATTAGTGACACTGATCAGACAGTGACACTGAAGACTGGTAGCCTGACAAGCCAGACCCACATCAAGATCTGGGAACTCACCATTGGCAGGGCTCAATCCGAGGGGCGGGATAAATGGTTGTCTTTCATACTCCCTCTGCACGCAATAGGATAGCGCTACAACCAACCAGAGCATCGAAGAAGGTGAAGAGGAGCTAGTTGATAGATTAAACTTTCGCCGTATCTGGTCGGAAAAACTCTGAACATATCTTCCTTTCTTAAGAATGACTTCAGTGCAGTTCTTTGTTCTTTTCTCAAAGAAAAGCTTAACTCCAAGTCTTCCAGAGTCGCGGCCAAAGCCGATTTGATTCAAAGCTTCTTTGTTTACAAGTAACACGTGGAACTCTGCCTTCATTATGTTAAGCCCACCCACCGACTCTATACACAATGTGATTGGCCTGACCAAAGTTTGGTTTTTCCAGCTCGCAAGCCAACGGAGAGTTGCTAGACGACCCTGGCTGCAAATTAGATTTGCTGCCGCTATAGGGTGCGTCTAGATTTCTAGGCTAGAAGACTGTAATGATGCTGAAAATACAGCTTTGCCTTCACAAGAATAAATTACATTTTAAAATATATGAAAAATATTTTTGAAGAAGCAGAATGTGAAGAAAAGACTTCAAAACCATTCAAATAATGTTGCAGGTCCCAAACCTTTAACCATGGTGAGGTCATAATGTGCACTCATATAATAGCATGCTGGTTGCAATTATTACCTTAAGTTCACTGGAAATTGTTACACAATGAGACATTAATGTTTTGAGACCCATGTCAATGGATTGTTTATAGTATGTTGATTTGGTTTTGAGGTCTATTTTAGATTACATCACATTTTTATGGAAGAACTGTCTTCCATATTTTCCATTTTAGGACATTAGATTACATTAGTTGTTTTGTCTGTGCCAGTGAGTAATATCTGTTACCGTATATATATATATAAGTTTTTGCTGTTACTTAGTTTTTCCTTTTAGTCTTTGTCAGTTGGTTCCAGTGCTGGAATTCAGGGGGGCTCGGGGAATCCAGGACCCCCATAATGCATTAGGTGATATTTGTGATATTTTTATTTTTGTAAAGATAAAGACAAATCTGATCAAATTCATTCAATTAGGATAATGTAAATTTAATATAGCATCTATTAAAAGTTGCCCAAGGAAGGAACAGTGGTGAACCGGCAACAGGGTCATGGACGGCCAAGGCTCATTGATGCACGTGGAGAGCGAAGGCTGGCCCGTGTGGTCCGATCAAACAGACAAGTTACTGTAGCTCAAATTGCTCAAGACGTTAATGCTGGTTCTGATAGAGAGGTGTCAGAATACACAGTGCATCGCAGTTTGTTGTGTATGGGGCTGCATAGCTGCAGACCAGTCAGGGTGCCCATGACCCCTGTCCACCGCCGAAAGCGCCAACAGTGGGCACGTGAGCATCCCCAGTCAGCAAATTTCCTTTGGCACAGATTTGGCCCAGATAAACAGCTGAGCTGTGGCCCAGATAAGATTGTGTTTGCCGGCCCATATATGGCCCTCATCTTCTTTGCCAGAAGTGAACCAAACTCCACCAAGCATGAGCCAAATAATACAATTTAATGTGGCCCATGTGTGAACCTTGCATGCAATTTTAGTATGGTTGAGTTCTGTTAAAATCTATGTGGCCCACATGCAGCTGACAGTATGTAAAAGTCTTATTAACTCAAAGGTAAATGAAACACTCCACAACAACAACTGGACCACGGAGCAATACAAGAAGGTGGCCTGGTTTAATGAATGATGTTTTCTTTTACATCACGTGGATGGCCGGGTGGTTTGTCAGATTGGCATTGGAGATTCCCGTGACCTTTCGATCAAAATGGCTAACATTAAAAAAAAGAAAAAAATAATGTTTTGTTTCAGAAATATGCTGTGGTCAAGCTCTGGAACTTAGACTTAATTAAACATAAATAATTTTATTAGTAAACAATAAGATAAGGTGTCAAGTTAAAGTTAATTTTAATCTTAAGATATCAATTTTATTTTCTGAAGAACGAAGCTGGTTTTTTATTTATTTAAAATAAGTGGTTTATGTTCATCCCTTACGAAAATAAACCATGGTTTTACTACAAATAAAACCCAAAAAACGTGGTTATTGTAGTAAAACCATGGTAACTGCAAATTAACCATGGTTTTGCTTCTCTAACCATAGTTTAACCATGGTATTTGTGGTTAAAACTGTAGTTATATAAATGGTATTCAATTAGCCAAAAAAACATGGTTATTACATTTTTACTACAATAAAACCATGGTTAATTTTCGTAAGGGATAAGTGGTCTTTTTGTGCTAATGTGATCAAAGAAAATCCTCTGCTTCTAACAACATTTTGAGCATCATGCGCGAGTCCTCTCCATTTTCTCACGTTCACAAACATGCCGATGATGATGCCAAAATAAGTGTTGAAGATAAGTTCTTACCATGTTTAGAGGCGTAGTTTCTTTTAAAATATTCTCTCATTCATTCATAGTGCCTCATTTAAGCCCGCAGTCGAAGAAAGCAGAAGTATGATCACGTGGTCGTATAGCGTATCAGTGTGCTTGCTCTGCCTTCATCATCACACACGCTGCTCTGAGGGTCCTGTCGTGTGCTCTGCTGCGCTGTCATTTCAAGGGTTGTATATGAAGAGTGGACACATTCTTAACATCTTTTTGGAGGTAAGAACCACTCAATTGTATACGTTACATTTATAGAAAATGTCATATAAGCTTCTACGTAGGCTATTGAGAATGACCAGAGATTTTAGTAGTGCACCATGCCACAATGAGAACAGGATGTGTGTGTGCAGGTGTTTCCACATGTAGCTAATTTGCTACCCCCTAGATGTTCCCTGGAACACTTTATTATCTTTCATTAATGAGTACATTAACTACACTGAAAAAAGTAGATTCACTTAGAAGCGATTTTCACTGAGAAGTTGCTTGTAAATGTAACAAATAATTACAACATTTAATTAAAGGTGAAATTTTGAAGTAAAACGACTGAAATAGTCTTTGCGTGTAAAACTTATTCCATTAGTCTGTTTTACAGCAGCATTACTACATTTGAAAATCCTTAGCAGATTTAATAGTGGAAATGATATGAACATTTCAGTTGGTTTCTTCTCTGTGGACCCCCTGGAAAATCTTCAGGGACCCTTAGGTTTAAAAACTGGATCTAATGTGTCATTTATTGCAAGCCAGACAATAATAATAATAAATGTCCTCAGATTTACTTGTGAGGTTTGGTATGGTTTGATTTTGTTGTCAGCATTAAACAAAGGAATCATGAATATTTAATGAAAATGTCAGCTTAATTTAGACCCATACATTTAAAATGCATTAATAATAAATAAAATACATTTCAGATCATAAATATTGTCTGGTATCTTCTACATATTGTAGAGAGCATCATCTCTAATAAGGTTGAGCTCGTTTCTTAGAATCCGCCTGAAGCATCTAAAAATGGTCGCATACACTAGACTGAGCATCGCCAGTGTCTTGACACTTATGTTATGAGACAAGGGAATAAAAGCTTTCATCTGATCCAAAAGTCACAGTGTCTGTCTTAACACTAGTACTGTGATTTAATGAATATAAGGAGGTCACAGAACACATTGAAGACTAATGCAGAACTCAATCTATGCCTCCCTCTCTCTCTCCATTGACTTTGTATCCGTGTTTTTCTTGACTCTGACCATCAATGGCATTATTGCCGGTCCAACTGTCCCAGTTAGTGTCATTAGGTCAAGTTAAATAATAGCACTGTTTACTTGCCCAATCCTCAGTAGAGTTCTTGTGCAAGGTCAGGGTTTTTTCCTAGTGTGAAAAGCGAGAAATGAGCACAAAGAAAAGGAGGGACAATTAGTCAGCTAGCATGTATTCGTATAAACGTGGGAGTCATTACTGTCTGAACTGCCTTGCCATTACTTAAAAATTACTTGCTCAATACCTGTACCTGCAGCACTCATTTTAACATTCTTAGATGTCAAGGGAAAGAACCTTACACGATGATTCATATAATTCACATACCAGTACATGTGGTTTCCACTCGTGCGTTTCTGTTCTGATGCACTTTTACTCACCGTGGATGATGGGGTCTTGATGAATATTTCAGTGGCTGTCTTGTCTAGCTGGGGCAAAAGTAGGGAGTGGTATGTTGTGATGAAGGGGAATGGGGGTTTTAAACATGGGAGGGATTACTCTTTTGCTGCTCGTCAATGGTCACACCAAAGTACCACCAAAACATCCAACAAAGTACCACCAAAACACCAAAGCGAAACCCGATTGTTCTGTGCCAAAGTGCCACCTTACTTACATTATTCAATAGGTGACTCAAAATGTTCTTTTGAATCTAAGTAAGTGAGCAATATTGATTGTATGTTCAAAACCCAGAGAATTATTGCAGAATAAGCTGGCTTCATTTGTTTGTTTTTTTTTACCTCTTCAAACCTGATTGTTTTTCACTGAGCAAATTTTTTTTTTACATATAATATTTGCTCTTCAATATCAATTGCTTTTTACATTTACATTTATGCATTTGGCAGACGCTTTTATCCAAAGCGATTTACAGGGACCTTAATACAGGGACAATCCCCCTGGAGCAACATGGAGTAAAGTGCCTTGCACAACGACACACTGGTGGTGACCGCTGGGATCGAACCAGCAACCTTCTGCGTATCAGTTCCATGGTTTAACCCACTGGACCACATCTCTTTTTATGTTCACTATAATGGAAGCCACGAATGAAACATTACAATCTTCATATTTTAACTTATACTTATGAGCTAGATTTAAAAAAAAAAAAAAAGAACACATACTGGACTGTAACATTGAGCAATGCTATAAGAATGTAGAAGAAAAGGTAAGATGAAGTCTCATGAAGTCAAAACATTATTGTAGTGGGTGAATATGAAAACCAGCTTTGAACACTCTAAACAAAAATGGTGCTAAAAAATCATTCTGAAGTGCTATATAGCACCTGTCTTTAATGGGGCTATTCAGAACCTTTGTCAAATGGTGCTCTGTATAAAACCACCCCATTCTCCTCTCTCATATGTGTGAAATGGGAATTTACTACAATGGCAAAAGCTGTTTTGAATCACTTTTATGCTTTTCTGAGGTCAAAACGATAATATTTCCTTTATAGGGAGCAAAATGTATTTCCTGAAGATAACGTGGTTCTCAACACTGTATTTTAATGTTGTTTTTTTAATCCTAAACTAAACTAAACTAAGAGACTAAGAGAGAGTTATGAGCTATACAGCGGCTTAACGGGTTCTTTGTATGACAGTGGTGCTACATAACACCTTGACCACCCCAAAGAACTGCTGAAGAACCACACTGGGCTTAACGGGTTCTTTATACAGTAGTGGTGCTATATAACACGTCAACGCACCGCTGAAGAACCAAATTTTCACATTTTTGGCAAATACCATATGAAATACAGAAATAGAAGTAAATCCACTTTAATGCCTTTGAACTCTGGAACTCAATAGTTTATTTTTTTAAGCTCAATGTGGTTTCTGTTCTGTTCTGTTTAACATATTTTAGTTAGGCCTAAATCAAACTTTTACCTTTTTGTCTCTGCTATTTTTTAAACTTTGCAATTCAAATTTTTAAAACTTTCTTTAATTTTTCAATTTTTTTAATGAATTTTGTTTAAAAATTTGTTAAATGTATCCATTTAATTATTTTTTTACACTTTTCATTTGTTAATTCAATTATTTTTCAATACTGAGAAGCCCCGCACATGCTAAAAAAAAAAAATTATATATATATATATATATATATATATATATATATATATATATATATATATATATATATATATATATATATATATATATATATATACACACACACCTAAAGGATTATTAGGAACACCATACTAATACTGTGTTTGACCCCCTTTCGCCTTCAGAACTGCCTTAATTCTACGTGGCATTGATTGAACAAGGTGCTGAAAGCATTCTTTAGAAATGTTGGCCCATATTGATAGGATAGCATCTTGCAGTTGATGGAGATTTGTGGGATGCACATCCAGGGCACGAAGCTCCCGTTCCACCACATCCCAAAGATGCTCTATTGGGTTGAGATCTGGTGACTGTGGGGGCCATTTTAGTACAGTGAACTCATTGTCATGTTCAAGAAACCAATTTGAAATGATTCGAGCTTTGTGACATGGTGCATTATCCTGCTGGAAGTAGCCATCAGAGGATGGGTACATGGTGGTCATAAAGGGATGGACATGGTCAGAAACAATGCTCAGCTAGGCTGTGGCATTTAAACGATGCCCAATTGGCACTAAGGGGCCTAAAGTGTGCCAAGAAAACATCCCCCACACCATTACACCACCACCACCAGCCTGCACAGTGGTAACAAGGCATGATGGATCCATGTTCTCATTCTGTTTACGCCAAATTCTGACTCTACCATCTGAATGTCTCAACAGAAATCGAGACTCATCAGACCAGGCAACATTTTTCCAGTCTTCAACTGTCCAATTTTGGTGAGCTCGTGCAAATTGTAGCCTCTTTTTCCTATTTGTAGTGGAGATGAGTGGTACCCGGTGGGGTCTTCTGCTGTTGTAGCCCATCCGCCTCAAGGTTGTGCGTGTTGTGGCTTCACAAATGCTTTGCTGCATACCTCGGTTGTAACGAGTGGTTATTTCAGTCAAAGTTGCTCTTCTATCAGCTTGAATCAGTCGGCCCATTCTCCTCTGACCTCTAGCATCAACAAGGCATTTTCGCCCACAGGACTGCCGCATACTGGATGTTTTTCCCTTTTCACACCATTCTTTGTGAACCCTAGAAATGGTTGTGCATGAAAATCCCACAAGTCTGGCACCAACAACCATGCCACGCTCAAAATAGCTTAAATCACCTTTCTTTCCCATTCTGACATTCAGTTTGGAGTTCAGGAGATTGTCTTGACCAGGACCACACCCCTAAATGCATTGAAGCAATTGCCATGTGATTGGTTGATTAGATAATTGCATTAATGAGAAATTGAACAGGTGTTCCTAATAATCCTTTAGGTGAGTGCGTATATATATATATATATATATATATATATATATATATATATATATATAATGAATGAGTGTACGCATATTAAGAATTTTGTCCCATTACTTAACAACTTAACTTAACTACAATGATTGCTTAGTACAATGTGGCAACAATTAAAAATAAAGTGTTTGAATTGGTACAACAAAGTAGTTCAATAATTAAAAAAAAACAAAACAAAAAACATGGCCATTCATTAATAAATTGTGTGAATGGATTCTTTACCCTTACAAAAAATAAGTAAACTTCAAGTTAATTTTATTAAGTATACTTTATGTAGTAAGTATTCTAATATCAATGAACCTGATAAAAATGATTCTGTGGTGAAGTAAATGAAAAAGTTAGTTCAGGCAAGAATTAAAAAATGAAGTAAATTCTATATTAGTGCACAATTCAAAATTGTAGAAATTAAAGCGTAAATATCAGCGTTATATAATTAGGTAAAACTACTCAACTTTTCTGATACCCATCATGCACTGGGGTTCAAATAATTAATTAGGTTTATTTTCACTGTTTTTTTAATCATTGCTTTTGTTGTAAGGTTTAATAACTTGCCATTTTGTGAGTAAATTTTCTACTCAAAATGACATTTATACTCAAAAACAATCCATCGAATGTTACCGTCATTGTGTATTGTGTACCAAGTATTGAGTCCTCTGTGTTCAAGTGCCGTGTTACTATTACATAGATATGGTGTATACACAATATCTATTGTGTTATTTACATAGATGTCTCTAAGTAAAACATACACTTTAATAGTGTGGTTTAATTCAGTGTTATATTGTTTGAGTAAAAAGTATTTCAAAGGAAACTTCAACTAAGTAGAGATTACTCAACCTTTTACTGTCCAAGTGAAAATGACTTATTTTCTTTGTTAATTTTATTTAAAGCTGCTGTCTGTAACTTTTTTTTGTGTTCAAGATTTACAAAACTTATATAATGAGAATGTACAACATGAATCCATTTTCCACTTATAATAAGTGTTTATATTGGGACTATTTCAGACCGATCTGGTAGGAACCGCGTGACTCGCCATAGACATAAACAGAGAGAAGTAGCTCCAGCTGCAATGTTCTTCCACAAGACGCATGCAGCTCTGTTTATTAACCGCTTGAGCGCAAAAAGTTACGGACTGCAGTTTTAACTTAGTTAAAGGAACACAGCAACTTTTTGGGACTTTAGCTTATTCACCGTATCCCCCAGAGTTTAGTAAGTCCATACATACCATTCTCATCTCCGTGCGTGCCATAACTCTGTCTGGCGCACCCACTGCTAGCCTAGCTTAGCACAAAGACTGGAGGTAAACGGCTCCAGCTAGCCTACTGCTCAATAAGTGACAAAATAACGCCAACAATTTCCTATTTACATGTTGTGATGTGTATAGTTACATCGTGTACTAAGACCGACAGACGGTAAATGAAATGTTGCGATTTTCTAGACCGATATGGCTAGGAACTATTCTCTCATTCCTGCGTAATAATCAAGGAACTTTGCTGCCGTACCATGGGTGCAGTGGTGCAATGATATTACGCAGCGACTGAAAATAGACTAACTTCCGTCAACATAACCAACGTGACAACCTGCTTGCACAGACAGCGTGCTGGGGACTATTTTCAGGTCCTGCGTAATAGTAGGCTAGCTGGAGCTGTTTACCTCCAGTCTTTGTGCTAAGCTAGGCTAGCGGTGGGTGCGTCAGACAGAATTATGGCACGCACAGAAATGAGAATGATATGTATGGACTTAACGCTAGGGGATACGATGAATACACTAAAGTCCCAAAAAGTCGCCGTGTTCCTTTAGGGAGAGTTTACTTAATTCATTTTAAAAATATGTGTGCAAACACTTGACAAAGAAAAAATTAGATAAATTGAATTTTGTAAGTGTACAATTTTAACACTTTTTGGTGTATACTTTTAAGTAGACTTTAAGTGTAACAGTAGTAAACTTTGATTACACAACTAGTTTGCAACTATGTTTTTCATTTATACTGCAACTATACTACTGGTGAACTTATAGGTGTACTGATAGTTTACTAGTTAAATACTTGTAGTTTTGTACAGTGTTCTTCCACTTCATGTCCAGTACTCCTACAGATCTGTTTCACCACTTATTCTCATTTCTCTCTTTATTCCCCCCTCCCCCCTCAGATATGATGCACAAATCCACTGTGGCACAAAGCATCATGACGACCACGAACCAAAGTGCGAAGATGCCCTGTGAGATATCATATGAGGAGGACCGTATTCCTCTGATGGTGCTCTACATTGTGGTTTTTATCATCGGCTTGCCAGCCAACGTGGTCACGGTCTACCTCACCCTCCACCAGGTGTGTCGTAAGAATGTCCTCGGGATCTACCTGCTCAGCCTGTCCTTGTGCGATCTCACTTACCTCTTCACGCTGCCTTTGTGGACAGTGTATGTCGATAGTAACCACGAGTGGCCCTGGTCCTCGATGGCCTGCAAAGTGACTGGTTTTGTGTTCTTCAACAACATGTACATCAGCATCTTCCTGCTCTGCTGCGTGTCCATCGACCGCTATGTGGCGGTGGTCTACGCGATTGAATCTCGTGGTCTTCGCCAGAAACGGATCGCAGCTCTCATAGCCTTTTCGATCTACATGGTAGTGGGCTTGGGTCACGTGCCGGTCTTCATCATGCGTGAAGGGGAAGCTGCCAAAGGGAGTCGCCGATGTTTCGAGCCCGGCCAGAGCTCAGGGCTGGTTACGGCATTCAACTACGCTCGGGTTTGCATAGGCTTTTGTATTCCCCTGGCCATCCTGATCTTTACCAACAGAGCCATTCTTGCCAACGTGCAGGCCAGTACAGGCCTCCAGCCCCATCAGAAAGAAAAGGTGCGCTACCTGGCTGTGGCGGTGGTGGCGCTGTTTTTGATCTGTTTCGCTCCGTACCACATTATCTTGCTCTTGCGAGCCGTCACCTTCCACTTCCCCGAGCTGCTGAAGGAGTGTCACTTTGAAAAGCACATCTACATGCCCTACAAAATCTCTCTGGGACTGTCGACTTTCAACAGCGCTATCAACCCCATTCTCTACGTGCTCTCCAGCAACAATATCCGTCAGGAGATCAGAAGAGGCATGGCGTCGCTGTGTAACAAAGTCAACTCCAGTCAGCGCTCGACACACAGTAGCCAGCACAACATGCACAGCTCCAAAAGCAATTCAGACCCCGTCCCAGCAAAGGGCAATGAAATGAAAACAACTTGTACCATACCATGCTAACATTGTAAATGCATTGGACTTGCTTGACGTGCCATACCTTGGACCTGAAAGCAAAAAAATCAGGATAGGAAAAATCAAGGTGCAGATTTGTTTGTTTTGTAAATACAAGAACACCCTAAGGTGTGTAACAGATCTTGCAAAAAAAAAAAATCAAAAGTGAATTTCCTGTTATGTTGGACTATACACTGAAAGGATCTCACAATAAGATCATATCTGTGTTTTTCAAACCTCTGCTTCCGACACAGAACATTTGAAGCTGCAGCTTCCTGACTCACATTTAAAGTGGCTCACCACACTTGCATTTATTTGACCTGGGGGGTATTCCAGAAAGCAAGGTTAACTTACCGTCAACTATACCTTGAACTCTCGGTTGATTAACCCAAACCTTGCTTACTCGAGGTTCCAAAAACGAATCCGGGAGTAAGTTCAGACAACTCAGAGTATGTTCCCGTTTAACACACAAGACATTCTCAACAGAGAGACGAATCGATGATTCACCATGGAAACAGAGTCGCTAAGACAAAGGGCACCATTCTACTTCCTCTTCTTTTGTTTAATGGCGATTTGCATAACCGACTTGATGCACATCATGTTTTCAATGTCTTTGTTTAACCTCTTATGCTCTGGGACCATTTTGGGAGATTTCCGCCTGGATTTGGTTTACCCAAACAGTGGAAAATAGAATTTTGTCTGTATCATGTTGTCTGCAAGATTTATTCAAATGGATCTGAATGGAGGACATACATATTACCATATACGGTGGTATAAATGCAATATCCCAGTGTCACAAAATTATTTTTCCAGTGTTTGCTGACATACTGGAAACAACCAAAACTGTCTGCATGGTGCTAGAACACACAGGGCCTGAGATATACACTTTCAAAAATGAATTTATAGCCAAAAAAATCAAAAGGGGGGGTCTCTCAAAATCCAACATTTTGTATTTATGTCTGTATGGGAAGCTTTTCAATTTGGGCAGGCCAGAAAATGGTACCAGAGTAATTTAGTGTAAATAAGTTATTTTGTGTAAAACAAATGCCAAAGTGATACATATTTCCAGAAAGTAGACATTCTACGCTTTCAAATGTACCACATATGAGGTCAGAGCTCCTCCACAGACATTTCAAATTTAAAGTATATACTTGATGATGTCATTCCGGACCCTGTACAGGGTTTGCAGAGGTTAATAAGTAATAATCATATTAAACGTTTAATAAGTAATCTTATTGTTCGTTTGATGCTAATTAATTGAATGCAGATCCATGTGTGAGATGACAATAAAACAAATAATAAATATATTTGAATTGAATTAACATTTAAACTTATTTAGATTTTTTTTTTTTATTTAAATTCTTTAGCATTAATATGTAATTGATTATATAACTGAAACAAATTTGGTTATATTAATAACTATATTAATTATATAAAACACATCTGGATACCTCTTAAGCAAACTAACCCTGGAACATATCCTGCCCTGGAGCAGGTTATCAGAGAGTGAGTTGCTATGGCTACTTACATACCCTGAAAGTTACCTGGAATCAGTGACAACACAATAACAACTGTTACTCTACATAAACCAATGTTCACAAAACAAAATATTAGCAGAAAAATTGCATACAATTCTGAGAATTTATTCACTTCAAAAAGGTATAAAGACAATGAATTTACAGACATAATATTTAATTTACTTATAACTAAGTGCCTCAAAACTCTGAAAATAGTTCAAAGATTTAACACCATAAACGGGCAAATCTGGTGATTGGTTCATTGCAGCAGTCCAAGTGGGTTGGTGAAAATGTGCAAATGTATCAAGTCAGCGAATCAGATTAGAGCTTGCTGTTTTGGCAAGTGTTTGTCTTTTGTGTGTGCAATAAAGCATCAAATGGTCGCTGGATGGTCTGTAGGCTAATGTCCGAGACGGACCGTTTCAAACGACACCGTTTTCATTCTGAAATAATTTACTCTTAACACAGTAAATGTGTTGCCGTTTTAGTACATGCATTATATTGATGTGTGTTGTTTGTCAGATTTAACCTTAACATCTATATAATTACTTAAATTATTGTTTGTTTGTTTGTTTTATAATGGATGTGTTTTGCATTATGGTCAATTTTGTCATTTTGTTTTCATGTCATTTTAATAAATGCCAATTTCAGGATTCGGTACGCAATATATTATAACGTTTTTCAAGCTTTGTTAGGTGTAACACTTATTTTGCTTGATTGTCCAATTTGTCCTATTTTCCAAAGTCTCGTTTGTAAATTAGACTTTAATTTGCAGTCAAGCTTTTCTCAAACAGTCACCAGTAAATTATGAGGGACAGTTTGCACATAATGCTATTCTCTTAAGAAACTGTATATAAACTTGCGCAAGATTATAAGAGTAATTGCTCATATATCGACTTGGCATAAACTAGCTATATTGAAAAAGCTGTTATTAAAAACATATGTTTAATATGTGTTTCACAGACGCATAGCATTCTCAGGACACAATGAAAAGTAATTTAAACAAGTTATAATTTGTCAATTCAGCAATACATATTGAAAACGGTTGCTTTCTGTGATCTGATGATTAAAAGGTTGCTTATGGTTGCTGAAAACTGTCTCTGATGTGTGCTTTTGTACGTGTGACAGATGTGTGTGTAGTTTACTATAAATCCAGCACTGATTAAATGTTGAGCAAGTGCAGCAGTGCTGCATCCTTCCTCAGTCACACTTTTGAGTGTAAAAATGTATGTGACATTATTGGTGTCTTTCAAGCAAAAGATAACAAGCCAGACAAACACATGGTCATCTGGTATGTCTTTACTGAATAATTAACTCAGTGACCAAGAGAAGTTCCTAATTCAATGAATAATTAAGTAGCCAGCAGCTGTCCAATAGCAAACAACAAGGTCAGTGGTACCCGCCCCTGTTGTGAAGCACCGTGCATGGACAGACTGAATGACTGTTTTTGGTAAATAGCAACCGCCCTGTCTCAGTCTGCCGTCATGTGTTCATAGATTCCACTTAACTCATCATCACTCATCACTGTACTAGGGATGAAACGGTATGGAAATTTCACATCACAATTATAGTGACCCAAATTATCATGGTTATCAATATTATCACGGTTTTGTTCAAATGAGATGAAAGTGTTCAAAAAGAACAGATGCACACACTGAAAACATTTCAACACGTTTTATATTTGAAAATCAACAAACAACAAATAAATAAAGCAGCTCTAAGCACTTTTTTAAGATTGATTCTATTCTGTGGGATTTCCTTCCTTATAATGGCCGTCGTCAATAGCAACGGATAACCCATAAATATTATTTATAATATTTATATATTATTTATAATATTTATAACAGATGGCTTTTGAGAAGACTATAATAAGTTCAACCGCCAAAGTGGATAGTGTGCAGCCGAAATAACGTTACACCCGCAAATGGCGGTTGTTAATGTAGCCCTGATTATTATCCCTTAAAGGTCCCGTTCTTCGTGTTCTTTTGAAGCTTTGATTGTGTTTACAGTGTGCAATATAACATGTGTTCATGTTTCGCGTGTAAAAAAACACAGTATTTTTCACACAATTTACTTATCTGTATACCGCTGTTTTCACTGTCCTAAAAACGGCTGATGACTTCCTTTATTCTATGAAGTCCCTCCTTCAGAAATACGTAACGAGTTCTGATTGTGCCAGCGGTTCCCGTGTTGTGATTTGACCGCAGCTTAGCAAACGTGGCACGGTTCCTGTGTTGTGATTCGACAGCAGCTTAGCAAACGTGGCACGGTTCCTGTGTTGTGATTCGACAGCAGCTTAGCGCACGTGGAAAGGTCACGCCTCTTAACGGGGTGATGTATGCGATCAATGATCTCTACAGCGTCCCTGGGAAAGCCAAACAAAGGTGATTTGACTCCGGGATGAAAATAACAGCGTCTCGACGACATGGCGACAAACACACTCAAACGCAACAATTCCTTTTCTCCACGCAATACGTCCTCTTCTCCACGTGGGACAGCAACAAGACCACGCCCCCTTTTTTCGCGTATTCTTGTGGGCGGAGGTTAGTCTGTTCTACTGTTCTATCGACGTCATTTATGAAGGAAGTACCAGGATGTAGTCAGGGTTGCCATATTGGGCGGTTTCCCGCCCAATTGGGCGGTTTCGCAATCTATTTTGCGGGCAAAAATAGGTTTGGGCGGGTGGATAAAAATTGGGCTGGTTTTGGATCAGTTCGGCGGGGTTTTTTTAGCCGAAACACCGGCACTTCAGATCCTTTTTCCTGCAACCCTCTGTTCAGCAGGAAGCAGTCTCTCACTCACTCACACACACACACACACACACACACACACACACTACATCACGTCACGGCACGCCGGCACCGCCCGCCCCTTACACACTAGATCGCGGGAAGTTTGACTGTAGTATAGTATTTACTAGAGCTTTTGTCTTTTGTGCTAATCAAATTATTCTTAATAATTGTTCAAAGCGATTTTCACGAAAACTCACACTCCTGTTTGATGGGGAATAGGCTCAGGCAGTTCGACCTGTACAAATAAATAATTTTATTAACACTATATTTGTTTTTGTGTTAATCAAATTTTGAGTTAATAAATTTTTTTTGTCTAGAGATGGCCCGCCATGCATGAACGTTCTGCTTCTGCAAAGAGCGCACTGACATGTTCTATAAATGTTCAACGTGATTTTCGTGTAATGTTATTCATGAATATGCATGTTTCATGTGTCTATTTGAAATAATTAAAATGTTAAAATGGGTTATTTTGTGTGTCCATATATCCACTCAATGTTTTCATGTTAGGCTAATGCTTTTGTTCCAAGCGACTTTTATTGACAATAAACAGACTAAGTTGATCGCATTATTTTCCGTAACATAAGCTTATAGTTTAATAGTATAATAGTCAGACTGAGGACGCTTTTGCGTCCATTCCGTTTTCCTTTTTTAAACCAGAAATGAAATATGGAAACGCGGTTTCTTCTTTTTTTATTTTAACACTGATTAATAAAATTAGCAGAAACAAGGTAATTTTCCTAATATCTTATTATTATTTTATTACAAATAATATAGGCTAAATGATTTAAACTTTTTTTTAATGTGTAAATATGCTCAATTTAAGTAGGGTTTTTGCGTCAATACACAGATTCTAAAAGTGCCCATAGCAGCGCCTTTTCTTATCAATAGAATGACTACGGACAGAGGCATAGAAGGTCGGTCAGTGTACTTTTTTGTTCATTCATTATTCTATTTCGGAATGAAAGATAACATTTAAAAAAGGGTGCAGCTTGGTTTTTTGTTTAAAAGAAAAAAAAAGCAGAAATGGTTGTATTTTGTTTTCCAAATGTATTGTTGTCATCAAATAATAGTATTAGAAAATTGGACGACATTTCCATTCGTTTTTTAATTTGTAATCATTATTTGTAAGTTTGTTGTGTTTCATTTGACTGATCCTATCTTTACCTGGAAATAATTTTACAAAAGAACATTTGTAAAGTGACATTTTTTATATGAATCTGTTCGTTTTTAGTTTATAAAAATGCAAAACGTAATTAAAAAAAATCCAAAAATAAGTTATTTTATTTTGTGCGCATGGAATTTGTGTATAGCCTACGTTTTGATTTAAATTTCGTTATTCAACATAGTATTTAAAAATACAACAACCATTCTATTTTTGTTTTTGTTTCCATGGTTAAAAACGAAAAAGAAATGGCAAAAGTACAAGAACCGCTGCGTTCATTTCATTTAATGTTGTTTCTGAAATCGGATAGGCTGGTCGATAAATGGTTAATTTTATAGCTTGTTAATGATTTCAATGTATTTAAACGAGAAACAAGCCCAAAAAAATTGGGCGGTTTTTGGGCGGTTTTTGGCGAAGTTTTGGGCTGGAAAATCCTGCTGGCATCTGGCAACCCTGGATGTAGTCCAAGCCAGCCGTTCGATGTAGGCTTTGAAAGGGAACTTCTGTTAAATGAAATCACGCTTGGCATTGAACTTTGAGCTTTATAATTTTACAGGTATTATTTATGCTCTAACAGCAACATTACACACTAACTAAAGTTTGAACAATGGGATCACGAAGAACGGGACCTTTAAATTTCACCCTAGTCTTGACTGAATTTGTTCGTTCGCTTCACGTTATTATTTCCCAGACGTAGTTTTGGTATTGAGGTCAAAGTCCACTTGCCTTGCGTTCGTAGTTTTGAAATGTTTCCCCTATTACAGCGACTTTCTTCTGGCATGTTCTGCAGACAGGGTGACCATCTTCGATTAAGTTTCCCTCAGGTTTAACTAACGTTACAATAACCATGGTTCTCTTACGAGAGGTTCTCTCGTATTGCGTAAGTTCCTTACGCTACGGGAAAGTATTCTTTCTTCGAGATTTCTGAAAAACCCAAAATTATCCTTAATTTTGTAACATTGTCAACGCAGTGCGGCAGCCTGGCAGACCATAGCAGGCTATTCCAGCGTGCTATTGGCTGCTCTGCTGGCAACTGCAGCAGCCTATCGGTGAGCCCGCGTGACGTGGCGACCAATGAGGGCGCTTCGCGCCCACCTGGCTTCATTTGCCTACAGGTGGGGCGTGGCCACGTGTATATAAGCAGGGCTCACGGGCTGCATATTCGATTTTCTTTTCTTCAGCGAAGCCCTTCGCATCGCTGGATCTGGAACCCGCCGCCGTGATCGTGCAGACGAGCAAGCAGAGGACAGCGCTTGGAGAAGCCGGCAGCATCGCGCCACCTTCAGCCATCCGTGCCTGCTCTGCTATCCGGCAGCATTATATCCTTTCATTGCACGTGTTCTCGCCGTTGCGTCACACGTTTCATAAAAGAGCACGAGCGTTTTTATCAAAACGCCTCGTTCCACCTGCGGCTCGTGCCACGTGCAGCTCAGCACCAGAGACCGCCATGTGTCTGCGCTCTCTGTCTGGGCCGTGACCACGCCGCCGCCGCACTCCTCGCGGGCGAATGCCCCGAGTGTGAGGAACTCTCTATGTCGACCCTGCGGGCTCGACTCGAGCAGTTTTATGACGACATCATTCCGCTGTTCCCCCCCTCTGTTCAAGCCGCGCCACCGCGCCGCTTACAAGAGATGGTTGAAATGAACGGTCTCGGAGCGAGCCTCCTCCCCCTCTGTTCAAGCCGCGCCGCTTACAAGGGATGGTAGGAATGAACGGTCTCGGAGCGAGCCTTCTCCCCCTCTATTCAAGCCGCGCCACCGCGCCGCTTTCAAGGGATGGTAGGAATGAACGGTCTCGGAGCGAGCCTCCTCCCCCTCTGTTCAAGCCGCGCCACCGCGCCGCTTGCAAGGGATGGTAGAAATGAACGGTCTCGGAGCGAGCCTCCTCCCCCCTCTGTTCATGCCGCGCTGATGCGCCGCTTATATACAAGGGATGGCAGAAATGCACGATCCTGCAGCTCTCTTTACGTTACAAGAGAGCTGTTCCACCCTCGCGCACATTTTTCAGTCCCCTCATGAGTTCAGGCGACTGGAATTGTTCATATTGCTGTACACGAGCCTGTTAAGACACGCACGCCAGCAAACATACGCCGTCATAAGACATGACGCTGACATATGCTCTCCAACGAACCCGCACTCCCCCCTCTTGGACCGCGCAGATTGCGCCGTTCACAAGGAATGTGAATGCGCTCGGTCACGCGCTCCGCACTCACCGGGAAATTAACAGAGGGTGTTTTCGTCCCGCTGTGGCCGGACGAACCGCCATTCTCTAGCATTTCTCAGCCCCCTCTCTAGTTCAGGCGGCTGGAAATATTACTATTGCAGTAACGAGCCTGTCTTTTATGCACGCACGACTGCCAACAAGCACGAGGACGTACTGCTGTATGCTCGCGCTAACTGAACGCTATTGTGTCCCTCCCGGTAGCACAGTGGCAAAATCAGCGGCTGAAACGCCGGAGACCCGAGTTCGAGCCCAGCTCTCGCGGAAGATAAAAATGTTTTACTGTCCGCTTCCCCGGGCTCGCGGCCAGCTTTTCTTACATACAGAAAGCTAACTCGCACCACGTGGTGCTCGAGTATTTTTGGACGTCTATACATAAGGAGAGAAAAGACGGTTAAGTCCCGCTGCGGCCGGACCACCGTTAAAACTCTGTTTTTCCTGTCAGTCCCCACTCCTGTGGCTACTGCAGATGTTTTCCACGCAGCCTACGAGCCGGCGAACTCGCCCTCTCGCCTGTTTCCAACTGTAGCCCCTCCAAAGTCCTCCTAGCAGAGGGGGGAAGCGACGGTTAAGTCCCGCCGTGGTCGGACCACAGTCAAAACTCTTCTTCCTGTCAGCCCCCACTCCTGTGGCTGCTGCAGATGGCTCTCACGCAGCAAACAAGCCGGCAAAACTGCCCTCTCGCCTGTCTACAACCGCCGTTTTTATGACGAACCAGAGAAATCACGAAGTTGCCTTTTTTCTGGTTGCACGGCTCACGCCGTATGTGTTTTCAAATGCAGTAAACGTGCCCACTTTTGTGTTCACCCCTGCACCCAAGCACCACAAATCCCGTGTCTCTCACTCACATAAAGCGGCCACCGGCCGCTCGAGTGCTAGAGTTAGGTCACGTGTCCGCTTATTTGCGCCCACGCCTAATCACCACACGCGCTGTCACACAGCCACTCTTAACCGGTCATGTTCCACGCGTAAGAGTTGTGCCCGCTCAAACGCGCTCACACATTTTCGCGAACATTCTGCCCCCGGCGCCATGCGCCGCGCCACACACCATTTGTTCTCCGCCCAAGGTGGCCGGAACGACGAGTGTAAGGCCACACACAAGCCACTCCCTGCTCGAAGCGGCAGAGATACAGTGTGTAGGGCGGCCAGCCATCGCGAGCGATCGGCTGGCCCACAGCACAGAGAGCGCGCGCACTGCGCCCGCCCCTCCTATACAGGCCGTCGAACCCGCAAAGCGCGGCGTTTCGAGCCCGGAGGCCGTTCTATCCCGTGTGGCACACGCGAGAGCGTGGGAAGCCATTCCAGGTGTATCAGAATGGGTGCTGAAAACAGTGAAGCACGGCTACACTCTGCAGTTCGCTCGCCGCCCTCCGCGCTTCTGTGCGCGTACGGAGACGAGAGTGAGCGAGGAAGTAGCACATCTACTTCGAGCGGAGATAGCCACACTGCTGTGCGAAGGGGCTATAGAACCGGTTCCCCATTCTATGAGCGAGTCAGGCTTTTACAGCCGGTATTTTCTCGTGCCAAAAAGGGTTGGGTCGCTCAGACCGATTCTGGATCTGAGGCGTCTGAACAAAGCTCTTATGAGAAGATCGTTCAAGATGCTCACGACCAAGCAGATCCTCGCGCATATTCGCCCGAGAGACTGGCTAATCTCCCTAGATTTGAAAGACGCATATTTTCAAATCAAGATAACGCCGCGTCACAGGCCATTCTTACGATTCGCCTTCGACGGCCAGGCTTATCAATACACCGTCCTTCCGTTCGGCCTGTCACTAGCACCCCGTACATTTACGAAGTGCATGGACGCGGGCCTCGCTCCCCTGAGAGGTCGAGGGATGCGAGTGTTGAACTATCTGGACGATTGGCTCATCCTGGCGCAGTCAGAGTCCGAGCTCCTCGCCCACAGGGCAATGCTGCTCAGCCATCTGGACAGCCTGGGGCTCACGGTCAATTGGACCAAGAGCTCATTAGTGCCCACGCAATCAACCTCATTTCTGGGTTTGAATCTGGACACTGTGGCAATGTCAGCCCGCCTGTCACCCCAACGCGCGCGCCAAGTTCGGCGCATGGATGCGTACTTCCGGCCGGGCAAAATCGCACCTCTCAAGCTCTTTCAGAGGATGCTGGGACGTATGGCCGCAGCTGTGCTCCAGCTGGGCTTAATGCGCATGCGCCCGCCGCAATGCTGGTTAAACGCCCGAGTGCCTCACAGAGCCTGGGCGTCCGGAGGCTTCAGGATCAGAGTGACTCAGGGCTGCGTTTCAGCCCTAGAGCCCTGGTTAGTAGCCGACTGGTACCAGCGGGGAGTGACGATGGGAGCCATCTCACACCGCAAGGTCATCTCGACGGACGCCTCCACCACGGGTTGGGGCGCCGTTTTCGAGGGCAGATCGGCCTCGGGCCTCTGGTCGAGCGGGGAAAAGCTCCTACACATAAACTGTTTGGAGATGATAGCGGTAGAGAACGCGCTCAAGCAGTGTCTCCCGCTTATACGAGGACACCACGTGTTGGTCCGGTCGGACAATACCACAGTGGTGCCCTATGTGAACCGGCAGGGCGGTGTCAGGTCCAGGTGTCTGGGCAATCTGACAGAACGCCTGCTCGTGTGGGCACACAGCTCGCTGCGCTCGCTGAGAGCTGCGCACGTACCGGGCCACCTCAATGTGGGCCCGGACAAGCTGTCCAGGGGCCTCATTCTCCCAGGAGAATGGTCCCTGCACCCTCAGACAGTCCAGCTGGTATGGCGCCTATTCGGCAGAGCGGAGCTCGACCTCTTTGCAACAAAAGAGAACGCCCGCTGCCCGAGGTTTCTGTCCAAAAGCGAGGATGCGCTGTCCCAACCTTGGCCCAGCCTCCCGCTGTATGCTTTCCCGCCGATTTCCCTATTGCCCCAGGTCATAGCGAAAATCAGGGAGACGCGCCGCCTGGTGCTCCTTATAGCGCCGCGCTGGGAGAACCAGATTTGGTACCCAGAGCTGGTGAAGCTGTCGCACTCACCCCCCTGGCCAGTTCCGCTGAGAGCAGACCTCCTCTCTCAAGCAGGAGGGTCAGTTTGGCATCCCCATCCAGAACGTTGGTCTCTGCATGTATGGGTGACCAACGGATACCCGTTGACCTGCCCGA
Organism: Romanogobio albipinnatus; assembly: GCA_023566225.1. Classification (NCBI taxonomy): domain Eukaryota; kingdom Metazoa; phylum Chordata; class Actinopteri; order Cypriniformes; family Gobionidae; genus Romanogobio; species Romanogobio albipinnatus. Next base: position 13,077,344 of record CM042256.1, read on the forward strand.
AGGGGTTATGAACACGATTTCACACTCTAGAGCCCCCTCGACGAGGCGGTTATATAGTTCTAAGTGGTCGGTGTTCACTGAGTGGTGTGTTTCCAAGGGATTGGACCCACAGCAATGTGGGGTCCAGCGGGTGCTCTCCTTCCTCCAAGAGCTTTTGGAACTGGGCAGGTCCCCTTCCACGCTCAAAGTGTATGTGGCGGCTATAGCAGCGTTCGCTCAGACGACGCTAGGTAGCACGCTAGGAAGGAACGAGCTCATCATCCGTTTCCTCAGAGGAGCCAGACGGATGAATCCCCCGCGGCCCCCATCGGTTCCTATATGGGATCTGGCCTTGGTCCTAGAGGCCCTGAAGGCCCATCCTTTTGAACCGCTCGAGACTGTGGAACCAAGGTTCCTTTCGCTAAAAACCGCGTTCCTGATAGCTCTGGCTTCAGTGAAACGCGTGGGGGATCTACACGCGCTCTCAGTGAGCCCGACGTGTATGGAGTTCGGTCCTAATGACTCTAAGGTCATTCTCAGACCGAGGCATGGTTATGTCCCCAAAGCGATTGGCACTCCCTTCAGGGCGCAGATTATCTCCCTCTCGGCTCTGCCAGCATCCGACGAGGGGGACGGTGGCAATATCCTCTGCCCTGTCAGGGCATTGAGGGTTTATGTCACACGCTCCGCCGCCTTCAGGCGTTCTGAGCAGCTATTTGTTTCGTTTGGTGGGCGCACTAAAGGTCTCGCCTCCTCGAAACAGACCCTTTCCAGGTGGATAGTGGACGCGATTGCAACTGCATACGCTTCCAAACACCTGCAGTGCCCGCTAGGTGTCAGAGCACACTCCACCAGAGGCATGGCCTCTTCGTGGGCTTGGGCCAGAGGGATTTCCATCCACGATATCTGTATGGCGGCAGGCTGGGCCTCCCCATCTACGTTCGTGAGATTTTACAATCTGGAAGTTCCTGCCTTACAGGCGAAAGTGTTACCAGTTCAATAGGGCTGTTGGTCCTGCCCAGTGATTCTGCGCAGACATAGCTCACATACTGGTAGTAAGTTCGGTACTAGGCTCATGTGAATTTGAAGGAGACCGGCGGTGCCGTTTCCTCATTTACGAGACGAGCTGTTGTGAGTTTGAAGGTGACCGGCGGTGCCGTTACCTCACTCATATAACAAAATATTGTGAATTTGAAGGCGACCGGCGTTGCCGTTCCCTCATTCATGAGACAAGGTGTGGTGAATTTGAAGGAGACCGGCAGGTGCCGTTCCCTCATTCATGGGACAGGGTGTTGTAACCACCCGTTGTAACCACCCGTCAGTTCGAATGAAGTGTCTGTAGATGTGGTGGCCCGTTTTCCTTACCGGCCACCCTGCCCGAGCAGTGTTATGGTCCCCGGTTCCCTGGGATACATATGCTGTACGCGAGGCGCGCACGGCGTTGACAATATGTTCCCGTAGCGTAAGGAACTTACGCAATACGAGAGAACCTCTCGTAAGAGAACGATACTCGGTTACTTAACGTAACCTCGGTTCTCTCTAGAAGAGGGAACGAGTATTGCGTTCCTTGCCGTGCGCCCCGCGGGCTTTTACGCTTCAGAACTACGAAAACCGAATATGCAGCCCGTGAGCCCTGCTTATATACACGTGGCCACGCCCCACCTGTAGGCAAATGAAGCCAGGTGGGCGCGAAGCGCCCTCATTGGTCGCCACGTCACGCGGGCTCACCGATAGGCTGCTGCAGTTGCCAGCAGAGCAGCCAATAGCACGCTGGAATAGCCTGCTATGGTCTGCCAGGCTGCCGCACTGCGTTGACAATGTTACAAAATTAAGGATAATTTTGGGTTTTTCAGAAATCTCGAAGAAAGAATACTTTCCCGTAGCGTAAGGAACTTACGCAATACTCGTTCCCTCTTCTAGAGAGAACCGAGGTTACGTTAAGTAACCGAGTATCGTTTTTTGGTTTTATTTGTAGTAAAACCATGGTTCATTTTCGTTGTACATGACAATAGTCAGGGCTGTACAGTGTCGCACGTGCTACAAAAAAATCGGTCTGTGCGATGAATATATTTACCCCAGTAGCACGCGTGCGATACAGTTTAGCATGAGAGACAGAGCTTGTTTGAGTGAAGGGAGAATTTGTTTTGTGCTTGTGTGAGGTTAATCTAGGGCTGCACGATTGACTGAAATTAAACCAAAATCGAGATTTGTCTTTGTGAAATTATGAAAATCGCGGAGTCATTGGCATTTTAGTTGGAAAAGCGGCACGGTTTGCATGAAAAATTGCTAATAAAAGCCGTCGTGGGTTCTCTGCTCGAACTGTCCCGCGATTCACGTGAATCACGTGAAACGGACTCGGGTGCGCATTTGTTCAGGAAGAAACGTAACCTGCATGTGTTTTAGCGTATTACAATGTATTTAGTCAAATAAAACACATGTAAGGGATGATGGTGTTGATGATTTACCTTGGATACTAGTGGATTCGCGCATATGCGTGCAATCAGGGCAACAAATGAACTTCATGCGACGCACATACAGTAAACCCAAGAGTCGTTTACCCAGCTGCGCATAATAGCACCAAATTAATAAAAACACAGGCAGTGTGTTTTCTATCATCCGCCGTGCACATTTTTGATGACGTAAGATGAACAAGTGCACCAGGGTTCGATAGAATCAAGTTGAGTGTGAAACCAGACCAGCGCTGCGGGGGACGCCGGGAACAATCGCGTTTGGACATGACCACAGCAAACGTGTCCAGTGTTAAAGCCCCTCAATGTGTATTAGAAAAAGCAACAACCTCTTTCCAAACTTGTAATGAGAAGCGTTTACAAACCTGTTGTCCAACAAAAGAGAACATTAATGTGAGTGTTTGAAATAACCTAGCCTACTTTTGTTATCTGACAGGCTTCACATCACAGAATGAGGCAGAAATTATATAATTTTATAATATTCTGTAGTACAGTGATAGATTCGCGGTGTAGAGACGTGTACAGTACTTTTTTTCTTTCTCAGTGAGTACATACGATAAAATAAGACCGAAATTAAGACATTACAGTCACATTTTTTTAGCATAATTGAATATTTTATTATAAAACCTCAGACTTTTCTAATGATTTATGTTTTCTTTAAAATATAATAATAATAATAATAATAATAATTGTTATTATTATTTTTATTCTTAAATATTTGTTTTGTATAGCACTTTTTGCATTTTTCAGACATGGTAACAGACGTTTTATACATGTGCTACAATTTTGTGGGCTGTGCTACAAAACTTTCAACCTCTGTAGCACCAGTGCTATGTGCAAAAAAAGACTATAGTCACGCCAAATGTGTGAAACAAAATTTGTTTCTGTGAAATTTGGTTGACAACGGAAATTCAGGAATTAGAATATTGTTTATCTTAGACTGTAGACTATGTATAGTAAATATGGCAGTGGCAGTGTGTTATTTGCAATGCCATTGTTGTTTGGCCTATAAGACAGAGATGTTACATTGACATAGGGCCTAGGCCTACTGTTGTTTCTTTTTTAAAATCTATGACAGATCCCCAGAGCTAGAGTGTTTTCCTTTAAAGCCCTTTCCCTTTGTTCTGTTGGCTCTAATTCTCTGTCTCTTTGTTTCTTTCTTTCAGTATCCCTCTTGATATGTTTCATGAAATGTGTGAATTATTAATGCATTAACAAAGGAAGGCTCTAAAGAAAACATCCTGTATTCAGGCACTCTTAGAATCCTCAGACCTACCTTTCTGTGGGAATCCATCACTCTCACCCATGGGATCACCTTTCAAAACCATATAATTTTAGTGTCGTGAACTTTTCATCACCTATCATTAGGGTAATATCTAGTGTACTGGAGACCGGTCTTGGTCTTGTCTCGGTCTCGACCACATTTGCACATCCCAGATAGCACACATACATCTGCAAGATGTCTGTTAAAGATCCCTTCATCTGGAAAGCATCTGCAGTTTACAAACATCTGATAGACGTCGTTAAGATGTCCGTTTTTCATACATTCTAAATCATAAACATCTTAAAGACATTGTTTAAACGTCTATTTGACATCTGACAGGAAACGTCCAATAGACGTATTGCATATGAGCAAACACTCTAAAAAAAAAAGTCTTCCAGATGTAAACATGCACATCAAATAGACGTCTCCGAGATGTATGTGTGTTATCTGGGATGTCTCCGACTTGGAGGACTCTGGATTTTGTTTCAAGGCCGGTCAAGACCACAACTGCTGGGATATCACTAAATTGCTGGTGCATTGTCTGATTTATTTATTCACACCACTAATGTGATTGGATGTAAAAATTACTGCTTCAGATTCAATCAATAACTTGTTTTTAATTTGATTGATTTATTGTGTCTGTTCAGAAATTAATGAGGGATTGTGCCAAAAATGTCACCAAAATCAATACAAATGCTCACAAAATTCAAGATATTGTTGCAATTTTGTTGTTATGATTGATCGGTAACAGCTCTATATAGTGGATAGTTATGAATTTAAGGAGTGCTGGTCTTGGTCTTGGCTCAGTCTCGCCCTGCCTTGGTCTTGTCTTGGTCTCAACCCCTCTTGTCTTGGTCTCAACACACATTGGTCTCCCAATTCGCATACTAACCATATACTAAATAGTATTTGAAAAAAGAATTAGTATGTCCCAAATCGTAGTATGTTGCCGTGGAAGTGCATGTAGGAAATTAAACTGAATGTGGAGGATTTGAGCTGTGACGATGATTGACAGGGCAGTTTAAATGGTGACGGGAACCACGTAACTAAGCAAGAGATGAAGTAGTATGTCCCAAAAGCTTGCATAGCCTACTCTTCTGCTACACACTCAAAAGTATGTACTTTTTCTTCACAAAAAGAGTACTATATACTTTTAGGTCGTAGTATAGCTTAAGTAGGCGAATTGGGACGCAGCATTGGTCTCGGATTAGGTGGTCTTGACTATAAAACTAGTAATAAATATATATAGCCTATAGCAGGGGTACTCAATTAGAAACCTAAAAGGTCCACTCACCAAATTTTCCTTAGTCCAGGGTCCGGAACAGTGATGGTCAAAATCCAAAAAAAGAACTCCAATAATAAAGGTGGTAAATCCCCCAAAACGTTCAAACTATGTACAAAAGGTGACGTGGTCTGGCCTTATTAGTGTGAAAAGTAACACCTTTTTTTTGCCACCAGTTCTTTAAACTTGGGCATTAAAGGTGTGAGGGCCAGGCGGAGGCACTGATGTAAGTGTTCATTACTGAGGGTGCTCCTGTATTTGTTTTTCACCATATTCATGGTTGAAAAGGCAGACTCACAACAGTATGTTGAGGGAAACATGGTGAGAATTTGAAGGGCCATCTTCTGCAATAAAGGGACACCTGCTGCAGGGACCATCTTAGTCCAGAATAGAGAGACTCCTGAAGTGCAAGGTTTTCCTGAAGCTCAATTAGCTCTGTTTGAAAAGAAGCAGCACTAGCCCATTGGGCAGATTTTCAGGGCTTCGGTTGAAAATTCTGTGATGTTTTTGACAAGGAATGGATTTTCCATGCATAGTAAGACTTGTTTTCCCAGAGGGAAATCCCCAAAGCGAGTTTGGAAATTTTCAATCAGTTTGTCCAGGAATTCAGCATGATTGTGATGATGATGTGTTCCTGCTGTTTGATTCAAAAGCTTTGGGAAGTGAAGCAGGTCCTGCTGTAAGTCACACTTGAACAGATCAAGTTTCTTCTGAAAGGCACAGACAGCTGACGTGAGGTTACACACTGTGTTATTGTAGCCCTGGAGCTTCATGTTCAGATCCTTGAGATGGGAGGTAATGTCAGTTAGAAATGCAACAATTTCCTTTTTTTTTTTTCATTCTGCATGAATTCCACGAATTGTTTTGCTTTTGCACTCTTCTGATCCAACAGAAAGGTTTCCAACTCTTTCCGTAATGTCCAAAAGCGCTCCAGTACCTTGCCTTTACTAAGCCACCGGACATTGTTGTGGAGGAGCAAATCATCAAATTCTGCATTTACCTCTGTTAGGAATGAGCGCAACAAGCGATGCTGCAGAGCAGATGATGCCCTCAAAAAGTTCACAAGTCTCATTACTGTTGTCATGACCTCTGCATACTTTTCTTCAAGACTGGCACACAAAACCATCTGATGAATTATGCAATGATATGCTATGAGGTCAGGGTGATGAGCTCTCAAGCGTGCCACTAATCCCCTCTCTCTTCCAGTCATACATGGAGCTCCGTCAGTAGCAATAATCCATTTTTTAAATGCAACTAAGTTATTAGAACCCTTTCAATCTGGTTTTACCTCCCATCATAGCACAGAGTCGGCCTTACTGAAGGTGTTCAATGACATTTTGCTTGCAGTTGATGCTGGTAAAAATGCTGTTTTGATCTTACTTGATCTTACGGCTGCCTTTGATACTGTTGACCATGATGTTCTTATTTGGCGTTTAGAACATTTATTCGGTATCAAGGGGACAGCTTTACGGTGGTTTAGTTCATACCTTAAAGACAGGTCTTTTTCCGTAGAGTTAGGTAAGTTTTCTTCATCTTCTACCCCAATTATTAGTGGAGTACCTCAGGGATCTATCTTGGGTCCACTTCTTTTTAACTTATACATGCGTCCTCTGGGGGATATTATTAAGAAGCACAATGTTTTATTTCATTTTTATGCTGATGATACACAGCTGTACCTTCCATTGAAAGCTGGAGATTCCATTCAACCTTTGTTAGATTGTATCAGGGACATTAAGGAATCGTTATCGAATAATTTTCTTCAACTTAATAATGACAAAACTGAAACAATTGTTTTTGGTCCGCCAAGATTAAGGAGTTGTATTATTAAGGAGTTGGGAAATCATTTCCCGTCAGTTTCATCCCAGGTTAGGAACCTTGGTTTTATTTTGGATTCAGAATTATGTTTAACCAAACAAATTAATTCTGTTGTTAAGAATAGTTTTTATCAACTGCGGGTCATTTCCAAACTCAAATCATTTTTGTCATTCCAAGACATGGAGAGAGTTATTCATGCTTTTATTACTTCACACTTAGATTACTGCAATTCATTATATCTGGGTCTTCCTCAGTCATCGCTTGCACGCCTCCAGATGGTGCAAAATGCAGCTGCAAGGCTGTTGACCGGGACAAAGAAATATGATCATGTCACCCCAATTTTGGCCTCGCTTCATTGGCTACCGATCCATTTTAGAATTCAGTTTAAGCTCTTGTTGTTTGTTTTTAAAGCTCTTAATGATCAAGCTCCTCATTATCTTAAATATCTTCTTACTCCTCAGTCATCATTCAGATTTTTAAGATCCTCGGACAGGGCTCTTTTATCAATCCCTCGCTCTCGTCTTAAAACTAAGGGAGATAGAGCTTTTTCTGTTGCTGCCCCCCGTCTTTGGAACCAACTGCCCCTGGACATCCGCCTTGCACCTTCCATTAATATTTTTAAATCAAAACTGAAAACATATCTATTTTCTCTGGCATTTTAATATTACTATACTTCTGTCAGATTGTTTGTTTGGTCTAGCTTCACCTTGTTTCTATTCTATTTTATATGTATATTTCCTTTTACTCTGTTCAGCACTTTGGATAGTTCTGCTATGTTTAAATGTGCTATATAAATAAAATTTACTTACTTACTTACTAAGTTGTGCGTTGTCTGTGTTGTCTGTGGATTCATCCAAAGCCAATAAAAAACATTTAGCTTTTTTTAATGCAGAATTCATTTGGTCAAGCAAATCATCAGCAAGGACTTCAGTTCGCTTTACAGCAGTGGAGTCAGACAAAGATATCTGATTTATTTTTTGAATGATGTCATCTTTTTGAGTTCCCTCAAAAAGGGCAATTGCTATTTCATTCATGCATTCTTTCACAATCTCCGCGTCAGAGAATGGTTTCTTGTGCTTTCCTAAGACCCATGCCACTCTTAAAGGTCCTGTTCTTCGTGATCTCATTTTTCAAACTTTAGTTAGTGTGTAATGTTGCTGTTAGAGCATAAATACTACCTGTAAAATTATAAAGCTCAAAGTTCAATGCCAAGCGAGATATTTTATTTAACAGAAGTCCCCTTTCAAAGCCTACAGCGAACGGCCGATTAGGACTACATCCCTCTACTTCCTTCTTTAATAACGTCACTCGAACACTGAGCGCATGCGTCTCTGGTAAGAGGCGTGACCTTACCGGGCAACGTGCGCTAAGCTGCTGTCGAATCACAACCTATGATCACAACACAGGAACCGCTGTCACAATCAGAACTCGTTACGTATTTCTGAAGGAGGGACTTCATAGAACAAGGAAGTCATCAGCCCGTTTTTAGGACAGTGAAAACAGCGGTATACAGATAAGTAAATTGTGTGAAAAATACTGTGTTTTTTTACACGCGAAACATGAACACATGTTATATTGCACACTGTAAACACAATCAAAGCTTCAAAAAAACAGGAAAAACGGGACCTTTAATGAGGCTTCAGTTGCGCGCTCTTGATGGGTGGCTGATCTAACTATTACACTGCATGCTGCCTGGTATGATGATTGCAGTTGTTTGATTTTTCTGGCCCTTACCTCAGATTTTTGGGGGTAATTGTGGTCAAAGTGTCCATGCTTTGAGTCATAATGATGTTTCACGTTACCACTCTTGACAACGGAAACAAATGCATAACTGTCAGTCCACTCTGTCTTAAATTCACGATTTTCAGAATCGACTTTTTTCTTTTTATCAGGTTTTGAGCACGCCATGATTTTCGCTAGCAAGGAAAACAGGTACCGTTAGCAGATGGATTAGCGCCTGCGTTGTTGTTAATGACACACACAACCCGCGTTGAGTGAGTGAGTTGTCCTGGTGATTACAGTGATCACAGCTCCTGATTGGATCTTTGGATTGGACACAGAAGATAGTAGTGATGGGAAGTTCGGATCATTTTACTGACTCGGATCTTTGAATCTCATTCAGCAAAATGAACAAATCTTTTTTCAAGTCATTTCGTTCATTTCAGCAGAATCTAAAACGTTACATGCTACATTTTTCAACACATTTATTACTTTTGGAATAAAAAATAAACTATAAGCTAATGCAGCCATGGCCAAACTTTGAGAAATAAATTATGAATTAATTGCTTAAATTGCTTCAGTCTATGTATGCAGTCTGTTAGTTCACCTCACCTCCCGATCCAAATCGCGCTTTCCTTTGTCACTTCACATTTAAACATGTCTTCCCTGGAAGGTTTACTTCACCTCTCTAGTATGAGCCGTTAGTTCAGTCATCATGTCTGATCTGGGCCGTGACAGCGGCATACATGCGTCCGGAAACAGAATTGATTAGTTCACCAGTCTCGAGTCTTCGGGTTTGAGTCATTCGTTCATCAAGTCCCAGACCCATGCAATATGCAGTCACCGGAAACAGAAAAGATTAGTTCATCTCCCGAGTCTTCTCGTTCAAGTCGTTCGTTCTTTTTTCACGTGACCGCTTTCCTGTTCAGTGTCTCGCAACATATACAATATTACAGTCTTATTATTGACTGCATGTTGTAATATATTTATTATTATAAAATCATCAGAAGATATGTGCAATAAACATTTGTTATGCCTATCCGTTCTGAACAACCCAATGTGTCCAGGCTTCATAGGAAAATCTATTAAACTAGCTAAAAAAAACTGAACTAAACAAACATAAAAATAAAAAAAAACTCACTTGTTTGTAAGGAATTGTGAATTAACCATAGACTGTAAAGGAATTAACTAATTTCTGTATCGGCTGTCACGTCACGTGACAAAAGAACGAGACTCACTGTTTCTGCATTCAGCCTATGGGGACTTGAACGAACGATTTGAACGAGAAGACTCGAGAGATGAACTAATCTTTTCTGTTTCCGGAGACTGCATAACCTTGCCTATGGGCTGGGACTTGATGAACGAATGACTCTAGACTGGTGAACTAATAATTTCTGTTTCCTGTACAGAACATATGGGATGTTGCGCAGGCACAGTCAACACAAAATGAAAGAATCACTCTCTGAAACAACACGTTGTTCTCGAGTCATATTAAAGATTCGTTCAAAATGAACAAATCGTTCATGAACGACACATCACTAGAAGATAGATAAACCACATCTAGTAGGAAAGCAATATAGGAAATCACGCACCAATAAAAACTTGCTTGGATCATAACTAAATTATAATGTTGATTTTGGCTTCGGTCCAAATTGTATTGCGTCTGGGTCCGGATACTTTGGCACAAACATCCTAAATGGTCCGGATATTTTGGCACAAACATCCTAAAACCGGTAGGTCTATTTGAATGATGGGACATAACTGGAAACAGCTGACTGCAGGAACCACCCAAATTTCAATCTCAGGTGCTGTCAACAAGACCTCGCCTTGAGGCTCACGGATTTGGGAGATGGATATTATGGAGGAAAACAGTTGGTTAGCTGTTACTTCACCACTGACCTATTTAACCAGAAGCCCCACAACGTCGAGACAGGCTAGGCTATGTCAAATAATATGTATAGCCTATACTAAAAAACATTCATATTAACACATAATCTCGCACCTCCACCTGCTGGTCATGATTTGAACATGCGAACTACATATAGCCTAGTTTTTTCATTGATTTGAACGAGTTCCCCCTTTTCCCACTAAACCGTTAGATATTCTTTGATAATGCTGCAACAATTCAAACTACATTATTGCAAATCAAATTCTAATATATTATAATGTGAGCCATTCCATCGAATGGGTAACATTTCTGTCCCCAGGGCATTAATGTATAGGCTATACATATGCATGAAAATAAACTGTATACTACAATTTATTATTAAGCAAAGTGTAGTCTAACTGCAAATTTAATACATTAATAAAAACTACTGAGAACACTAAATAAAATAGCATTTGTTACAAGTCCCCGCTATCTAAACTTAAACTTTATCATGCAATATAATTATTAAATTCTTTCAGAAATCTTGTTCTTGTATGACACACACACACACACACACACACACACACACACACACACACACACACACACACACACACACACACACACACACACACACACACACACACACACACACACACACACACACACACACACACACACGTTGGGTTTTCATGTTTTATGGGGATTTTCCATAGGCGTAATGGTTTTTATACTGTATAAACTGTATTTTCTATCCCCTTACACTGCCCCTGCCCCTAAACCTACCCATCACAGGAGACATTCTGCATTTTTACATTATACATATTTAATAAATTGAATGATAAAACAAAGGAATATTTTTTTTTAAATGGCACATGAGTTTGGGTAACATGACAAAACATACATCCATGAGAAGCTAACTGTGAGAAGGATGCTGTACTGTCACATATTCAGCCAATAGGGGGAGTGCTCTCCCACTTTTATTTAAAATGCATTTAATGTTCCATGCATTTAATGTTTCTCCACTGTCTGCTTTTAAAAAACAGAATTGAGCTTTACAAGTAGAACGCCATTTACCAACAGAAATTAAAAACTGATCATTTTTTCCCACCTGTTTTTGAGTTTATACTGGATCACATCCCCTTCCTCTTTCTATTCAACCGGTTTTAAATACACAACTGGATCAACATTGGTGTCGCTTGCAGACGTACTCTAGTCTCAGATGAGGTGGGATATGTGATTGTTGGATATGTGAGACGTGAAGAAGGGAGAGAACAGAATGATTGTAGTGACGCAATGTGGAAAAAAGGTGATGCTGATAGGACATTGGTAGGAAGAGGAACCTTTAACCCCAGTTTCCATCCCGGGAGGATGTTGACATGGCACAGACCTAATAATCTTGGGAGTGCACCTGGACAGCAGGCCTGACTGAACATAAAGGATCTTAGTCAGCTCTATTTTTATTTTCTGAGATGGCAGTTCAGTTCTAGATTTACAATGCCTCGATTTATTTGCACTCTTATCCCTGTAAGAATGAGACAAATACTGTATATTTGCACTACTGTCACTTCACTATGACACTGTTATCTTTAAAATGAGAATCCAGGTTTTATTTTTTCCCCACAATTCTGTTTTATAGAATTAAAAATGCTAAGCAACGCAATCAAACTCAACATCAGCCGTTTCTGTGCCAGTAACACTCCATAACCCTGCAACCTTAAAAACTTTAACTGCGTCTTTTTGGTCATTTCTCCTCTCACTCGACCCACTCGAGAGACGCTTGCTGACAGATGGTCCGGGCATTACCCGGCATCATGTTTTCACAGCCGTCTTTATCTTGGCCTAGAGCCTGGACAGTGGACACACAAAAGGAAAACCAAGTTCATGTTTTAATTCTAACTTGTATTTATTTTCTGGGATGATAACCTGTCTCCATAGCATGAAAATAAATAATATATACCGTAAAATAATAAATCAGCATTTGTATCATGATTATAAAGTTAAGTTCATTAATCATGTCAAATTTCGGATTCCTTTTAACAGTATTTACAGATTCTTTAACAACCTGCACTCAGGTAAATGTATGGCTGAGTGTATTTATAATATTGTAATATAATGTTTCTGACAAATGCGTTTTTACAGCATGGCCATGCCCAGAAATATGTTTCTTTTCCTTCCTGTGTCAAAGCCCAGCTGCTATCATGGTGATTGAGGGGTATTTCCAAATGAGGTAGTAGTTTGTCCTGGTGCCTTCCAGCTTCAGGGCTCTGTTACCTCATTTCAATTCTCAGAACATTCAGAAACATAATTTTGTGCTGCACTGCATGATTTGAATTTTTACAGATAAAATTGTTTGTTAAAAGGGGCATAACATACAGAGTTTCTGCCAGTCTCATGTTAATCTTGAGTACCTATAGAGTAGTATTACATCCTTCATATCTCTGAAGAGTCTTTAGTTTTATCATATTCATAAGAGAAAGATAAGCTATACTGATTCTTTCTGAAAATAGCCAAGCTCTTGCAGCAGGCGTGCAGTGGGTGGAGCTAAAGAATCTCCAGCGCACACACACACTCCCTGGATAACTTTAGATTCACTATACATTCGTTTTGTTTGACATTATATGCACTTACACGTGCCGATTGCCAACAAACACAGACATTTGATGCAGTTTCACTCACTGCCTGCTGTTTCGACTCATGACCGGAAACAAGCCCTTAAATTAACCATGTTTTTATTATGGCAAGTGTATAACCATTTTTTTGGGCTAATTGATTACCATTTATATAACCAAAGTTTTACCACATATACCATTTTGTGGTTACCATGGTTTAACTATAATAGCTTTGTTTTTTTGTTTTTATTTGTAGTAAAATCATGGTTAATTTTCGTAAGGGAACAAACACACTTGCAGAACTCCCCCACATGAAAAAATACTATAGTATATTATAGTAAAATTACTATAATACTATAGTGTTTTTGAACCATACTATAGTAAAGATACTACAGTAAATTGTAGTATATTATAGTATTTACTACAGTACTACTGACTATAGTATGGTTTAGAAACACTATAGTAATCATTTTACTATAATATAATATGTATTTTTTCATGTCTCTGCTCCAGAAAAACAAACTGCATCCACTGTTTCCTTAACGCTGGGTTATTTGGGAAGCTGAACAAGGTTATCTTTCGAAGGCTGCATACGTCATCGAGGTGGTCTCATTTAAGAAAAGTAACCGTTGCAAAATAAGAAATAATTTACAGTATTTTACACCTCACAAGGAATAAGTTTTATTACGGTTACTTCTCTTAAATAAGACATCCTTGATTCCGTATGCAGCCTTCAAATGTGACCTCCGGAGGACGCAGCCTTCGAAATGAGATGCAGCTATTGTTGATTTTGTGGTCTAAAAACAAAATGACAGCACTGCCGATGGTTACCGTAACCCGAACGAATCTCGTTGTTGACGCTCTTGCTCTCACTCTGGTTGATGTGCGCACGCGCTCATCCGGAAGAAGTGCACATTCAAGGAATTCCGCCCTTTATGACTTCATAAAACCATACTCGAAAAAAAAAAAACTTTCCGGAACTTGTTCGAATCCTGAAGGAGTGTATTTGGCACAGAAATACTCCGTCATACATCCAACAATTTTTTTACATTTTGGCCATGTTTAGCATGAGAAACCAACTCTTTAAAGGGATAGTTCACCCAAAAATGAAAATTAGCCCATAATTTACTCACCCTCAAGTCATCCTAGGTGTATATGATATTCTTCTTTCAGACTAATAAAATCTGAGTTATATTACAAAAGTGCATCTGCCCATCAAATAACGTGCTCCACGCGGCTCTGGGGTGTTAATAAAGGCCTTCTGAAGCGAATCGATGCGATTGTGTAAGAAAAATATCCATATTTAAAACTTTATCAACTAAACTCTCAGCCGACCGCCTTCCCTGTTCAATTTATGGAAAAATTGTCGAAAGTTCCCCTGGTGATCGAAAGACTAATGAGACCAGGTACGCTCGTCATGACGTCACGTACGCATCTTGAGTTTCACTTTCAACATTCAACACTTTTCCATGGAAGGCGGTGGGCCGAAAGTTTTCTTGATAAAGTTTTAAATATGGATATTTTTCTTACACAAACGCGTCGACTCGCTTCAGAAGGCCTTTATTAACACCCCGGAGCCGCGTGGAGCATGTTATTTGAAGGACAGATGCACTTTTTGTGGACTTCAAAAACAGAGCAACTATGAATCAAATTCTAATGCTTGGATTAGCCTGGACTTTTGTAATATAACTCTGATTTTATTAATCTGAAAGAAGAATGTCATATACACCCAGGATGACTTGAGGGTGAGTAAATGATGGGCTAATTTTCATTTTTGGGTGAACTATCCCTTTAACAGTGTAAATAAGTCAGAATGCATGAAATATCATTAGACCACCCCTTTAATGAAATGGGAAGTTGTACTGCTGATAAATAGATATGCCAATGCACAAACACTTTAGTATGGAGGAAGTAAATCTTGCCTTTCAGTTTCACCCCCAATAAACCCAGAAGTAAGTCATTGTTCTCCCAAAGGTAAAACTTTATAGCCTAAATGTATTATTGTTAACTATGGTATCAAGGTTTAGTATCAAATGAAACACTGCCAACCTTTCTAGAAGTGTAATTTAAGGAGCTAAGAAATGTTAAAACATTTTCATCTAACAGAACAACTTATAGAAATTATGATATTAATAAACTGAAATATTATTCTTATTTAAAATTTATGATTTAAAAAAAAAAAAAATTCTACAGAATACACATTGTTAAACTGCATTGGTCCAGAAATATGTTATCGTTTTTCATTTCTTTTTATCAACAATGGAGAACTGAAAATGCAAACACACACCACTTAACACACATTTACCCATAAACACAATTTACTTTTTTGCAATAAAACATCATGTACAGATATACAACAAACAAGACACATCATTGAAATTGTGAGTCATAATTATAAAAAAAAAAGGCAGAGATGAATGTATTTTACTAAAAAGACATAATATAAAATAAAAATGCATAACATTACATCTGTTTTGTAATTATCAGATGTCATTGTCCAAAAACCCTACATCTAATCCATAAAGTTTACCAAGAGGCCTGCTCAGATTTCAATTAGATTAAACACTGCTAATGACTCTCTCCCTCAGAACATCAAGTCCCACTGCCCACATCTCATCCTCTTTTGTGCCCCTCTGCGCATCTGCAGTTTCAGTCATCAGTAACTCATTACCGCCTAGATCCACAAAGATCCAGTTCTGTTTCTTAACACAAGGATTTATCTTAAAACGCATCAAGGAGAGAGGAAATTATCCAAATATGGCAGTAAATCCGAGTTCAGAACCTCAGAAGTGTCCAATGACGATTAGCCTTGCACTTGGGAGAATTAGTCATTTGCTAAGCATCTCAAACAAGGAAACTGCTTTTTAGGGAGAAAACAGACTCTCCGAAACATGGCTTCACACATTTAGGGCCTAAACACAATACAATCTACAAGTGAAAACATACTCCGCTACACAAGCAATCAGAAGAGTACATATATTGTCAGAGCAGGGCACATAAAATGGGGGGTAACATTGGTACAACTTTGCATTTGTAGTGGAAAGCAACCAACATTTGTAATCGCTTGCTTGGATGCTCGCTTGTGTTTAGAGGGGAGGTAGGGGGGCAGAGGAACTCGTTTAGGAGGGCATTCGCATGCCATTCAAATTATGTCCTTTATTTAGGGTTAACTCAAACTTTTGTGGCCTGGGTGAGAGTGTTCTTATTGTTTCGCTCCTCTGGTATGAGTGCTGTAGCCGAACAACAGTTGACTACAGAAATGCTAGTCTTATTGTCTCGGAGTCTATGCTCAAACGTACTGACATTCATATTGACCGTTTCCTGCTGAGCAACACTTGAGGAGTTTTTAAGGTCAGGATTAAGGTTGGGGGGATCCATGCAACTGTTGATCAGATCGTCACCCTGGACCTTCTGCATGTGGAAAGTTCCATGAATTTTCAGCTCGAGAGTGGAGGTGACAGTCTGCATGCACACAACACAGCGGAAGCCTGTCAGTGAGTTGTGCAGGTCTGGGTGCCTCTGACAGTGTTCCAGGAAGTCCTCCTCACTGTGAAGAGGAAGCTTGCAGATGCGGCAGTTGCCTGTGTCCAAACTCCTGCTGTGGGTGACCTTGTGTTCAGTCAGAGTTAGCAGTGAAGGGAAGCGCTCTCCACAGATGGGGCATTGGCAGTGCTTGGTGGGGCCTAGATGAGTCTGGACGTGCTCCCACAGTGCCATCTCAGTGAAGAAGGTCTTGGAACAGTCTTTGCATTTGTGGCTCCCTTGGATTGCCTCCACTTTGCGCTTGAGAGTGCCACTCTCCCCGGGCTGGATGTGGTGATCTCGCAGCTGGTGGTTGGCGAGCAAGGACTGCATGGTGTAAGAAGCACCACAGATTTCACAGGCAAACATAGGATCGTTCAGATTTGCCTTCCCTTTGCTTTCAGCGGGAGGGCTAAACAGCGATTCCACCTTACTGACTCTTATTTCACTATTCACTGGCAGCATTCCAGCACTGTCCTTGGCAACTGGTTCAGAGACAGGTGGAGGGGTCATGTTGTTACCTTCAGCACTCTTGGCACAGAGTTTCTTGTGTAAGGGCACCTCGAGGGGAGATCTACTATTGGTACAGACGCAGGGACTGCATTTGTCGCTGTGTGTTGTGATATGACACTGCAACTCGATGTCTGTGGTAAAGGACTCTGCACAGAAGATGCAACAGTACATCTTGCATTGTTTGTCGAGGTGTTTCTGTTTGACATGCAGATGCAAGTCATGCTCTTGCTTGAAGTCCCGTTCGCATGACGTACAGTGGAATGTGGTTTTCTTGTTACTGTGCTCGGAGGCCAGGTGAACCTGAATAGACACCTTGGAGTCGAACACCTGCTGGCAGAGGGAACATCGGAAAAACACCATGGTGTGCATCTCAAGTAGGTGCCCATGTAAGTCTTTGACACTGGTAAAGGACTTGCTACAGCTCTCACAGATGTAGAGCGTAGATGAATTGCTAAAATGAGACACTGTGTGTTCCTTAAAAGTCTCCTGGTTTGGGAAATCCTTGAAACACTCTGGACACATAAGTTTTGGAAGCATACCCTTCAGGTGGGAACTCAAGTGAGTTTGAAACAGATCCAGATTGGTGTATTTAGCCCCACAATGGTCACAGATGAAGTCTGTTGAAGGTAGCTGGCTATTTTTCTTGGTCAGACTCTTGATTGACTGAGGTGACATTGAACCCATTGTCCTCCTTCCCTCTTTAAGGTTCATCAAGTTAATGTTCTTGTGTGTATTTTTGATATGCTGCATCAGTTTGATCTTACTGCTAAATGTAGGCAAATGGCTGCAGTATGGACAGAATTGCAAAGACTTCCTTTCTGCTGTTTCTTCTGCATCTGGATCGAGTTTCAGGCTCTGGCTTTTACAGTGTGTCTGCCGCACGTGATTATCCAGCGTGTCCTTTGTCAGGAATCCTCCGAAGCACTGCGAGCAGAAAAAGACGTTGCTCTCGATTAAAGCAGAGTTGTGTGATTGGCGAACATGCTCTTGAAGGGCTTTCAGGTCCTTTAACGATGTGGGACAGAAGCTACACTGAAGAACTGTCTGAACGGCCGCTGTGATCGCAGCTTCAAGCAACACGGAGTGGTCTAGCATCACATTAGCCTCTTTCTGATGTTCTTTTAGTTCAGATGGAAAAGTCTCGGAACTTGTTTGAACTTCATTGTCCTTGAGTTTGGTCTGTGGACATGCTCTAGGGTCCATGTCGTTGTGACAATGAAGACAATCATTGAAACTTTTGAGCTTTTTGGAGATTCCTAAACAATTTTTTGAGACAAACTGAGACTTTCTCTTTTCTGCACAAGGAGCCTCTTCTGCAGCATTTGGAGTGGCTGGACTGGAGATGTGTGAGGTTGCACAGTCGCATTTTGCCATTGAGAAGCCTGATTGATCTTGTGCGGGAATATTTGGAGGTTGTCTTTTCTTAGATTCCCCCGAGTTATTCTGTGGATTATTTACAAGAGAGAGATGTCGGGAGGACATAACGCTACCCTGTTCATGTTGATTACTCAAGCCCTGTTTGATTTTTGTGGGGCTCTCACTGCTGATATCCATTTGGAAAATTTCAAGAGGTACTGAACTGTTGCAAGGAAAAGGGGTGTTTGCCCTCCTGCAATGACTAAGTCTCTGATGATCTCTATATATGTCTCCCTTGGATCCATGGTCACATCCATCTTCATGGTCGGCAGAGGAGTGAGCAGGGGAAAGAGAAGCAAAGCAACATATTTCATCCTCCTCAACAGTATGATTTACTATGGACAGAGAAGAGAGGAAAATGTATTTCAAACTTTCATTAATAAAAAATGTTTTTACCAAAACACACCAGTAAATACACCATTAGTGTTGGGGAGTAACTAACTAAAATGTTACTAAATGATGTTTTATTAACATATTTCGGGAGGAGCACATTCAGACAATTAAACCTAAGTGGCGCACATTAAGCTAATCAATTTAATCAACGATAAGAGATGTATATATACACAGCAGATTTACCTATTTTAGCATCCCTCCAACACCCCATCTCCTCACTTTGATTTGAATAAACTCTAATTAGACGTCAACACAATCCATAATACAATACAGTCTAGTTCTAGACTATCTCTATCACCTTGGGGGGGGGGGGGGGGGGGGGGGATACTCTTCCGAGCCCGGAGCCAAATACTCATAATCTTTACTCTATTTAATTTTATGTAAGTGTGAACTTGTGAAATGAAGTATATTTTCTGTAGTGTGACAGTAACTAAAAATTTTGTCAAAGAAGCGTAGCTTTCCCAGTAACAAGATATGATGTTTTATTAACAAAGTTCGGGAGGAGCCTTTGATAATTGACACAAGTGGAGAGCACTCAGCTAAACAACAATAGAGGTATATATACGCAGCAGTCCTACCTCTGTTTGTTGACAGTTTATCAGCATCCCTCCACCACCCCTTCGCCACACTTTTAGTTCTGACCACTTACATACACGGGGGTAATCTGTATTCGGGCCAAATTCCGAGCTCGGAGCCCTCTCCCCGGAGAGCACGCAAAATACGCATTTAAACTTACTCTCTATAAATTATATGCAAGTGTGAACTCGTGAAACCTTCTCCAACCAGGAAAACTGAAACTAGACGCGGTCACCCTAATTTATACCCCTGTTTTTGATAATTAGTACTTTTTAAAAACAATAGCTGCAGTTGAACTATTTAAATTATGTAGCTTCCTCAACGTTACTCACTTTAACCACAGGTATAAGAATTCCACTCTGTCTGTCCTGCTGAAGTCTGGCAGGTTAAAATATATCTCAGGCTCATTAGAGCAGACTAAACACCAAAATATGAATTGGATGCTCTTTTTCACACTTTTTTTTAGATGTAATTACCTCAGTATGTGGCCACATAATGAGCAGTCCCACTGTGACTAAAATTGCTGTCAGTGTGAGAGGACCAAATTCACAGATGGAGTGCTCCTACTTTAAAGTACTGAATATGCACAATAGAAAAACTAAAACCCAAATCATGGTACCAAATTGTACACTAAATCAAAGGATTAATGTATCTGCTTTAAAGGATAAGACATAGGCTACTAAAAACATAAAAACATGTCTTCACATGATTAGCAATTCAGATATCATAAATCCAAAATAATTTGCAAAGGCATGATTCATTCTGTTATTGTGCAAATAGGGAATTGCAAATATACCTAATTCAAAGGTCACACAAACATGCAGAAAACGAAACCCTGATTATAAATCCCCAAAATTATCTTTTCTTTTGAAATCTGCCAGTTTTAAATCTACAGAGAGAGATGGAGAAAATATTCACAGTTTAATAATGTAAAGGATACTATAAAAAGAAGGATAGTATGGGGATGTGTTTGTGTACCTGAACCATGGCAGTACTTCTGTCTGGTTAATGATTCTGATTGCTGTAGGCTTGCACTCTTGTGTTCTTTAGCATCTTCATCCTTCTCTTGGCCATGTTGTTCCCTCTCGTCATCTCGATCTTTTCTCCTTTCCCAGGAGCAACGTTTCTTCCCCACAATCATGCTATCTTCCTTTGTATTTAACCTGTCGTCTTGACCTATGGAGAAAAGATTGATGGCAAGATAAGGCCATGGCAGCAAAATATAATATAACAATGCAAAGAAATCAAGCACTTAAATGGCATTTTTCCTTCTCTTGTGGCACCCCTGTTGTATGAAAAAAGCAAAGAGTAAACAAATACCAACATTTTGGTCTGTTTTTCATCCAGCATGGGAGTGCCATTGTGTTCATGTTTGCTATTTAAACAGTCCATATAACATGTATTCTGTGATTTCAAGGTGACAGAACAGAGCCGCATGACTTGATGACAATAAATATAGAAAACATAGATTTCATTCATTCGCAAACAGAAACCTCAGGGAACTTTCAAACACTCATACTGTACACACACACACACACACACACACACACACACACACACACACACACACACACACACACATGTTTTCTGTCACGTTTGGGACTTTGACCTCTATTGTTTTTATACTGAGCTAATATTTTCAGTTCTGTACTAAATCTAATCATCACATAAACATTTTGGTAACCTTACAATTTCAATAAGACATTATTTAGTATGTTTATTAAGCCATTTTCCTCATTCAGATTTGACCATCTTTGTTGGAAAATTGGTCCCCGTGATGGCAAAACCCCTCTCCCTCTCTCTCTCTCTCACACACACACACACACACACACACACACACACACACACACACACACACACACACACACACACACACACACACACACACACACACACACACACACACACACACGTCTGGTTCACTATATTTGTGGGTACTCTCCATAGACACAATGGTTTTTATACTGTACAAACTGTATGTTCTTTCCCCTTACACTAACCCTACCCCTAAACCATACCCATCACACAAAACTTTCTGCATTTTTACATTTAAAAAAATAAAAGCTTGTTTTCTCATGGGGACCTCAATTTATGTCCCCACAGTGACACAAGTCCCCATGAGTCTGTGTGCATTCAGGTTGAAGTCCCCACTGGGATAGAAAAACATGAACTCACACTCTCACACACACACACACACACACACACACACACACACACACACACTTTGACTACAGCTGAGCTGACAACCTTGTTGTCCTAGAACCCCACATACTATAATATTACATTGATTATCATAATAGATTATCTGAATCATGTGCATCACGTGCAAGAGTGATGACAAACCCCTCTCAATGAAATTAGATTACTCGAAAATGCAATGGAAGTTAAATGAAAGTTCTGCCCCAAGACAATTTCAGTCTGTTTTGAATTTTGCGCGACATTAATCTGAAGCCTAATGATCTGCAACTAATTGGGGTCATTCATTAGATTTGTCCCGCGGTCGTGTCTCACTCAAGACAACAAGGAAGCAAGTGATTAAAATAAAAAAAACCTTTCGTACCTTTCAAAGATCTGGGCTTCGACTGCTTTCGACGAGTCATTGTAAAGGACTTGAGCAGCTGTCAGCACAATCGCCGGGTTAAGTTCCTGTTCACTGTTTGCAAACGAAGGGCTACAAGACAAGAGGCAAACAAGAGCTAATACTTGCGTGCTGTTTCATAGACTGGAATAGCGGGAAAGCACATTAATATCACGGGCAAAGGGGCTCGCCCCCGCCTACAGCAGCGAGATGACTCCATACACGCTCTGCGCCACCGGGGACGCGCGCGAGATGCGTAATCACTGAACACACACGGACACAACACCGACACCAAAATACATTTTTATTGCTCAGAGGTTGCTAGTTCATAGCTAAAGAGTTCGTAGTTATGTTTCACGTCAATATTAACTTTGTCTCGTTTGTTTCCACTAGAATTGAACTGAGAACATTGTTTACATAGTGAGTGTATTTTTGCTATAGGCTAATATGTGGCTAGAATAGCTCAAATAGTTTGATTTTGGACAAATCTGATGTGAGATGTTTGAGTTTACTATCTTGACAAATCTGAGCTCAGTTTGAGACGTTGAAATCTCTTCTGAAAGAGACATCTGTACTGAGGTGATTTCCTCAGGAGCCAGCAAAGACTTTAGTGAGTCTTATTTGATCTACATTTAAACTCATTGATAGGCTATCTAAAATCTCTTTGCGTAAATTTTGCCTTATTTTTTTTTAAAAAAAGGTAGTAGACCTGGTCCACATGTCATTTGACTAATTTTGTCTGAGTGTACGGTTAATTATTCCTTTTGTGAAGAAATGACACAACTTATCCAAGACAAAATGCCCCTATAAACATTTGTCAATATCTATGCCATCAAACATATGGTACCGTAGTAATGAAATCATCAGAGGAGCATCTCCTTTCATAATGACGCCTCGGTTTAATTTCTCAGTGGGAATGTTAGTTATGAGCCGCCCCGTTGGATGGGCTTTGCAGTATAGGGAACGTTGATTAGAAAGCTGCATCCCTTTGGGAATCCGCTCTGCAATTGCTTGTTTCTAATGAGTTTTGAATTAGCTGCTGAGACACTTGTCTGTGACTGTTTTGTGAATAAAGGACACGATGTTGCAATGAAGACACAACAGCATAACACTTCTGTGAGGTTCTGAGGTGCCAGCGTGAACATTTTGGGTCGTTTCCAAGTCATCTCAATGGCTAAAAGTATCCTAATCACCCTGAATTCGAGTTGGCTTTACCATTAAGGATCTAAGCAGTGATTTAGATTTCTTGGGTATGAATCTTCAGTACCTAAATAAATCGTATAAAGAGCTAGGCTGTTTGTGAATATGTGTATAGGCCTATAGTGTTGCTGTAAATAGACAGTATTGACATGCAAAGGCAACCTTTGCGGAAAGGAGATCCTGAAGGAAATAATGTATCAGCCAATCAGAGCATCTCAAGGGATGATAGCTGTTCTGATTCATATCCTCAAGCATCCAGTTGTTTTTATTATACTGTTCTAAAACAAATAGTTTGCAGTGAATCTGCTATAATAACTTTTGAAAAATCCTGAAATGTAATTTACATCCTAAACATTCTTCCACAGAACTACAGAAACAATTTCACTGTCATTTGCCAGTATCTCATAAAATCTCAATCAAATATACACTGATCAGGCATAACATTATGACTAATATTGTGTTGGTCCCCCTTTTGCTGCCAAAACAGCCCTGATCCGTCGAGGCATGGACTCCACTAGACCCCTGAAGGTGTGCTGTGGTATCTGGCACCAAGATGTTAGCAGCAGATCCTTTATGCCCTGTAAGTTGCGGGGTGGGGCCTCCATGGATCGGATTTTTCTCTGTTCAGCTCATCTCACAGATGCTCGATTGAATTGAGATCTGGGGAATTTGGAGGCCAAGTCAGTACCTCAAACTCAATGTGCTCCTCAAACCAAAAGAAAACGTGATTCATCAGACCAAGCCACCTTCTTCCATTGCTCTGTAGTCCAGTTCTGATGTTCACGTGCCCACTGTTGGCGTTTTCTGCGGTGGACAAGGGTCAGCATGGGCACCCTGACTCGTCTGCGGCTATGCAGCCCCATACGCAACAAACTGTGATGCACTGTGTATTCTGACACCTTTCTATCAGAACCAGCATTAACTTCTTGAGCAGTTTGTCTGTTTGTTTGATCAGAACACACAGACCAGCCTTCGCTCCCCACGTGCATCATTGAGCCTTGGACGCCCATGACCCTGTCGCCGGTTCACCACTGTTCCTTCCTTGGACCACTTTTGATGGATACTGACCACTGCAGACTGGGAACACCCCACAAGAGCTGCTGTTTTGAAGATGCTCTGACCCAGTCGTCTAGCCCACTCAAATCCTTACGCTCGCCCATTTTTCTTGCTTCTAACACATCAACTTTGAGGAAAAAGTGTTTACTTGCTGCCTTATATATCCCACCCACTAACAGGTCTAATCAGAGTTATTCACTTCACCAGTCATAATGTTATGGCAGATTGGTCTATATATAAAATATAGAGGGTTTTACTATAGCTCTTAAAGGGATAGTTAAAAATTAATGTTCTGTCATCATCTGATGTCATTCCAAACATGCATGACTTTATTTCTTCAGCTGAACACAAATAAGGAGAAGTTTTGAGGAATGTTCACAATGCCTTTCTTTCATAGAGTGAAAGTCACATTAAGAAAAGCAGCTTGGACATTTCTATACATTGTTATTGCAATAATTTAGTCCTTCTGTGACAAATAAATGACAATTTTTATGTTTTAAGGATGAACTATCCCTTTAAAAATCTTTTTCTCAAGAGATTCCGTAATACATTCCAACAGAGGCCGCTCATGAGGGGCAGCATGATTATCTGCAGTGTTTGAAATCTCATGAGCCAATTATCTTTATGAACATTTTACCACTGCCAATTCTTGGAAATGAAAAAAGAGCTGGGGCATTTTTAAACCAGGACATCAAGATTAATTATTGTGTGATATTAATGAACTTTGAAGGTTAATTTTTATTAATCAGCTAATTACAGAGCCAGAGATGAAGCTGATTGCTAATGATGATGATCCCGGCTCAGACGGTGAACAAAACTGACTGATCTAGAGTGGATCAGAAATGAAAAAAGACTTTACTTCAGTGTTTCTGTAACTGAGGTCAAGGTCAAGAAGTTGTAATTGGGTTGTTTGGTAGCAAGGTGCTTTCTACCTGCAAAACTCAAGACGTTTTCCTTTGTAACTGACCTTCTGAAATTGTTCAGCACCTCAACAAATTTCGTTATGCAGAGAAAAAATGGACACATTTTGCATTATAAAAAAACCCCATTGTGGATATAATTTAAATTACAGACTGAGAAACACGTGTAAACACACGCAGTAACAGATTTTTAAAGTAACACAACCCAGAAAACATCAGAAAAAGGATTCTGAACAGACACACACATCAGTGCACTTTTCCATATGTTTATAGTCCCCACAACCTGGTTTATTCCAGAACAGTCCTAATGTTATTAGCTGGGTCACACTTGCTCGGAGACCTCTTATGTCCCACACAGGTGACTCCCGTAAGAAATGCTGAGGCTGTGAGTGTTAGCGAGCACAGAAGGTCCTCATTAGCTTCGTTTGAGGGAATACACAGCTAAGGAATACTGGTGGGTGGGCATTTCACTCTCTTTGAACACTGCTCCATGGTCTCGGAACACAAACCTCACTATTCCCAGATGCATCATATTTAGTTTAATGTATTCTTATTTGTTGAATTTAATTAAAAGGACATTTTTAATAAGGTACGGGAGACTTGTGGCCTGTTCTCTGCAGGTTTACCGTGCTCTTGATGAAGCATTGATGAGAGGTTTGGTGGCACCAAAATGGTCTTTGAAGTAGAAGCATGAAAGTGTTAGTAGGTACTTGTCAAAGACGTCACTTGTTCAAAACTGAAACAATAGCTCTGGAGTGGACATGACAGCATATTGTCTTCCTCAGATTTTACAGCTTCTTTACAGCTTCTCAGTTTTACCTCTTTGTCGTCATCTTTGTTTGAAACCTGCAATTGCAGTTATTTGCGGAATTATCATCTTTACATGGGTTGTGCATCAGCACGGCTCCTCAGCGCGGATGAATCGAATCCCAGCCAACACGTGTATGTGGGGCCCACATGGGTTAAACATGGGCTACAGGGGTACAGAGTGGGCATGGGCTCAAAATGGGCATCTTATCTGGAGCCCACTTGGGTCAACTAAGTAGGTCCCACATGTCCCAGCCAACACACCCATGTGGGGCCCAAAGGGGTTGCACAAAGGGCTGATATCTGGGACCCACCTGGGCTACCCAACTGGGACCCAGCTAATTTTGTCCGCAGTTTCCATGGAGGCCCCACATGGGTTAGCCCAGATGGGTTGATGATGGGTCTCTTGATGGGCTCATACCGGGCCCATATGGCTAACCCAGGTAGTACCTATTTGGGACCTACATGGGTCTGCCCATATGGGTTGATGATGGGACCCAGATAGGTGTTATTTTGAGGAGTTTGTGTGAGTCACCACACCGGTGTGGGTACCGTACTTCAGAATCACAGATTCTATGTTCTACCAAAATAAGAATTTTCCCCGCAAAATGTCATTTGAACAAGTAAGTAACATGTCTGCCACTTTTGTTCTGACCAACTTCCCAAAAAAGCATTACAATGAATTGTGCTACCAACAGTGATTAAATCTAACGATCGCTTAGCTCATATCACATCAAACTGCAATATTATTATTATACTTTGTTCTCAAATTGTTAAAGCTGCTGTCCCTAACTTTTTTTGTGTTCAAGATTTACTAGAATTATATAATGAGAACGTACAACATGAATCCATTTTCCAAACCGTGTTTTTGTCTTACCCTGAATCATTATGGTACACTTATAATAAGTGTTTATATTGGGACTATTTCAGACTGGTTTGGTAGGAACCGCTGTGGAGGAGCACATTCCCTGCGTGACTCGCCATAGACATAAACACAGAGAAGTAGCTCTGGCTGCAATGTTCTTCCGCATGCAGTTCTGTTTATTAACCGCTAGAGCACAAAAAGTTACTGCAGCTTTAATGTTAACAACATCAGCATTGCGTGACTGTATTTAGTGTTTATTAGTGTTACCGGTAGATTTCCGTTTCTGTACAGCCTAATCTTTTGCTTTTGACTACGTCTACGTGTGAATCTCACTGACGATTGTCGTTTGGACCTTTCTGGATTACAATCCGGCATCAAAATAATATATTTAATTATTTCAGCTGCTGTGAGAAAAGGCTATAAATGATCCACCACCTGCAGCATCCTCACATGCGAGCCTCCTAGCCGGACTCCTTCTTTATGTATACAGACGTGACGTAATGACGCAAAGACATGCTTGAATTTCCAGCGGAAATCCACCAGTACCACTCAAATTATAACACATTATTTCAAGATTACTGTTGTGAATTGGGCTAAGGTAAGGAGATAGTTTTGACAGTTTTCTTAGACAGTTTATTAGACAGAGATAGACAGTTTTATTAAGTGAAATAATTTTTTCCAAGGTAGCATTTAATTGATAAAAATAGTCAAAAACAGTAATAGCCTACACTAAATCATTATTACTTATATATACACTCACCTAAAGGATTATTAGGAACACCATACTAATACTGTGTTTGACCCCCTTTCGCCTTCAGAACTGCCTTAATTCTACGTGGCATTGATTCAACAAGGTGCTGAAAGCATTCTTTAGAAATGTTGGCCCATATTGATAGGATAGCATCTTGCAGTTGATGGAGATTTGTGGGATGCACATCCAGGGCACGAAGCTCCCGTTCCACCACATCCCAAAGATGCTCTATTGGGTTGAGATCTGGTGACTGTGGGGGCCATTTTAGTACAGTGAACTCATTGTCATGTTCAAGAAACCAATTAGAAATGATTCGAGCTTTGTGACATGGTGCATTATCCTGCTGGAAGTAGCCATCAGAGGATGGGTACATGGTGGTCATAAAGGGATGGACATGGTCAGAAACAATGCTCAGGTAGGCTGTGGCATTTAAACGATGCCCAATTGGCACTAAGGGGCCTAAAGTGTGTGAAGAAAACATCCCCCACACCATTACACCACCATCACCAGCCTGCACAGTGGTAACAAGGCATGATGGATCCATTCATTCTGTTTACGCCAAATTCGGACTCTACCATCTGAATGTCTCAACAGAAATCGAGACTCATCAGACCAGGCAACATTTTTCCAGCCTTCAACTGTCCAATTTTGGTGAGCTCGTGCAAATTGTAGCCTCTTTTTCCTATTTGTAGTGGAGATGAGTGGTACCCGGTGGGGTCTTCTGCTGTTGTAGCCCATCCGCCTCAAGGTTGTGCGTGTTGTGGCTTCACAAATGCTTTGCTGCATACCTCGGTTGTAACGAGTGGTTATTTCAGTCAAAGTTGCTCTTCTATCAGCTTGAATCAGTCGGCCCATTCTCCTCTGACCTCTAGCATCAACAAGGCATTTTCGCCCACAGGACTGCCGCATACTGGATGTTTTTCCCTTTTCACACCATTCTTTGTAAACCCTAGAAATGGTTGTGCGTGAAAATCCCAGTAACTGAGCAGATTGTGAAATACTCAGACCGGCCCGTCTGGCATCAACAACCATGCCACGCTCAAAATTGCTTAAATCACCTTTCTTTCCCATTCTGACATTCAGTTTGGAGTTCAGGAGATTGTCTTGACCAGGACCACACCCCTAAATGCATTGAAGTAACTGCCATGTGATTGGTTGATTAGATAATTGCATTAATGAGAAATTGAACAGGTGTTCCTAATAATCCTTTAGGTGAGTGTATATATATATATATATATATATATATATATATATATATATATATATATATATATATATATATATATATATATATATATATATATATATATATATATATATATATATATATATATATATTAATAATGTCTTATTTCTGCCATTCCCCCTAAAACATATTTTAAAAACTAAACATGAGTGCACGTTTGTAGTTTTACAAAATATATCATGATTCAATAACTAAATAAACGTAAATAGAAATCTAATGATATATACAAAACAGGGAGCAAACGGGATGCTATTAAATAAAATCACATGAGTTCCTTGCATTGAGGATTACAAGTCCCACCATTCAATGCGCGCTGTCGTTGCGCATGCGCAAATCAATTTCGAAACCTCCTGTGCGGCGAGTCGAAAGTCAGAGGCAACTATTCACCAAAAATTTGTGCTTTTGTATCTAGTGTGCAGAAATGGCAGCTAGATATGACAGAGCTATAACAGTTTTCTCTCCCGACGGTCACCTGTTTCAGGTGGAATATGCTCAGGAAGCAGTAAAGAAGGGTTCCACAGCTGTGAGTGTGTTTATATGGTTATATTTGAGCTGCAGCTTTAGCGCGGTGGCTAACGGCTACACATATATACACTCACAATGTGTTGATAGATGACTTTAGCCATCAAGTGCTGGATACAGGAATAAACACTTTGCTTTATTAAGACTTTTTGAAGCAGCTGGGGTGTTCGCTTGTTTAGTAGCAAGTTTATTGATACGTTAACGTTACAGCTAAGCGTGACTTGCATGTTGCGGCTAACGTTAGCATGGGCTATCCTGATGTTAAACTAGTTATATTATTTGATTCGCTTTATTTTAATAATATGTATCTAAATGCCTTTCAAATTCAACACTAGTTCACTACCACTAAAAGAAAAACAACGAACTAATGTCGGCTTTTAAAAATGTTGACGACTAAATAATCAATGAAGTTAACGTTACAGCTCCAGCAACTGGCTTTACTAGATGCATTTCAAACGTCACGACTGTTAAAAGATCCATAAATAAGGGAATGCCATTTTAACAGTTTATATTTTGCATTGCGTTTTATTGTGCTTCTGCCATAACTGCATGATTCATGTAGTTTCATTTTTAAGACTGCGTCGGTGTGACGGACAACATTTCCGGTAGAGGGCGATGTGTCCATAGTTTAGGATTAGATATAAAGAAAATGAACGTTGTGCCTTCACACTAAATTATTTTCTTGTCTGAAAATATCACCAGTATTCATATACTAAGATTTGTTTTTTAAACTAACTGAAATGTTTTTTGTACATCTAAGGTTGGAATCAGGGGGAAGGATATTGTTGTCCTGGGTGTTGAGAAGAAGTCAGTGGCAAAGCTTCAGGAGGAGAGGACAGTCAGGAAGATATGTGCCCTAGATGAGCATGTGTGCATGGCCTTTGCAGGTAAGATTCATTCATTCTGCGTATAATCAATATAATTAACACTTTCAAGGCCCAGATAGGTAGTTAGAAAAACATAGTTAAAATTGTCCATGTGACTCCAGCGGTTCAACCTTAATTTTATGAAGTGACAAGAGAACTCTGTGTGTGCAAAAAAAGACTTTATTCAACAATTTGGTTCTGGCTTGTGCCAGTCTCCTACGCTGTTTACGTTGTTAATACAGTGCAGCTCCCCGTGCATCGTGGGGCTCACGTGAACAGCATCGGCTGCCGTAGATCTCGAGAGTGCTACACTATTTACAACAGAAACTGGCACAGGCTAGAACGAAATAGTTGAATAAAGTTATTTTTGTTTGTTTTTGCGCTCTAAAAGTATTTTCGTCGCTTCATAAAATTGAGGTTCAACCACTGGAGTCGCATGGACTATTTTAACAATGTTTTTTTTTTCTGGACCTTGAAAGTGTTAATTAAATTGCTGTCTATGGAGGGGTCAGAGAGCTCTCTGATTTCATCAAAAATATCTTAATTTGTTTTCTGAAGATTAACGTTCATTCGGGTTTGGAATGACATGATTAATGACAGAATTTTCATTTTTGGGTGAACTATCCCTTTAACTGTCACCGTCATGTTTGTGGGATTTTTCATATGACATATTTTAGTAATCATCATAAATTAAGTATCATTCGAAAGCTTAGGAACTCAAAACCGTTTTGAAATCGGACCTTGCGTTACCATGGAAACGGTACTCTAAATTCTTCTTGCGGGCTAATCTCCTAGTGGCCGGTGTCAGTTTTCATATTACAACTTTTATTTTAACTACTTTATAAACAAAACCTTTTTTCTAATCTTGATACGCATATCGTCGGAAAGGTCTGAGTCTCAAGGTTCCATATTTGGTGACTGTTTTGTGATAGAAGTGATATTTGGACAGAAATGTATTCATTTGTTGCAGGAGAAAACATTAAAAAAAATCAATGGCATTTGGATGACACATTCCATTAAAGATACATGCTGATTTTTTTGGGACTTTAGCTTATTCCCCGTGTCCCCCAGAGTTAGATAAGTTCATATACATACCATTCTCATCTCTGCGTGCCATAACTCTGTCTGATGCACCCACCACTAGCCTAGCTTAGCACAAAGACTGGAGGTAAACGGCTCCAGCTAGCCTACTGCTCAATAAGTGACAAAATAAAGCCAACATTTACATGTTGTGATGTGTATAGTTACAGTGTATTAAGACTGACGGAAAAGGAAAAGTTGCTATTTTGATATGGCTAGGAATTATACTCTCCTTCCTGCGCAATAATCAAGGAACTTTGCTGCCGTACCATGGGTGCAGTGGTGCAATATTACGCAGCGACTGAAAATAGTCAACACAACCAACATGACAACCTGCTTGCACAGAGAGCGAGCTGGGGACTATTTTCAGACGCTGCGTAATATCATTGCACCTGCTGCACCCATGGTACGTCAGACAGTTATGGCACGCACGGAGATGGTATGTATGGACTTATCTAACTCTGAGGGATACGGTGGATAAGCTAAAGTCCCAAAAAGTCGGCGTGTTCCTTTAAAAAAAAAAATCAATGGAATGTGGATAACACCGGTGGCTATTTTTGGTACAGCGCATAAACAAAATACATTTTTGTGGTATCAACTTCAAATTTGGAACATAACTTGGTTAGACATATGGCTTTTTATAGTAATTTTAGAGTAAAATTTTTTACAATATATATTTTGTATAAAATAAAAAATATTTAGTACAGTACATTTCATTTACAGTAAATTTAAACTTCAATAACTTTTTCATACTTTCATTTAATTTGCAGAGTGTATTCTTTAAAAGAAGACCAAACTTGGGTCTATATTCCAAAACATTCTTGATTTACAGCCATTTAAGTTTGGATTTTCACATCTGTTCACAAAAAGGGGGGCGACAGTTAAGGGGTTAAAAGTTTATAATATGGAACTTTACAATGCATATAGTTGATCTTAGCATGATTTTACATTTAAATTTGTTTGTTTCTGTGCTTTCCAGGTCTGACTGCAGATGCCAGGATTGTCATCAACAGAGCTAGAGTAGAGTGCCAGAGCCACAGACTCACAGTGGAGGACCCAGTTACTGTGGAGTACATCACCCGCTATATCGCCACACTCAAACAGGTAACGCCCCTCGCTCCAGTTGACATACAGGCCATTTAAAGGGATCGTTCACTCAAAAATGCACAATCCAGACCTGTAGGACTTCCTTTCTTCTGTGGAACACAATAGAAGATTGCATTTTTTTTTGTCCGTACAGTGAAAGCCAGTGGGGTCCAATGTTGTTTGGACACCAGCTTTGTTCAGAATGCCTTTTGTGTTCTGCAGAAGAAAGTCATACAGGTTTTGGAACGACATGAGGGAGAGTTATGGCTGCATTAGTCTCGCGTAGCCAGACCTTCAGACTGACGGATGAAGGTCTGGACTCCATCACAGCTTTAATTTTCCTAGGACTGCCCAAGAGGACCGACATGTAAAGCAACCAATCACAGTTCGTTTTGTTTTGCGTCATGTTTAGGGATGTGAAAATGCAATGCAAAGTCAATGTCCCTATGTTAACAGAGCGTCATGCGTCTAATAAATTATTCATTTAAGATAAATATTGTGCAAGTTTACTGCAAAAATGGCACACCAAACTTCTCATATTTTTGAAAATCTAGTGTTTAGTTCAGGGGTGGGGAACGTTGATCCTGGAGGGCCGCTCTCTTGCAGAGTTTAGCTCTAGCCCTAAAAAAAAACACTCACCTGCCTGTAACTTTAGCAATCTTGAAGACCGTGATTAGCTTCAGGTCTGTTTCTTTAGGGTTGGAGCTAAACTATGCAAGAGAGTGGCCCTCCAGGATCAACGATCCCCTGTTCTTCTTATGTCGCTAACTCAGTTAGCTGGATTTGATTGTTGATGATTTGGCATGATCTTAGATTGTTTGGTTCTTCGATGCTCATCCTGGACTTGCTGTCATAGCAACAGGTCTGTAAGCAAGCAGGCTTATTTAATGTAAACAGGGTTAGATTTAGGGGTGTAACGGATCGCAGTTGACGGGTCACGACCCACGGAACCGCGGATTTATTGCACTTTTCTTTTTTAACTTGTGGATTAATCTGAATTGTTTAGCGATCGCAGACTAAAAGACTGTTTTTCTGCCGATATTGCTTTTTAAGTAATCTCGTTCCTTTAAACTCGACGCCGAGTTTCAGAGAAACACATGTGTTCACGTGAACAGCAGGGCATTTTAATCAGTCAACAGTTGCTAGCGGAGAAGAAGAACTTGAAAAGCATCCCGCATCATTCAAATCGTGTGTATGGGAGCATTTTGGCTTCCCCGTAAAGTATAATGATGACGGAAGAAGGGTGGTGGACTGTAGGCACTGTGGCACGAGAAAGCCGTATGAAAGTGGCGCATACATCGAGCATGGCACCTGCTGACGCCCGTTTCACACATACTCCGTTTGCAGTGCGTATTTTTTCCGTACCCATGTTAACAGATACAGCTTTCACACTGCACACGGCTTCGGTCCGTCAGTGTGTGCAGGAGCGCGTAGCCATACAGCTGTGCTGCGAAC
Organism: Romanogobio albipinnatus; assembly: GCA_023566225.1. Lineage (NCBI taxonomy): Eukaryota > Metazoa > Chordata > Actinopteri > Cypriniformes > Gobionidae > Romanogobio > Romanogobio albipinnatus. Next base: position 13,111,202 of record CM042256.1, read on the forward strand.
GTTTCCGCACAGAGTCTATTTTTTTGATGTGCTGGAAAATAAGTATTTGAAGACCCTGCTATTTTGCAAGTTCTCCCACTTAGAAATCATGGAGGGGTCTGAAATTGTCATCGTAGGTGCATGTCCACTGTGAGAGACATAATCTAAAAAAAAAATCCAGAAATCACAATGCATGATTTTTTAACTATTTATTTGTATGATACAGCTGAAAATAAGTATTTGAACACCTGAGAAAATCAATGTTAATATTTGGTACAGTAGCCTTTGTTTGCAATTACAGAGGTCAAACGTTTCCTGTAGTTTTTCACCAGGTTTGCACACACTGCAGGAGGGATTTTGGCCCACTCCTCCACACAGATCTTCTCTAGATCAGTCAGGTTTCTGGCCTGTCGCTGAGAAACACAGAGTTTGAGCTCCCTCCAAAGATTCTCTATTGGGTTTAGGTCTGGAGACGGGCTAGGCCACGCCAGAACCTTGATATGCTTCTTACAGAGCCACTCCTTGGTTATCCTGGCTGTGTGCTTCGGGTCATTGTCATGTTGGAAGACCCAGCCTCGACCCATCTTAAATGCTCTATCTGAGGGAAGGAGGTTGTTCCCCAAAATCTCGCAATACATGGCCCCGGTCATCCTCTCCTTAATACAGTGCAGTCGCTCTGTCCCATGTGCAGAAAAACACCCCCAAAGCATGATGCTACCACCCCCATGCTTCACAGTAGGGATGCAGTTCTTGGGATGGTACTCATCATTCTTCTTCCTCCAAACACGTTTAGTGGAATTATGACCAAAAAGTTCTATTTTGGTCTCATCTGACCACATGACTTTCTCCCATGACTCCTCTGGATCATCCAAATGGTCATTGGCAAACTTAAGACGGGCCTTGACATGTGCTGGTTTAAGCAGGGGAACCTTCCGTGCCATGCATGATTTCAAACCATGACGTCTTAGTGTATTACCAACAGTAACCTTGTAAACGGTGGTCCCAGCTCTTTTCAGGTCATTGACCAGCTCCTCTCGTGTAGTTCTGGGCTGATTTCTCACCTTTCTTAGGATCATTGAGACCCCACAAGGTGAGATCTTGCATGGAGCCCCAGTCCGAGAGAGATTAACAGTCATGTTTAGCTTCCATTTTCTAATGATTGCTCCAACAGTGGACATTTTTTCACCAAGCTGCTTGGCAATTTCCCCGTAGCCCTTTCCAGCCTTGTGGAGGTGTACAATTTTGTCTCTAGTGTCTTTGGACAGCTCTTTGGTCTTGGCCATGTTAGTAGTTGGATTCTTACTGATTGTATGGGGTGGACAGGTGTCTATATGCAGCTAACGACTTCAAACAGGTGCATCTAATTTAGGATAATAAATGGAGTGGAGGTGGACATTTTAAAGGCAGTTTAACAGGTCTTTGAGGGTCAGAATTCTAGCTGATAGACAGGTGTTCAAATACTTATTTGCAGCTGTATCATACAAATAAATAGTTTAAAAAAATCATATATTGTGATTTCTGGATTTTTTTTTTTAGATTATGTCTCTCACAGTGCACCTACGATGACAATTTCAGACCCCTCCATGATTTCCAAATGGGAGAACTTGCAAAATAGCAGGGTGTTCAAATACTTATTTTCCTCACTGTAGGTTATGTTAACAGCAAAAGTTTTCATGTAATAATTGGAAAGCAAATAAAAATAGTCTCCTCCCCCTTTTATTCTGATCCGAAAAATGATCCGATCCGTGACTCATGATCTGTAGTGTGATCCGAACCGTGAGTTTTGTGATCCGTTACACCACTAGTTAGATTGCACCTTTTTTTTATCAAGTGGCGTTGATACTTAAAATTTGTCCCAATCACTGATACTTTATAACAAGAGTTTCTTACTGAACCAGGTGCAATAATAATTTGAAATGATAATAAAATAATAATATAAAACATTATTTGATGATAATATTATAATGTTGTGTAATACTATAATCAAAGCCATTTGATTGAGAGATTTATTTTTGATAGAATAGACATGCTGTACAGTTAATCTGAGCAGTGCATTCATTTGAGTGATGATGGATATTATGGGATGGCTGGATGCAGTGTAGGAGATGCAGATAACTTGATCTTGAGTCTTAAAGGTGCACTATGTAAACATTTTCCAGTAAAATGTCCAAAAACCACTAGGCCAGTGTTATATATTTTGTTCAGTTGAGTACTTAAAATATCCCAAATGTTTCCAACTATTTGTAAATCGTGAGAAATTGATATTTTAACCAAGGAACCGGGACATGTGAGGGAGTCGATTGCGTCATATCTGCGTTACCCTCAGTTTCCGGTTTTATTCTGCAGAAAAGCTTTACTCTCACTGCAGTGTGTAACAAGTGTCATAGCAGGCACAGAGTAACGTCATAACTTCATTTTCAACACACTCAGATGTATTTAATATGATAAACAGAGCTGCGTTACCTCATACTGTCATGAACGGAAGTGGTGCTGGCGACGGTCTTCTCATTAACAATCGCTCCAGCGGCCTTGCTCAGCTCCACAACACTCGGTCCTGCTCTGCTTCATACTACAGTAATGTTAATAATCATATCCATGAACATGATTTCTGCCCGAGTCCTATCCCGATTCTTTTCCACCGGCTGTGAGGTGAAGACCACATGTCTCAAGATTCTGCGCTCAAACGTGGCATCATCAAACTACGCCTTTAGTGGACGGAAAAGTTACATAGGGCACCTTTAAGAAACTTTAATTAATGCTGTCACGTAACAAATTTGCTTCAAATTGAATTCAAAATTAAACAAATTGTTAATTACAACATTAAAATAAAAAGGTAAAGGGTGTACAAATACTATAAAATTGTGACTATATAAATAAAATAAAAAAACAGTACACATTTCATTTATCTATAACTTTTATGTTGGTTTGGCTGTTTCCTTATAAAGGTCCAGAAATTCGTGTTGTTTTTTGCCAGTTGGCTTTTTTAATTATATGATGTCATTACGTTGCTTGCCGCCAGCCAATCGCTGCATTGCTGATCGTGGTTTCGAGTATCAAAGTATCAATACATCTGCCCTCTTCAGAGAACACAGGAACGGGCAGTAATCTCGTATAACTTAATCCAATCCGCAAACTCGTTTGAAGAACCAAATTAGCCAGAGATCGGTTATCACGATTAGAAGATCTGGGATCTGTCAAATCATCTCAGATGTATTAAGCGAGGTACGAAGAACAGACCCCTGGTTTGGTTGATTCTGACAAGCGCAGTTGAGCACAGTTATAAACAACAGCTTTCCTCTTCCATGAGGGGGTTTGGCGTCACGGCAGCTTTGTTTCCAGGTGGACTGTTAAAGGCCACGATACACATCTCCTGGAAATCCTGTAGAATTCAACCAATCAGTTGATGACTTCAAAAGTCCCGAATTTTCCCTTTTTGTGTTCCTTATGCATCAGACATTCAGCCAATGATCTGTGGGACGTCTGAGGATGAGACTATCATGCGATTTAGCAAAATCTAATATTTTTTTCCCCTGATAAAAATTGTGGTTTGCTGTTCTTGTGTTGTGTGATGATATATCAATGACTAATAATAATATTTGTATCATTTTATGTAAAATATTGAACAAAATAATAAATATTACTATTGTAATATTTCAGTGTAAAATAAAATGCTAACATTCATGAATGTCTTCATTTATACATTTTCAAACGGTAAACCATCAAGCTTTTGTTCTGGCAGAAAACCACATGATGTCCTTTAAAGCTGTTTGTTGACAACATCTGGTTTGAGGTGTTGGCGTGCAAAGAACACAGTGCCACGTGTCACTCTGAATCACACCATGCATATATTTAATTAAGTCGCAACCTTTGCAATTTGATAATCACACTTAGCCATATCATGATTGTAGTTTTATTTCAATGAATCATGCAGCCCTAGGGTAAGAAAAGAATGCATTTAGAGTTGAATGGTACTCACTCTATTGGATATTTTGCTATCGGTATTCATTGTGTTTGGCTTGTGCAACAGCGCTACACTCAAAGCAATGGACGCCGTCCCTTTGGCATTTCGGCTCTCATCGTTGGCTTCGACTATGATGGGACTCCGCGTCTATATCAGACAGACCCCTCTGGAACATACCATGCATGGAAGGTAAAGTGGGAGCAGTTTGTTTCCACAATGTTCACTTTACCCATTTTGCATCCGTATTGACCCTTTTCTCACCTGTGTCGTCAGGCAAACGCTATTGGGCGCAGTGCGAAGACGGTGAGGGAGTTTTTGGAGAAAAACTACACAGACGAAGCCATCGCAAGTGATAACGATGCCATCAAACTGGCCATCAAAGCCTTACTAGAGGTAAACACCATGTTTCCATAGTTACATGCGTGCCAAACAGACTCTCATATGATGAAGTTGACAGGATGCAACATGTTTGCTGAGACAATTGTATATGATCTGTGCCGCACAGGTTGTGCAATCCGGGGGCAAGAACATCGAGCTGGCTGTGATCCGGAGAAACCAGCCCCTAAAGGTAATACATTTGATTTATGATTTTCTTTTTGTATATTTATCGGTTTACTATCGTCTTGATGCAACATTCTTGTCATCCCTTTCTGTTGGAAATGTCTCGGCAATCACATGACACATTTGTACACATTGCACCCCTCTCCTTTCACAGATACTGGAGTCTAAAGAGATTGAGACGCTGGTTGCCGAAATAGAGAAGGAGAAAGAGGAGGAGGCAGAGAAGAAAAAGCAGAAGAAGTCTTCGTAAATCACTCGTGAATGTGTAGTTTTGTTTATACGGGCAGAAGCACTTGGCTCAGGCCCTCACTGTACCCTCTCATCCATTAAGAGCACAGTCTCTCAGTCTTCTGCTGAACCCACAGTATCTATGAATATGTTTTTGTTTCAGGAAATATTTTTCACAATTTAAGTAATAAAAGCATGTTCAGGGTTGGGAGTTTCCAAGCACGTCATTTGTCGAGCGCGTACTGTGGCCGGCTGTATGTTCTGGTCAGTTTTCACTCTTCTGTAAAGCTGCTCTCTACCATCATTGAGAATTCTGGGGGAATGTGCTCTGACTGATGTTTCCTAATAAACTGCTTTGGTTTGTAACAATGGACTGATGTCTTTCTATTGTCATTTTTCACCATTAAAGTAAGACTTGATACAACATTAGGTCTACAATTAGACACTGGATTCATATTTAGTTCTCATTTATTTGACAGTAGTACTTGAACTACCAACCTTGACTGAAGAACCTAGCCAGATGCCTCAAGGTCTAAATCTGTAATGAAAGATATACATGTCTTAAAATATTGGGGTCAGTATGTTTATTTTTTTTCCGCTGAAATTATTACTTTTCAGCAAGGATGCATAAAATGGATCAAAGGGGACCTTTGTATATGATCTGTCTTCTACATTTTTACACAGACACGCATACCAAAAGTTGTTTCAAATAGTTCACATATAGTATGAATGTGTGTAAAAAAAAAAAAATATATATATATATATACATAGAGTGAGGAAAATAAATATTTGAACACCCTGCCATTTTGCAAGTTCTTCTTCTTGAAAATCATGTAGGGGTCTGAAATTGTCATCATAGGTGCATGTCCACTGTGAGAGACATAATCAAAAAAAAAAAAAATCCAACAATCACAATATATGATTTTTTAACAATTTATTTGTATGATACAGCTCCAAATAAGTATTTGAACACCTGTCTATCAGCTAGAATTCTGACCCTCAAAGACCTGTTAGTCTGCCTTTAAAATGTCCACCTCCACTCCATTTATTATCCTAAATTAGATGCACCTGTTTGAGGTTGTTAGCTGCATAAAGACACCTGTCCACCCCATACAATCAGTAAGAATCCAACTACTAACATGGCCAAGACCAAAGAGCTGTCCAAAGACACTAGAGACAAAATTGCACAACTCCACAAGGCTGGAAAGGGCTACGGGGAAATTGCCAAGAAATTGGGTTTCTGCACATGGGACAGGGCGACTGCACTGTATTAAGCAGAGGATGACCGGGGCCATGTATTGCGAGATTTTGGGGAACAACCTCCTTCCCTCAGTTAGAGCATTGAAGATGGGTCGAGGCTGGGTCTTCCAACATGACAATGACCCGACGCACACAGCCAGGATAACCAAGGAGTGGTTCTGTAAGAAGCATATCAAGGTTCTGGCGTGGCCTAGCCAGTCTCCAGACCTAAACCCAATAGAGTATCTTTGGAGGGAGCTCAGACTCAGTGTTTCTCAGCGACAGGCCAGAAACCTGACTGATCTAGAGAAGATCTGTGTGGAGGAGTGGGCCAAAATCCCTCCTGCAGTGTGTGCAAACCTGCTGAAAAACTACAGGAAACGTTTGACCTCTGTCAACAAAGGCTACTGTACCAACTATTAACATTGATTTTCTCAGGTGTTCAAATACTTATTTGCAGCTGTATCATACAAATAAATAGTTAAAAAAATCATACATTGTGATTTTTTAGATTATGTCTCTCACAGTGGACATGCACCTACGATGACAATTTCAGACCCCTCCATGATTTCTAAGTGGGAGAACTTGCAAAACAGCAGGGTGTTCAAATACTTATTTTCCTCACTGTATATATATATACATACACACACACACACATATACGGTACCAGACAAAAGTTTGGAAACATTACTATTTTTAATGTTTTTTAAAGAAGACTAATGTTCATCAAGCCTGTGTGAATTTATATATTGTGAAATATTACAATTAAAATTACATTTATTTCAATATTTAAAATACAATTTATTTCTGTGATGCAAAGCTGAATTTTCACCATCATCACTCCAGTCTTTAGTGTCACATGATCCTTCAGAAATCATTCAATTATGATGATTTATTAATGTTGAAAACAGTTGTGCTGCTTAACTTTTTTTATAACCTGTGATACTTTTTTTCAGGATTCTTTGATGAATACAAAGAACAGCATTTATTCTGAATAAAAAACTTTTGTAACAATATAGACTACAGTTCAAAAGTTTGGGGACAGTAATTTTTTTATTTAAAATAAATAAATAATACTTTTAGTCAGCAAGGATGTTAAATTGATAAAAAAAAAAAAAATGCAAATTATGGAAAAAAATTATATTTAGAATAAATGCTGTTCTTTTGAACTTTTTATCCATCATCAATGAATCCTGAAAAAAAAAAAGTATCACAAGTTCCAAATAAAAAAATTAAAAAAAATTAAGCAGCATGTTTCTAAAATGGATAACTGAGTATCAAATCAACATATTTGACTGATTTCTGAAGGATCATGTGACACTGAAGACTGGGGTAATGGCTGATGAAAATTCAGCTTTGCATCACAGAAATAAATTATATTTTAAAGTATATTACAATAGAAAACCATTATTTTAAATAGTAATAATATTCTGCACTTTTGATCAAATAAATGCATGCTTGATAAGTAGAAGAGACTTCTTTCAAAAGCATTAAAAATAGTAATATTTAAAACAAAGCTTATTTTGTCAACACAATTTTTTGACAGAAAATCAGTTTGAAACCATCCAGTCATTTAAATTTATTCACTGAAGTGAGTGCTAAATTTGTCATTATCTACAATGAATAATTGACACTGAATAACAAACAAGAAAAACACATTTTGTGAGCAAATGAAAGATGCTTGCAAACAAACACCTCAGAACAGACTAATCCAAAATAATTCCAGAACAACTCAGAACTCCAGATTCATTGATGATTGAAGATGACAAATAAAGTAGCAGAATCACATTGAATTAGGTCAGAGGATTCTGAATTAAAACACACACACATATTTCCCAATGGTGTGTGAGAATAATGGACAAATTTAATTCGAACGGTTTGTCTATAGTATGAAACACACTTTTACCTCAACTAACCTCTTCAGGGAGAACCAGTCTCGTCCGACTTTAGTAGCTACTCAGCGAGTTCAAAAGCTGTTTACAATGTTCATCTGTTCTGCCTGAGAGGAGTTTTGGAGCGGTTTGGGATGGAAAATGATTGTGTGCCCAAGTGTATGAATGGAGACTAGACAACATTAAAAACATCTTTGTTTTCATGAGCGCACTCATGCATAATAATGACGGGTAAATTACCTCTGTCTTCCTCCATTTGACGTGCTGTCAGAGGGACGGAAACCTAGAACGCACACATACTCTGCGTGCCTTTGATCCGAGGCAGTTAGCAGCGCATGCAGATGATGATACAATCAATAATTAATTGAATTGAAGAGCTGCAGTCTGGAACAATTTCACTGGCTCTTCGATGAGTCCGTCGAGCACACAGAGTTTATGCACTTAGTCAGCGTGCAGGACCGGGAAACGCTGTCAACCATCCTTGACTGAAGAGCCTCATTCTGAGACACTGCTAAGCATGTTTACATGCACTTTAAGTGTTTCAGTCAGACTAAAACAATAATTCCTATTACCACTTGTGTCTGAAATTGCACTGTGTACTGCCAGAGTAGGTACTAGGCAGCAATTGAAGACCATTAAATAGCCAAATATAGTGGCCAAAAGTAATGTCCATAGTGGATATTAGAAAAACAAAAAGCTCTTTTAGGAAAAAGCCAATATAGCCAGTTATTATATAACCAGTATTTGTTGGTGCTTAATTAACTTGTTCCTAATTTCTTTGTGACAGCCTGGCCAAACAATTTGGCATTTGTGTTATCACAAATAAACAAGACTTAAGCGCATGTAAAATGCGAAATCTAACAAAAACTATGATTTTGTTAATTTGAATAAGGGTAAAGATGACAATTTTCCTAGGCCGGACATCACTTTTGGCCACTACTGTATGAACGTGACCACATTCAAGTTAAAAATCGTCACGTCCATCTGGTGGGTTTGCTGCCAAAAAGCTCTTATTTTAGTTTCATTTGCCCATATCTTTTGAAGTACCAGTCGTGTCTGAACAACCGAATATGCTGGGGTTTCACGAGTTCACACTTACATATAATTCATAGAGTAAATTTAATGCGTATTTGGCGTGCTGTCCGGGGGGAGGGCTTCGAGCTCGGTCTTTGGCCCGAACCCAGAGTACCCCCCGTATGTAAGTGGTTAGAACTAAAAGAGCAGAAACGTGGAGAAGGGGTGGTGGAGGGATGCTGATGAACTGTCAACAAAATGGAGGTGAGACGGCTGCGTATATATACACCTCTTTGTTGATTAGCTGAGTACTCTCCACCTGTGTCAATTATCTGAACATGCTCCTCCACCTGTGTCAATTATCTGAACATGCTCCTCCACCTGTGTCAATTATCTGAACGTGCTCCTCCCGAACTTTGTTTAATAAAACATCATTTGTTTTTGGATGAGCGAGGAGGATTTTTCTTGAAACCCTCCCAAACAACTTTTGGTGATGTAGGTGCAGTTTGATACATTTGTTCAGGCTTTCTGACCCCAAGATTCAACTAATTTCTGCAATTCTCCAGCTGTGATCCTTAACTGTCACCCCTCTTTTTGAGAATAGTCATGAAAATGCACTATCCAAACTTAAAGGGCAGTAGAATCCTTTGGAATATAGACCTAAGTTTGGTCTTGTTTTAAAGAAGACACTCAGCAGATTATTGCTAAAGTGTACGCTTTTCAAAATGTGAAAGTATGAAAAAGTTATGGAAGTTTAAATTGACTGTAAATGAAAAATACTGTAATAAATATTTTTATTTGATATAAAATATATATATTTAACAAAACATTTTTTACTCTATAAAATCAAAGCCATATGTCTAACCAAGTTGTGTTCCAAATTTGAAGGTGATATCACAAAAATTGAAGTCCCCATGAGAATTTGTTTAGGCGCTATACTAAAAATAGCCACCGGGTGTCATCCACATTCCATTGATTGTTTTTTGATGCAGCTTCCTGTAAATTTCTGTCCAAATATCACTTCCATCACAAAACAGTCACCAGATATGGAACCTTGAGACTCAGACCTTTCCGACGATATGTGTTTTGTCAAGATTAGAAAAGATTTTGATTATAAAGTAGTTAAAATACATTTTGTAATACGAAACATGACGCCTCCCACTAGGGGAGGAGCCCGCTAGAAGAATTTAGAGTACCGTTTCCATGGTAACGCGTCTGATTTCAAAACGGTTTTCACAGGATGAATTTTGAGTTCGTAAGATTTCAAATGAGACCTAATTTATGATAATTACTAAAAATTTCCAATACGAAAAAAAGGCTACCAAAAAAAGAGCGCCCGGCGTCCAGCCAGCGGGACGGTGACAGTTAAGGGGTTAACTGTCCTCCTCAGCGTGCATTAGGACGATATAGACACACATCCTCTTCCAGGCAGATTTGTAACATCTTTAGTTGATTGGATCTTCATTATTGCCCTGATGGTGGAAATGGGAATTTTCAATGCTTTAGCTATTTTGCTACAGCCACTTTCTATTTTGTGAAGCTCAACGATGTTTTGAACTATATTCTTTGGTTTTACTCATTGTGATGAATGATTAAGGGAATTTGGCCTTTGTGTGCATGCATGGGAATATACTTCAGAGATATTTTACTCATAAGGATTTCTAGGGGTGCCAATAATTGTGTCCAACATACATTGGAGAAAAACATTTATTTCATAAAGAGAGTCCCCCCCCACTTTCAATTGTTTTACTTCAATGAAAGGATAGAATTTTATGATTTAGATCAAAAGGATAAACCATGCAGATTTATTTTCATAGCCGCCTTTGCTCATATTTACCAAAGTTGTAGGGGTGTAACGGTACACAAAACCGACAGTTCGGTACGTACCTCGGTTTTGAAGTCACAGTTCGGTACAGCAGTTTTACAAAATTGCTTTTTATTTATTTATATTAAACAGTGGTTTACTGAAAAAAAAAGTGTCTATCCTTAAATGAATTACATTTTAAACTAAATGTTTATTGAATATATTGCTGTAAACTAGGGAGCCCTTAACTTGCACATTAATATTAAAGGTTAACAACAGAGCCCAAATTCAGTTGCTATATAACGATCAAATAACAGTACACAAACATGTAAACTTCACACTAGGCAGTTTTTGCAATAACTTCTAAATCTAATTATAAAATAGTTATTTTCTCCAATTCATTGTTGAAATATAATCATTACTAGTCAAGTCGTCAACTTTATTTATATAGCGCTTTTAACAATGTCGATTGTTTCAAAGCAGCTTTACAGTGTTAAACAGGAAAATAATGCAACATAATTTTATTAAGCTGTATAGCCATTTGATGTCATCAGTTCATTTCAATTTCCATACGGTGACAGTGTGGGCTTTAGATCAATAATTAGATCAGTAATTTAGTTTATATGGTTAATTTAGTTTATTAATTAGATTTATTTCGATGTTTAGTTGAAAAATATAGTGTCCCCAACTGAGCATGCCAAGCCAGAGGCAACAGTGGCAAGGAAACCACAACCCCATTAGGTGACCTAATGGAGAAAAATAAACCTTGGGAGAAACCAGGCTCAGTCGGGGTGCCAGTTCTCCTCTGGCCAATTTACAAACAACGTATTATTATTATTATTATTCTGGCAGCTTTACAGGTCAGAGGTCATAATAGATCGGAATATTAGAAGGACCGGAGGCAACACGCTGGAGACGGGTTTATTGAGGATGATGTTGATTAAATAATTATTAAATTGCAATATTCGAATGATCAGAGGCAACACGCTGGAGAAGGGTTTATTGCGGATGACATATCGATTTAAGTATTATTTAATTGTAATATTCAAACAATCGAAGTCAACACGCTGGAGACGGGTTTATTGCGGATGACATATCGATTTAAGTATTATTTAATTGTAATATTCGAACAATCGGAGTCATCACGCTGGAGACGGGTTTATTGAGATGCCGTGTCGATGAGGCAGTTGCAGGGGAGGCTAATTGACACGGTCTCTGCAGACACTTCAGGGTCATGAGTTGGTCTTCTCTGGGCGCAGGTCCACCATCTGATCTGGATACGGCCCGGATCCGGCTGACTGCAGTAAACCTCGGGATAAAACAGAGAGACTATCATTAGCGTAGATGCCATTCTTCTGATGATGTAACGAGTACATCAGGTGTTATGGGAAGTGTTCCCGGTTCCGGCTGACCTAGTTAATGCAGCCTAACAATCATTTCATTGAAAAAGTGTTTTATGTGTATGCCACAGTAAAGAGATGTGTTTTTAGTCTACACAGTGTCTGTCATTTTCATGACAGGTTTATTTAAACATACATTAAATAATTAAGGCATCACTAACAGGTTAAGTAGAATAATGAATATAACAGCTAATATAGTGCATATATTTAGTGAAAGAGTTGATTTCTCTAGTGAATAAAATTCTGTTGACACTGAATGACTGCCTGAGGTAAATGTGATGCTACATGACAATTATTGAGCGAATACACAACACATGATATGTGACAGTAAGTTGTAATGTATCCTCATACCGTCAGATGTTCATTCATGTTTATTCTTTAGGAAGAGATGATCGATCGCGTTCACAGATGATCGCGCCGCGTGAACTGTGATCAGTCACGCCACATTAAACGGCGTCAAAACGGCATTTATCGTTTGAATTTCGTGATAAAATTGACTGAATAATTAATATGTTTGTGTGGGAACTCGGATTGAAGTGTGTTCCGCGCTTAAAACACTCAACTGTTAACCGTGTTGTGTACACGCGTGCACCGTACCGAAAGGGTTCGGTACGAATACGTGTACCGTTACACCCCTACAAAGTTGCCAATATTAGTGGAGGGCACTGTAGGCTAAATCCACGTTACATTTTCAACTTGAACGCCTGACAGGGACAAGTTTCCCAGGCAGCAAGTGTATTCTGAATATTTTAGCTGCCTATAAAACCCAGCTTGATCACAACTAAATTAAGAATCCAATTTAGAACACGGGAGACGATTCTTAATTAAGACAATTAGTCTTGATTGAGTCAATTAGACTCGACTCACAATTGATTTCAATAGTTTGATGTTGCCAAACTACAGAATTACTCATAAAATAAAATCATTGGTCTTGTCACCTACGGGTGTAACGATGTAAACCGAATGAATCTGAGCAAACCTTTTTGGTTTCCGATCAGTCACTGAGATGAATCAAAATAATGTCTTTCATTAAAAAGGTTTCATGTAATGTAAAATGTATAAATAAAAAACTTTTTATTTACAAAACATTGCTTAAAACTCATGCTTTGATACATTCACTGACTTTCCTAAGCCTGTATATTGGCATGTGAGGCTGTGTACCTCTGAATAGCATGCGCTCACACTTTCTGAGGGGACTGTGAATGCTGCAGGCATATCAATATTTAGCTCCCAGCTTCTCATTCATGATTATTCAGAGGTAATGGAATGTTTCAGAATCCTGTACCTCAGGCAAGCACACAGAGTATTTAAGTTTCTGAGGCTGAGGCGAGGCATGCATTAAATCGAAGAACTTCCATTCAACTTACAAATGCGAAGACATTCATAACCGTTGAGGAAGAATGGCAATGCTAATGAAGCGATGTAAACCCTGGTCAGTTATGTCATTGTTAGTTGCCCTTTAGTTAACCTCGGTTTAAATAATTTACGAGTGATGATCGGTCAAGAGTGGATCATAAGAGACATCCTGCCCCTGATCTGTTGATTTTGGCTCTAGTTATCTTGATCTTGTTGTAGAAGAGTCCTTGAGGGTATGTATTGTCCTGTTTCTTTCAGCTTCAAACCCTCTGGCTGTTTGTACTTCCTATTGGTCTGCTCTAGTTCTTTTGTCATGATCTGATTGGTTGGTTAGTCTCAAGCCGATTTGGGCTCTGATGCAATACTCTGCTTTGATTGGTCAGCATTGTTGTCTCGGCCACTGTCTCGCTGTGATTGGTGGATTTTGTTGCCTAAGGCAGTATTTGTGTGATTGGTTAGTCGGGCTTTGTTCAGGGCATCCACTGCCCTGGAGCTTATCCACAGACCTCTGTGACATCGTTCAGCATGATTGCATCAGCAAAAAGTGTCATTTCTGAGGAGTAAAAATGTAAATATTGGGAAGTTACACAACATAAAAACTTAAAAGACCCACACAAACCGTTGCTTGCTTATAGTGTTTAATTTATTATTTTGTGCTTCCGTACCAGTCGATACGTCTGTACAGTTTATTCAATAATCAAAACAAGAACAGGAATACAGAATTATAACAAAGAAATCTATTTAAATAATAAAGTATTACATCATCTCAAGAACTTGCTCAAACACAGAACATACCTCAAAAGTTGTGTTTATCTAGCCTAGAAACGTTTTATAAAGCATGAGGCTGTGTCTAAACGTGGGGTCTTGCTCCATGCAGAAGGTCAGATCTCTCAAAGTGACCCGAATTGGTGCTCGAGTAGCAAACTGCCCGTATGAACCTAAAAACTGAGCAGACAGACACAAGGAATGAGTCTCTTGAGCCACAGTGGCTTACATGGTGTTTCCTCAAATGAAATCAAGTCTAGAAATGGGTAGTGACAAAGGATTAGCAGCACTCGCCTGCCATCATCCCACAGCCCTTGTGAAAAAGTAGTACGCTTTAGCATACATCAAAAAGTAGCAAAAATATACTTTACATTCAGTTCGCACTTAAAGGTGCAGTGTGTGAATTTTAGCGGCATCTAGTGGTGAGGTTGTGAATTTCAATCACCAACGCTCACCCCTCCCTTTCGAGCTACGGGGGCCGACACAGGACAAAAATGTCATCATCGTAGAGAGCAGAGAGTGACTAGCGCTCTATAGAGAAATTTGTCTATTAATGGTTACTGTAGAAACTTGCAGAGGTGGACTTAAGTACACTTCTTGAGTATCTGTACTTTACACAAGTATTATTTTTTCTGGAAACATATGAATTTAACTTCACTACATTTGAAAGACAAATATTGTACTTTTCACCTATCAGTAATAACTCTTGAAGTTCAATGATTTCCCAGCATTTTTTTTAACACTGATCAGCTGATTGCAAAATGGAAGACAGTTCCTCGGCACAGCGCACACCCATGGCTACACTTAGAAAGTTTCAGTTTGTTTTGTTTTACATTTTTGCCTAAAATGAACCATATCACAGCTTTCAAAAACTTGCCGTCCAACCTGCGGAAGAATACTGAGGTGTGATTTCTGGTGAAAGCTTGAAATGTGATTTTTTTTAGATCTAAATTTTCAGTATTGCAGGGTTAATTTTGTTGACGAATAAAAAAGATTTCACCAATGAAAAAGAGACAACAACTAAATAAAACCAGTTTTAAATGACAAAAACGATAAAAATTTCTATTGAAATTTTCCTCAACAAATAAAAACGAAACGAAAATGTTATGCTGCATTCACACCAAACGCGAATAGAGCGTCAGGAGCGAGTGATTTCAATGTTAAGTCAATGGAAAGGCGAGTTGACGCTTGTCTGGAGGTCTTGCGGAGCGATGGACGCGATTCTGCCTCATTCGCGAGTCCAGTTCGCACGAGTGGTGCTTTTTGTGCATTCACGCATTTGAAGCTAATTCGCGTCTGACGCCAGAGTTGAAAAATTTTACTTTAAATTAAACTTTAGCGTCAATTCGCTCCGCGTTAATCAATCAGGAGCCTGCTTGCTGCTGCCACGTGGTAAAGTGACGTGATGAGAAACCCTGCATAATTTAAAAATACTACTGTTGTGTCACAAAATGAGGTTTTAAGACTTTTTCAGGTGAGAATGTAGTTGTTTAAAGCTCAAATCTGTGGTTTATTTATAAAGAAAACGCCTATTTAAAAAAAAAAATAATCTTGCGTTTTTGGAGTTGTGAGATCCAGGCGATCACCGGGCACTCACCGCTCATAACCCCGGCGAGAGCAGCCTTTCCTCGGCTAGTCCTTCTGACGTTTACCGCTGGCTCTGATGTCCTGTAGTGGTTTGTCTTGTGTGGATCTAACGGGTGATCTTTGGTGTCATGAATCTATAATTTGTTGTCTAATTTGTTGCCAAATCGTTTTGACTGAGGGCAAAGAGAAGTTTCATATCTTTATATTTTTAGGATATTTAAGTATACATGCAGTGAAGATAATGTAGGAGTTGCCTGGACCACATTTGTGTGGCTATTAATGCTTAATATCTATTTTTAATGAAAATGAAAAGAGGCAGAGTGGTGTTATATGACATATTTCTCCTGAAACGGGCCTTGATCGTGCGTCTATTTCGCTTCAAATGCTCGATTTATACGCGCATCCAATTCGCCGTGGACGCGCAAATGGATTCAAAATGTTCAAGCGTCCAACTAGACGCGATTTTGACGCTCTATTCGCGTTTGGTGCAAGCGGCAACATCCCGCAGTTTCTCTTGAAGCAATACGGAAGTGACATATGATGCAATTCATCGACTGGCCGCTAGGGACAGGCTCCAGAAGGGAGCAGAATCTCATTGAGCCTCATGTTAAAATGCCCAACTTTACAGCAGATTAAAATATGTTTACAGCCTGGAACAAATTGTGGTTTTGGTCTATACTAGTAGTGGGAAGTTCGGATCATTTTACTGACTCGGATCTTTGAGTCTCGTTCAGCAAAATGAACAAATCTTTTTTCGAGTCATTTCGTTCATAAAATAAAAAAATAACTACGTGCTTGTTAGTAAAAAGGTTGTGAACTAGTGACTAGTGAATACAGTGACAAAGTCACGTGTCAAAAGAACGACTCAAACGTCAAACCCGAAAGACTCGAAAGAACAAATCTTTTCTGTTTCCGTTACTGACAGCATAGACTCTGTGGGACTGACAGGAAGAACGAAAGACTCAAACCCGAACTCGAAAGAACGAATCTTTTCTGTTTCCGCTACTGACAGCATAGACTCTGTGGGACTGACAGGAAGAACGAAAGACTCAAACCCGAACTCGAAAGAACGAATCTTTTCTGTTTCCGCTACTGACAGCATAGACTCTGTGGGACTGACAGGAAGAACGAAAGACTCAAACCCGAACTCGAAAGAACGAATCTTTTCTGTTTCCGTTACTGACAGCATAGACTCTGTGGGACTGACAGGAAGAACGAAAGACTCAAACCCGAACTCGAAAGAACAAATCTTTTCTGTTTCCGCTACTGACAGCATAGACTCTGTGGGACTGACAGGAAGAACGAAAGACTCAAACCCGAACTCGAAAGAACAAATCTTTTCTGTTTCCGCTACTGACAGCATAGACTCTGTGGGACTGACAGGAAGAACGAAAGACTCAAACCCGAACTCGAAAGAACGAATCTTTTCTGTTTCCGTTACTGACAGCATAGACTCTGTGGGACTGACAGGAAGAACGAAAGACTCAAACCCGAACTCGAAAGAACGAATCTTTTCTGTTTCCGCTACTGACAGCATAGACTCTATGGGACTGACAGGAAGAACGAAAGACTCAAACCCGAACTCGAGACTCGAGACTCGAAAGATGAACAATCATTTTGTTCTTTCCAGTACAGATTCAGCGTAATGCGCATGCGCGGTCAACACAAAATGAACGAATCACTCTCTGAGACAACTCGGTAGTCCCGAGTCATATTAAAGATTCGTTCAAAATGAACAAATCGTTCATGAACGACACATCACTAGTCTATACAGCTAATTTCGCCCTTCATGACAACTGTGAGGGGGGTGGATTTTTTTATAACTCATTCGTTTACATTATATAAAGCATTAAAGTTCTGCATAATTATGGGTGTGGCCACTTCGAGTGACAGGTGGATAGCCATTTATCTGCTGTCTGTTAGTCATAGCGTCACTTCAGCTCTGCCCACATCCCGCCTTTTTGCCCATTTTCTGTTATCAGGGAGTGACGCGTGATGATGCGCTGCCAAGATGGCAACGGCCATCTCGTCCATACTTTGCGCTTCAGAACGGCTCATCAAGTCCTATGGGTGACGTCACGGACACTACGTCCATATTTTTTACAGTCTATGGTTTGGTGTGAACGCAGCATTAGGGAGGGACGATTTGGGAAAAGATCCAGTCAGAACTGATGTGACCAATACACACACAAAATGATGTCAAAATGTCAGTTTTGGCGAGTATTAAGAATATTTACACAGTTGATTTGGGAGAATATCAGATGTGTATATATCAGTGTATTGGATCCGTGCATTCGGCCTTAAAGTGACAGCAGCTTTGTAACTTTCAAACGAGTTCAAGAAGTTTTATGCTAGCATGTTGGATGGAGTATCACTGACTGGCACAGCGTGTGCATTCATACAACAATGCAAAAACAATAAAATAATGCGTTGACATAAAAAAGGAAATGTACTTTTGGTACTTAACTACTTTTAAAAGCAAGTACTTCTGTACTTTTACTTAAGTAAAAATCAGTTTTTACAACTTTCACTTGTAACAGAGTAATATTTGACCAGTGGTACATTTACTTTTACTCAAGTAATGGAGTTGTGTACTTTGTCCACCTCTGGAAACTTGACGGATCAAAATGGCGGTTTCACTGTAAAGGGACCAGCGTTGTATGTAGATAGAAATGGCTCATTCTAAGGTAATACAAACATAATGGTTCATTATGTAAGGTCTTTATACTCAACTGAAAACATAGTTATGTGTATTATATTGCATATTATTGTCAATATATACTCATACATACTAAACTCTGGAATTTTTGGTCTAGCTGTTGATATTTAAAATCATCAAAACAAGCACGCCCCCAGCCAAAAGGATCACACCCCAATCTTGATACCTCCGCCCCGACATTCACGTAGACTATGGCAAAATCTGCTGTGCCTGCCACCCGAGGGTATGATGTCACCAATAAATGAAAGCAATGTGTGTTGTTACTATGATAATTCAGGTCGAATGTCTAAATGTTATTTAGCTCCTCTACTCCTTCGATGGCAAAGTAATCCCTTCCATCCCAAAAAACCAATCACCGTGAGTCAATCATGAACAGCTCCCTACATAACACGATAGTCCAAGTAACTAATATATTACAAATGTGATAAGATTAAGGGGTTATGGCGATCACTAAAAGGGGAACCAAAAGTAAAAAAATTATATATTAAGAGTGTTCTCACATTTTGGATACATTATTCTTCTTTCAGATGAATACAATCTGAGTTTTATTAACAAAAGTCCTGGCTCCCGCATCCTTTATAATGGCATTGAATGGAGGACGAGATTTTGAAGCCCAAAAAAGCAGATCCATCCATCATAAAAGTCATTATTTACTCCCCCTCAAGTTGTTCCAAACCTGAAGGAGTTTCTTTGTTCTGCTGAACGCAAAAAGATATTTTGAAGAATGTTTGTAACAAAGCAGATAGAGCAACCATTGACTACCATAGTAGGGAAAAAGATACAATGGTAGTCAATGGTTGCTTGTATCTGCTTTGTTACAAACATTCTTCAAAATATCTTCTGTGTTCAGCAGAACATCATACAGGTTTGGAACAACTTGAGGGTGAGTAAATAATGACAGAATTGTCATTTTTGGGTGAACTATCCCTTTAAAGGGCCTTCTGAAGCGTTTGTGTAAGAAAAATATCCATATTTAAAACTTTATAAACTAAAATAACTAGCCTACGCAAGTCAACTTATGCCAAAAGAGTAACCCCTGACACAATGAATGGCGTAGGATGTAGGAGTAGGGTAAAGCTTTGACGCCTCTCGCGGTTCAAATAAATAGGGCTTGGTAACAAACTCAAGCTCCTCTTCTCTTATTATCGAAATCCTCTAATATTTCTCTTTAAATATTCATGTTTTAAACTTCTAATTCATGACCGGTGTTTTGTTTTGCACTTCTGCATTCATCAATACATCATGCATCAGGTCAGGGGTTACTCATTCGCCGTTAACCGATGCATACGGCTGTTTGTCGGAAGCTAGGTATTTTAGTTTATAAAGTTATAAATATGGATATTTTTCTTACACAAATACATCGTTTCCCTTCAGAAGGCCTTTATTAACCCCCCGGAGCCGTGTGGAGAATTTTTATGATGGATGGATGCACTTTTTGGGCTTCAAAATCTCGTCCTCCATTCACTACCATTATAAAGTTTGGAAGAGCCAGGACATTTGTTAATATAACTCTGATTGTATTCGTCTGTAAAAGAAAGTCATATACACCTAGGATGGCTTGAGGGTGAGTAAATCATGGGGTCATTTTTTTTCTGGGTGAACTATCGCTTTAAGATCTCTCCAGCGCAGGAAATCTTCTCCGACATTAACGCAGGTCCAACCTCTTGCCTGATGGTAACCCTTCTTTATAAGGGCATATTTCCCTGGCCTTTTCTCTTTTGTATGTTCTCTGCCATTTCTAGTCGTTCTGATAATGTCTTGTGCACGGAGCTCTCTCTTCTCCCCCATCGTGAGTGTATACGTCTCTTACTGCTGATTGGCTACAAGTGTGTTTTGGTGCTGGGTCCGATTGAATGCATGTCATGTGTTTAAATATATTTCCAATTACACAAATGGTAATGATAAAGGTGCATTTTAGTACATTTCAAATGTAATATTTATTAACACACCACAGTTACAATTATAATCAAGTACTTTACATGTGCTTTAGTGTGTTAGACAGCAAATCAAAATAGGTATCTTTATTCAAAGCACAAAAGATTATTAAACAATGTTTTAAAAAGTACTTTTAATTTGACATTATTGATTTTATTTTAAGTTTAAAAGACTTTTAAGTACACTTAAGTGGACTTTTATTTAATTAATGTTATATTATCTGAAAGTACAGGTCACTACAAGTGAACAATCGATACATTCTTTCATCAGAACAAACTCACCTCAATCCTGGAATAAGAAACATAATAATAAAGAGAAAGATTTAGGCATATAAATATAGACTGTTATAAAATAAATGCTGCTGCAGATAATTTAACTTTTGAAACACATGGTTGAAGTCTTTTAACCTCTGCTGTTTTCCTGCCAACTGCACTGGCTCTTTATAGAGATGCTTATTCTACTACAGAGATGAAACCTCAAAAAGAGGCAAATACTAAACTTCCCTAGGCACAGGGGCTTTTGTTCTAAAGGCCTGTGTAATTTAAGCGCACACAAACTCAAAACCATCTTTTCTCTTATTAGCATTCCTCTCCGCCTAAAGGAAAAGGAATTCACAAATGTAAAAACTAATTAAACTAAACTAACATACAATCCTCTGGTCTTTTGTTCAGTCTTCCCTTGTCCTTTTTTCCTCACAAATCTCATAAAATCGTGAACAATAACACATGGTATATTATAGATTGAGTTAAGTCCTTCCCCTTTAGTAATATGCAATACCATTCAAAAGTCTCTTATGCTCAACAAAAATGCATTTATTTGATCAAAAATACAGTCAAAACTGTAATATTATGAAATAAAATATTTTATCAAAATAAATAACATACACTCACCTAAAGGATTATTAGGAACACCGGTTCAATTTCTCATTAATGCAATTATCTAATCGACCAATAACATGGCAGTTGCTTCAATGCATTTAGGGGTGTGGTCCTGGTCAAGACAATCTCCTGAACTCCAAACTGAATGTCAGAATGGGAAAGAAAGGTGATTTAAGCAATTTTGAGCGTGGCATGATTGTTGGTGCCAGACGGGCCGGTCTAAGTATTCCACAATCTGCTCAGTTACTGGGATTTTCACGCACAACCATTTCTAGGGTTTACAAAGAATGGTGTGAAAAGGGAAAAACATCCAGTAGGCGGCAGTCCTGTGGGCGAAAATACCTTGTTGATGCTAGAGGTCAGAGGAGAATGGGCCGACTGATTCAAGCTGATAGAAGAGCAACTTTGACTGAAATAACCACTCGTTACAACCGAGGTATGCAGCAAAGCATTTGTGAAGCCACAACACGCACAACCTTGAGGCGGATGGGCTACAACAGCAGAAGACCCCACCGGGTACCACTCATCTCCACTACAAATAGGAAAATGAGGCTACAATTTGCACAAGCTCACCAAAATTGGACAGTTGAAGACTGGAAAAATGTTGCCTGGTCTGATGAGTCTCGATTTCTGTTGAGACATTCAGATGGTAGAGTCAGAATTTGGTGTAAACAGAATGAGAACATGAATCCATCATGCATGGATACCACTGTGCAGGCTGGTGGTGGTGGTGTAATGGTGTGGTGGATGTTTTCTTGGCACACTTTAGGCCCCTTAGTGCCAATTGGGCATCGTTTAAATGCCACGGCCTACCTGAGCATTGTTTCTGACCATGTCCATCCCTTTATGACCACCATGTACCCATCCTAGATGGCTACTTCCAGCAGGATAATGCACCATGTCACAAAGCTCAAATCATTTCTAATTGGTTTCTTGAACATGACAATGAGTTCACTGTATTAAAATGGCCCCCACAGTCACAGATCTCAACCCAATAGAGCATCTTTGGGATGTGGTGGAACGGGAGCTTCGTGCCCTGGATGTACATCCCACAAATCTCCATCAACTGCAAGATGCTATCCTATCAATATGGGCCAACATTTCTAAAGAATGCTTTCAGCACCTTGTTGAATCAATGCCACATAGAATTAAGGCAGTTCTGAAGGCGAAAGGGGGTCAAACACAGTATTAGTATGGTGTTCCTAATAATCCTTTAGATGAGTGTATGTTCTATTTAAATATACTTTAAAATGTAATTTATACCTGTGATGGCAAAGTTAAATTACTCCAGTCTTCAGTGTCACATGATCCTTCAGAAATCATTCTAATATGCTGATTTGCTCTCATTATCAATTATTTATTTCTTCCATGATTTTTTGATGAATAGAAAGTTAAAATAACAGCAACTTCTAACTTTTGTAACACTGTAAAAGCCTTTACTTAACTTTTTATAATGCATAAAAAGTGATATGAGGAGAATTAATCCATGTGGAGAATTTTTAGCCAAGTCAGAGGTCATGTTCAAACATGGAACACTTAAGAAGTAACACAATATAGCAATTCCCTTCCTAAAGGTGTTTACTAATATTTAAAAGGTGCACTATGTAACTTTTCCGTCCACTAGAGGTCGCCTGTTCAAAACAAAGGCGTAGTTTGATGACACCACGTTTGAGCGCAGAATCTTGGGACATTTGGTCTTCACCTCACAGCTGGTGGAAAAGAAATTCGGGATAGGACTCGGGCAGAAATCATGTTCATGATGCGATTATTAACGTTACTGTAGTATGAAGCAGAGCAGGACCGAGTGTTTTGGGAGCTGAGCAAGGCCGTTGGAGCGATTGTTAATAAGATGAAGGCAACACACGCCTCATGAGCAGCGGGACTTTTATTATGAAACAGTCGCCGGCACCACTAATGCTTTTCCGGTCATGGGTGTGAGGTAACGCAGCTCTGATTATCATATTAGATACATCTGAGTGTGTTGAAAATGATGTTATGACGTTACTCTCTGCGTTCGCTCGGCGGCTGCTATGACGCTAGTAAAGCGTTTCTGCAAAATAAAACCAGAAACCGAGAGTAACGCAGATATGACGCAATCGACAGGCGACTCCCTCACATGTCCCGGTTTCTTGGTTAAAATAGCAATTTCTCACGATTTACAAATAGTTGGAAACATTTGGGATATTGAAAGTACTCAACTGAACAAAATATATAACACTGGCCTAGTGGTTTTTGGATATTTTACTGAAAACATTTTACATAGTGCACCTTTAAGAGACAAAAGCAAATGTGCAATTTCATATGGCCACACAGGAAGACTTACATGTGCACTTAATAAATGCCACAGCTCGTCTCAATACAGGCAGAAATTCAAAAATGACCAGATTGTTTATGCATGCGAGTGATTTTGAACACATATGAAACCATTTCCTTTACATCTGGCACAGAGTGAAGTATGAAGACGGTATACAGGAAAAGTCACAAACACAGAAGGGTGGTTGTATAGACATGTGCAGATACCTGGTTGGCCCCTGAGCCGGGAGCCTCCAGAGGTTTCCTCTTACGGGGCCCCAGGGCTGCCAGCGCAGCCAAATTTGCATCTCTGTGCTCCATCTGTGCCAACTCCAACTGCTGCATCTAAAAAAAAAAGAGGAAAAAGAGAGTGTGTTTTTGACAGGCACTCAAAAATACAATCAATATTTCCATTGGCTCCCCCAAATCCATGTGGAATGTTTGGGAAAAAAACGGAAAGCTGTTATTGGTGATGAATCTTTCATTTTAGCACTATTGATTTTACCGATAACCTATGACAAAGAACCCAAGTGAAAGGCCCGAGCGAAAACACAAATGTTACGTGCTCTCTAACACACGAGTAGATGAGCGTTACTTTGTAAACAGACACACAACTCATCCAGGGGGCTTTCATTACATTCTGTTCCCTGTTTAGCCCCGGGCTTCAATTCCAGACCCAATATTAGACTCAATTAAAATGAGCCCCCAATTAGAGAGCCTTGTCTCCAGGGTATGTGTATGTATGTGTGTGGATTTGTCTATGTGGGGCACAAATGGGACTTTATGAAGAGTATTGATCGTCCTCATTGCTATACAAGGGAGCAGAAGGAATGAAAAACAGGTTGTGGAGGAGGGACATATGTATTTTTATTAAAAACAAACACGCAGAAATCCTTCTACCTCTTTGGCTCGCTGTTTCAGACGCTGTTGCTCTGGGTCTTCACTGTTTGAGCGACTCTACATGCGAAAAGGAAAGAAACAGTACATTTCATATAGAGACAGATTACTGGTATTTTTCCTCTCTTTTGTCAAGTTTGCTAGTTACTCGGGCAATGCGGAGCAATGCTTCCCGCTCCTCTTCCTCCCTCCTCTGTTTCTCCAGTCTTTCCAGTTGCTCCAGGAACTTCAGCTGAGAGCGCGTGTCATTGGTCTGACTGTAGCGCCAATCATCCTCAATACAGGCAACACACATCACAGAAAATCATTAGCATCCAACAAGACACAAAATTAGGGACTATGGTCATAAAAAGAAATTCTCAAAATTCTAACATGAAGTAAAACAACTGAAAGTGGGGGAAACCTTACATTATGACATTTTTTTTCTCCAATGCATGTTGGCCACAATTATTGGCACCCCTAAAAATTCTTATGAGTAAAATATATCTGAAGTATATTCCCATTCATATTAACGTTTATTATATTAACAGCACACCAGGGTGACTAGGAGCATTAATTTGTCCAGCCATGACTTGTGTATACACTGATCAGGCATAACATTATGACATTATAATATTGTGTTGGTCCCCCATTTGCTGCCAAAACAGCCCTGACCCATTGAGGCATGGACTCCACTAGAGCCCTGAAGATGTGCTGTGGTATCTGGCACCAAGATGTTAGCAGCAGAACCTTTAAGTCCTGTAAGTTGCGAGGTGGATCGGACTCCATGGATCGGACTTATTTATTCAGCACATCCCACAGATGCTCGATTGGACTGAGATATGGGGAATTTGGAGGCCAAGTCAACCCCTCAAACTCGTTGTTGTGCACCTCAAACCATTCCTGAACCATTTTCGCTTTGTGTTCCTGCTGAAAGAAGTCACAGCCACCAGGGAATACCGTTTCCATGAAAGGATACATGGTCTGCAACAATGCTTAGGTAGGCGATACGTGTAAAAGTAACATCCACATGGATGGCAGGACCCAAAGGTTTCCCAGCAGAACATTGCCCAAAGCATCACACTGCCTCCGCCGGCTTGCCTTCTTCCCATAGTGCATCCTGGTGCCATGTGTTCCCCAGTTAAGCGACGCACACGCACCCGGCCATCCACGTGATGTAAAAGAAAATGTGGTTCATTAGACCAGGCCACTTTCTTCCATTCCTCTGTGGTCTAGTTCTGATGCTCATGTGTCCATTGTTGGCGCTTTCAGCAGTGGACAGGGGTCATGGGTACCCTGACTGGTCTGTGGCTATGCACCCCTATACGCAACAAACTGCAATGCACTGTGTATTCTCACACCTTTCTATCACCAGCATTAACTTCTTGAGCAGTTTGAGCTACAGTAGCTTGTCTCTTTGATCGGACCACACATGCCATCAATGAGCCTTGGGCCTCCAAGACTTGTTTGTTCAGCACATCCCACAGATGCTTGATTGGATTGAGATCTGGGGAATTTGGAGGCTGCCCATGACCCTGCAGCTGGTTCACCACTGATCCTTCCTTGGACCGTTTTTGATAGATACTGACCACTGCAGACCAGGAACACCTCACAAGAGCTGCCGTTTTGGAGATGCTTTGACCCAGTCGTCTAGCCATGACAATTTGGCCCTTGTAAAACTCACTCAAATCCTTACGCTTGCCCATTTTTCTTGCTTCTAACACATCAACTTTGAGGACAAAGTGTTCACTTGCTGCCTAATATATCCCACCCACTAACAGGTGCTGTGATGAAGCGATAATCAGTGTTATTCACTTCACAAGTCACCAGTCATGTTATGCCTGATCGGTGTATGAGGAAACACAAAGGCTAAATTCCCTTAATCATTCATTACAATGAGTAAAACCAAAGAATATAGTTCTGATGTGCAGCAAAAGATTGTTTAGCTTCACAAAATAGAAAGTGGCCTGTCTCTTTCCTCCACGCTCATCCAAAAACAAACTCCAGCATATTCAGTTGTGAGATGCGACTGGAACTTCAAAAGAGACCTGGTTCTATGGTCAGATGAAACTAAAATAAAATAGCTTTTAGGCAGCAAACCCACCAGATGGGTTTGGTGCAAACAGGGATAAAAAGTACCCCATGCCCACGGTTAAATAAACTGCTGGATCTTTAATGTTGTGGGCCAATTTTTTGGTCCTGGACATCTTGTTCAGATACATGGTATCATCGAATGTTACAAATACCAACCGATAAAAAAAAAAATCAAAACATGATCCTTCTGCTAGAAATCTTATAATGGGCCATGGTTGGATCTTCCATCAGGACAATGATCCAAAACAAACACCAAATCAACATAAAAATGTGTCATTGAGATCAAAATGAAGCTTTTGCCATGACAGTCCCCAGTTCCCTGACCTAAACCCTAGAAAATGAGTGGGGTGAACTGAAGAGAATAAGCACCAACAGGATCTGGAGAGATTCTGTATGAAGGAATGGTCTCTTATCTCATGTTAGGTGTTCTCCAAACTCATCAGGCATTATAGAAGACGACTTAGAGATGTTATCTTGGGAAAAAGATGTTGTAATAATTGGGTGCCAATAATTGTGGCCAACGTGAACTAGAAAAAACATTTATTTCATTATGTGAGTTTCCCCCCACTTCAATTTTCAATTGTTTTAGTTAAATGTTTGCCACTACGCAAGGAAAGAGACAAGAGGACATTTTTTAATGGATATCAATGGAGGAGAGGCTTCACTCTGCTGAATAAACCGGTTTTGTGAGGAAATGTCTTGTTGAATATTAGTAAACAGGCTGTTGATTAATTAAATATGTTTTATATTAAACAATACTTTTGTTGGGAACTATATGTAGATGTTCCCTTGATACAATTTTATTTTTTAAGAGAAGGCAGAGTAGGGAATGTCGCGACTGGTAGGACACATTTTCGGCATTAACACCAGCAAATATGCAGTAGTATTTGATAAGAGGTGTTGCGTAATATTGAGTGATATTGTATATAGTCTAAAGAAAATAAACAATATCGATGTTTTCTTTCTTTGGCTTTCAGGTTTTACCAATCATAATAAGACTTGAATGACTATGACTGCCATGCACTGTGATGCTGATATAATGGATTTTAATGAATAGAAAATTAATCATTTAAATTATAAATATTGTATTATATTGTTGTAATATAATAAAATGATGTGTCCTCTCTATGGCTTCCAGGTTTCAACAAATAAATTAGACTTGAATTGTAATGATTTATGACTGCTGTGTTTGCCTAATAATGATAGTTAAACAAAAGTTATTTTTTTAAAATATTTTAATAAATTAATTATTCTTTCTATGGCTCCCAGATTTTAATAATTAATTTACAAATACATTTTTGGTGACTAGTATCACTGCTATGTATGCCCTATAACGCTGTTTTTCAATGAACAGATTCGATCTAATCTTAAATTTTAATAATCGCTCTCCCTTTTCCACTCAGTAAAACACATTCCAAAAACTTTGCAGTCTTACTGTACGTTTACTAGGAATATAACATCAAATATAGAGCATTATTCACAAGACGAAGGCACTAATCCACAAGGAAGTGTGTGTAGTGTAAACTGTAACTGACTGTTATAAAACTCTGAATGCTGGCCACTGACGTCACTGCCATTATTTACATTTACATTTATGCATTTGGCAGACTCTTTTATCCAAAGTGACTTACAGTGCCCTTATTACAGAGACAATCCCCCTGAAGCAACATGGAGTAAAGTGCCTTGCTCAAGGACACACTGGCGGTGACCGCTGGGATCGAACCAGCAACCTTCTGCATATCAGTTCCATGGTTTAACCCACTGGACCTCACCTGATCCAAGTTAGCCGTTACGTTTTTTCCAATGGTAAGAGCCACAGACCCTCTCATCTTCCAATAATAAGACAATCTCTGGCTTTAATGGCATTCATAAGGATCGGTTTCGAAAGAATTTCTTATTGTCTACTGTATGCTATAGGCAAGTTTATACCTTATAAGAGATCTGTCGATGTTGTGCCACAACGGTTAGCTTCTCCAGCAGGTCTCGAAGTCTCTCTTGTGTTGCCAGAGAGAGCAACTCAAGTACATCAGGACAGACCTCTGTGATACTCAAAGAACCACCTATACACACACGCACGCACGCACGCACGCACGCACGCACGCACACACACACACACACACACACACTTTAGCATGTGAGAAGCACTCTCTATCGAATATTTGCAATTACCAGATTCATTAACAATTGATTTAAAATTCTAATTCAAAACGTTTGTGGATCAATCTAGAACTGTTGGAGAAAGAATCAAGATGAATCAGTATTTTCACCACACACAATCTGAGTCAGTTAAACATTTTAGGACTGTATCTAAACATTCCTTAAACTCATTCGACAATTTCAGTCAATAAATCTTACTCTAGTAATTACCAGGCACAGACAGAATCTGCACAAAAATGTGCTGTGGAATGAATTAAAACAAGCTGTGGGCCTGATAAATCACAGAGTTCCTCAAGGAATCACATGAATCTTACTCTAATTCAGCTTTTGAACAGACCCATTTACTGCCTGACAGAAATGGTGTAGAATTAGAGGCAAATGTCTTCATCGAGCTGGAATCCAGCGATTTTGTAGTTTTCCTCTGCTGTTTATATTGTATTCACATTTCCATAATGTCAGACATGCCTTGTTCCTGTTGGTCTGTTACGGTTGCCGAGTAGACAGACATCTGCAAACACTCCAATTCCATCTCATTTTTGCCCTTTCTGCTGATGCGGACTGAGTTCCTGCGAGGCCAAGCCTGTCTCTTTCATTTCCACATTCTCTCTTTTCGTCTCCTCCTCCTCCGCACGACTCCCCCTACCTCCTGGCTATCTCCCGCTCTCCCTCCCTCCGCCTCTGTCGTCCTTTCTCTCCCTTGTTCCGACGCTTTTTTGATCAGTGCAGCAGAGTGGATTCCTGCCACTCTGGCAACTTTGCGCGGCTCGGCAGTCATTAGCATACTGATTAAGCAGAACAGGCTCGACAGAGATACCACTGATCAAAGACAGAGACTGCACTCGTGTGTCACAACACAGCACAACATATGCCCCTGAAAAAACACAGACAGGATGCATGCCGTAGAGGCAGAGCTGAGGGAGGTGAACAGACTTTGACAAACAGAGATGAGGGGGAAATGCAATATCACTTTGAGTAAAGATACAGTCATGTACGATAAAAACAGTGAACGCTATAGCTGAGAGAGGTCAGCAAAACACAGAGGAGAACGACGTTCAGGAATGTTTTTGAAATATTTGCAAAATTACTCATTTAAAATGTAACTAAGTACTCTGTAAGAAAAGTAATGTGTTAAGATTCGTTTGTTGTTTTTCCCACTGTTAGACTCCCTTTCCTCCAGACTGAAAGTGCTCTATCTAGCTTGCAGGGTTTGTTTTACATTGTTTTTGCCCCCATTTTTCATGAGCTGAACTCTAAGCCTTTTTCTGTCAAATATTGTTCACAAATCTGTCTAAATCTGTGTTAGTGAGCACTTCTCCTTTGCCGAGATAATCCATCCACCTCACAGGTGTGGCATATCAAGATGCTGATTAGACAGCATGATTATTGCACAGGTGTGCCTTAAGGCCTGTTCACACCATGACGATTATCGTGCGCGTTTATCGCCGACGTTTAACGCCTCATGACTAAACAAAGGGCGCCAATGTAAGTGTGCACACCGACGCGCAAAACGGCAGGCGTAAAAGCGTCATTTAAAAAAAAAAAAAACGCCTCGGGTTCTTTTTTTTTTTTTGACGCGGTGCGTTAAAAACTGGCCGACCAATGAGATCGGCGCTTTTGTTCACGTGCCTGGAGCTGCTGAAGTTACAGTAAAACACGACTTGGTGGCGCTCAAGCACAAAACGGTCTTGTCGAGCACACATTGATACGACGAAGAAGTAGTAAGTAGACAAAAAAGAAGATGAGCTGCTAATGCTGCCTGCCAGTTAGCAAAAAGTGTGTGAATGGTTTTTTTTGGCAAGCATGTAAATACTGTCTCTCTTCTTCTTCTGTGTGACGAGATAGTGTCAGAAGCGTAAAGTGCCGCAGCACCACCTTGTGTACTGGGAGGGCATCTACTGAATGTGCACGTTCACTTGGCGCATCGCCAGTGGAAATTGCTTGGGTGTGAACACTCAAGACGCGCCAAAAAACGTCACGAAAAATGCTGGCGATAAGCGCGTGCAATATTCGTCCCGGCGAGTACAGGTCTTTTGTCTGGCCACAATAAAAGACCACTCTAAAATGTGCAGTTTTACTGTCTCGGGGGGTGGATGGATTATCTCGACAAAGGAGAAGTGCTCACCATCACAGTTTAACAGAGTTCTTGTCATATTTTATTACCATTTTCTAAACTATAGCGAATAAACTGTGATAATGTGAGAATGTTGAAGGTGTCTGAATAAATCTTGGTTTGACTGTATTAGCTACACAAAGTTGGTAACTGGGACTTTTTGATGCTGCCTTTTAATGCAGAATTCACAACTGAGGGAGACTATGCACCAGAACCCCAAAAAAGCTCAAGGTTTTTTAATTATTATTATTTTCATGCTCAACTAAAGGCCATTTCACACTGCACGACAGACACCTACAGACAGTTTGGCGGGTTTTGTCAGATCAGTTTGTTAAAGGGTTAGTTCACCCAAAAATTTAATTTCTCTCATGAATTACCCTCATGTCGTTCCAAACCGGTAAGATCTTCGTTCATCTTCGGAACACAAATTGAGATATTTTTGATGAAATCCGAGAGCTTTCTGTCCCTCCATAGACAGCAACGTCATTGCAATCTAACTATCGTTAGACATCGTTTAAAATAGTCCATGTGACTACAGTGGTTCAACCTTAAATGTTATGAGGCGACTGAGCTGGCATTCTGACGTAGAGCCCAGAGGCGCTGTACTGTGTTTACTACATGAACAGCATCGGAGAATGACATGGAATGACGGGGTTTGCGTGGTTCAGAACCTCTTGGATTTCATCAAAAATATATTAATTTGTATTCCGAAGGTCTTACGGCTTTGGAATGACATGAGGGTGAGTAATTAATGACAGATTTTTCCCGACCAGGGCAGGGGAAAAAATAACGCATCCAGGGCAGTGGCGGCGTTTCACAAAAACCTAGGGTATGGCATTAGTTCTACTGGCCATACAATGACGACATTCACAAATAATCACATTTAAACAAGATGTGGACAAAACCCTCTAAAAAGAACTTAACAACAGACTTAACAACAATACAAAAGCAATGCAAATAGCTACTGAAATAGCCCTATAAGCCTTCACTGTGTCCTAACCAAACGCGATGATCTTCGAATCATCGAAATGATCTTTTCCAAGTTAATCAGAGTTTTTTGTTCTAACCAGGCACAATGGCGATTCACGACGATTCTATTTTACAAACAGCTTTTATTTCTGCGGCGTTGTGGCCGGAACAACATACAAAGTATGACAAGTGCAGATTATGTGCTTTATATAATGTAAAAGTCAGTGTGAATATCCTTTTTTGTGACCTTTATGGACATAGCCTTACTGAAAGCAACCATGGATAATTCACCTCAGATCTTAAAAATAAATTAAATAAATTAAACTCAAACTGTCAACTCAAGGTGAACAAACAAGTGCATTCTAAAATATATTGATAAAAAAAGAGGTTCAGTCACTCAGTATGTATTTTTAATCATGCTAAAATGGTGTAAGATTTAGGAATTTGATATTGTACTTATCCATTTCGTTGCAATGCAGTCGCTCTCTTGCAGAGCGCCCACCCACACGCTTTTCTGATTGGCTGTGATTTTTGATGGATTGATCTCGGGTCGAGTCTGGTTTGCCGCTGAAAATCTTGTCGCATCGCATCTGGTTAGGACACGGCGTTAGGCTGTTTAAATTTGTTTTTCGAAGCTGCAACAGAACTCACGAGCAGCATCATGACCTGTTTATTTCCCCTGCTTGTCTGAATGCCAGGGTATGGTCCCTGGTTCAAGGCATCGGGTCGGTTCCGGATTATCTGGTAATGCGAGGCATTTACAGATCTTAAACCTCCCAATCTGCTCGAAAACACATTAGGGCCACCCTGAACAATATAAAACGTGTTTGATATTTATTTTAAATCGGGATGACTACGACTATGATTACGTCAGAACTTCCACAATAGCTAGTAAGAGATACATTTATAAGGAGACGAAACTGGGGGAACTTTTGAAATGGCGTCTGCGAAACAAGCACCTATATGGGTCCGATGGAGGAATGGCTGGTCGACATAACATCCATTTTGTTTAGATCCGCTTCCCTGTGAGATGCTAAATCTGGCATGATAATCTTAAGAATATCTTGTAGTGTGCGATGCGCCATGATTTTCAAATCTTGTAGAAGAAAATCTGTGTAGATTCTCCTTAAGCCGGGGACACACTTAACGACTGTTAGGCCGATTACGAATGGAATTTGGCTGTTACGACTGATCATGCTCAAACGCGTCGAATCAGGGACAGTTGCGTTCAGTCTGTGTTTACAGTCAGTGTGAAAAATCATGCAGTGTGCTGTATCTAAAGATTCTAGTCTTAGAAGTTAAGGACTTTTTCATCCTCACAAAGATTTTACTTAACATGTTTAATATTTGCGACTGGTGCAGTCGATTATGCTGAGGAGATCTTTTTGATTTTTAGAATCAAGTTGACCAGCACTGCGGGGGAAACCGGGAACTATCGCGCTCGGACTTGGACTACAGCAAACGTGCCCAGTGTAAAAACGCCCTTTTCTTTTATTTCGACTTGGAGTCTAATAAAAGTTAAACAGAAAAAAAAGGTAGCTTATGTAGGCTATATAACAGCCCTTGTTTCAGAATAGTAATGTTAATCATTGATTAATGTTAATTTAAAAAGTAATGAAAAAAAAAAAAAAAAATCACAAACATGACATTTGTAAATAAAATTATTATATATATTATTATATAAATGATATTATATATATATATATATATTATATATATACACACACACACACACACACACACACACACACACACACACACACACACACACACACACACACACACACACACACACACACACACACACACACACACACACACACACACACACACACACACACACACACACACACACACACACACACACTAATTATATCTAATATAGCTGAGGAAATATGATATCTCTGCAGTTCTCCAAAAGAGTTTGTTTTGTCAATCCCGTTAAATGGTTCTGGGAGCGTTGTACACTTACTGTAGACTGATAAAATGAAAAAAAAAAATATATAATATCTGTTTCAGAATAAATAAAGAAGTATTTTATTTCGTTATAACCGGTAACTCGATCTGGAAACAGAACGAAAAATAGCGTTTTTGCTCATACGAACCAATTCGTTTTTTATTCCTGATTTGTGAATACCAGTCTACATTATAGCTTGATTTAGGCTACAGGTTTAAAAAAATAGCACTACAAATTTTGTAATTATTGAATCAGGAAAAGCATAATGAAATGAGTCTGCTCAGACAATAACGGCAAAAAGAAAACTTGAAAGATAAAAACAGGGCTTTATGATTTTATGTTTAAAGGTCCCGTTCTTCGTGTTTTTTTGAAGCTTTGATTGTGTTTACAGTGTGCAATATAATGTGTTCATGTTTCGCATGTAAAAAAACACAGTATTTTTCACACAATTGACTTATCTGTATACCGCTGTTTTCACGCTCCAAAAAACGGGTTGATGAGTTCCTTGTTCTATGAAGTCCCTAGAAATACGTAACGAGTTCTGATTGTGCCAGCGGTTCCTGTGTTGTGATTTGACCGCAGCTTAGCGCACATGGCCCGGTTCCTGTGTTGTGATTCGACAGCAGCTTAGCGCACGTAACTTGCATGGAAAGGTCACGCCTCTTAACGGGAGATATATGCGCTTGATGATCTCTACAGCGTCCCTGGGAAAGCCAAACAAAGGTGATTTGACTCCAGGATGTAAATAACAGCGTCTCGACGACATGGTGACAAACACACTCAAATGCACCACTTCCTTTTCTCCACGCGACCGTCCTCTTCTCCACGTGGGAAAGCAACAAGAACACGCCCCCTTTTTCGTGTATTCTTGTGGGCGGAGGTTAGTCTGTTCTACTGTTCTACTGACTGACGTAATTAATGAAGGAAGTACCAGGATGTAGTCCAAACCGGCCGTTCGCTGTAGGCTTTGAAAGGGAACTTCTGTTAAATAAAATATCTCGCTTGGCATTGAACTTTGTGCTTTATAATTGTACAGGTATTATTAATGCTCTAACAGCAACATTACACACTAACTAAAGTTTGAACAGTGGGATCACGAAGAATGGGACCTTTAATGTTTCATAATAAAAAAAACAGTGTTGTTGGCAGGGTTTTCCCTTTTTTCTTTTTTTTAACTGCACAAATTGCACTCCAAATAAGTAGTGGCGGCTGTCTGTTGACATTCCTGTTTGTTTCGGTATGTCACGTTGTGACTCACTTATCATTAAGGGTGTTGTGTGGACTGACGTTTGTGCTCTTCTCTGACTGTCAAAGATTAAAATCTGCTCCAGTCGACAGGTACAGTCTTTAAGTGTGTTCAGTTCAGTCTTAGAATGTTTCAGCTAGTCGTTAAGTGTGTCCCCCGGCATTATAAAAATGTAAAAACTCCTGTAGCCTGGTTTTCCCCTGTCGGAGCTTGTTTTTGCCAACTGAACATGATAAGTGACGTGCTGCTGTAATCTGGTGACTGTCGGCGTTGGTCTTTGTCTGTTGGTGCAGAGTGAATTGGCCTTAAAAGACAACAAGACTCTGGTTGTCATCACAACTGTTAACAGCAAATTAATTTGGTTATTCTGTCTTCTATAAACATTGTAAATTAAACTGTACAAGTGCATACATTAGGTATTTTATATAAAAAAATGTGTGTGTGTCTAATTGAATGGGTTGGGTGAAGTTACCAATGTGCAGCACTCGTGTCTGAAGGGCTGATGGGAATAAAAAGGGCTCCTCTCGACAGGAGCGGATCACTGATCCCACGAGCTCGGAGCCAGAGGCCAAAATACGAGCGTTCTCCTCACTCAGGTTCACTCCAGCCATGGAGGTCACATCATTTATGTCATCGTCATCTCTAAATGAAAGTCAACCAATAAAATGGAAGGATAGGACATCACTGTTTTGTCTTAAGATGAATATGCTAATAGTGTAACTCATCTGGAAATCTGAATCTACAGCGACGTGACTGCCTTCTCTCACATTCATCCTATAAAGAACCAATATGCACATTCAACCACTGTGCAGCAGGGAATGGCCGCAAGTCAGAGCTATTACCGGAAAGAGCCCGAGGTGCTGTCCTTGAAGCCGTGTGCCTGTGCTGGAAGGGCTGGCTGGGAAAAGTGTGTTTTAGACGCCTGAAGGATGGACTGCCGCAGAACAGCACCTGTGGGGACAGAATAAAAATACAGATATTTTTATCAGCTCAAAATGAATTGGGACACTTGGAGGTGAAAGAAGCATAAAAGTAATAAAAGCTCACCAAGTCTTTCAGTGTATTGAGCTTTAATCAATAAAATGTTAACGTAAGTTATACTCACATAGGCCTATATAACAGGGCTCAACATTAACGCCTGCAGATTTGTTGAAAGAAAATTTTACTTGCCTGACCGGGCAAGTAGCCTGATTAAAATGTCAATAACTAAAGAATCACTAAAACACAAGAATGAATCTGTTTTTATTTCATTTTGTGTAAGTGATTGATAGTAGATGATAATAACAATATGTATAATTTACTGACGTTAACAAGGTTGTGCTGTTGAGGCTCTTGTGGAGAAATCGAAAGAAATGACCACAGCACACACAAAGAAACTCAGCTAACATACTGAGGTAAAAAAATGTGAATGTGGCGTTTTTTATATTTAAGTAAGTGACACGTGAAGGCCAATTATGTGTTACCGAGTATGGTAACACATACTCGGAATGTGTCCTCTGCATTTAACCAATACAAGTTAGTGCACACACATTAGGAGTAGTGAACACACAGTGTGCAAAACAAGGACACACCGG
This sequence comes from Romanogobio albipinnatus, assembly GCA_023566225.1. Lineage (NCBI taxonomy): Eukaryota > Metazoa > Chordata > Actinopteri > Cypriniformes > Gobionidae > Romanogobio > Romanogobio albipinnatus. The sequence continues at coordinate 13,147,795 of CM042256.1, forward strand.
GGAGCGATTCAAGTGGTACTCACTGCAGAGTCAAATGACGTCCAGCTCCACCTCTCTGGATGTCTAATGGGGTGGAGGGATAGAGTTGTTGGTAGGGTTAGGGTGTGGTTGGATATTCTAGCTCCACCCATTAGGCACAAATTACATTCGCTTCTCTAGAGAGGAGGAGTTTGATGTAAGCTCCACCAATTTACTCTGCACTGATCAGTCTCTCGAGCGATTGGGGGTTAGGTGCGTTGTTCAAGGGCACCTCACTCATTTTCTTGCCAGTATTGAGAATCGAATCTGCAAGTCTGACCAGTTACCAGTCTGACTCTTAGCAGCCATATCACCCTGTAACCCAAGACTGGTTTCCCACTGAAGCTAAGCAGGGCTGAGCCTGGTCAGTACCTGGATGGGAGACCTGGGAAAACTAGGTTGTTGCTGGTGGAGGTGTTAGTGAGGCCAGCAGGGGGTGCTCACCCTGTGGTCTGTGTGGGTCCCAACACCCCTGTATAGTGATGGGGACACTATACTGTCAAAGAGTACCGTCCTTCGGATGAAACGTTAAACATCTGTGGTCATAAAAAAATCTCAGGATGTCTTTCGGAAAAAGAGTAGGGGTGTAACCCCGGCATCCTGGCCAAATTTGCCCATTGGCCTCTGTCCATCATGGCCTCCTAATCATCCCCATATACTGATTGGCTTCATCACTCGGTCTCCTCTCCACCAATCAGCTGGTGTGTGTTGGGCATTCTGGCGCAATATGGCTGCCGTCGCATCATCCAGGTGGTGCTGCACATTGGTGGTTGTTGAGGAGATTCCCCCCTTCCATATGTAAAGGGTGTCTGGATACTCAAAAAAGCGCTATATAAATGTAAATAATTAATTATTAGACCCTATATATCATATTTATAGCATATGATGAAATTTAGCAACATCACACAACCAAAAGTACAGTTTTCCTGAATACCGTCATAATTGAAAAAGTGACTGATTCCATTTGACAGTTCAATAAACAAGTACATTTTAGACGCAATATTGACTGTTCTTGTGCTGTTTCACCAGCAAAAATAGTTCCAAACAAAGATCACAGCAGAACCATAGCGCATCACACAGCAACACTCAACCGTGTTTTTATTACTGAATGATTAAGCGTTTTGAAAGAATCGGTTGAGTCAAAGATTCAATGAACCATTCGTGAATGAATTCAGTCTCAACGGTCTCATTCTTGAATGACTCACTCATGCCACCTACTGGCGGTTTAGTTTCATGTTTAAAAGTATCATTCTTTCCAACATTTTTCCAACTTATTTGTGTATTGAAAAAATATATAAAACAATCTCATAACATTATTTAATGCAGTTGTAATTTTGACTGGTAACAGCCCTATAGTTTCTTATTATTCTAATTGACTTTATTGATAACATTTCAAATGAAAGATGAAGCATACATTTAATACGATTAGGGGGGAAAAAGCCATTTATAAAAGATTTTAAAAAATGGTAAATATTACAAATATGCTGATTTAAATATGTCAGAGCTGATAGAACACTGATGAGAATATCGCTTCAGAATAAATTTAATTTAAAACACAAAAATCATATTTTGTCCCAGACAAGCAACTTATTTGGACAAGTGAATGACCGATTTACTTGTCTGAAGGACAAGCACATGACAAGGATTAATGTCGAGGTCTGTATAAGTATACTTAGTATAGTATTGGTATATAGTATAGTATAGTATGTTCAGGAATAGTATAGTATACTTACAGTATGTACACTCACCGCCAGCCACTACACCTGTTCAACTGCTCGTCAAAGCAAATATCTAATCAGCCAAACACATGGCAGCAATGCATTTAGGCATGTAGAAAAACAGGCTGAATACGAAATCGCCCCCTAAACCCTCATTCACTATTCCCTATGTTAGTCCACTAATACAGTTCACTTGAAGGAGTGAATGAAAATGAGTGAGTGAATTCGGACAGCCGTTGTGTGTACATCGGCTGTACACTCGTTATTGCAGTGCAATGTGGGATTCAATGAGTGCACTCAATAACGTCCGACTCTTTTTAACGTCCACTATGGTTTCGGACACCACTACAAATGGCTGTCCCCTCAAATAATGCCCTAGGGGGTGATTTCAGATTTAGCCATAGTCAGGGTGATCTGCTGAGGATTTAAACTGAGCATCAGAATAGGGAAGAAAGATGATTTAAGTGACTTTGAACGTGGCGTGGTTGTTGGTGCCAGACGTGCTGGTCTGAGTATTTCAGAAACTGCTGATCTACCGAGATTTTCACGCACAACCATCTCTAGGGTTTACAGAGAATGGTCCAAAAAAGAGAAAATATCCAGTGAGCATCAGTTCTGTGGGCGAAAATGCCTTAATTGCAGAGAGGGCAGAATTTGGCGTAACCAACATGAAAGCATGGATCCATCCCTCGTTGTATCAACGGTTCAGGCTGCTAGTAGTGATGTTATGGTGTGGGGGGTATTTTTTGGCATACTTTGGGCCCCTTAGTACCAACTGAGCATCTTTAAACACCACAGGCTGTATTGTTGCTGAACATGCCCATCCCTTTATGACAACAGTGTACCCATATCTTTTGATGGCAACTTCAAAGCAGGATAATGCACCATTTCACAAAGCTCAAATAATCTCAAACTGGTTTCTGGAACATGACAGCGTTTACTATACTCAGATGGCCTCTACAGTCACCAGATCTCAATCCAGTAGAGCACCTTTGGGGTGTGGTGGAACGGAAGATTTGTATCATGGATTTGCAGCAACTGCATGAAGTTATCATGTCAACATAGCCCAAAATCTCTGAGGAATGTTTCCAGCCCTTTTTTGAATCTATGCCACGAATAATGAAGGCAAAAGTAATAGTGAGCTGTACCTAATAAAGTATATAAATACAACAATATTTTAAATTGTAATGCTAGTGTTGTAGTACTCAAGACCAGTCTTAAGATCGTTTTTCGAAGGTCTTGGTCTTGTCTCGGTCTCAACCCATTTGAACTCGGTCTCAGAGTTCGAGGACTCAGGATTTTGCTTCAAGACCAGTCAAGACCACAACTGCTGGGACATTACTAAATTGCCAGTGCATTGTCTGATTTATTTATGTAAAACTTACTGCTTCAGATGCATTCAATAACTTATTTCTAATTTGATTTATTTATTGTGCTGGTTCAGAAATCAATGAGGGATTGTGTAAAAAATAAAAAAGTTACCAAAATGAATACAAATGCTCACAAAATTCAAGATATTTTTGCAAAAAAGTACTTGTATTTTTATATTATAACAAGTGATATAATTAAGCAATATCACAAGAGCAAGAGAGCTGTTTTCACACATTTGAGCATGATGGCAAACATGATTTTGCTTTTATACAAACATTCAGTAATAAAAAAATTAAACATTCTCAAAATGTTTTATGCATTTGAAATTTACCAATTCAGATGCAATTTTGATGTTAAACGAACACTCCACTTTTTTTTGAAAATAGGCTCGTTTTCCAACTCCCCTAGAGTTAAACAGTGGAGTTTTACCGTTTTCAAATCCATTCAGCCGATCTCCGGGTCTGGCGGTAGCACTTTTAGCATAGCTTAGCATAGATCATTGAATCTGATTAGACCGTTAGCATCTCGCTCAAAAATGACCAAAGATTTTTGATATTTTTCCTATTTAAAACTAGACTCTTCTGTAGTTACATCGTGTACTAAGACCGACGGAAAATGAAAAGTTGCGATTTTCTAGGCCGATATGGCTAGGAACTATACTCTCATTCCTGCGTAATAATTAAGGAACTTTGCTGCTGTACCATGGGTGCAGTGGCGCAATGGTATTACACAGCGCCTGAAAATAGACTAACATCCGTCAACATAACCAACGTGACAACCTGCTTGCACATGGAGCATGCTGGGGACTATTTTCAGGCGCTGCGTAATATCATTGCCCCGCTGCAGCCATGATAGGCAGCAGCAAAGTTCCTTGATTATTACGCAGGAATGAGAGTATAGTTCCTAGCCATATCGGAAAATTGCAACTTTTCATTTTCCGTCGGTCTTAGTACACAATGTAACTACATAAGAGTCAAGTTTTAATAGGAAAAATATCGAAACTCTGCTCATTTTTTTTGGGCGAGATGCTAACGGTCGAATCAGATTCAATGATCTATGCTAAGCTATGCTAAAAGTGCTACAGCCAGATCCAGAGATCGGCTGAATGGATTCGAAAATGGTAAAACTCAACAGTTTAACTCTAGGGGAGTTGGAAAATGAGCCTATTTTCAAAAAAAGAGTGCCTGTCTGGTCTTGGTCTTGACTCAGTCTCGCTCTGCCTTGGTCTTTGTCTTGTCTTGGTCTCAGCCCCTCAAAGTCTTGGACTTGTCTTGGTCACGAGTCTCTTTTTAAAAATTCTGTAGCATATACCTGTTGTGCAAGTGCTGGTTTGAAGGACAATCTGTTGGGCTTTAATTTGCTTCTCTGCAGGCAAGCCCACCTGAGCTGATGTCAAAGACTGTTTGACGATTATTCCTTTAGGTTGCTGGATCATCTGACAAAGTAAAAACAAAGGCAATAAGAAATCAGCATGCAAATAATATTCCTAAATAAATACAGCAAAGATGCAAAAATGATGCATATGAAAATATTCAAACAAGGTATGCTGGGTTTGGTCCACCTCGAGGACATTGCACAAGCTATTTTAGACAGGAGCACTTCCTGCAAACCCTCAGAGCACTTTCTGATTGTGAAGTAATCAAAACCTCTAAAGTCTATTCAGGTATATGGGAAATGAGCTTCTGTATTTCAGTGGAAATCCATCAAGACGTCCAATAAAATGGTGATATTAGATTACAGAAAAACAAATCATGACATTATTTGAATATGATAACATGACATTCCTGGTACGAAATGGGGTAAGACTCATGCATCTTTGTCTCTGGTGTAAAACTAATTTGGCTCTCCTTGGGCTTGTGGGATACTGGTGGTTTTAAGTGAATTAGCCTGTACACCGTGGGCGGTGGTGAGTTAACCAGGAAATGAAGACAAAGTGAAGAGAGGCTGTCATAAAAATGAACCAGTGCGCTGGGAAGGAGGCAGTGTGAAATTAGAGTGTTTCTTTCTCACACGCATACACACGGTCTATTGAGTCTACTATTACATAAAACATCAAAACGGCGTATTCAGGATCCCCAAACACACATACCTGAATTCCAGACACCATATGGTACTCTAACTATTGAAGAATCATATCTGCATATTAACATTACAATTATGCACATCCAGGTTTGTTTCCATGGTGAAAGCACAAACACTGAATGATCATTTGTTTTCTTTATTATCGAATTACTCTTCCGTTGTTTCATATAGGCAAACCCCTGAAATCATCTTCGTGATTAATGACATCGCTGGGACTAACAATAGGCTGGGGTTTACCAGCTGAGAAGTTCTGGTTGGCTGGTTGGGTTTGAGGGAGGAGCTGACGGACGCAGTGGGCTTCTGATTTGCGGCCTTGGCTGAAGCTGAATCAGAGGGCTTGAGTTGGGTGCACTGCTGAATGAAGAGCTGCGAGTTTGGGGTGAGCTGACGGACAGCTGGCAGGCTCCTCTGAAAGAATGAATGCATCAGCATCTCTAATTTAGCTCATACCAAAGAGGTTGCGTCTCATTCATACATGATCTGTGAAGGTCTGATAATAGATTTCATCTTAAAATCAGGTCAAAAATGAGGTCAGTACCCTCCTATGTACCCATCTGACTTTGTTCTAAATGGATTTAAAATGTGAAGAAGCTTTCACCTTCAGGAAAGGCACTAGATATGGCTGAGGGGACGATTTGAGCTCCATGTAGAGTTTTTCAGTGAACTCCTCTGCCTCTAGTTTCCCATCCTATATGCAGAGAAGAAAACAAAAGCCCATTTAAACATATCATTTATTGTGATATATGCAATACATTGGTTTTGAAAGCAGCAAATGACGTACCAGCAGGCCTTTGACAAGAGCTTGGACGTTTTGGGCCATGTTGGCCGAACGAGTGCCGCTTGATGCTAGCTTCATAAGAGTGACCAAGAAGTTCTTACACTTCTTCACATTCTCCAAGGTCTCCTGATGATAAAAATTCAAATGTAATATTAAATCCAATAGCCAAAAATGCTGTTTGGATTTAAATAGGCAAATGCTTAAGAGTCTATGATTACAGTGATTATTATTTTTCTAGCATGTTATATGTTTGGCAACAGTTCTTCTAACCCTAATTGATGGAGTGTGTAGCTTTTCATTTCTTGAACCACCATGTAGGAAGACACATCATGGCCATATTCCAGGATGACAAGACTCATCAGGCTCAAATTGTGAAAGAATGGCTGGGAGGGAACATGAAGAATCTTTTTTCACACATGAATCGGCACCTCAAGAGTCCAGAACAAGTCTTTGGGCTGTGCTGGGGGACACTTTACAGTGTGATCGACTCTTTGATCGACGCATTGTCAATACAAGATCTTGACCAAAAATGTATGCACCTCTTGAAGGAAATAACATATATCCATTATCACATCCCAAAGACTTTCAATGAATTTAAGTTCTGGACTCAGAGGTGTCAATTCATGTGTGAAAATGATTCCTCATCCTTCCCAACCATTCTTTCACAATTTGATTCTGGAATATGGCCATGATGTGGTTGTTTAAGAAAGCAATTATTCAAGAAACATAATAATCACGACAATAATGATCCAGTCATAGACTCTTAAGCATTTGCCTATTAGCGACAAAAAAAAGAATATAATGAATATATTTAAATAATAAACATTTTTGTGCATCTTACATATACACTTAAAGTAATTAATATTTAAAAATAAATATATATATTAGTGGTGGGCATAGATTAATTTTTTTAATCTAGATTAATCTAGATTAAAATGGCTCATTTGAATTCTGCCGAAGGCATTCAGAATATATGTGCTCGTAAGTGATCGTTTGTCTTTTTGTAGTTTGAATAATAAATAACTTCTGTCCCTTTAAGACCTGACGCACGCATGGATCCCAAACACTGTTCCTGTGAGCTGGTTACGACTGGGTTTACGTTAAAACTCACCAAGTTGGGCATTGAGACATTTTTGAGTGTATTTGACCATTAATAAACTGGAAAAAGGAGCTCATTTTTGCACTTGTATGTCAAAGGCGGCGGTATGTGTGTGTGCGCTTCAGATGCAAGCGCGAAATCTGCGGGAATTAGTAGAATTAACGTTATGAGCAACCCTTTGCGAAATTCAGACTGGTCACACCAATACTAGACCAACAAAAGTCCAGCAGAACACCCGTTCACAATGTTCAGAGGATTAAACGGACTGAATGAGAGGAGGCGGGTGCGTGTCACTCGCTGTCAGTCGGAGAGGAGAGGAGAGCGCAGCTGATATCGATATTGTAGAAAATGAGTATTGTATCGTTTCAGATATTTCAGTATCGATACATAGCGAAATATGGATATTTTTGACAACACTAGTAGGCATACACACAGGTTCGAAGACTCGTTCTCTCGCCCCCTACAGTGCAATTCGGCTAGGTGTATATCCGCGCTAAAATATCAAGGTGAAAGTCATCATAGCTTGCGTAGTATAGACCCAGCTCCCAACCCAACTTTGAGAATAGATTAATGGCGATATTTTTTTTATCGCCCGATATGAGTCTATAATGGCCGATAACGGCCCACCACTAATATATATATATGTAAATAAAAAATATATATATTATCACCTAAAGGATTATTAGGAACACCTGTTCAATTTCTCATTAATGCAATTATCTAATCAACCAATCACATGGCAGTTGCTTCAATGCATTTAGGGGTGTGGTCCTGGTCAAGACAATCTCCTGAACTCCAAGCTGAATGTCAGAATGGGAAATAAAGGTGGTTTAAGCAATTTTGAGTGTGGCATGGTTGCTGGTGCCAGACGGGCCGGTCTGAGTATTTCACAATCTGCTCAGTTACTGGGATTTTCACGCACAACCATTTCTAGGGTTTACAAAGAATGGTGTGAAAAGGTAAAAACATCCAGTAGGCGGCAGTCCTGTAGGCGAAAATGCCTTGTTGATGCTAGAGGTCAGAGGAGAATGGGCCGACTGATTCAAGCTGATAGAAGAGCAACTTTGACTGAAATAACCACTCGTTACAACCGAGGTATGCAGCAAAGCATTTGTGAAGCCACAATACGCACAACCTTGAGGCGGATGGGCTACAACAGCAGAAGACCCAACCGGGTACCACTCATCTCCACTACAAATAGGAAAAAGAGGCTACAATTTGCACAAGCTCACCAAAATTGGACAGTTGAAGACTGGAAAAATGTTGCCTGGTCTGATGAGTCTCGATTTCTGTTGAGACATTCAGATGGTAGAGTCAGAATTTGGCGTAAACAGAATGAGAACATGGATCCATCATGCCTTGTTACCACTGTGCAGGCTGGTGGTGGTGGTTTAGGCCCCTTAGTGCCAATTGGGCATCGTTTAATTGCCACGGCCTAGCTGAGCATTGTTTCTGACCATGTCCATCCCTTTATGACCACCATGTACCCATCCTCTGATGGCTACTTCCAGCAGGATAATGCACCATGTCACAAAGCTCAAATCATTTCAAATTGGTTTCTTGAACATGACAATGAGTTCACTGTATTAAAATGGCCCCCACAGTCACCAGATCTCAACCCAATAGAGCATCTTTGGGATGTGGTGGAACGGGAGCTTCGTGCCCTGGATGTGCATCCACCAAATCTCCATCAACTGCAAGATGCTATCCTATCAATATGGGCCAACATTTCTAAAGAATGCTTTCAGCACCTTGTTGAATCAATGCCACGTAGAATTAAGGCAGTTCTGAAGGCGAAAGCGGGTCAAACACAGTATTAGTATGGTGTTCCTAATAATCCTTTAGGTGAGTGTATGTATATATATATATATATATATATATATATATATATATATATATATATATATATATATAAATAAATAAAAATAATGTGCATGCTCATTTCCTCGTTATACTTTTAAATTATCTAACGTTAATTTAAGACCTTTTTAATAACGTTACTAATAATAATTAAAACTAATTTAATAACATGGTTAAATGTAATTATTAGCCAATAAAATTCCTTTTTTTTTCTTACAAAAACGCTTCGCTTCAGAAGGCCTTTATTAACCCCCCTGAGCCATGTGGAGTACTTTTATAATGGATGGATGCGCTTTTTGGACCTTCAAAAACGATTCACTGCCATTATAAAGCTTGGAAGAGCCAGGATAATGTTTTAATATAACTTATGTTTGGCTGAAAGAAGAAAGTCTAATACACATAGGATGGCTTGAGGGTGAGTAAATTATGGGATACTTTTCATTTTTGGGTGAACTAAACCTTTAAGTTTTTACTGTATTATTTTTTAGATTATTTAAACAAAGAAAGTACAAAATTTTGTTAACACTTAATAATAAGGTCCCATTAGTTAACGTTAGTTAATGCATTAACTAAAATTGACTAACAATGAGCAATATAATTGTTACAGTATTTATTCATCTTTGTTAATGTTAGTTAATATTAACAGATACAACTTTTTTATTTTAATAATGTATTAGTAAATGTTAAAATTAATATTAACTAAGATTAAAGCCACAATATGTAATTTTTCGCCGCTAGAGGTCGCTAATTCAAAACAAAGGCGTAGCTTGATGACGCCTTGATTTCGCGTAGCTTTCATTATGCTGCAGACGATCGCTGCCACCTTTTCTGGTCTAGCGTATGTGAGGTAAGGCAGTGCTGTTTTATCATACTAAATATTTAAGTGTGTTGAAAGTTGTTGACACTATGACACTAGTTCGATATTAGGCATGGTAAAGCATGGTACTCACGGTAAATCAAGAAAGCAAGATTTAAACAATAAGACTAGCTGTGTTGAGTTGTATAACATTGATTAGTTTTCTGTCGATGAATGTACCCAAACAGTTGCTCACCTAATAAAACAAATAATATATTCAAGCATCTTTGGTGTTTCCAAGGTTTCTACAAAATAAAATAAAACTGGAAATCGAGGGTGATGTGGGTATGATGTCATTGATAGGCGACACACAGACACGGTCCGTGTCCTAGTTAAAATAGCTTATTCCTCTGGATTTAAACATTCTTGGAAACATAGGATAATGCAAGTACACAAGTCAACAAAATGTATAAAACTGTTCTAGTGGTTTTTGAATATTTAAATCCAAAAATCTTACATATTGTGCCTTTTTCATTGTAAGTTCATCTGAATGAATGCAGTTAACTATGTTAACAACCGGAACCTAATTGTAATTGTAAAGCTTAAGCCATTTATCGAACATTACATGAAAATTATCAGCTTTTCTGTATCGGGTCAATTTTAATATCAATGCATCCCTACACACAAGAACTTGTAACATGAACTTACAGCTGTAACAGTGACTGGGGTTGACGTTGTGTTTGTGCTGGATCTGCTTGTTACATTAGGAGACACCATGCGTGGGGCATTACCCTGGGTGGAGAGAGCACCTTTACCCACAGACTGCAGACAAATGAAGCAGAGACATGTTAAGGTAGATGAATGCGACACAGAATGACCTACATTTCTATTTAAATCACTGAGAGAAAGCTAACAATGCATTTCAGTCAACATCTTGCCCTGGAGTCAGAGTATGAATCATTTTTTTGTTTGTTTTGTTGTTTGGATCAATAATTGATGCAGCCAACGTGAGTAATACCTTTACAGCAGTGGTATTAATTATGGTAGTTGCAGTGACAGAATTAGTCCTCTGGTTAAAGGCCCCTGATGTGCTGCTGTTTGGAGTCATGGCTTTGATAACAGGCCCCATGGTAGAGCTGGGCTTTCTGACGGCTGTCCCTATAACACCGGCTGGCTTAATGATGGTAGTTCCTGTTGTACATGATGGTGTGAATATAGTAGTCCCTGTAGCAGTGGCTGGTTTCTGAACGGAAGTCCCTGGAGTGGGGTTAAGTTTAATATTTGTAGTAGTTGATGCACTTGAAGGTGGGAGAGAAACTCTGATGATTGGTGTGGTGGTTACAGTTGCCTGTGAAAAGAGATATGAAATAAATGGGTGCATTTCTGTAATTTCGTAAAGAAAATGCTTGTGACAAATGCTATATGATGGCTTTTGAAAATATTTTAATGCCAGGGACGATTTGATTATCCCCCTTGCGAAGGCCGCTTCAGGGTTTCATATATGCAGACCCATTTATAATGTGGAAAAGAGTGAGCGTGATATTGACATGGCATGTTTGATGAATTACATTTTTTTCCCAACATAACTTGATTAGCTTTTATTAAAAAATTTATTTAAAATTGAATTAGAGCTAAAATAAATTATTTAAATGGTATCTATAAAAATGTATATACACAATTAAAATATAAGTGTGTTAATATAGAGAAATTATAACATTAAAATATTACTAAATTATAATGTAATATATAGCCTTTTAAAGGGGTGGTAAACCACGATTTCACTTTTCTAACTTTAGCTAGTGTGTAATGTTGCTGTTTGAGCATAAACAACATCTGCAAAGTTACAACGTTCAAAGTTTAAAGCAAACGGAGATATTTGCTTTTAAAGAAATCAATTTCTAAGGACTACAGCAAACGGCCGGTAGGGACTACTACACATTCCTCCAGGGTCTCTGACATCACCAGCTCCAATATTTACATAAACCCCTCCTCCGAGAATATGAAATAAGTGGGGGCGAGGCCATTTTGTATCGCAGCAGGGAAGCGTTGTTGTGGTTAGTAGGCTGGAGTGCTGTTGCCAATGCCGACGAAATGCTGTTATTTTCATCTGGAGTGCAGGTCCACTTTCTTCAGCCTTCCTAGGGACGGGGCAGCGTTGCAGTGCGTTTAACATACAACCTTATATGTATGTGTGTAAGAGACATGAGGGGAACACGATCGCATTTGCAGCGGATATATGCTGCCCATCACCAATCAAAGCACGAGACAGACAGGGGTCGGAGGAGAAGATCGGAAAATGTGACAATGGACAATATTCATCTGTATTTGCAATACACGAGCCTTCAGCTGCACGAGTTCAGCTGCACGAGACATGCGCGGCTACCGCTGCACATCTCATGCTGCTCATCTCGCGGAGGAAAGCTTCCACAATCTTCGCGAGTTCAATCAAGATGGATTTATAAACAGAAGCTGTTTATGGGCTACAACCTGTAAGTGTGATTTATTTTTCGTCGATGTGTTTTCCTGTAATAGTTCGTGTTGTTAATTGTAGCCTACGTTGTAGCAATAAAGTAAACATGACAGCGCTGTTTGGCTCTGCAAACCAGTTTGCTAAATGCTCATTCATTCTTAACGTTATCTGACAAACACCGAACGTTACAAACTGTTTAAAATCTCAACAGCGAACTTGGCATTAGTGTAAATTATTCTTTGATTAGAGCTTTTATGTATTGTTTATCTACAGGCATGCTAAACATGCTTCTGTGTTTGATTTGGATACTATAGTAAAGCCAATGTTTAGTGTTCGTTCTTGCGACAGATATTTGGCTATAATCGTCTAAAAATACAAAAGTAACAGTGCCATTCAGTAGCAATCACTATAGATCCGCAGTCTTTACTCTTGAGGACTGAACAGGTTCTGCTCGATCATCTTCACTAAAATTGTCTGGGTCTGATTCGGGCTCTTGGTATGGTTTTATTGACGCTATTGTACACAAAGCTCAGGCTTAGCCTGAGGCTACCTGTAGAGGTAAGGGGCGTGACGCTTCCGAGAAACGTGCTCTAGGCGTTTAGCCAATCACAACACACTGGGCCAGCTAACCAATCTAAGCCCATTGCGTATTTTTGAGGGACTGGCTTCACAGAATCCGGAAACCATCAGACCGTTTTTACAAGGAGGGATAGAGCAGTGTAGAATAAAGGTCAAATATATGAAAAATACTGCATTTTTTTAAAAACGAAGCATGAACACATGTTACAGTGCACCCCACAAACACAATCAAGCCTTCGAAAGAGTGTGCTTTACCACCCCTTTAATAAATGTATTTGTATGACGCTTTTCTGAAAAATAAGTACTTTTCTGATTTATTTTTACATAACTGCATATGCATACACACACATACATACATATATACATATATATATATATATATATATATATATATATATATATATATATATATATATATATATATAGACCCCCTTCCCTGATGATCTGTAGGCCCCAGTTTGAAAACAACATTCTAAATCATATCACTTTTGTTTCCAGCAGACAAAAAGAGTGACAAAAATGACACACCTGTAAGGATGGGGGTCTAACTATAGCAGAGGCATTGGCACTGGCTGGTTTTGGCAGCATTCCCTGAGCCTGTGCCTGGGCCAGAGCCTGCTGAGATACCAACATCAACTGCCCACTGTCACTGCGGATTAACACCATTCCTTCAAAGGCAGGGGAGAGAGAGAGTAAGATATTGCCAAGACTGATAAGTAGGCTTGATGGTTAAGAGTATAGTATTACAGCTAGAGTGCACCAGTTAGACCAAGACATGAAACAACATTAGATCCTGAAACATCACACCTTGTGGGACCTGGAAGTTGGCAGGCAGCTGCAGCGGCACAGTCTGAGGGGTGCGTGTCATTGGTACACTTTGTGAAGGGGTAGAAATCCTTGGCAATGTCACGACCGCCCCTTTGGCCGTAGTCAGTGTGGTGACCCTGGGCTGGCTTATGGTTACAGAGCTCACAGTCACCCTTCCAGGCTGAGGAACCAGTGCCAAACTGGTGGTCCCTGGTCCCTGAACGCTGGATGTCACTACCCTGGCCCCTACGACCACTGGCGTAGAGGATCTGATCTGTGCAGGGCCTGCTATGATCTTTGGAGTGGGTTCAGATGAGGCTGGTGTACTAGAATTCACAGCAACTGTTACAGGGCGTTGAGATGCAGAGTTTGATGAATCTGTCTTTGGTTTTAGCTGATCTCCTTCCCCATTAAGGGAAGCTGAATTTGGGTTGCTGTTTTCAGGGGTTTTAACATTAGCTTTTGAGTCTTTGAATTTTGCGGTTTCCAAAGACTCATCAGTGTTGCTTATTTGCGCGTCGTTGATTTCTCTTTTCTCTGTTGGCGCACGAGATTGATCATTGCCTAATTTAGCTGAGCCCGATGTTTCCGACATTATTAGCCTACGTTTGTGATAGCTTATAAACAGTGATTGAATAATTTGGTACAAACGATCACACAGAAACGATTTTCCATCTATGTGCTCGGATAATCAAATGTATATGTACATACGCGCCAAACACTCGACGGATGTTCAGCTTTGGCCATCTCAAAAGTTTATGACGGAATTTTGATTCATCCCAAGGATTCGAATCTTTTCAATTCCTCAAAACCATTCATGGTTCGGTGACTCTTTCTGCACGTTACAGTGGGTAACGGGGTGGCAACAATTACTGCGTGTGAGTGACGAGTCATTGATTCACTCAAATGATTCATTAAACACCGAGTCGTTCACGAGGCAACAAGACATTTGTGCTCTTATTCTGCAAGAAATTACAATAAAGCTACCGATTTTTCTTTATTTTGTCAACTACAAAAATTGTGTTTTATTTGTGTAATTGTGTACAGCCAAAATCCTTCCGTATTCTTTTTGTAAACACCTCGTATGAACTGAACGAACACAATCAGATTCACATTATGAATGCTTTGTTCAGTACCGTACCAAATCACGTTTAGACTCAAAAGCATTCATTGACTCGGTCATTCAAGGTTTCCAACCAATGAAATGCTCATTCGAATGCCATTTATGGAGATTACGCTTGAAATGATTCACGTACGAAACATATCAACAATCCTGCCAGTAATTGATATCTGTGCATTTGTTACCTTTGCATATGTAAGTGAAAAGACATAGCCTACCTTTGAATCGTGTGCCTTATGATTTAGGCATATTTTCCACATGTTAATAAACAAGTCTTGGTGATTTTTTAAAACTTTTATTAACAATATCACATTACATTCTTCTCAAACTTTAATCTCTTAGATTATAAACCAGTTTTAAGTGTAGCCAGACACTAAATTTATGGACAAACTAAAAAAGAAAATCTGTGTGTGCGCGTGTGTGTAAGATTAAAAAATACTGCAGGTTGCAGCACAAGAAAAATTCTTATGACTGGCTTACAGGTTTTCTATTTGAACTTGTCTGCTAAAATATTACGAATGAAGAACAGTGGGGGAAAGAAATATACTTTTCAATGAAGTTTTTCAGATCATTCAGTTTCATTACCGCGTTTGACAAAATGAGGGTTCATCTAGTCATTTGATCCTCCAGAAACCCACAGCTTAACCTTTATGTGTGTGCAAGTATTTTTCTAATTAAAGCTGCTATTCCTTTCTGGTGTGATATGCTATTTATGAGAGAAACACTTGGAAGATTAGCAACATAAATCATTCATCAAACAGCTTATTAAATAAGTATGGCAGATGGAATTCTTTATATGATGTTATATATAGAGTCTAGCATTAGTTTAGCCTCTTCTACTCATAGCTGTCATGTTGAAGACAAATCCAGCAAAAGTGCAGTTTGGC
This sequence comes from Romanogobio albipinnatus, assembly GCA_023566225.1. Lineage (NCBI taxonomy): Eukaryota > Metazoa > Chordata > Actinopteri > Cypriniformes > Gobionidae > Romanogobio > Romanogobio albipinnatus. Next base: position 13,163,380 of record CM042256.1, read on the forward strand.
AGTCTTGACGTTTTAAAACAAACCCTCATATATAGAATCAAATGGAGATCACTCAGTATGGCCTGAGAAGTTCTGAAAAAGTTCCTATGTGATTTTTAAACAATATTTTTCCTTATTTGAAAGTGTTTATTTAGGGACGGTACCAATGAAAAAATGTCTCATATGATTACAACATAAATCAAAACATCCCTTATATTCAGTTAAAAATACCATATCCAGTTTATTGTTTGTCAGAGTGGGCAGCTAATCCAGCGGTTCCTGTTTGATTCGAATGACGGAGGTCGTGACCCCACGGTGACTTCGTTTGACCTCTCTCCTCAGAACGTACTCACTGAACTGGGTTGAGTCCACACCGCCTCCACAAGAAGCAGCAATCTCAAAGCCTCTTTGCTGCAGTCGCTCTAGAACCTGATGAACACAAAAATTCCCAAACACACCGAATCAGTATCCTTTCATATTCAATATACACTGCTGTTTAAAAGTTTTTGATCGGTAAGATTTTTTATGTTTTTAGAAGAAGTCTCTTATGCTCACCACGGCTGCATTTATTTAATTAAAAATACCAGGAAAAAAAAACAGTAATATTGTGAAATATTATTCAAATGTAATTTATTCCTGTGATCATTACTCCAGTATTCAGTGTCACATGATCCTTCAGAAATCGACACATAAAAACACAGAATTGAAAATATATTCGAAAATATATTAGAATATATGATGATTTGCTGCATAAAAAGAAACATTTATGACTTTTTTTTGTGTGTGCTAAACATTTAATTATGAATAATGAAACATGTTTATGCTTAAAAAGAAAATGTTATGCATCCTTGCTGAATAAATGTATTAATTTCTTTAAGCCCCCCCACCCCCTCTGAAATTTCAGATAAATACTGTTCTTTTGAACTTTCTATTCATCAAAGAATCCCACCCCCCCCCAAAACAAAAATATGTACACATTCACAACAGTTTTCAACATTGATAATAATCATAAATGTTTCTTTTTATGCATCAAATCAGCATATTAGAACGATAGACTGGAGTAATGATGCTGAAAATTCAGTTTTGCATCACATAAATAACATTAAAATATATACAAATAGAAAATAATATTTCATAACAATGATGTTTTTTTGTTTTTTTTAATAAAATAAATGCAGCCTTGGTGAGCATAAGAGATTTCTTTTAAAAACATTAAAAATATTACCGATCAGTGTATGGAACGGCAGTGTATCATAGGGTGAATTCAGGGTGACTGGGAGATGACTTGGAAAAAGTATTAAGTATTTCAAGAATTATTAATATACACTACCGTTCAAAAGTTTGGGGTCAGTAAAATGTTTTAATGGTTTTGAACGAAGTCTCTTATACTCATCAAGGCTGCATTTATTTGATCAAACTACAGTATAAAAATATTACAACTGTTTTCTATTTTAATATAGAATATTAATGACAAAGCTGACTTGAGCATCATTATTCCAGTCTTCAGTGTCACATGATCCTTCAGAAATTATTCCAATATGCTGATTTGCTGCTCAAAACAGTCAGTTGTACTGTTTAATATATTTGTGAAAACTGTTTTTCATTAATAATTGATGAATAGAAAGTTCAAAAGAACAACATTGAAATAGAAATATTTTGTAACATTATAATCACATATAATATCACTTCACTCGATTTAATACATCCTAAAACTGGATGAGATTAAGCTTTGCTTTCAGAGAATATCTCTTGAGTTAATCACGAAATAATATGCAAATAAACGAAGCCCTGTGAGCTACTCATAAGATGTTTTTTTATTCTTTTTGGAGCTTGAAAGATGTGATTCTATAAATGATCATTGTATGAACTAAAAACTAACTGTGAAGATTCTGCTTTTGTGTTCCAGAGAGAGAGAAAAAAAAAAACAGCATACAGGTTTGGAACGACATGAGTGAATAGTAAAAGTGTTTTCATGTTTGTGCGAACTATCCCTTTAATTGAACACCCCTGGCACAGTTAGAAAAACAACAAAGCAAAAGTGTTATAAACCATCTGTCCAGCAGCTCTCTCAACTGAATAAAATGAGATACTTAAACCACTAGCTTATTTCGTCTTTCTGTCTGTCTGTTTCTCCCTCCCTCTCTCTCGCGCTGCTTCTTCCAGTCCTGCAGATCTTCGCTCCACAGAACTGTGAGATCACATTCCATTAGTGTGCCTTCAGGATGTCCCTTCCTCTTTTGCTCTGCAGCACTGCGTCACTAAAATTTCCCTTCACTTTCTCCCTCCATCTTTCTCTTTCTTGGTCCCTTTCCCTTACAACCTCCCATTTACAGGTCAAAGTTTCTGCCTATCTGCTCTCTGTGACTTTCCATCATGCTTTTGTCCTTCAACTCTATTTTTCTCTCATTTTTCTTTCCTGTCTTTTGCCTCTGCTTTTCTCAATCTCCTGCTTCCATTAGTGTGACGGCAAGTGCCAGGGGCCAAAAGATTTAATAAGCAAACAGGATTAGACAGCCTCTAGACAGACACACACACACACACACACACACACACACACACACACACACACACACACACACACACACACACACACACACACACACACACACACACACACACACACACACACACACACACACACACACACACACACACACACACACACACACAGTATGAAATGGTTACAGAGAACAGTATAGGAAAAATTGAGCTCATATTGTACATTCATTCCTGACATGAATTATTGGCCAGTGTTTGTAGTTTATAATGCTAAATCAGCTGAAGCTCCTGGATGGAGCCGTTTGCAGACTGCAGATTTCATTTAAAGGGGTTACATGTGGTGTAACCGTCAAGTAAAAAATGACATTTTCCTTACACTGGATATAAATGTGAGTATACACATCTTAAATCATCATATAAAAGAAAAAAGTATACTGATAAAGTATAAATAAGTGAATATGTAAACGGTCCTTCTCGACCCGCCCTGAGTGGGATTCAAACCATTGTCTCCGGCGTGGGAGGCAGGCATGCAAACAAGGACGCTAAAGACCGCAGCCTCTAGCGTCAGTTACTAGCGCATCTCTTGAGGAGAGGGGAGTGAGGTTTACATGCACAGCTCTTACTGGCCTACGTTACACTCACCCCCCTAAACCTCACTCCCATCCAGGTCACGGCACCAAATGAAGCCAGTCCTACTCGACCCGCTCCGAGCAGAATTCAAACCGGGGTCTCCAGCGTGGGAGGGGTGCGCTAACAGGGACGCTAAAGACCACAGCCTCCAGCGTCAATCGCTAGCACTGCTCTAGAGATCAGGGGAATGAGGTGTACAGATCTTACTGGCCTATGTCTGTTACATACATGCATACGCACACATATATATGCAAGGGATAATCCACGGCTATCTGTGCTTTAATGCATGACATTTAGGCAAAGAACCGCCCGACGCAAAGTGGCAAAAGTCATTTAATGCACAGCTAGCCATGGATTGTCCCGCTTATACCATGGCTATTTGCCAGCATTCACAACTTAAAGGATTAGTTCACTTTTAAATAAACTTTTGCTGATAATTTATTCACCCCTAAAAAATGTTAAGTGTTTATTTCATTTCTGCGTTTCTGTGCTCCTGAATGTTTCTATGTGTGCGCAGCGCGATCTCCGCTCACTGTGTGCCAGTGACACATATGTTACCGGGAATGTGTGAAATCCGGCATTGTGTAGAATGCCTAGGGAATATATAGAATGCCCAAAGTTTGTAGGCAAAGTATGAAATGGTTTATATTTCACACATTTCCTAGACATTATATACAATGCCAAAGGGCCAGCCGGCAGAGTATAGAATACTCACGCTACTCACGATTGGGTCTTATGGTGCGTTCAAGTCCTCCTGGGATGTTTGTATTTACGAGGTGAGAGGTCGTGTTTACGAAGTCTCTTTGGTCGGAGCAAGATGGCGGTGTACCTTCTTTTAATGAATTTCACGAAAATACAGCAAGGTTTGTTAACTCTGCTTATAGAAAATGAAGAAAAAAGAATGTGCATCAGGTGAGTTTTAATCTTTTAAGTTTTTGATTAATCTATGAAGCCACTGTAAACTGTATCGTTATATATTAGGTTATATATTAGGCTAATTGTAGTTATAACAAGCACATTATAAATGCCAGTTTCTAGGACGAGTAACATAGAATTTCAACAAAAATGTACAGTCAACTACAGACGTTGCATCCATTGATTCCGCCATGTTTCTCACTGACACGCCCCCAACTCGTACAGATTGGGGCTTAAAGAAAATCCCGAACTTCCCACTGGTATTTACGACTTTGTGGTGGCGTTCATGTGCAACTCGTAAATACGATCTTTACGACATGACTTGAACGCACCATTTGTTCGGTGATGGTCGTGCCGGTAGTGAAACACGCGAGCTTCCACTTCCGCCACAGAGGCTTGCCCCTATTGTTCCCGGACGGTTGCTGTGTCATGATGTCGGAACAGGAAGAAAGTGTAGTGCCATTCAAAATGGCATTCTAGCCTTCCTTGATGCAACAAGTAGTTCAACGCCACTTTTCGTGTTTTTCTGGTAAGAATATCTTTTACTCTGTCGTAGTTCTTCGTTAATTTTCAAAAACACGTTCAATGCCAGTAAAGGCATGTTTTGATACTTTGCCTAGAGTGTGCTTGTCATTCTATATAATACCTAAGGTAATGTGTACAATGCCTAGGAAAAGTATGCAACGTAATCGCAAAAACCAGACATTTCACACTTTGCCTAAAAACTGCACAGATTCTATATAGTCCCTATAGGCATTCTATACAATACCTGCTTTTCACACATTGCCAGTATCATGTTTATATGGTAACACTTTACAATAAGTTTAATTAGTTAACAGCATTAGTTAACTTAACATGAACTAATAATGAACTTCACTTATAAAGCATTTACTTATCTTTGTTAATGTTAATTTCAACATTTACTATACATTATTACAATCTTGTTAACATTAGTTAATGCACTGCGAACTAACATAAACAAACATGAACAGCTGGATTTTAACAAAGATTAACAAATACAGTAACAAAAATGTACTGCGCATGATTAGTTCATGTTACTTAATACATTAATACACACACACATATATACATATACACACACATACATATACACTCACCTAAAGGATTATTAGGAACACCTGTTCAATTTCTCATTAATGCAATTATCTAATCAACCAATCACATGGCAGTTGCTTCAATGCATTTAGGGGTGTGGTCCTGGTCAAGACAATCTCCTGAACTCCAAACTGGATTTCAGAATGGGAAAGAAAGGTGATTTAAGCTATTTTGAGCGTGGCATGGTTGTTGGTGCCAGACAGGCCGGTCTGAGTATTTCACAATCTGCTCAGTTACTGGGATTTTCACGCACAACCATTTCTAGGGTTTACAAAGAATGGTGTGAAAAGGGAAAAACATCCAGTATGCGGCAGTCCTGTGGGCGAAAATGCCTTGTTGATGCTAGAGGTCAGAGGAGAATGGGCCGACTGATTAAAGCTGATAGAAGAGCAACTTTGACTGAAATAACCACTCGTTACAACCGAGGTATGCAGCAAAGCATTTGTGAAGCCACAACACGCACAACCTTGAGGCGGATGGGCTACAACAGCAGAAGACCCCACCGGGTACCACTCATCTCCATTACAAATAGGAAAAAGAGGCTACAATTTGCACAAGCTCACCAAAATTGGACAGTTGAAGACTGGAAAAATGTTGCCTGGTCTGATGAGTCTCGATTTCTGTTGAGACATTCAGATGGTAGAGTCAGAATTTGGCGTAAACAGAATGAGAACATGGATCCATCATGCCTTGTTACCACTGTGCAGGCTGGTGGTGGTGGTGTAATGGTGTGGGGGTGTGTGTGTGTTTTCTTGGCACACTGTAGGCCCCTTAGTGCCAATTGGGCATCGTTTAAATGCCACGGCCTAGCTGAGCATTGTTTCTGACCATGTCCATCCCTTTATGACCACCATGTACCCATCCTCTGATGGCTACTTCCAGCAGGATAATGCACCATGTCACAAAGCTCAAATCATTTCAAATTGGTTTCTTAAACATGACAATGAGTTCACTGTACTAAAATGGCCCCCACAGTCACCAGATCTCAACCCAATGGAGAATCTTTGGGATGTGGTGGAACAGGAGCTTCGTACCCTGGATGTGCATCCCACAAATCTCCATCAACTGCAAGATGCTATCCTATCAATATGGGCCAACATTTCTAAAGAATGCTTTCAGCACCTTGTTGAATCAATGCCACGTAGAATTAAGGCAGTTCTGAAGGCGAAAGGGGGTCAAACACAGTATTAGTATGGTGTTCCTAATAATCCTTTAGGTGAGTGTATATACATACATACATAGCCTACAATATAATATATATATATATATATATATATATATATATATATACACACACATACATACACACATATATGGGTCAATGACATGACATGTATTTTTGTGTCCAAATTCATTATTTTCCTAAAAAACAAAATACATGTCACATATCAAATTGATCTACAATATTTTACTTTATACAATACTCTTTTTTTTTTCTTCTGAAATTCAATTGACTTTTTGAGTTGTGGTGTTTCAAAGACCTAAAATGTCAGGTGCAACCAGCAAATTTACATTTAAAAGTATCAGTTCCCATTGCAATTGCAAAATGAAGTAAGAAATATAAATGTAAACCATTATATAATGTATATATTAAAAAAACAAACATAAAAACTCCTTATGGAAAATTGTGTTCTGAACACATAGAATAGTGTCCGTTTATAAGAACTGGACTAAAAGGGCAATAAATAGAAAAGGGAAAGGGAATTTACCATGTGATATGCATTTTACACTAATTAATTTATGTATATTGTATATGTATATTATTTTAAATTAATATATGGTCGCACCACCTGACATTTTCTGGGTGGTAAAATCTGAAATCTTGTTTAATAATGAATTAATGCTGTCTTAAAAGCTGTAAAACCAATATGAATCAACACCATACATTTTTTGGATAAAAAATGCATTTTAAAACTCTTTTGCTTAAAATTATTATTTTTTTATCTTTAATTTTTTTTTTCTTATTTGACATTGACCCATATATTACAAATATCATTATTATTATTAATATAGAAATTGCATATAAAATTAATATAATTATTTTTTAAATATCATTATGCGTTTGGGCAGTCATACCACGACATAACCTGAACTAACCTTGCCTTGTCATAAAAAGTGCAAATTATCAGATATTTTGAGAGACTAAGACTTTGTTTTGGCGGACATCTGTTTTTAATTTATTATTAAGCAGTGCAGCAGGTTTGTTTTATTTTTTTAAGAAATAATAAAAGATTATGCAAAATTACTAAAAGTTTATAATGACAAATTTAAACTTGCATCACTCATGAATCTTCAAACAGTAAAAAAAAGTGATCAATGCTTCATAAGAATGAAATAAATAAATAAAAGAATTAACAAATGTACAAACAAACGGTATTGCCAGGTGTGTGAGAGGAGTGTATAAGGTGTTACGCACCTGTACAGAGTTGAGGTGGCAGTACCCGTTTAGAGGGAAGCGTATGACATGAGTGGAATCGTGGTTCCAGCCTGCGTTGACAGAGTTGCACATGACGTCTCCTATCTCTGGGAAGATGTCCTCGATGAGGGCTTTATCGCCGCTGAGCGTTATCCTCTCTCCCAGCTCGGGGGCCACACGCACTACCACACACTCACACATGCGTGATGTGTACCTAGAGTCCTGTTCAGAACGCCAACGCTCCAGCTCAGCCTGCAGAGGCTGCAGCTGGAAATATCGGGCCTCCTCGTACAGCAGAGAGTAGTCCTACACACACAGATGCACAGATAGATGGCACAACTGATATTTAAGGAACGGTTGACCGAAACATGAATATTCAATCTGTATTTATGGCTGTTACGATACTTTTATTGTGTAGTGATTCGTCAAAGTATCTTTTTACTACCATGTTTCAATCATGAACAGTACAACAGCATATTGGCTCAGAACAGCATAATGGTGATTCAAAATTAAATTAATTTTAATTTTTGGAGGATTATTCCTTTATTATTTCAAAACCTCTATATAGCAATAATACTTATGCAGCGTCCGATTTAAAGTCTTACCTTAAAGTCATCTGGGATGAGCAATTTTGAGGTCCTGAGGAAGTTTAATATGTAGCGAAACATGTGTCCATCCCGATCTATAAAATAATGCTGCTTCAGACTGTCCAATACGATCGGCTCTGTGCCATCAAACAAACGGCCAATCCTGAGAGAGGAACAGATATTAAAATATTTAGATGTAACCAAAACACAACTTGCTTTCCTACACAAGGTTTATCTCTTGTGAAAACACACATAAACATATACAGACATATACAACGCTACAACGAAAGGCCCGCCTCAGCATTCATTCGATTGGACAATGGGGAAAAAAACGTGAATGACGCCGGGTGCTTTTCAGCTCAGAGCACTCCTACAAAAACACAAGGCTCCTGGGGTTCATAAACACTCACTGCCAAAACTACTTAAAAAGGATAGCATTTATGTTATCAAAATTCTGTTATATATTGTGAAACATTATTACAATTTAAAATAACTTCTTTGACTTTCTACCTTAATATATTTTAAAATGTGATGGCAAAGCTGAATTCTCAGCATCATTACTCCAGTCTTCAGTCACATGATACTTCAGAAATCATTCTAATATGATGATTTGATGTTTAAGAAAATTTCTTAATATTGTTGAAAACAGTTGAGCATGCTTAATATTTTTGTGGAAACATTTTTTCTTTCATAAATGTATTTAATGTCAACTTAAAGGTCCCGTTCTTCGTGTGTTTTTGAAGCTTTGATTGTGTTAACAGTGTGCAATATAACATGTGTTCATGTTTCGCGTGTAAAAAAACACAGTATTTTTCACACAATGTACTTATCTGTACACCGCTGTTTTCACTCTCCTAAAAACGGGCTGACGAGTTCCTTGTTCTATGAAGTCCCTCCTTCAGAAATACGTAACGAGTTCTGATTGTGCCAGCGGTTCCTTTGTTGTGATTCGACAGCAGCTTAGTGCACATGGCACGGTTCCTGTGTTGTGATTCGACAGCAGCTTAGCGCAAGTTGTACGGAAAGGTCACGCCTCTTAACGGGAGATGTATGCGGCTATGCGCTCAATGATCTCTACAGCGTCCCTGGGAAAGCCAAACAAAGGTGATTTGACTCCGGGATGAAAATAACAGCGTCTCGACGACATGGCGACAAACACACTCAAACGCAACACTTCCTTTTCTCCACGCGGCCGTCCTCTTCTCCACGTGGGACAGCAACAAGACCACGCCCCCTTTTTTCGCGTATTCTTGTGGGCGGAGGTTAGTCTGTTCTACTGTTCTACTGACGTCATTTATGAAGGAAGTACCAGGATGTAGTCCAAGCCGGCCGTTCGCTGTAGGCTTTGAAAGGGAACTTCTGTTAAATAAAATATCTCGCTTGGCATTGAACTTTGAGCTTTATAATTTTACAGGTATTATTTATGCTCTAACAGCAACATTACACACTAACTAAAGTTTGAACAATGGGATCACGAAGAACGGGACCTTTAATGCATCATTGCTGAATAATAGTATTTAAAAAGTCTTTAAGTAGTGACAAAAATGACATTATTTTTGTTTGAAATGCACTACAAATGTTGTCATGTGAAATTAATATATAATGATCCTTTCTTATAAAAAGATTTATCTTAACTACAGCAATATTGGAATCACCAATGTAGTGCATTTTGCATGCGTCTAAAGAGATGTCAGTTTGCAGAATAAATGACCATTTATTGTTGACCACAACATTGTTGTGACTTGCTGACCCTGGGAACATTGAGAACTTGTGGAAGTTTGAGAACAACTGTGCTAAAATGTTAAAAACAATCTAACATCATCTGCATGACTATCCGTGGATTCAGTGGATTTTTGACAGTTCTTTCGGTCAGCACAGTCTGGCTAAACCGTAGCCTGCATCTGCATCAGCATCATGGAGGGCATGGCTGGAGGCGGCGGCCATCACACGCAAATGTCATCATCCGGCGCCCTGCTTCCTTTCTCTTTGATGACTGCGTTGTCATATTGATGTTGTTTGTGATAAAGTAGCCAAGGGGCGAATGGATCACAACTGTCACTTATGCCAATGCTTTTCTCTGAAACATCTATTTGACAATTATAAAGGCTTTTCACGGCCTATACTAGATTATACTAGACTGTGTGGACCCTATATGAGACAATATGTGTGAGACTCAGTATTTCCATGCCACTGTAAAGGACAGTGGGAGGCGGAAACCGTGCAAGACATGTGAGCAGTTGTGAGACTGGATGCTAGTCTGGCTCGAAGCGCTTCAGGCTCATTTTGGCCTGTGCTCTGATGTTTGACTCAGTCAGCAGCTACAAGACAATAATGCTCTTTGGCATTGCAGAAATATACCGGTCAGTGAGCTAATGAGCACAGACAAGACACATACACACAAAACACACTCATATGGAGCAAACACACATCATGAAGGACTTGTGTTCAGAGGATGACATGTGTTTTAGAAATTTTAGGCTGACTGCCAAACGCATTAGATAACGGTGAAATAAATGGTATTTAAATGGGTAAAAAGAACACCTTCCTGGTGTTCTATTGCACAACACTGTCCATTTCTGTTTGTTTTGCATCTGTGTGTGTGTGTGTGTGTGTGTGTGTAATTTACCTGGACTCTGGGTATTTGGTTAATGTGGCCAGGCTGCTGGTATACATGTGACCCCCTACGTCAATGTGCACCGGCGCGTTGGTCTTCGTGAGCTGTGCAGGTGTGGGGATGCCAGCTGTGCCCAGCGGGGAGACCGGCGAATGTGTCAACATAGGCCGGGTCGACATGCCCACACTGTTGCTGCGATTTTCCTGAGAAAAAACAAACAAAAAAAGAGATGATAGGTAAGATTGCAGAAATTTCAAGATTAATATACATAGCAGAAGGTTGCTTCCTTTCTTGGGACCTTGTTTTTCACTTTTGGATTGTGTGCAAATGCATAGCATTATTCAATGTGTTGACGTAATTTCCACTGAAACAGGAAGACAGGGCGGGACATATCGAACAGCTCCTCCCCTTTTTTAAATAGCCAATAGCGTTTTGTGTATATCACAGATCGGCCAGAGCCATTCAGTTTGGTAAATCCACAGTGTCCTCAATCTCTAAATGTTTCTCCTCCTAATCTCAAACATATTGCTTTAAAATATAGCATTTTGTGCCGACTTCAAATGTGTCCGATACGTTTTCTGGCATGCCGACTCACGCATTTGACACTGACGTGACTTCATTCGCCCCCAAGAGAAAGCATATTTACATATTGAATCGTTCCCTATCCCCTGTATAGTGCACTATCCATTCACCATGTAGAAAATAGTGAATGTGTGAACAAGTGACCGATTTTAGCTGCAGCATCAGGGTCTATTTGGGGGTGGGACGCTGTAGATTCTAGAGAGCATTTGATTGGACGGAACATCTGATGAGAAGCTGAAGTGCAGAGTGATTTCATCAAAATCACTGATCAATATTGGCTTATGTGAGTAACTGTACGTTTTGAATGCTGTACGTTCTGAATGCGAATTTTGTCATCATTTTGAAACATACAAGCTCATAGATAACAGTAAGACTAATACACTCTAAAAAATGCTGGGTTAAAAACAGCCCAAGTTGGGTTGAAAATGGACAAATCCAGCAATTGAGTTGTTTTAACCCAGCGGTTGGGTTGTTTTAAGCAAACATTTAACCCAACCGCTGGGTTAAAACAACCCATTCACTGGGTTAAAAACATTAAAAAACATTAACAAACCACACTCTTTTTTCAAGATTTATGCATTTCAATTAATAGTAAAATTTCATAAAATTGAATTGAATAATCCTCACATATTATGAATTAAGAATTTTAAATGAGTAAAACAAACTGGAGCTTCATAAAACATTTTGTATAAATCCTAAAATTTAAATTTAAATGTATTTTTATTATTATTCATGAATACAAATCACAGATGAAATGGTCTATTCCCTTGTTCCATTAAAATTTATACAAAAATGTTTTATCTAGTAGTTTTTTTCTCATTTAAATTTCTTAATTCATAATATGTAAGGATTATTCAATTCGATTTGATGGAATTTTACTAATAAAAGAGAAAAAAGGAGTGCAGGAGGATGAGAATATAACTTTGAAGCTATATTTTTTAAGGAAACTATGCACAAAAGTTGTATGAACTTTCTATGATACTTTTATAGAGACTGAACTTATCCATCAAGATTAGATCGGATCATGAATGGACCAGGATGGAGGTGGTTGAAAAAAGTAACAGGGATTTTTGACGTCAACTGAAAAGGAAGACATTTCAGAGGCTTTTAAAACAGAGATGCTCACGCAAGGGCTAAAGTTGTGTCATATCACAAAAGGAAAATAAAACATGCCTCTTAAGCTTATCTTCATTTTTAATTGAAATAATCTTGCATTGAAATGTAGAGAATTTGATTTTAAAAAATTACATTCACATAGAGTTGGAAATGATGCATTTTTAGATTATTCAGTCCATGACCCTCAATCAAAATTTTTGTCTCTTTGTAGTAAAATGTTTTACTAAAAAAAGTTGATATATATATAATTCTTTTTTTTGAATACTACATCAATGTACTGTACACAAAAGGAGTGTGTATAAGTTAAAAAGGTGTCAATTTTGGTTTCATGTTGCCTTGCGTTTCTATGCCACTAGCCGAAACCAAAGAGTCTTCCAGGTTCCCACACAACCTAAAGCCCTCACTTTTGCCTCAAACTCTCTTTGTCTATTGTTAGGAAAACAGGTAGTTTGGCCACTCAGAGTGCCGTTTTTGCCCTTTTAAAAATGCCACAGGGCACATTTACACATACACGTTTCTGGGAATCAGTCTCTGCACACTAAAATAGAAAAGCAGCTTCTTCATTTTGGTTAATGTGTGTGTCATGAGTGTGGAATGGGAGCGCAGTGCTAAATGGCTCGCAACATAAACACAGATAATCACTTCTACCTTGACAACTGTGTTACAACAAATTAAACTGACCCATTGTAGCATTAATGGTGATTTCGCTGTCAGCGCTAAACAGCATTACAGTAGCCACACTCACTTTAGCCTCCTCGTTCCATTGGCTTCGTCTGACATAATATCTGCTTGTGCTTGGAAATAAGTGTTTGCTAAATCTCAAATGGTCACTCTCTACCGAGCCACAATGAAACAGCCATGGGCCAGATTTCCTTTAAAGATGATAAACAGAAAACAAGTCAACTGTAACATAAGCATACTTGTGTACGTGCAATATATCAATGCATTTTTGGCCCAGAGTGGAGTAATGTTATCCGAGTCGACTGTCTTACAGAATGAAACCTGCTGAGAGAATGAGTTCAACAGACTGGCTTATACAGCGACCTGCAAAACAAGCATTAACCCTTGGTAATACACAGAACATGTGCAAGTAAACATGTATCCAGGCTAGCACATTAAAGCACTAATATGATAAACATCTCTGGCACAACTGGGCATTTTAGCGGGTGCAGTTCTCTGACGGTGGCTGAATGGGGCGTTACGCCTACGGGGAGAATATCTTGGGTCAAAGAGGCATTTTCTCATGCAAGAAAAGCCTTTTATTTTCTGGCTAATTTTTCATTCACAGTCTAGACAATGAGGAAATGAGAGCATGGGCTGGAAAACTTTTGCCTTTATTCATTTGGCAGAGACTTTTTGTCAAAAATAAATACAGTCAACTTATATATACACGCACACACATCAAAAAGTAATATGTGCCTTAAAGAACACAGCTGTGAACTGCGCAGTGAAAAGAAGCGTTACATGAATAAAAACAACTTATTCCACAATTGTGGATGGTGCTGGAAGCCTGAGAAGGGTGAGCTATTGGCTCTGTCATTAGCTTAACTTAAGAAAATACACTCTGGAATTGTGGATGGTGCAAATAAACAAGCAGGAAACATGAATTATTAAAGTACTGATGTGAGTTTAAAGAGAGCTGAGCTCTCTGCAGTGTTTATGGTGACCAGTAAATGCCCATATTAGAATATTTCTGTAGATTATTTGTGATTTAGAGTGCGAGGCAGAAAGGGAGTTGTTAAAGGGATGGGAGTTATATAAAAAAATGTCCTGGCTCTTCCAAGCATTTTGGCAGCCCAATATTTGAAGCCCAAAAAGTGCATCCATCATTTATAAAGAGTACTCCACACGGCTCCGGGGGGTTAATAAAGGCCTTCTGAAGTGAATCGATGGGGTTCTTATAGGAAAAATGTCCATATTTAACATGTTATAAAGTAAAATATCCGCCTTCTGTATACAACTTACGGAAAAAGCATAACGGGTGCGACGATGACGTCGGACTTAGCGTCAAAAAGCATAACTGGCACGGCAATGACGTTGGACATACCGTAAGCATTTTGCGCTTAATTTGAATACGGAAGACGGTCCGCCGGAAGCTATATATTTTACTTTATAACATGTTAAATATTGATATTTTTAATATAACAAGAACCCATCACACTTTTTTTGGGCTTAAAATTTTGGGCCGCCATTCACTGCCATTATAAAGCTTGGAAGAGCCAGGACATTTTTTTATATAACTCTGATTTCGTCTGAAAGTAGAATGTCATATACACCTATGGATGGCTTGAGAGTGAGTAAATCATGGGGTGATTTTCATTTTTGGGTGACCTATCCCTTTAAGATATATAGATGTCTATAGACCTAGCCAGAAACATTAGGATAAAGGGTAAAATTACATTTAAATTTTATTTTAAAATAAATAAAAAGTAAAAAATGTCAAATAGGAAATACTTCATTGCTCGATTTTGATTATGAATATAAATATATCCATCCATAATGTGTTAATCTGTGATTTCTTAAACAGTAGTCAAGTGTTATAAGGCAATACCATATAAGCCTCATGTCTCAGGATCTAATATTGGTTTAATTAGTCTATATACTAGCTTTCTAAATTTCCCATGACAGTAAAAAAAAAAAAAAAAAGCACAACCATTCAAAAGTTTTTTTTTTTTTAATGAATTGTTCTGCAAGGATGCATAAAATTGATCAAAAGGGACAGTGAAGGCTTTTATAATGTTACAAAAGATTTCCATTTCAAATAAATGCTGTTGTTTTAAAGAATCCTATAAAAATATTGTATCCGAGTTTCCACCAAAATATTAAAAAAAATGTGTCGAGCAGGAAATCATCATATTAGACTGATTTCTGAAGGTGACACTGAAGACGGAGTAATGATGCAGATTCAGCTTTGCCATCAAATCACACACATTTTAAAATATATTCAAATAACAGACAGCAGTTTTTTAAACTTTAATATTTCACAGTATTATTTTTACAGTACTTTTGGATCAAATAAATGCAGCTTTGTTGAAGCATAAGAGACTTTTGAATGGACCTGTAAATGCAAGACATGTAAAATGTTTGAGCTAAATAATGCAGATGACTCAATGGATGCATGAGGTAAAAAGTCTCTCAAAGTTTCAAAGTCTCTGACCCAAACGCTTTACTGTTAACTCATCCTCACATGTACAGCGAACTGAGGAAGATATGAAAGAAAACAGAATAGACTCACTTTACATCAGTTAATTAGCAAGGAGGGAACAGGATATAATTGGATGTGAATGTGAAATTACGAAGTGTCATAATTGACAAAGCCTTTTCAGCTTTTTTTCTCCAGGATGTTTCTCCAGCACTCTCTTCCTCCTCTAGGTGTCGCTAATAGATATTTACCGCAAACTTTAAAAAAAAGAAAAATACATGCTATGATTTTAGTGCATGGCAAGTCCAAATACTTGAACATTCATAACCACAATACTGCCAAGTTTGTATTAAAAAAGCACAGATCTGGATAAATATTTTAGTGTGTACAGTAGTGTAGCTGTAGAGCACTGTTTAATTCTGATCCTCATTAATATTATGTATTGCAGCTGAAGAACACACCACATACAGCTCATCTCAGGTATTATATTTAGGAGTCATTGGTTTTTGCTGGAGCCCTTGCACAGGTGCATTATTAGCTCATTCCTCTGCAGGCAACAAATGCTTTTATTTTTCACACTCACTTCCATGCTGAAGGGTGAAGACATCAGTGCTTTTAGTGCAGCCTACTAATAAAAGCATAATAATATTCATCAACATATAAAGAAATCAATCTTAATCACATCCCTAAATGGACCGCCATTGGCATTTGTGCTGCTAAATGCACACACTTAGGTGCAGTATTGGGGAGCAGTGGCAGAATTCAAAGTTAAAGGCTTAGTTCACCCAAAAATGAGCTCACCCTCAAGTTGATCCGAACCTGTACACTCTAAAAAAAAAAAAGGTTCTATATGGCACCAAAAAAGGTTCTTTGCTCGTAATCATAGGGGAACCTTTTTTAGTGCTATATAGCACCAATTTTGATTCTTCAGCGGTTCTTCAGAGGTTCTTCACCGGTTCTTTGACTAAGGTGCTATATAGCACCTCTGAAGAACCACTGAAGGACCAAAATTGGTGCTATATAGCACTAAAAAAGGTTCCCCTATGATTACGAGCCAAGAACCATTTTTGGTGCCATATAGAACCTTTTTTTTTTAGAGTGTATAAATGTCTTTGTTTCTTAGATATTTTGAAGAATATTGGTAACTAAATAGTTGTGGGGCACCACTGACTTCCATAGTATTTTTTTCTCCATACCATGGAAGCCAATGGTGGCCCACAAATATAGCTATTTGGTTACAAACATTCATCAAAATATCTTCTTTTGTGTTCAACAGAACACATACGTTCATACAGGTTTGGAACAACTTGAGGGTGAGTAAATAATACTTTTAATTTGTGGTTATACAGTACACCATCATAAGAAAATTGACATGAATGAAGTAAATCTGGGATTTGCTGACAAATGCTCCATGCAAAATGACACACGCAGATGAGTCAAATTTGACATCCCACGGTTGTTGCTTTAATTCGTTCATTTGCATAAATACACTTGGTGTGAAAACACAATTGTTCTCTGACTGATGTGACTGACAGACAACAGGGCCGCTGGTGAAACTGATCTTGGAACTGTTTAGCGCTATTCTAAGACTTTTTGTCATTACTTCATACGGATGTGCTAAATACATGAAATCGCTATTACCTGTGAGGGGAGCATACGAGGGCTCTCTCCGTTGAGTTCGCAATGAGAGGAGACTAGCGCGGTGACCGTTGGAGTGTCCGCGCGCTCCACGGTGGCGCGCGCGCAGAGTCTTTTCGGCGATGCCCCCGGTCCCGTAACGCTTACCGGATAGACGAGCGTCCGCGGGCGTTTGACCACCTTCTGCGGTTTGAGCTCGGCTTCGGCCTCGTCCTCGCAGTGCAGCAGGTGCGCCCCGTTGACCGTTTCCGGGGAGACGTGGAGAGGCGCTAACTTTGACCCGATGCCCGCAATGCCGTTGAGCGTTGCTATGGAGACGGCGCCGATGCAGTGGTTGGTGTAGGTCTTTGACAGTTTGGCGGCCCGCGACAGCATCTGCATTCTCGTGCCCAGAAGGTTCTTGCCGATGGCTTTATTCTCGTACCAGGTCGTGTCGGTCTCGCTGCAGTGATCCCGCGGACGCTGGAAAAAAGCCTTGCAGAGAGGATTGCGCTTCGAGAGATACTTCACGAAGCTCGCGTAGGGACAAAACTCCGTGGCGGTCTCGTACATGCGGGGAAGGTTGTCATCGTCCGTGTCTGATCTTTTTTTCGTCCAGGAGGCGGAACGAGACTTGTGGTACGGCCCGAGCGCTTTGAAGTACACAAACTTCCGTCCGTCCTCGTCCACGGCCAGCCCGAAAGAGTCCTCCTCGAGCTCGCGCTGGTTCTCCCGCCCCCTCGTGCAGAAGTACATGCAAGTCTCGAACCACACTTTGTTGAGCAGCCCGAACGGCGAGCTGGCGCTGAACACGGCCGACGTGTAGAGTTTTCTCAGGTCGGAGCGCGTGATGGCTTGCTTCTGCACCACGGGACCGGCGCCCTGCTCCTCCAGCTTGCGTATGACCGCAGCGAGCGCGAGGTTGGCACTGCGCAGCTCGGGGTCCTTGGTGAGGTCCAGCGTGCGGCAAAAGGGGGGCTCGTTCAGGTACCGGTTGAGCGAGCTCCGGATGCTGATGAGGGACGACTTGCTGTACAGCTGTCCGCTTTTGGAGCGCGCCTCCGAGTAGAACGAGCGCAGCACTTTGCAGAGCGCGTGCTTGTCCATGCTCTCAAAGTCCGTACTTTGCGCCTTCTCCGTCAGGTATTCCCGGAAGATTCGCACCGCGTACCGGGTGGCCAGGCGCGTGTTCTCGCTGAGCCTGGAGCGGTGCATGTCTCCCTCGGGTCCCGAGTCCAAAGCGGCGAAAAGCGAGTCCCCAGCCGCCGACTCGAGCTGGTCCGTATTCCGCATAAGGACCGCTTCCCCCGTTTCCACGGCAGCAGCGCAGCTGTCGGGCTCCCCGCACTCCTCCCACTCTAACTCGGCTTCTTCTTCTGACACTTCTCCCTCTTCCCCTGTGATCTGGATCTCCTGAATCTCTTCCTCGTCCGAGTATTCGTCTCTCTCCCGATCCCCCGCCATCGGGTCCGGTTCATCATCTCTACAGCAGTGGTCCCCGCTGCCAGGCATTCTCGCCATATTGCAGTCTGACAGTGTATGAGTCCCGAGGCACTGCGCATGCGCTATATTGGACCGCAGAGCTGAGAGCTTTTTGTGCGTTTTAGTGACCTTCAGCTACGAGAACAGGCACGCGCTCTTAAAGGTGCAGGAAAAGGGGAGCTAGATTGTCCACAATTAAAACACACACTTTCAAACTTGGATGGAGAGATAAAGCGAGAGAAGGAAGCAAACGGTCAGCAATACTCTGTATTGGACTGCAGATGAATTAAGCAGTAAATTATGCCTTTAATACACCCACACAGACACACACCTGCTAATTATTAAAGGGCTATGTAGCTCAGGCAGGCTGACTTGATTTGGGAGTTTCCAGTAGCAGCTGTGATCATGTCTAACCCCGAGGCCATCCATATACTTTCGAGCATGTGTGTATACAGCCTGTTTGTGTATGTGTGAGAGAATGTGACAGATGGGAGGGAGAGAGAGATGAAGGTGTGGTGAGCTAATTGATATTTCTGTGCATTGTAAGAATAATTTGACACAGCATAAAGTACAAAGCCACGGGTTTGTGTATGCAATGATGACCAGTAGGCAGAAAACCCCTCTAAACAGGTGAAACTGCACACAGTTCACCTAAAAATGAAAATTGTGTCATTATTTTCTCACTCCACCTCAAAGAATATGCTGAACACTTTCCGCGATTTAATGAAAGTGAATGAGGACTGGGGCTGTCAAGCTCCACATAAAGCACCATAAATGTATCACTAGCGGTCATCCACATCTTTACAGTCTATACAAGTAATAGAATACCAGAAAAAGACAATCTAAGTTTACTAAAAAACTTTAGATCCATCCTGAGAGAGTGAAGAATGTCTGGTTTTGTGAACGAATCACTCTTTTGAGTCGACTCATCTCAATGAACCAAGCCGTTTGCAAAACGGGCAGTCATTTCTGTTTCAGATCAACTCACTGAATCAATGATCCAGTCATCGTGGCTACATCGAGCTCACCTTGAGTCACTTTATGATACTTTCACGGTTCAAAATGTCAAAATGTGCCTTTTGTGTTTCACAGAATCAAGAAAGGCATAGGGTGAGTGAACGATTTGCAAATGCAGACTTTCATTTTCCTGTGAAGCAAGAGAGACTATTGTAACGTACACAGAGCCCCTCTGAAATGCATCATAGCTTATTTCAGGGTTTACTCGATTATGCATTGATATTTTTTATGTATGAATGATTCTAGAGTACTCAGGGTGAAATTAGTTTTAGCCCTGTTAATCTCTAATACAATTTATATGGCAAAATATGCCAGTTTTCATTTGAGTTATTACACTAATACAAGATCATCCTATACGAGTGACCTTGATCAAGAACACATTCCTAAGTGCTTCTACATTCACGCCTCTCTCCTCTCCCCTGTGTTTGTGTGTGTGTCGTGAGAACCCCGAGGCAACTGCTGTCTCAGTATGAACAGCACAGAGCTGAGGGTTTGGCTCTGGAGAATAAGGCAGATGTTTGTCTCCGGCGCTGTGCCTCAGAGAGAGGCAACGCATGAGGAAGCGGATTTTAGAGCTCAGTAGGGCTCAAAGCTAGAGGAGGGATGAAAAAAAAGCTCCATTCATCCATCAGCAAATCAACAGCGATCATCTGACTCATTAACTTTATACGGTCTTAACTTTATACGGTCTTTCCATAGTCTTGTAAACATTTCTTTAAGGAAAAGATATGGGCCAATAGCAAATAAGAGTGTCTGGATTTGGAAATGTTAATGCTATTTTAAAAGAAAAGTTTAAATAATGACTCTAATGTTTAAAAACAATAATAATAGTACAAATAATAAAATTGTCCTTAGACCTTGAATACAATATATTTATATAATAAAAGTGGTGCTGTCAAATCGATTAATTGTGATTAATCGCATCCAAAATAGAAGTCTGTGTTTACATAATATGTGTGTGTGAGCTGTGTATAAAATTATTATGTATGTATATATAAATACACACTCATTCATGTATATATTTAAGAAATATTTGCATGTATATATGGTGTGTATATATATGATAAATATTTTATATTTTATATGTAATATAAATAAATTATTTATATTACATATAAATATTTTATATATAAATATAAAAACACTAAAATACATATATGCATGTGTATTTATATATGCATAATAATGATACACAGTACACAT
Source organism: Romanogobio albipinnatus (assembly GCA_023566225.1). Lineage (NCBI taxonomy): Eukaryota > Metazoa > Chordata > Actinopteri > Cypriniformes > Gobionidae > Romanogobio > Romanogobio albipinnatus. The sequence continues at coordinate 13,184,295 of CM042256.1, forward strand.
ATTATGTAAACAGAACACATTCTTTTTTGTATGCAATTAATCGCGATTAATCGATTTGACAGCACTAAATAAAATATATATATTTAAATATATAGAATACATTTTTAAATATTTTATAAAGTAACAGTTTATCTTTTTTTCATGAGTTCGTTCATAAATATGTAGTTTGGTGAAGTCACACGACTTACACCACATGACATTTACAACCTGACCTTTGCCATGTCATAAAAAGGTCAAATTCAAAATCTGATATTTTTAGACTTATTGAGTGACACATGATGAGGGTCTGCAGGGATCCTTGCTATGATATAATTTCCTGTATTATTATTATTTTTTAACTTTATGCCTTCACTTCCCATCCCAAAAAACATTGAAAATACGTATTCAAGTCAAGTATTTGTATTGCATTTTCTTCTTTTTAAAATTAATTAATTAATTAATTAATAGGTTTCAGCGGGAAATGTCCTTGCCCCAAAAAGTACCACAAACAGAACTTTGAGAATAAACAATTACAAGGAACAGTCATGCAGAATCAGAATTCAGTTTTGTAGTCTGTAGTACTTGCTATAAGCACACTTTTTTGGGCCAGTCACTTTTAACAGTGTTCTGCTCCTGGGACCCTCCAGCATGAAACGTTTTGGACGTGTACCTCACCTAACACACCCGATTCAAATCTTTGCTCATTAGTAGAGTGCTCCATGACCTGAAAGAGGTGTGTCGAATGAGAAAGACCTCAAATGTGCAGCGCTGAGGTTCCCAGATGCTTAGGGGAAACCTGGCATAAAGTCCCTCGCTCAAGGCCACAATGCCAATATAACATGATGGTGAGCTCTGCAACTCGACTCCCCGGGTTTACCCTTCACTAGAACTCGACCAGCAGCCTTTGTTAGAAGCCCGAATCCTTAACCATTAAACTACCGGCACCCTTTTCGCACGGCCAAGGTAACGTTGGACCCGTATCTCATTTCTCTCCTCCGCACAGCACACATATATATATATATATATCTGTGTGAGGATGAGCCTCCATTTTGAAATGAGAGACCTCTCTTCTTTTGTCTCATTCTGTCATTCCTGCCCACAGGCATGTCACCAGAAACAGCTCTGACATCTCTCAAAGGAAAGAGAAGGAGAGCGAAAGAGAGCGCGCGAGAGAGAGAGAGAGAGAGAGAGAGAAAAGGAAAAAAAGAAACCCTCCTTTCCACATTTTAAATTCTCGTTAGCAGAGCCCATTTCACACCTAGATACCCAATTAGCAATTAGCAAAGCTTTAAAGTGCAGTCCTGAGCCGGGGCCCTGATCCCGGCCTGATTTGTATGCGCTTTGTGCAGATAGCGATAAGAGAGAGGCTGAATACATGTATAGTTTTAAATTTAATTTCATAATCATTTGCATGGCAGGGTAGCCTGCAGGCGAGAGGGAAAATAACATGCCCACTCTTCAAAAGGGAGATCAGGCTCGTTACATGGCTGTGCGGAGGATTGGAGAGGGGCTTTTTATGTGCAGGCAGGTAATTTGTTCCCTGACTAATCTGAAGAGATAGAGAAGTTCAGAGGAAGCACTTTTTAAAAAACAGTGTGAGCGCAGCATCACAAATCGCCTCTACCTCCAAGGCTTGGGAGAGAATGAAAGCGAGCGAGAGAGAGGAACACCAAGGTGCGATATAGCTGAACTCACTGCCAGAGCCCGAGGCTGCCAAAAAAAGAGTAACTACTGAATGTGCGAGTGTGTGTCTGGGTATGTACGGCTCGGATAGAGATGGAAACCATCTTTGAGCACACCAACGTGGCGTGCCATCCGGTGTGGGAGAGATGTAAATCGAACCAAACACCTGTAGTACATGACACTCCTCTCTGACCGCTGCTTCAATATTGCACTGCTTCGAGATATATTAGGGCTGTCAAACGATTAATTGTGATTAATCACATCCTAAAAGTTTGTGTTTGCATTATATATATATATATATATATATGTGTGTGTGTACTGTGTATAATTATTATGTATATTTTAATACACACACATACATGTATATATTTAAGAAATATTTGCATATATATACAGTGAGGAAAATAAGCATTTTAACACCCTGCTATTTTGCAAGTTCTCCCACTTGGAAATCATGGAGGGGTCTGAAATTGTCATCGTAGGTGCATGTCCACTGTGAGACACATAATCTAAAAAAAAAAATCCAGAAATCACAATGTATGATTTTTTAACTATTTATTTGTATGATACAGCTGCAAATAAGTATTTGAACACCTGTCTATCAGCTAGAATTCTGACCCTCAAAGACCTGTTAGTCTGCCTTTAAAATGTCCACCTCCACTCCATTTATTATCCTAAATTAGATGCACCTGTTTGAGGTCGTTAGCTGCATAAAGACACCTGTCCACCCCATACAATCAGTAAGAATCCAACTACTAACATGGCCAAGACCAAAGAGCTGTCCAAAGACACTAGAGACAAAATTGTCCCTACTGTGAAGCACGGGGGTGGTAGCATCATGCTTTGGGGGTGTTTTTATGCACATGGGACAGGGCGACTGCACTGTATTAAGGAGAGGATGACCGGGGCCATGTATTGCGAGATTTTGGGGAACAACTTCCTTCCCTCAGTTAGAGCATTGAAGATGGGTCGAGGCTGGGTCTTCCAACATGACAATGACCCGAAGCACACAGCCAGGATAACCAAGGAGTGGCTCTGTAAGAAGCATATCAAGGTTCTGGCGTGGCCTTGCCAGTCTCCAGACCTAAACCCAATAGAGAATCTTTGGAGGGAGCTCAGACTCAGTGTTTCTCAGCGACAGGCCAGAAACCTGACTGATCTAGAGAAGATCTGTGTGGAGGAGTGGGCCAAAATCCCTCCTGCAGTGTGTGCAAACCTGGTGAAAAACTACAGGAAACGTTTGACCTCTGTAATTGCAAACAAAGGCTACTGTACCAAATATTAACATTGATTTTCAAATACTTATTTGCAGCTGTATCATACAAATAAATAGTTCAAAAAATCATATATTGTGATTTCTGGATTTTTTTTTTAGATTATGTCTCTCACAGTGCACCTACAATGACAATTTCAGACCCCTCCATGATTTCTAAGTGGGGAGAACTTGCAAAATAGCAGGGTGTTCAAATACTTATTTTCCTCACTGTATATTATATATATATATATATATATATATATATATATATATATATGATAAGGTTGCACGGTTGAGGCTCACGCAGCCTCATGAGGAGATATGGAAACAAATAAGCGCCGCTCACACACAGAAACTCAGTTAACATACTGCGGTAAATATTCAAAATGTGAAGTTTTTATATTTATAACATACGATACAGTTAAGCAACATCACACGACCAACGCCCGTTTCACACATACTCCGTCTGCAGTGCGTATGCGGTGCGTATTTTTTTCCATACCCATGTTAACGGATTACAGCTTTCACACTGCGCGCGGATGCTGTCCGTCAGTCCGTTCCAGGTGCGGTGCGTCTGCAGCAGTCCGGCGATCGTTTCCGTACCGAGTCTATTTTTTGCTGTGCTGCACTGCGGAATTAAAGTGACAGCACATTGTTCGCTTTAAAATAAACATGTACTGACACGGAAATCTAGTAATTTTACCACAGATGTATGTAATTTAAAATATACTCTGTTTCAAAGTCAACACATGGCATTTTTTTCTCGGGTAAAGCAAGGAAACAACACCTTACCTGGCATTTAGGTTAAAAAATTGAAATAATGGAGAGCACGTAACGTTACGTTCCTGGAGGTGGAAAAACAAAGGTCTTTATGACCTGCTTTTAAAAGGGTTTAAAAACGAAAGAAAAGACGAGAGTCGGCTGTTTCTATTGTAAGTTTCTAATTTAAAATGTTTATAGGCTATAAGTTATATTTCAATGTTTTGCCACTTGTGTGAGCTAAAGTATAGGCTATATAAAGTTATATAGGCTATATAAATATAAAGTAATGAATTGAATAAAACGTTGTTTAAATGTACTACGTTAAAACGTGACATCTATGAAAGTGTAAACAAAGAGAATTGCAATTCTGACAAGCCATGTTCAGTAACAACTTTTGGATTTGAAATAAAAATAATAATGAATAAATGCTGTGTTTGTGGTATACAACCGCGGATCAGTTGCGCGCTGCAAACGCAGCATATATGAAAGAACAACAGCGCGTGCTGCTCCTGCACCGCATACGCACCGCAACACGCACCGCATACGCACTGCAGACGGAGTATGTGTGAAACGGGCGCAAGAGTGCTTAATACCATCACGACTGAAAATGTGACCCTGATTTCATATGAAAGCTCAATAAACAAGTAATTAATATTAAGTCACTTACATTTTAGACGCAATATTGACCGTTTTTTGTTGTTGTTTCAGCAGCGAAAATAGTTCCAAGACATAGAAGAACCATAGCACATCTCACAGAAACACTCAGCCATGATTCATAACTGAAGGATTCAGCCTTTTTAACGAATTGGTTGAGTCAATGACCCATTCATAAACAACTGCCTCATTTCTGAACGAATCAGCCGCTTGAACAAATTATTTGAATGAACGACTCAATGACTCACTCATTTAGATGGTCATCTGCCACCACCTACTGGCGGTTTAGTTTCGTGTATTATATATATATATATATATATTAGGGCCGGGACTTTAACGCGTTAATTAAGATTAATTACGCAAAAAAAAAAAAAAAAAAAAAAAAAAAACAATTAAAAACCACACTTATTTTTGCACCGCGGAAATTTTTCAATGAATGAGTTTCGACGGACCGATTATACCGGAGCACCAACTAGCGTTCTTGACAACAACAAACCACAATGAACATGAACGAAGAAGCTGACGAGACCGCTTTGCTTGACCCCGTGGATGGGAAATTTTGTTTTAAAAAACAAAAGGATGGAAGCGTCGACAACAGCATGGTTGTGTGCAAGCTATGCAATAAAGGAATTTGCGTATCACCGCAGCACATCGAGCCTCAAATATCACCTCAACGCAAAACACATAGGAGTTAGCATCGTTAGTCTGACTCCGAGTAAAGTTAAAAGGACCCACACCCAACCCACACTCCACCAGATGACTGGTTTCAAGACCAGGGTAACTAAGTCACTGGTCTGCTGGACTGAAATAAATAAACAATATTTTGTTGATTAAGCTTATGTATTCGGTCATTATTCAATGGTATACTAAAAATCCATGTGAAAAAAATTACTTCTCACTGTTCTCAGGTCAAATATTTATATGCAATTAAAATGCGATTAATTTCTTTTAATTAATTACAAAGCCTCTAATTAATTAGATTAATTTTTTTAATCGAGTCCCGGACCTAATATATATATAAAAAAATATTTCCAACATTTCTCATTTGTAAATTCAAAATATATTTAAAACAATCTCATAACATGATTTAATGCAGCTGTAATTTTTCAGTGTAAATTATTTAATTTGATTGGTAACAGCCCTACAGTGTCTTATTATTATAATTTAATATATTCTTCATTTTTCATTATAAATTCTAAAATTTGATCAATACATTTAAAACAATTAGGGGACAAATGCCCTTCATAAAGATTAAAATATAAAAATGTCAAAGCTGTTGAGCCCTGTCTATCTCTCTCTCTCTTTTTATTTATTTATATATATATATATATATATATATATATATATATATATATATATATATATATATATATATATATATATATATATATATATATATATATATATATATATATATATATATATATATATATATAAAAATTTGTTTGAATTTGTTTTTACCTTTTCTTTTTTGTTTTAGTAATTTTGCTGTGTGTTTTTGTACTTTTTATTCATTTTTATTTATTTTAATTCAAGTTAATGAGAAATTTAGATTTTGCAACTAGCTGAAATAAAATAAGTAAAACAAGTTTAAAAAAATATATATATTTTTTTATTTGTATTTTTATGTTTATTTTTCAGTTTATTTCAAATAAAAAGTTTCTATAGTTTCAGTAGTTTTAGTTAACTGGTGCTAGATGGTTCCCGTTTAAGTCTGACCATTAGGCATAGGCTATTGTTAATTTCACATGTCTGTGGCGCAGAGAGAGAGACAGAAAGATGGAGAGCCTTGCATGACATCCTGCTCTTAATCTTATCCATATTCATGGGTGCATATGCAAAGTATGGATGTGTCGGAGAAGCGCTGAGGATTAGAAACCTGTGTTTGAGGTGATTCCAAGCTCACATTAACATGTTGAATATTCTACGAGAATGAGTCAGAAAACTCAGCAACTCTGCCCTGTCCGTGGGCAGCAATTCCGCTCGCTGCATGCGATCCATTGTGTGCGTTTTAGTGGGTGATGGTGTTCTGTACAGGAATGCTTGTGTTCTCTACGAGACCAATTACATTTGTACTTTATGATCCCCTACAGTTATACAAGGTTTCTACCAGATTTAACAGATGAGGCTGTGCTGACTGCGTCGTCCACATGCCGATTCTGTCTGTGCAGTTTTCTCAGGAAAGCAGCAACCTTTATTTCAACAGGCCAACTGCAGAGGTCAAATCTGGTTCCAAAGAGGTCACACCAGGTTCCAAAAGGTCAGTGTTGCCAATTCAGTGATTTTGTCACTTTTGTCAAAAGTCTAGCGACAAAACTAGCAACTTCTTAGACAAACCTTATCTAGATTCTTCCCTCACTCACTGATCTATATTTATATAAATCCGTGAAATCGCCACTATGACGTCATCTAGTGACATTTAGCTACTTTCAATTGAAAGCAGTTGGCAACACTGCAAAAGGCGTGTCGAAGATCCATTTTTGGTTCCTTTCAGTGAACAGTTCTTAAAAGAATCACCTTTTCAAAGTACATTTTTCAGTGTTGCCAAATTAGCCATTTTGTCATTAGATTTAGCGACTCCCTCGCCCCTTTTGAGGTTTTTAAAAAGTCCAGCGATAAATATAGCAACTTCTTTTCTCACTCACTGATCTATATTTAAATAAATCAGTGAAATCAAGCGTTCAGATTTAGCTACTTTCAATTGAAAGCAGTTGGCAACAATGCAAAAGGCGTGTTTTGTCGTGATGCCATACAAGAACTATTTTTTGGGTTCCCAAAAGAACCTTTCAACAAACAGTAAGAAAAATGCAGTTCTTTTAAGAACTATGATTTAAAAAAAAAATAATCTAAAGAGCACTTTTTCCAGTATAAAGAACATTTTATGGAGTGGAATGGAATTATTTTACTGCATGACAGTATTCACAATTTCTGAAAATAATGTTGAATGTGTTCAAAAAGTAGTGTGTTCAAAAAGTTTTCATGACACTGTAGATGAACAATACCTGGATTCTCTGAGATTCTTCAACCAATGGACACTTTGCTATCCCATAAAACAACATGAGCTGAAGAGCCAGATAGATAGATAGAGATAGATAGATAGATAGATAGATAGATAGATAGATAGATAGATAGATAGATAGATAGATAGATAGATAGATAGATAGATAGATAGATAGATAGATAGATAGATAGATAGATAGATAGATAGATAGATAGATAGATAGATAGATAGATAGATAGATAGATAGATAGATAGACTCTAAAAAAAAGGTTCTATATGGCACCAAAAAAGGTTCTTGGCTCATAATCATAGGGGAACCTTTTTTAGTGCTATATAGCACCAATTTTGGTTCTTCAGAGGTTTTTCACTGGTTCTTTGACTAAGGTGCTATATAGCACCTCTGAAGAACCACTGAAGCACCAAAATTGGTGCTATATAGCACTAAAAAAGGTTCCCCTATGCAGGACCGTGCACAGACCTTTTGAAGGGCATGTGCTGAAACTGAAAAAGGGCACCCCCTCTGTTCACCCGCCCCTAACACTTTATTATCAAACACACATGACATGCTTTATTTACATTTGAAGATTTGAAGATGAAGATTTTCACTATTTTTATTGGGGGAAAAAAATGCCTTTTCGAATTTCTGTGTGATGGGAAAATGAAGTAGAGCAAGTTCGGCAAAACGTGGATTCGAACCGTGATCAATTTGCGTCAAAACTTCAAGCCATGCGCTTTACCCCTGCACTATCATGGATATCATTTACATGGTGTCTTCTGCAATTCTGACTGACCCAACCAGACCTTCTGTGAAAAAGACGGCCTATTTGCACTTAATGTAACGACAACATTACTTTAACCATGTTTTACTACACATGTGAAAACGAGAGAGTATAGAGATTCAAAAATTAGCGAATATGTGCATATATCAACAACGTAAATGAATTAAACATGCGACCATGATATTATTACATGTTAACAAATTAATTGTATTAGCAATCATAAATCAAAGAACAAATTTCTAAGAAATATATTTTACCTAGATGACCTTGATCACTCAGTCACTTTGTGTAAGTTCCAGTAGGAAACGGCGTGGGCGCTCTTGACGGTCTATGGGCGCACCTTTGCTTATTTATGATTTTTCGGTGGCAAAAACAAATTAAATGTGGTTGTATTACTTATCAATATATTATTAACATTTTACAAAAGTCAAACTCAAATGCAGTTACCAAAACTATTGATTTATTGAAGCAGGAACAAAAAACACTACCACCAAAAAAAGGGCACTTCGGAGTGTAAGGGCAAAAAGGGCATGTGCTCTGCACAGGTTGAGCCCTACCTGTGCACGTGCCTGCCCCTATGATTACGAGCCAAGAACCATTTTTGGTGCCATATAGAACCTTTTTTTTAGAGTATAGATAGATAGATAGATAGATAGATAGATAGATAGATAGATAGATAGATAGATAGATAGATAGATAGATAGATAGATAGATAGATAGATAGATAGATAGATAGATAGATAGATATTTCTCTAGTGCACGCTAGTATGCCGGTTTTGATGTTCAATATAGTTGGCCAGGTAACCTATTTAGACAGTAGGCTATAGCCTATATCTAAATGCCAGGTGACAGTACCACACACATCCACTTGGACAACAAAAGGCAATTCCACGAGCTGGTAGCATGTGGTACCACAGCTGTGATCAAACAGAACACAACTTATAAGATACACCGGTCAAAGAATACACTTAAAGTGAATCACGCGACTAAAATGCGATTCCATTGTAACATGCGCACGTGCGTCTTGTTCCTCGCGCTCTGAGCGTTCAGCAGCTGTAGCGTATTAGACCAAAAGAATGAAGGAATGCTCGACTTTAAACATCGCGGTTAAAAATAACAACCTCCGCTAAACACAAATAAACAAGAAAGACATCCTCGGCCACATTCAAAAGTGTAAACCCACTCTAGTCGCGATCAAAGCTGCGGTTTGACAACCCCCCCAACCCTTATAGTACGAATATAAAAGCAGCCGCCGTGTTAAAGAAAGAATTTCATAATCGCTTTCCACATACGCCTCTCATTTAAAGAGCTTGCTTGCGACTTTACATCATATCACATCGCGAAACCTAATCGAGGACGCCATTACAATATCAGTCAGTTATTCGAGGCTACGCTACAGAACAGTTTTCCATGTGATAACGTAAACTGCTTCAGGTGTCGTTTCGCTCTGCCATTACACATATCGGGAAGCGACAGGATGTAAACTGGGAGAAGATAAATATTTTTGTCCCAAACGCGCTCATCCTCTGGCACATGCGTACATGCAGCTGCGCTCTGAAGACCCACTGCCTCTCCGTAGAAAAAAAACCCCACAAAGCCCAATCTGGCGCTCCTCACCTGGAACATGGGACATCCAGCGACGTGTCACCTCTCCGTGTTTGGGCTCCTGTCCGCGCCCCTCGCTCAAGCGCTGAGGAATGGAGCCCAGCTGAAGCTGAATTCACAGAGAGTCGCTCCAGGGGTTTCACAACCCCTTTGGGCCAGACCCGGATAGAGAAAAAGAGAGAGAGGGAGAGAGAGCGCGCGCGCTCTCAAACAAACGCCCCTGCAGATCTCTGCTCACTTCAGAACAACTAGTGAATTAACCGATCACAAGAATGAGCAGTTGTAATACAAAAAATTAGCAGTTTCTCTTATTCTAGGATGTAAAAGGGGAGTCTGGTGATGTTTCTGCGTAAAACAGTCGTCCTCCTTCCTACATCTTGCAGCGGGGAGGCAGATTTGAATGGTTATGATTAGTTTTGATGGAACGCTGCCGCAGGCGCTTCCTGCAAATGGATGGTGAGTGCGCGCACGGGCGCGCTCACAGAGGGGGGAGAGGGTCATTACACAGATTGAAACCTATGTCACGGCTATGCAAAACCTGCAAAAATGAGGGAATTTTAAACTTGTGAAACGTAATGGAAATTAACAAATGTATTATAGTATTTTTTTTCTAATTTTCCTAGATCTAAAACGACATCTAACTGGAAAAGTCATGGAGATTCATTGTTTAAAAGGTGTGGGATCTCTCATTTTAGTGCAAAATATGAACTGTGAAACAAGGTGGGGTTTTTTTCCTCACCAGTTTTGGTGTGACTTGCTGAATATGTTTATTGCATTGATAAAATAATACAGGCACTCACACATTAAATAGGCTGTGCCATTCAAAACATTTATAAAAGCACATATATTTATTACGCATGCTATTAAGGAAAAGGGACTGGAAAAGATGGTAGGATAGTGAATGGCAACAGGACATTTCAAATAACACACACACACACACACACACACACACACAGCCCTGGGGCAGGAGCATTATGGCTGACTCCACTGTTCCAGTCTTTCTCTATGGAGGCAGACTTTACCATCAGCATCCTATCTTTAGTTAAACAAATGCAGCCAGCTTTCTTTCCTTCTTTGCTGCCAGTGTCTCTGACAGAAGAAGGGATGATAGAGGGTATTAATCTCAGTCCATTCCCATCGAAAGTGCTGCCACTCTTCTGCATCTCCGGTAATGAGACGCATCATTTATCTGCCTGTTCTCTGCGCATCTAAGTTGTCAGGCAGAGCCACGAGGGCGGTTTTTGTGTGTTTGAGAGATTCTAGCGTGTGCTAGGAACGCATGGCAAAGCGAGAGAAGGTATGAGGAGGGAGTAGGTGTGTGCTGCGAACTGCGCGAAAAAGTGTGTTTGCATATGTTTATGTGCGTGTGTGGCACCTTCTCAGTTCACTCCAGGCACTGTGAGAATCAAACAATTTCATGCAGCGAGCAGAAGGGGAAATGAACTGAGCCGTGAGCCATAATAAAATTATCCAAATGTTATTATGGCGCCGGCTGCCTCTGTCCTACTTTAATACACATTTCAGCTCCTCCGGGTCTCCTGCTGGCACTAGCCCTGCTGAATAAATCAACATTAGCTTATGTCTAAATTATTAAGGAAGTGACTTAGGCTCCTGTTTATTGTATAAATTATTAGGAGGGTGAAAGTGTTAAATGCTTGATTTTCCATTTAAAATTCAAAATTCCCCAAGTAACGACTATTTCTCGGAGTTTCCGCATGGTGTGCTTGTGTGAGGCACGTGCGCATCCCTGCGATAGAAACAGACAACGAGTGTTTGCGCGTGCACGTGCGTAAGGATAAATATAGGCCTATATAAATCCCCGGGGTTGACATGGTAAGGTGAGAGTGAAAATTTCACTTTCGAATGTACATTTTGATTGGACGAGCCGCATTCCAGGGCATTTCAAATGCTTATAAAAACACATCTGGGATTTTAATGGCTATTATTTATAGGAACACACATAAAATGTCACTACATGACAGATAGTCTTATCGGTGAAACAGGCTATATTATTACACCTGTTCCTCAGTTATTTGCTCAAAAAAAAAAAAAAAAAAAAAAAAAAAAAAAAACGGTGCTTTTTAACCAATCAAAACAGCTCTTTGTGTTTTGGAACTATGCTGGGGGACAAAACGGCTCTTTTAATGAGCCAACTTTTCATTGTGCCCCTTCCTTGCGTCTTGTTGCTTTATCAGCAAAATAAAAATAAATAAAAATGATTTTGTTAGGCCTAAATGGCATTAAATATATGCAACTTTAGTTGAGGTGGGCTACACTGTAAACCCTAAAGCTCAAAATAATGAATTGGTTTGAGTAGCGCCAACTCAAATTAAACAAATTAGTTCAAACGAATGAACTTTTACGACTATTTAGAACTTTCTTTTTTTTCTTTTGAGTTCTCAAAACTTACATATTTTAAGTAATCAGAATTATTTCATTGTTTTGAGTTTGTTATATTGTTTTTTGTGCAAGATTAACTTTAAGTGGGAGATTTAGTAGTGTTTAATATTTCTTTATGCTAGTTTAGAAGAGTTTCTGTTATGTTGATTTTTTGTAGGGTTACCATCATGGTGACGGGTGGAGAATGAGCTTGGACAGGCGGCGTTTATTGAATTGGCTAGTTAAAGGTCCCGTTCTTCGTGATCCCACTGTTCAAACTTCAGTTAGTGTGTAATGTTGCTGTTAGAGCATAAATAATACCTGTAAAATTATAAAGCTCAAAGTTCAATGCCAAGCGAGATATTTTATTTAACAGAAGTTCCCTTTCAAAGCCTACAGCGAACGACCGGCTTGGACTACATCCTGGTACTTCCTTCATAAATGACGTCGATAGAACAGTAGAACAGACTAACCTCCGCCCACAAGAATACGCGAAAAAAGGGGGCGTGGTCTTGTTGCTGTCCCACGTGGAGAAGAGGACGTATTGCGTGGAGAAAAGGAATTGTTGCGTTTGAGTGTGTTTGTCGCCATGTCGTCGAGACGCTGTTATTTTCATCCCGGAGTCAAATCACCTTTGTTTGGCTTTCCCAGGGACGCTGTAGAGATCATTAAGCGCATATATCTCCCGTTAAGAGGCGTGACCTTTCCACGTGCGCTAAGCTGCTGTCGAATCACAACACAGGAACCGTGACACGTGCGCTAAGCTGCTGTCGAATCACAACACAGGAACCGTGCCACGTTTGCTAAGCTGCGGTCAAATCACAACACAGGAACCGCTGGCACAATCAGAACTCGTTACGTATTTCTGAAGGAGGGACTTCATAGAACAAGGAACTCATCAGCCGTTTTCAGGACAGTGAAAACAGCGGTATACAGATAAGTAAATCGTGTTAAAAATACTGTTTTTTTTTACACGCGAAACATGAACACATGTTATATTGCACACTGTAAACACAATCAAAGCTTCAAAAAAACACGAAGAACGGGACCTTTAAAGCTAGTCAAGTTTCCACTAATTACTCAAATATTTTAAGTTCAGAGCAATTAAAAAGTATGATTACAAAATAAAAGCATGCAAGTCCTGCTTACTTAAAATGTACAACTTTTTTTGGGCCAACTTATTCGGGTTTGCAGTGTACAGAGACACTACAGATACAACTAAATGTAAATAATGAAATAACACAATCAGGATTTGAAGTAGGCAATGATAATGTTACCTGATTTCATTGTTTTGCGCTTTCAGTCACTCATACAGTTTCAGGTCAATAAGCTTTGCACAAGAAGGCCTCATTATTGAAGTCATCAGACTATTTAACACTCAAACCATACATGTGTGTTACAATCAGGAAGATCAGAGTGGCATTCTTGAACCTTCCACACACCTCCCATCACTTTCATTTGTCTGGAATATTCATTGGGCTGCTTAATATTACACAAAACCAAAGTGTGAGCTTGCATGAATATTCATTGTCAGATTGTATTGTGTTTAGCCTCTGGCTTTAACTGTCACATAAAACCTTTGAGTGTGTGCATATACACGTGTATGTTTTTTGTGTTTCCTATGTGTGCATCTGAATGACTGACTGTGCTTTTGCAATTTTCATCATTTGTTTTGGGGTTTAAATAATGTTTAATGACTTGAGTCTGTGAAGTCGGATTAACACACACACACACACACACACACACACACACACACACACACACACACACACACACACACACACACACACACACACTCTTTGATGCTCTTAGTCGGTAGTTTGTGCAGCTTTCTATGTGCGTTGTGATGAAGAATCTCCTTTGTAGTCACATGGGAAAATAAATATTTTAACAGACTAACTGCTGAGTTTTTTCTTTCTCCAATTAATTTAAATGGAGCAATTAAGATTTAAATTTCCATAAATAGCTGAGGGAGGGATTGAAGGGTGGAGGGCTGTCTCTGTTACAGTCAAGAGCCTAGGGATTAACCACATTCTTAATTATAAATAAAAATATAAACATTGCACCCTCTTCCTCACTCCCTCCCATTCTGATTTATACACAGGATTCCTGCAGCTTTTAACCAATGAATTTACAGGATTTCTCCATTATTCTCACAGTTGTTTGGGATAAGGATATTAAAATAAATAAATAAAAACTCACAAAAATTGATTGAAAATGATTGCAAAACACATTTAAAAAAAAAAAAAAACAGAGCATAACCTGATTATATTAAACAGAAATTCACACAACTTTTTAAAATGTTATGAATTTACCTATTTTAAAGGCCACGAAATCAAACAGTATTAAAATAATTAAAACAACCTTTCCAGGTTTTCCATGAGCATGCACACAAACTCATTCTGACTCCAGGAAGTGAAAGAAAGGGACTGTTATAAAAGTGTAAAAGGCCGGAAGAAGGAGACTGACTTATGAAAGAGGAGAGAGGAGCTAAACAATACCAAAAAATAAAATCTGGTTCTTATCGTCAATAGATAAACAAATCTGCTCAGCATTACTGGAGTTTCAGACATTTTAACAACGCAGTTTAAGGATGTGCTGCCCTCTGCTGTTATAGAGATGTAAATGCCTGCAACAGGAATTTTGGAGGCCTATATATCTAATCTATATATTTTTTTTAACTCTGTGAGTGGAACCAGTGCCCTTACATTTCATCCTACTCGTCAGATTGTCCAACTGCGCATGCGCACATCAATAATTCATATTTATTTTGAAAATATTTACATAATTTTAAGGGTAGGTTAACGGTAGGGGTATGGATGTTAATAAAGCATCAAATCACATGACAGGTAGCATTTTTTGATGTCAAATTGTGCTACCTACTGTTTTAATGGGAGGTAGCAAAATCTGACACAGTATGGACAAGTCGACAGAACACCGGCTCCCATAAGAAATTCAAGTTATTTTTCTTTAAAATAAAATAAAAATATATAATTATACTTGTTGTCAAATTATTGTGTAACAATGACTTTACACCGCTTGGTTAGATAATTAATCAGTCTAAAATAACGTAGTTACAAGTTTGATAGAACTGAGACTGTGATTATGCCTTATTGTGATGTATTAAAACAAAATAAATACTTTTGAAATCCATCTAAAACATTAGGCCTACACTAGTAAACCATTTTTCATTGACACTGTAAAAAGTGAACATGGGTGTAAGTTGGATTACTAGAACTATTTGAGTCCATTTACTTCGGTCTTTCTGCTTTCCTAATTGTAATTGATTATTGTACACTCATTCAACTTAGAACGCATAGAAAAATGAATACAATAAGTTGGAATGCAGTGAAATTAAGTTAGACTAATGTAAATAATACACTCAAAAAAAAGATTTTGGTGCTATATAGCACCATATCTTAACATGTTCTGTATATGGTAGCAGTGCTATATAGCGCCTTAAGCCGGGTGCACTCTAAAAAAAAAAAGGTTCTATATGGCACCAAAAATGGTTCGTCGTAATCATAGAGGAACCACTTTTGGTGCTATATAGCACCATATCTTAACATGTTCTGCATATGGTAGTGGTGCTATATAGCACCTTAGTCAAAGAACCGGAGAAGAACCTCTGAAAAAACGCTGAAGAACCACTGAAGCATCAAAATTGGTGCTATATAGCACTTAAAAAGGTTCCCCTATGATTACGAGCCAAGAACCATTTTTGGTGCCATATAGAACCTTTTTTTTTTTTTAGAGTGTGCATACTGTGCGATTTTGGCCACGATTTGGCCGTCTGAGACAAATTTTGAAATCCTAAAAGATTTCTCTGATCCTAGGCTAAAATCTGAAGTCTTTGATCCTTAGTTTGACAAGTGCACCGACAACCGATTAATGACCGTTGCGATCAAATTTTACCTCTGACAAAATTCTGGCAGTGTCAGAAGATTTGAGGCGCAATCCTGCAGTGTGACTTCTCCTAGGACGACCGTCAAATCAAGAACCAATAGGAGCGCAGAACCTGATGACGCATTTCGTGCGACAACATCAAATCA
Organism: Romanogobio albipinnatus; assembly: GCA_023566225.1. Lineage (NCBI taxonomy): Eukaryota > Metazoa > Chordata > Actinopteri > Cypriniformes > Gobionidae > Romanogobio > Romanogobio albipinnatus. The sequence goes on from CM042256.1 coordinate 13,200,444, forward strand.
CAACAGGGAACATGTCGAAAAGAGTCAGGTGAATGAAAAATGCCACCGCTTGTTTTTGATGTTTGCTGAACGCTATCATTGTGTCTGTGAATGCGGCTCACCGTTACCGAACGTCTCACAGATTGATGGCGTAAAACTCAGTCCGTACGAGTCTCTTGCTTGCGTCCGTTTTTCGCGTCTGACTGTCGTACAGTCTGACATAATGACAACTGAGATCCTACAGTGTGACATGCATTACATCGGGGATCATGTTCGTACAGTATGACAAGCAACATTCGCAGAGGATTTAGAAAAATCGCACAGTGTTCAGGACCCTTTAGTCAAAGAACCGCTGAAGAACCACTGAAGCACCGAAATTGGTGCTATAGCACTTAAAAAGGTTCCCCTGTGATTACGAGAGCCATTTTTGGTGCCATATAGAACCTTTTTTTTTTGAGTGTAGGACTGAATTAACTTAAATAATATAAGTGTGAATGACCTAGTAAAATGAAGTTGATAAAACGTAATCATTTAAGTTGAGAAAACCAATTGAAGTCATTTTTTCAAGTTGATCCAACTGTTCGCTTTTTACAGTGTGTGTTCTTAAGAGTATGAGAATGAGCTAGAAGGACACAATATGTTTGGGTTCGTGTGTCGGAAAAATCGTGCATTTTAAATTCAAAAGTAAAATACAAATCATGCAATTATACAGATTTCTGACCGCGACATTCAAAGACATGACATCCATAACATTAAGGAAAAAATCAAATGTAAAAATACTCTATACAACATTAGATTTAAAAGGGAGAAGGCGAGGACGGAAGTGAAGGGCAGAAGGGGTTAATTCCCACAGAGTGCACTGAGAAGGAAAATGATCTGCATTACTATGGTGATGATCTAAGCTCAACCCCTGATTGCCAGGCAATAACCCGTAGACCAAACAAAACCGTTACATTTGCTTAGATGTGAGAATCCCATTCAGTTATCGATTCAGTAGTTGATGAGGTGCAACTGCTAAAGGATGTTCAGTGACTGGCTGAAATCTTCAAAGTGGATTCTATTGGATATGAGGTCTATGGGCTGTGACTGGCATACAGGGCAGAGCGTTTTAAGCGAGTCAGACCATTAGGTGGTTCTTAGCTCATTCTTAATGATTAAAGTCAAGTGTTCAGAGTCATTCTGTAGAAGATTTCTACACAGACGCCCACACAGTGACTCTAGATCAGATCGGTCTCTTTGAGCTCATTAATGCTGCTTTGCTGTTCCTCCTCAGTGCCTCTCACTAGTCATACAGAAGACAGCACTTCTCCAGCCGACTCCCTCTCCTTCTTCTCTGCCCTCTCCAGGTCCAGCACTCTGAACGCTGCCTGCTTGGCCATGAGCTGAGCGTGATCGCTGGGGTACGTTTCTGTGTCCACTACCCGATACGGGTCAATTTGGAAGGGGCTCTTGGAGAGAACGTCGGCATAGCGCCGCTTCAGGTCAGGGTCGGGACAGAATAGATATTCATACACAGCGGCAGCCAGGATGCCCCCTATTAAAGGGCCCACCCAGTATACCTAAGAGAGAGAGAGAGAGAGAAATAATAAATCTTATTCAAAAATATACCGTGGGGTCCAAAAGTCTCAGACTTATGACTATATATATAAAAACACAAAAAATTGTATGATGTAAAATGTATAACATATATAAGATTCTGCACCAATATGTAATATTTAAGATTTAATTTAATGAATTTCTTTTAATTCAATTGAATTAAATAAATAAATAAACTTTTAACTCAAATTGTGTTTTATGATTTAGAAAAAAATAAAGACATGTTATGCTGTAAAATCCATAAGATATTATAAAGTTATAAAATGAAAATATTTAAGACTCTGCACCAACATATAATATAATTAATTAATTTAACTTCCCACTAAAATTGTGAGTTTTAGGATTTAAAAAATAAAAAAATAATAATGCTGTAAAACCTATAAGATATTATAAAATTATAAACAAAAGATATTTAAGATTTATTTTAATACATTTGTTTTAATTAAATGCAATTCATTCATTTCACTTCTCACTCAAATTGTGAGTTTTACGATTTTGACAAAAATTTTAACTTAAAAAAAGACAAAATGTTATGATGTAAAATTAAATATTTAAGATTCTACACCAATATATACAATTTAAATTGTCCTTTAATGAATTTGTTTGAATTAAATTAGTTAAATAATGAAAACAATTAAGAAATGTTATTATGTAAAACTAATATAATTATATTATTTCATAATCTGCATTAACATACAATATTATGATATTTCTTTTAAGTAATTTAAAATAAATATTCTCAATTAACTGAATGAATATTACACTTTTCACACAAATTGTTATGCTAATTTCAATGAAAAGTAAAAATATATTACATTTAAAATGTGAAATAGCATATTCATTGATGGTCTCAGATGTTTTATTAATCGTGTTCTGCATTTTTTGTGAATATGATTGAATATATTGTGGAAATGATTTTTTTATGAAGTATACTTTCCTTTCCTTTCCTTTCCTTTCCTTTCCTTTCCTTTCCTTTCCTTTTCAGCCCAGTAAATAATCTGTCCTGCTCTTATATCCATGTCTGATATATGCATTTTATCAATGTGACAAGGATATCGACTCCAAAAGTGCGCCAAAACTGGATTACTAACTGCTCTGATGATAGAAATAGAAGTGGGTGCGACCGACTGCATAGCACAGGCCAGATACGTTTCCCCTACACAACCGCACAAAACCTGTGTCCAAAAATGAAGTTCATTTTCCAAATGATTATATATACAGTATAATGATCACCAGCAACTCTCATTAGTGTAACAGTACCAGTTTGGCCTTCATGTGGCTTCACGCCTGATGTATTTCTTTCTTGAAAATCTTTCATTGATGAAACTCACACCAACGCCTTGAAAAGGGCACTGTGTTTAGCATACTGCAAGTGCGGTAAACACTCCATGAAAGAAATGTTTTGACCTTTCTAATATTACAGCACCAGTGGGGAGACCCTGTATCAACCGTGATGACAGCAGCAGTCACTCAGACGCGCCGCTCATGAAGATACATAACACTCGCATGTGCATGTAGGGAGCACATCAACAAGTGTCATGCACCGGTGTTATTTTGAATGTCACATCTGTCTGGTTTCTGACTGCTCTGTAATATTTCAAGTAGAATGACATTTCGCACAAGCAAGAGAGCTGCAGTATATGCACTGGCCTTAATCACAGGCTTTCTGATATTCAGTACAGCACGATTGAGAGTATGGTGCTTTTATACAACGGTTCGATACATATTATAATGCACTGAAATATTCAAAATTAACTAATCCAGTACATCAAGCCTCATGTCAAAGGTCTGTGGTAGGTCAGAGATAAATGCCTTCTTGTGCCAGATATAGTTCAGGCTCCTTTGTAGGAGTGAAACAAAGCCAAAATTCTCTTCTTAAAAAAGTTTTGGCATTGAATCAAATTCTCATCAGCGTCACTATTATCAATCACAGTTCCAAAGGCCTTGCTGACCTTCAATCTTTATGCACACAAATATTAATGTAGGGTTTAAAAAAGAACATAATAGGGCTTTTTTACACTTGAAATAGTTAACCCTGGGTATTCATTAGGGGTGGGAATCTTAAGGCACTTAACGATTCGATCCGATTAGCGATCCGATTCCCAAAACGATTCTTAACATACTTTTTTGGTAACTAATTATCCTGCTGTGCAAATACATGTACTTTAAATTTTAACCAAAATTGGAGCTAACATGGTTTTTGTTTATAGTTAGAATATCTGTTTGACAGTATTGCCATATTAAAAATGATTATGAAGATTTCTTTCAATACTTTTATTTTATTAACAAAGTTATATTCAAGATTCACAAGCTCTAATGAAACATAGTAAGCCATACAATTGCAATTTCAAAAGTGTGACTTTTTTTTTTTTCAGTTTCTTTAAAACATTTAACAAAAAATGTCTTTAAAGCAAAAAAAAGTTTACTTTGGATAGAGCCACAAAAAAAATCTTAAAAACATAGGCTATTGCAGAAGAAAAACAACTTTAGCGCTCGCTGAGAAGCCAAATTCAGTGTGTGCGCATAACATCTCACGTGAGAAAACTTGCCGAGCTGCAACAGTCATGTTAGAGACATTTAACGAATCACTCACCAAAACGAAGTCTTTGTTCAGAATTTTCCATTCGTTTGAAACATTGTGCAGTAGTTCAGCAATATTCGATAAGTCATTCCAAAAATTATGCCTCGGTTGTTGGTAGGTTTATGTCCCGGCCACCGCATCGGAGATATAGGAGTGTTATTAAGCATTAATGGCAAGGAAAGCGCCTTAGCCTACTTGAGCACAACTTCATTATTTTGGCTCAGAATTTCGTTTGTTGGAAATATTAACTTACTTTAGAAATGCTTTTGAAATTAAATAATTTTTTTAAATGGGGAGGCAGCCACAGCGAGCGCAGACACAGATCGGCCAGAGAAACGGAACAGCGACTGCTGTAAGGCGTTTGTGCAAAACTGCGGAAAAACTGCATAAAACGTGCGGGTGTTGAACCCTCTCACCAGGAAAAGCATCCCTACGGATGCGACGCCCCTGAGCAGGTCGTAGTTTGTCCATTTTATCTTAAAGGAAGCCAATTCACCAGCATACGAACATTCACCTATCAACAGGTTTTTCTGTTTGGCCGGTGACCACGCGCGCGCTCACAGTGGTGAAGTGGCCCTTTGAATTGAACAGAGAATCGATTCTGAATTTTTGAGAATCGATTCTGAATCGTTGGATAACGACTCGCAATGCATCAACCTTTTCTCCCACCCCAAGTATTTATAAGATGTCGTTTCACGTTGTACATTTCTAAACCCTGGGTTAACGTTCTTATTGCAGGGTCAGTGTCATTGATTGGATGAGCGCAGCACACAACCTTGTATTGCCGACTGTACTATTGAGGTTATACTGAACGGATACTTCAGACTATAAAGGTAAAAATGAAACAGTCTTTTCTTCAATCAAATTGTTGCGTTTTCGGTCAGCATTTGACATTTTCCCTCTCAAACGCTGAATTTACTGTTTCTATACAATGTGCAGTGTTTCCGTGACTGTCCAAAGCACACAAATATGAGTATGCGATTGGTTGTCTGTCGCTAAACATCTAGCTTTAACATTCTAACACGGCATCGTTTCACACTCTACAAGTTTGGCACTGCAATGCGGGGTTAACACTGCAAAAGTGATTCTAACCCTGCTCCGGAGCAGGGTTTCATAACCCTGGGTAAAGAGTGGTGCTAACCCCACTTCTAAATTACAAGTGTGAAGCATTCCTTTACCTGGGGTTACCTAGCGGTGTTTAGAACGACGATAAATCGGGGTTAAGCGCAGTGTGAAAAGCCCTAAAGAGTCTTCGAGCCCTATCATACAGCCGGTATGCTAGTTTCAGCTGGACGCAGTTATCATTTTCACATCCAGCGCCATGTTGTTTAAATAGCAAATACACTCACGCCCATCTGTTAACCCATGGGTGTGCTGGTCTGAAAACGAGGTGTGTTCAGGCGCATTGTTGGTGCGTTGCTATTTTAAGGCAACAGAAAACGACAGCGCCATGGACCATCAAAACCTGGTCTAAAGTCAATAGCGCAGTATTTTAGGCGGGTGCTCAACGCACGTACACTCTGCTTTTTACACACACAGGGTCGCGCAGCAGCACACAAACATTTTTAAATATGAAAAATAAAAGGATTTCTCTCTGGAGAAGAGTTCAGTATTTCCATATAAATAGCGAATCCGCCATGGTGCAACTGGCTTTTAGAGGGAATGGGAGATGAGACACTGATTGGTTTATTGCACGTTACGCCCAAAACACGCCCATGCCGACCGTTTTTTTCCTTCATTAAACTATCAAAAGTGGATTCTGTTGTTCTGTAGATTCTGTATGACTGCGCCTTAAGTGCACCTGCGCTTCAGACCATGCGCTCAGAACGTTAAAATAGGGCCCTATATTATGTTTATCCAAACATGGAAGATATTGTGTACATCTTACCCAATGGTCCTGCCATTCTCCCATGACGACAGCAGGACCAAAAGAGCGAGCTGGATTCATACTGGCTCCAGTGTACGGGATCTAAAACAGACAAAACTTGTTACACTTGTTATGAATTGCATGAATTTTGCAACATTGTGCCATTTTTGTAAAACTCAAAAAATGTACTTAAATTATACACTCTAATTGTAATTTTAAATGCTGTGTTGTTTACATTTTTTAATGACATTTTTATTGCAACGGTTGGGCTTGTCCTAATTTGACCCAAACATGGCTTGAAACAATCCAGCATTCTTAAGGGTGATACAAGTCACTGCAGTTTCCAGCTGAAATGAGCACTTGTTGCAGTAAAACACTAACAAATTATGATTATGGGTCTGATGATCAATTAATAAAGACTTATTTTTGTGTGATTTCTTTTTTTCCAATGAGCCTGGCTTGGAATTTTGAGAAGAGAAGAAACTCTAAAAGAAAGTGGGGAAGAAAGGCAAAAAAACAAAGTGAGAGATAAAGAGGTAAGGAATGAGTGAGCTGAGTGACAGTGGTTTGGCTCTTTAAATCATAAATCTGCTCTAAAGGGTCTTAAGTAGTTTTTGTCTCAGTGCCAGGCCTAAATACATGAGGGCATGTAGAGGGCATCCCACTCTCATGCCAACTTTCTTTGCAACACAAATGAGCTTTCATACAAACACCTCATCTGCAGATTCTGCTGGGATTATTGGCATGGAAATACCACTATCACTTGGGATTGTAGCTAGGCTACAAATTCTCCAAAGGAGAACTAAGCAGTTATACCCCAAGAGACTAATCTTTATAGGATAAAGATCTTCAAGCACTGCTTAAAAATGTGCTTGACAGTGCAGGATTGAACATTTTAGTTATACAAGAAACATGCTTTGGAAATCGCTTGAAATGTATAGCGATGCAATTTTACAAAACTAATTTAATGTTTTCTAGTGGTGCAAATCAAGAAAAAAATACTCACAGCAAACAGATGGCCGATGCACACCGACAGACCAATAGCCAGCGCTGCCGAACCTTTAAGATCATTGCGCTTGGGGTCACAGGTGGCAAATACGGTGAAGACAAGCTCAAAAGTGATTATGAGCTCTATCACAATAGCATGACCAGTGGAGATTTCAGTGTTAACCTGCAGGGGGAGATAGTGAGTTATTTGTATAGAGTGAACTTTATCTACTACTTTCTTGACACCAGTGTTTTTCAATCATTCTCCTGGAGGCCCCTACCACTTACAAATTGTAGGGCTCACACTAATGAGACATGCCTAATTCAGGTTACTGAGTAATGATGATTTTAATCATATGTAAAACGTCTAATTAAAATGTCTTAAAAGTGATCGCCCAAACCTGAAAATGTACTCAACCTCATGTTGTTTTGTATGACTTTTTCTTCTGTGGAACACATTTTTGGAAGATATTTTGAAGAACGACTCAAATGCTTTTTGCTCATACAATGAAAGTCAATGGGGTCTAAAACAAAACAGGAACCTATGGACAAAAAAAGACGAGCAATTTTGGGGTAAACTATACCTCTAATTAAAAATACTCACAGAAGTCACTCCCAATCCTCCTCTCACTGATGTTGGTGTCACTCCGTACAAGATGGCTGCCCCCACCATCGCCCCCAGGCATTGTGCCAACAAATAAAAAAAACCCTTTGCCAGGCTCAGCTTCCGTGTGGCAACCATCGCCGCTGTAACGGCCGGGTTGATGTGGGCACCGCTGATGTGCCCGAAACACTGGACGAGGGTTGCGATGGATAAGCCAAAGCAGAGAGAGATGAGGACGAGGTCAGCAGGTGGAGGGTTCTCCTGTTTTACTGCCCAGTTGATGGTGGATCCCAGACTAAGCAGCACAAATATTACCATGGCTAAGAACTCCCCCGAAACCGCTCGCCAGAATTCCTGAGTCCACACACCCTTGAAGGCTGCCATGACACGGTTATTGCATGAGCAAGACGACACACACCTCCTTAAAGAAATAAAATGAGAGAAAAAAATGTTGATCTGTATTTCCCCATACAGTGATTCATACCCATACATACCATAAGACCACAAGTGAAAATGGTTCTGTTTTGCATTTTTATTGCATTCTTTTTTCAATAACAAATTATATTATCTGCATAACAATTAGGATTTGATTTGCTGTTTCGAAATGCTGTTTCATGCATACTGAGCTTTTTACACTGTTAAAGACTTGGATTCCCATCCTAAACATGGACAAAGTAAAAAAAAAAAAAAAAAGTTTTTGAGACGTTTGATAGAGTGTCAAAAATACTCAAAAATACTAAGTTTCGGAGTATGGGTATATCTGACGTCAAATAGGGCGGAATGTCCTTGTACGGGGCGTACAGACAGTGAGCATTGTCACAGGACTTCACGAAATCAACAGTGTCACCAAAGAAGTGTGTTTTTGGTTGTCAGGGCAAGACAACCCTGCACGGCTTCCCAAAGAACCCAGCGTTAATGGGACAGTGGATGGAGTTTGTTTTTCCGGAGCAGCAACAGAGTTGTGCAAGTGTTTTTTTTTGTTCCCTGAATCTCGCAGACAATAGTTTATAAACAATGTACAGTTCAACTCCGGATTAGTAGCTCGTCAAATGCTGAAAGATGGAGCAGTCCCAGCGATTAAGGTTCATGGTCTTATGTTGGAAGCAGGCGGTGAGTAAAACTGCTTCAAATGTCTTTGTGTTGTTAGCTATCGATCGTTCGTTCAAATGTGCTACTATTCCATTGTTTTTCTATGTAAACACGCACTAGTCTGACGTGCAAAGCCGTTCCGTTTGCTACTGCTAACGTTAAATAGCATACAGTCGTTTAACCAAATTATGTCCTCATAAACCATGAGTAAACACACACAAATGTAAAACTTGCGAGCATGACAAGCCACTAAGCATACACTCACCTAAAGGATTATTAGGAACACCATACTAATACTGTGTTTAACCCCTTTTTGCCTTCAGAACTGCCTTAATTCTATGTGGCATTGATTCAACAAGGTGCTGAAAGCATTCTTTAGAAATGTTGGCCCATATTGATAGGATAGCATCTTGCAGTTGATGGAGATTTGTGGGATGCACATCCAGGGCATGAAGCTCCCGTTCCACTATATCCCAAAGATGCTCTATTGGGTTGAGATCTGGTGACTGTGGGGGCCATTTTAGTACAGTGAACTCATTGTCATGTTCAAGAAACCAATTTGAAATGATTCGAGCTTTGTGACATGGTGCATTATCCTGCTGGAAGTAGCCATCAGAGGATGGGTACATGGTGGTCATAAAGGGATGGACATGGTCAGAAGCAATGCTCAGGTAGGCCGTGGCATTTAAACGATGCCCAATTGGCACTAAGGGGTCTAAAGTGTGCCAAGAAAACATCCCCCACACCATTCCACCACCACCAGCCTGCACAGTAGTAACAAGGCATGATGGATCCATGTTCTCATTCTGTTTAAGCCAAATTCTGACTCTACCATCTGAATGTCTCAACAGAAATCGAGACTCATCAGACCAGGCAACATTTTTCCAGTCTTCAACTGTCCAATTTTGGTGAGTTCGTGCAAATTGTAGCCTCTTTTTCCTATTTGTAGTGGAGATGAGTGGTACCCGGTAGGGTCTTCTGCTGTTGTAGCCCATCCGCCTCAAGGTTGTGCGTGTTGTGATCTTCACAAATGCTTTGCTGCATACCTCGGTTGTAACGAGTGGTTATTTCAGTCAAAGTTGCTCTTCTATCAGCTTGAATCAGTCGGCCCATTCTCCTCTGACCTCTAGCATCAACAAGGCATTTTCGCCCACAGGATTGCCGCATACTGGATATTTTTCCCTTTTCACACCATTCTTTGTAAACCCTAGAAATGGTTGTGCGTGAAAATCCCAGTAACTGAGCAGATTGTGAAATACTCAGACCGGCCCGTCTGGCACCAACAACCATGCCACGCTCAAAATTGCTTAAATCACCTTTCTTTCCCATTCTGACATTCAGTTTGGAGTTCAGGAGATTGTCTTGACCAGGTCCACACCCCTAAATGCATTGAAGCAACTGCCATGTGATTGGTTGATTAGATAATTGCATTAATGAGAAATTGAACAGGTGTTCCTAATAATCCTTTAGGTGAGTGTATATAAGTTAAAGTACATACCATTGAGACGTCATGAAGGATGCATATCGGAGATATGAAGGATGCAATACTACTCTATAGGTACTCAAGATTGACATGAGATTGAATGTTTCGCCCCCCCATTAAATGTTTTTTGCTTAGAAAAGTATATATATATTTTTATCTTTGAGTAAAAAAACTTTACATATATAAAAACTATGTGTGTGTGTGTGTGTGTGTGTGTATATATATATATATATATACTATATATATATATATATATATATATATATATATAATTTACATTATATTTATATTATACTGTATATGTTTTTAAATTCTTAAATATATACATGCATGTGTGTGTGTAAACATAATAATTATACACAGTACACAGACATATATTATGTAAATACAAACTTTTATTTTGGATGTGATTAATCTATTTGACAGCACTAATATATATATATAAAAATATATAAAAAATATAAGGTTTTTTGTGCACACACACTAATATATATATATATATATATATATACAGGGAGTGCAGAATTATTAGGCAAATGAGTATTTTGACCACATCATCCTCGTTATGCATGTTGTCTTACTCCAAGCTGTATAGGCTGGAAAGCCTACTACCAATTAAGCATATTAGGTGATGTGCATCTCTGTAATGAGAAGGGGTGTGGTCTAATGACATCAACACCCTATATCAGGTGTGCATAATTATTAGGCAACTTCCTTTCCTTTGGCAAAATGGGTCAAAAGAAGGACTTGACAGGCTCAGAAAAGTCAAAAATAGTGAGATATATTGCAGAGGGATGCAGCAGTCTTAAAATAGCCAAGCTTCTGAAGCGTGATCATCGAACAATCAAGCGTTTCATTCAAAATAGTCAACAGGGTCGCAAGAAGCGTGTGGAAAAACCAAGGCGCAAATTAACTGCCCGTGAACTGAGAAAAGTCAAGCGTGCAGCTGCCAAGATGCCACTTGCCACCAGTTTGGCCATATTTCAGAGCTGCAACATCACTGGAGTGCCCAAAAGCACAAGGTGTGCAATACTCAGAGACATGGCCAAGGTAAGAAAGGCAGAAAGTCGACCACCACTGAACAAGACACACAAGCTGAAACGTCAAGACTGGGCCAAGAAATATCTCAAGACTGATTTTTCTAAGGTTTTATGGACTGATGAAATGAGAGTGAGTCTTGATGGGCCAGATGGATGGGCCCGTGGCTGGATTGGTAAAGGGCAGAGAGCTCCAGTCCGACTCAGACGCCAGCAAGGTGGAGGTGGAGTACTGGTTTGGGCTGGTATCATCAAAGATGAGCTTGTGGGGCCTTTTCGGGTTGAGGATGGAGTCAAGCTCAACTCCCAGTCCTACTGCCAGTTTCTGGAAGACACCTTCTTCAAGCAGTGGTACAGGAAGAAGTCTGCATCCTTCAAGAAAAACATGATTTTCATGCAGGGCAATGCTCCATCACACGCGTCCAAGTACTTCACAGCGTGGCTGGCAAGAAAGGGTATAAAAGAAGAAAATCTAATGATATGGCCTCCTTGTTCACCTGATCTGAACCCCATTGAGAACCTGTGGTCCATCATCAAATGTGCGATTTACAAGGAGGGAAAACAGTACACCTCTCTGAACAGTGTCTGGGAGGCTGTGGTTGCTGCTGCACGCAATGTTGATGGTGAACAGATCAAAACACTCACAGAATCCATGGATGGCAGGCTTTTGAGTGTCCTTGCAAAGAAAGGTGGCTATATTGGTCACTGATTTGTTTTTGTTTGGTTTTTGAATGTCAGAAATGTATATTTGTGAATGTTGAGATGTTATATTGGTTTCACTGGTAAAAATAAATAATTGAAATGGGTATAAATTTGTTTTTTGTTAAGTTGCCTAATAATTATGCACAGTAATAGTCACCTGCACACACAGATATCCCCCTAAAATAGCTAAAACTAAAAACTACTTCCAAAAATATTCAGCTTTGATATTAATGAGTTTTTTGTGTTCATTGACAACATGGTTGTTGTTTAATTATTAATGTTGTAAAATTAATCCTCAAAAATACAACTTGCCTAATAATTCTGCAGTCCCTGTATATATTTACAGGATTTTCTGCACTCTACAGTATATATTTATATACGCAAAAAAAAAATTATTTACTGACAAAGCATTATAAAATTATTTACTTACGGTTTGTGATGCAGCTGCTTTCAAATCCGATAAAGTTTGCTGCTTCATCTTTCAATAAAAGTTTCTTTGCAAACCCTTCATTACACTGTGCCTCACTGACGAAACAAAATGCTCCAAACAAACATGTAATCCTCTGATGAGATCCAGGACGGCATTAAAATAAACCATCCACTTGTTTCCGACGCTGGACCCTTCTAAAGTTGTATTTATGCAAATGTCAGTGGGCAGGGCCTATGGTTCGATGATGATAATATTTTCGATGTCACGCTCTGGAAGCAGTTGTATGCAAATGTGTTTGCCCATGTGATGTCACATATCCCGGAGCCGTTTTTTGGAATTTGATTAATTAAATGCTTTCTTTATAATCAGGAGGACATTTTAAAGGGTTAGTTCACCCAAAATGAAAATTACCCCATGATTTACCCACCCTCAAGCCCATCCTAGGTCTACATGACTTTCTTCTTTCAGACAAATACAATCTGAGACACATTAAAAAATGTCCTGGCTCTTCCAAACTTTATAATGATAGTGAATGAATAGAGGATGATATTTTAAGCCCCCCCAGTAAGCAATGCGTTTGTGTAAGAAAAATATCCATATTTCAAACTTTATGAACTAAAATAACTAGCTTCCGACAGACGGACGTATGATTCGATTTACGGTGAAAGAGTAAACCCTTACCTGAGGCATGGTGTATTGACAAACGCGGAAGCGCAGAGGTTAGAGCAAAAGAACACAATCACTTTTAATGATTTCAATATAAGAAAAGAGGAGCTTAAGTTTGTTGCCGAGCCCTATGATGGATGGACGCACTTTTTTGGGCTTCAAAATATAATTCACTGCCATTATAAAGCTTGGAAGAGCCAGGATATTATTTAATATATCTCTGATTGTATTCGTCTGAAAGAAGAGAGTCATATACACTAGGATGGCTTGAGGGTGAGTAAATAATGGGGTAATTTTCATTTTTGGGTGAACTATTCCTTTAAGTTATGAAACTTGGATGTTGTAATGGTACAAAGACCTCATTTACATTTATGCATTTGGCAGACGCTGTTTTCCAAAGCGACTTACAGTGCCCTTATTACAGGGCCAATCCCCCTGGAGCAACATGGAGTAAGGTGCCTTGCTCAAGGACACACTGGTGGTGACCGCTGGGATCAAACCAGCAACCTTCTGCGTATTAGTTCCATGGTTTAACCCACCGGACCACCATCTCACATAAAAGATGTTAAAAGAAACCTCATGTTAAAAGATCATGGCAAATCTGATTTCTCATGTCATGACCGCTTTAATGAAAGTATTTGAGCCACATAAACTCCACAAGTTTGTATAAACCTGATGATCATGTGATCAAGCATGATTAGAGATGATACAAAGTGCATCTTTGTTCTTTTGAACAAATGTACTTATTTGACCTAAGAACAGTGCAGTATCTTGCATACGTTTTCTACATTTTATGTCATAACAATTGTTTTGCATTTGGACCCTACTGTAATTATTATAAGACTATTGCATTTATTTACAATAAAACAATGAGTGAGAATATACAGGAAAACTATTTTCAACCATCCAATAGTATAAAAGACTGTTATAGTGTCTTTATTTCTGCATGGTTTTAAAGTGTCTCTTCATGCAGTTAATCTGTGTGCTCCTTCCAAGTGGAAATTCATCCAATTAGAGTAGCCTCGGTTTCCTTTCAAAGATTCCATAGAGCACAGGCACAGAAAAATTCCAATAACAAACTGGATCTATTATTAACCAAACAGCAACTGTATACATCAGCAAAATTCATACAGAATGTAGCCTATACATCATTAGCAACACTAATTACTAGGACATTGAAAACAAGGAGAGAAAAACTAACTAGGCCTAATTAAATTGTGGTGAAAAGTGTTGTGGAATATACAAAATACATACTAAACATTACCATGGTAACCATAGTTTCTAACAAGATATAAATATTACTGTAAACTTTGCATTATGTTTCCAGTCATCAACATCAATGTAACCATAGGCCTACTGCAGAAGATTCAGAAGCTTCTTTAGTCTTAGTGTTTGAAGAATATCCCATATTAGTTCATTTTGCTTTTGAAAATCCTGCATAAACTAGCCTGACCCTCTGGGAAAGACCTAAGAGCAGCAAACCAGACTGGTTTAAAATAGCCTATAGTACCTAATAAATGCACTAATGCAAAGACTAATATGGCATTTTGGCTGAAACTATGATAAACGTTTCTATGGCGGTGTTTACATTAAACGGCTCTCTTAAAAATAAGATGACGATGATTGGATGATTTTAAACGATCATTACGGGGATCAGATGTTGCCTTGAACGTCATGTGAACATTTAACCCCGTATGCGCAAAGAAACAGCACGTTACAAACCAAAACTTCTTGGTATAGAGTCAAAATCGACAAACTTACCGAAGAAAGCCACAACTTCTGTTCGGAACCGAGACCTGCGAAAACGCCTTTCTCATCCCTGAACAAGCATCCTCTCAGCGGAGAAGTCTACCTCAAACAAGACATCTGAACCACTGGATCGCGCCTTAGGCGTGATGATCTGTTACAGCGCACCTTCTTTTAAATGATCAATATGTGTGTGAGTCTGAGTGTTGTTCAGCATCTCCTCCCTCTGATTCACACACAAACACACACACGCGCTATTCCCCGGTGCACCGATCAAAACGATTAGCCTAAGTTCAATCAGGGTGCGAATTACGGAATCATCATTGTCCGAAACAAAAAAAGAATAGGTGGGTCAATGACGTGACGCCCCCTTTTTCTGTCTGGGTTAATTTTATTTTGCAGAAAAAAATAAAAAATACATAAAAATTTCTCATCTACTTGTTATATCTTCTTCACCTACTAAACCACTCTAACTTCTCCAAATTTTTACGTTTTTCATCATTTTTCTGCTATCCGAAGTGCCAAAACATCATATGGGGCGACCGTCCAGCCTTGACTTTTGTTAGGACAACTGGTTTAAAAACAGTTTAAATCAACTTAAATATATCTCTTTTCCTAGTTGGCATAATTTCAAACATGTTTTACATCCATTGACAAAACTATAAAGCATTTGCACATATATTTCTATCATGATATACAAACGAATGTTGTCCGAATTAAGTTGATTCTATCCATATCATCCGGGGCGACCATCAACAAACCACAATTTTGGGACCTTTATTTTGAAAAACATCTCAAGGATGGGATATTGCATCAGCCAGACACAAGTGAAGACCCCCTGGAAACAACTGTAAGGTAAATCAGTCTCTCTCATATAGTAAGAAAAAGCTGTTTTTTAACTGCTGTATTGTCGTAGTCACTTTTGGTCATCATGTGGGGCGACCACCCCAAAACTGTGAGTTATAATTTTTTTCCCACAAATCTATATTTTGATGATAAATTTGATAGTGCTTTGTCACTAGAAGAAGCTAGTTTGGTTTCTGAGGCTAACTGTTAGCCTGTTATACTTGAGTGAACTTGAAAACATCATATGGGGCGACCGAGTATCATGTGGGGCGACCACTGCTGAGTGTTTTAAATGATAGATATATGTCCTATATTTGTAGTTTTAATTTTGTAAATTTGTAGAGTTAATTGTTTAAGCATAATTATTTGTATATTTTATCTTTTTTTTTTTTAATTCAGCCATTTTCCATTCCTTTTATATGGATAAACATTTATTTTTTGTTGTAGTACAATCCTACAGGAAAAATGTAAAAAAAAATAAAAAACTACACAATGACATTCTATTTGTGTGACTATACATGTATTAGTCATTTAAAACGAGTTTTAACCTATTTTACCTATTTCCTAGATGGCACGATTAACAAGCAAAGAGAAGACTGCTCGTTATAGACAGAAAGTCAACTCCGACCCTGCAGCAAGAGCAGAGTATCTTGCAAGGAAAAGAGAGAGGTAAAGAAAAAAGAGCTTCTGTAGCAGTGATCTAGAGTCACTAGAGCTACAGAAAGTAGGAGACCAGGGTAGATCAAATAAACAGTTTAGACTGTATGCTACAATGAGCTATTAAACATTGGTCACCGAAACAGCTGTTCTCTAAAGAGAGTAGGTTCAGGATAAGGAGGAAAGAGCACAGGTGTAGAATGTGTATCTTGTTGTTGATGAACAACTCTGTACACTATTGTTTCAGCTACCAAAAAAGAAAGCATGAGGGGAAGAATCCAAATGTGAAGTCAGATGAGTTATCAGAGAGGGAGAGGAATAATCTGAGAAACAAGTGGAAGGCTGCATCCAAAAGATACAGGGAGAGAAGAAAGATGGAGAAGGCAATGTTGGACCTGACACCTCAATCCATAGAGAACACTCTGCCAGATCCAGCAGGTGTAGAAGGAGTGGAGGGGCAGCAAGAGAGTTCAGGGGGGTGTGTGGTGGTGGATGCTCCACCTCAAAATGAGGATTTCCATCCACAGATGTCCTCCACACCAGAGAGAAAAGACAGAGAAAAGAAAGCTGAGAAACGTTGTAAACGACTGCAGGCTGAGAAACATGAATTAAGAAAGCTAAACATAAATCTGAGGAAACAACTTGCAAAGATGAGAAAAGAAAAGGAAAGGGCCAGAAAAGGTGAGACGAGGGCAAAAGAACGGTTAAGCCACAGTGAGAGGCTCAAGCCAAAAGGGGGGAAGAAACTGGCAAAAGAGAGAAAGCTGGCTGTTGTTAGTTTTCTGACTAGAGATGAGAATAGTCGACTTTTACCAGGGAAAAAAGATACCATCACAAAAAACAAAATAAAAGAACAGCGAAGAATTCTCACAAAGCCACTCACAGAGCTCCATGGGCTGTACAATAGTGAAATGAAGAAGAGCCTCCACCTATCTTACAGGCAGTTTGCTAGAAGACGCCCCTTCTATGTCACTGAGCCAAAAGCCAAGGATCGGGACACATGTGCATGCATGGACCACGAAAATGTCCACCTGCTGGCCAACAAGCTCTACAGCAGAGGGCTGTTGAAAACAAAAAGCATTTCTGAGCTGCTGGTTATGATAGTGTGTGATCCAAAAAATAAGGACTGTATGGACCGTGTTTGTGCCAAGTGCTGCTTTGAGGAGGTAGAATTCCCTGAGACAGAGAGCAGCTCAGAAGTCACCTGGGAGCAGTGGAAGAGGGTAACTTCCACAAATGGAGAGAGAATGTTTGGCAACATGGTGAAACAGATCTATAGTGGAACCATCAAGGACTTGATGGAGCTTTTCTCTCAGAAGTTAGAGTCCTTGGCGATACATCAGTTTAACTGGCTGCACCAGGCAGAGCAGTTCCGCTACCTTAAACAAAACATCACAGGGTGTGAAGCTGTTCTGCATGTTGACTTCTCAGAGAATTATGCATGTAAGCTGAACACAGAGGTTCAGGCATTTCACTTTGGAGGTAGCAGACAGCAATCGACTATCCACACAGCAGTCCTGTACACTGTGCATGGAACAAAGTCCTATGCAACACTCTCTGACAGCCTGCGCCATGACGAGCGGGCGGTGTGGGCACATCTAGAGCCCATCTTAGGAGAGCTTCGTGAAACCTTTCCACAGATCACAACCCTCCACATGCAGAGTGATGGGCCGGTTACACAGTACCGGAATAAAAACAACTTTTACCTCCTCAGTACTGTCCCTTTCCTTTCTGGGTTCACTAAGGTGACCTGGAATTATTCAGAAAAGTCTCATGGGAAAGGGGCCCCAGATGGGATTGGTGGGGCAATAAAAAGAGAAGCAGATCGCTTTGTCCAAAGAGGTGGTGAACTTCAGACACCACAGCAACTCTATGAAATGCTGAACACAAGATTAGGCTCAAGCATCAAACACTATTGGGTAAACAGAGAAAGCATTGAAAAGTGTGATGAGCTAATTCCTGACAACTTGGAGGCTGTGAAGGGCACCTTTAAAATACACCAGGTTTGGTCTACCCAGCCTTCACAGATCACTCACAGGACTGTGTCATGCTTCTGTAGGAAAACAGAGAGTCCATGCCCTTGTTACAAGCCCGTAACAGTAGACCTGAGAGTGAGTCGCACTGTGTGCAACACTGAGAATCCCCCAAGCGCTCCTCCTCAACCACATAACAAGAAAGGAAAAGGAAAAAAAGAAAAGAAAAAGGAACAAGAAAATCTAGATCTTTGTGGTAAGTTTGTTATTGTCATTTATGATGAAAAGCCTTATGTTGGCCAAGTGCTTGAGGTTGTGGGAGAAGAAGTGCAGGTCAATTGTATGCTACAATCTGGTGACAAAAACCTCTTCATGTGGCCACAAACTGTAGATTTAATTTTCTACTACAGAAAAGATGTGCATGCTGTGATCTCAGAGCCTGAGCCAGCAACATCACGCTTCTCAAAGCTGACTCTCCAAGATTGGGTGAAGTTCAGAAATACCTCAGCTTAGATAAATGCAAGTTGTGTTCATCACTGCCTTATGTGGCTAAATGGGTCCAGAAAAATAAACTTATCATTTGTGATATTTGAATGTTGAAAGGTTAATTGAGATGCAAGTAGTGTTCATCCCTGTCCAATGAATCAAAAAGGTTCCATAAAAGAGATTCTTTACTCAGCTTCTTAAGTTCTTGAAGCATTTAATGTGTGTTGCAATAAAAATTATATAATTTTAAATGTCAATGTCCTTCTGATTTGTTATATTTAAATGTTGACATGTTATTTGAATAAAAAGAGTTACATTTTCTTTCGTCTTGAACTCTTTTGTGTACATTTTATCTGAAATTTCTATACCTGTGGTTTTCTTATCATTTGGGGCGACCATATGTCATGTGGGGTAACCAACAAATAAATGAATAAATGAATACATTCATAACCAAATATCCATCAGTTTAGCCTCAAATATTAATCAGTGGTATGCTATTGTTGAATGTGTAATATCTGTATAAATGCTAATTCAGTTTTTTTGCTTTTAAAGTAAAAATCAGTATTGTAACTGGATTATGAGGGAGACTCTGATATTATAGAATAAACTTGTGAAATAATGGTTTTCATAAAATGAAAGGGCACTAAAGTTTATCTTTCTTCATCAGTATATCTACTTACTGATATGAGTTCAACTAGTCTTAATGATACATAAAAATGTGAATTTTGTGATATATTACGGTCGCCCCAGATGACTTTTTTAAGGCTATGTATTATTAACTTAAGTGTAAAAACACTAAAATGTCAATTTTTTTACTTTTCTTTATAAAGGCATGTGTACACTACATTCCAAATGTTTAGAAAATGGCCAAACATATCCATATTTTTGGTATTTTAAAATTGGCCTATTAAAAAGTCTTATCCGTCAATGACCCAGGTATATAAAAGCGTTTAATTTTAAACGAAGATAGTAAATTAAAGACCCTCTCGCGAGTGTGAGGTAGACTATGTTATAAAATGTCTGTTACAAATAAATATAGGCCTATTATGAATAATGCAATGAAATTTCAATCATCAGTGAACGAGCCAAAAAAGAAAAAGAAAGTTTCTAAACTGCAGGCTCTTTATAATACTTCCCCACCAATGCAATATTATTTTAAATGAGGAGATCAGACCAAGTGCAGCCTATTCTGCCCATTTTCATTTATTGTAGTTATTGAACATATTTTTTTAAAAGGCACCCAAAAATGAAAATTCTGTCATTAATTAGCTACTCACCCTCATGTCGTTCCAAAACAAGACCTTTGTTCAAGATATTTTTGATGAAATGCGAGAGGTTTCTGACCCCTCCATAGGCAGCATTTAATGACCACTTTCAAGGCCCAGAAAAAAGACATTAAAATAGTCCATGTGACTCCAGTGGTTCAACCTTAATGTTATGAAGCGAACAACTTTATTCAACAATTCTTCATGTCTGTGTCCGTCTCATGCTTTTGACGTAGTAAATAGAGTGCAGCGCTTCCGAGTTATGTCAGAGCTACATCAGAACGCTGGCTTACCATTGGCCGACGTTGTTCACGTGAGCACCACGACGCATGTGTGTGATGCTGACGCAGGAGCTGGTCAACGTAAATGGCATAGGAGACTGACGCAGACGAGAAGAAATTGTAGAATAAAGTTTTTTGCACACAAGAACTCGTCATTTCATAACATTAAGGTTGAACCAATGGAGTCACAAGGACTATTTTAACAATGTCTTTACTTTCTGGGCCTTGAAAGTGGTAATTAAATAGCTGTCTACTGAGGGGTCAGAAAGCTCTCGGATTTCGTCAAAAAATATCTTGATTTATGTTCTGAAGATGAACGAAGGTCTTACGGGTTTGCAACGACATGAGGGTGAGCAATTCATGACAATTTTTATTTTGGGGCGAATTAAACCTTTAAATATTTAGGTGTTCATTATACAAAATATTTGTAATAATTTATAAATAAAACTATAGTACTACAGCAACAATACAGCAATATAAGTAGCTAAGTAAATAACAAATAAGCACATCAGGACTTTAAACAGTGGTTGAAAATGAATTTATGGGCCCCAAGAATGCCAGAATATAAATAGAGTGCATATTTAGTATTATGACATTTCACACTCCCTAATATGTCCTTGTTTAACTTCGATTTATGACCTGTGTTTGAACCTTATACATCAGTGAGCTCATAATAAAAACATTTTCCATTTTGAATAAGCTGGACAAACATTAAAAAATAAATTTAAATAGATCAACAGCAGGCTCTTTTTAATACTTCCCCATCACAATGCAATATTAATTTAAATTAAGAGATCAGACTAAAATACAGAATATTCTGCTTTTTTTTTCATTTACTGTAGGCTACATTTAAGCATATATTTTTTCAAGCATTACGACACTTAAAGATTTGGGTGTTCATAATACAGAATACAAAATTAACCGACAAGCCAGACAAAAATATGTACAATTGTAGCATAGTGATCATGGGTGTATCTAGCAGTTTTGCTCTTGAGCTCACCTGAATCTGTCCAGGGCTCCACAGCTTGTCATGCCTTCCTCAGACTGACCGGCAGCTCAGTATGCTCCTCTCTCAGTGTCGTGTTACCGGCTCTTCATGGTCAAATCAGAGCGGAGAGACCAAAGCACAGAGATATGAAGCAGTCGGTACAACTGATCTGACAGCACTGACTAGAGCAGTGACACAATTCACACATGCCTCACATGCCTCATTTTATCACACACAGCATATATTTAAATGAGATCTATCTATCTATCTATCTATCTATCTATCTATCTATCTATCTATCTATCTATCTATCTATCTATCTATCTATCTATCTATCTATCTATCTATCTATCTATCTATCTATCTATCTATCTATCTATCTATCTATCTATCTATCTATCTATCTATCTATCTATCTATCTATCTATCTATCTTGGGAGTTACAGTACCATCATAATGGGTAAAGTGTTAGCCAGAGCTGAAATTAAGAATTAATTTCCATCCTTATTAAGCATAATGAATTGTACTGGTACCTATTAATCATATTTAAAGTTACAATCTGAAATATTCTCAAAGGTCAAACAGCTAAAGAGATGTGATTGTCTTTGCGATAATTAAATACGTTAATGTACAATTTGCATGTAAAATGTCATGCACTTCAGCCTAATGAACATGAATTATTGTCTAAATGTTTTTGAATGAAGTGTATTTTTTTTAGCAAAAACAGTGATATTTTTTTTCTTCAGGATTCTCTAATGAATAGAAAGTTGAAAAGAACAGCATTTATTTGAAACATGTAATATTAGAAATTTGTTACATTATAAAAATTTAATAGATTACAAGTTAAAATGTAACTGATTACATTTGATTACTTTATACTAATTTCCTGCATTGGAATGCATTTTTTTTTCACTTGCCATGGTGGCATCTCTCATCTCAGACAGGTTGTAGCATAAAGCTTTCAGCGGGAATGTGTATTGTAATGTGATGTAATTGGCAGACGTGGTGTGATGCTAATTTAAACAAGAGAACCAATCAAAAGCATCAGAATAGCATCGCTTTACTAAACCGCCTTCAGATAGCAGGAGGCGTTGTGCACATCAAAAACAGGCAAAGCAACAAATTAAAGGGTTAGTTCACCAAAAATGAAAATTCTGTCATTAATTACTTACCCTCATGTTGTTCGACACCCGTAAGACCTCTGTTCATCTTCAGAACACAAATAAAGATATTTTAGTTGAAATCCGATGGCTCAGAAAGGCCTCCATTGGCACAATGTACTTTACACTCTCAAGACCCATAAAAAGGTACTAAAGACGTCGTTACAAAGTCCATCTCACTACAGTGGTTCTATAATAACTGATTTCAAAACAATGCATCATGAAGCTTCGAAGCGTTATGAATCAGTGAGTCGAATCACGATTCGGATCCGTGTCAAACCGCCAAACTGCTGAAATCACGTGACTTTGGCGATCCAAACCGCTGAATCGACTCACTGATTCATAACGCTTCGAAGCTTCATGATGCAGTGTTTTGAAATCGGTCATCACTATATAAGTTGTTAATTAGGGTTTTTTTGCGCACAAAAACTATTCTCGTCGAAAAGTCCAAAAACAAATTAACAAGTTAGAAAACACAATAACAATTCCGGAAACAAAATAAAAAATCAGAAAACACAATGACAAATCTAAAAACAAAATAACAAATCAGAATTTATTGTTGACAGACCGTTTAAAAAGTAAAATTTTTAGTCTGTCTGAGCGGTCTAACAGCGCTTGTTAATGATGGCCAATCAGATTAAAAGAAGACAGGGCTTAATGTTCTCTGAAGACGAGTGTGAATTCCAATGCAACGCTTTTAGTTTTGTGAAAGTGTACGTGCATGATAAGATATACGTTGCTAGACATTTCATATTTGACAACTGTTTTACAATGGATATGTTTAACAACCCAGAGTAACATACAGTGATGCAAACTACTTCACTATTTTGAATTGAAAATATGCTATTTATTTAACTTTTTCTTTTTTTTACACAAGGTCTGTAGCTACTTACTCTGCAGAAAGTTGGCGACTTCTGCGCACTGTGCACCTCAGCATGTGCTGACCCCGCTCTGTGATTTTACGTGCTTCGTGGCTGAGTTGCTGTTGTTCCCAACTGCTTCCACTTTGTTATAATACCACTAACAGTTACTACTAATATTTAGTAGTGAGAAAATTTCACAAATGGACTTGGTGCAAGACAATGCACAGGTGGCAACCTATCACCACGCTTGAATTCACCGAGCTCCTGAGAGCGATTCTTTCTCAAATGTTTGTAGAAGCAGTCTGCATGCCTAGGTGCTTGATTTTATACAAATGTGGCCATATAAGTGATTGGAACACCTGCATTCAATGATTTGGAGGGGTGTCCCAATACTTTTGGCAATGTAGTATAGGCTTTAATTAGATCAGGAACTTCTTTTACCATTCTTAATTCTTTATTCCCTTAAATCCCTTTTAATCCTCTAAGTACTTAAAAAGACCACCCATCCCCCACTCAAAAACTTCCATTGGTCATAGTATTAAATTATGACTGAATGAAAGAAATATTAAATTATATAAAAAAAAAAAAAAACTTTACCGACCCCAAACCAAACTCAGTTTGATTAGGAAATGTATTGCCTAATGTGACAATTCTAACAACTTATTCAGTGCTTTTTCAGCAATCACAGATGAGGTCAGTTACAGGTCACGCTACAATGTGTCACACCTAAAAAGAATGAAGGAGTCAAGCATTACAATGTAATAAGGAGTCAAGTATTACAATATCATTCTTTTGTTTTTGAGGCCCACCCAAAACAACAAATTCTGCCATCTCAGACCAGTGCAATTTTGACTCAGCCTCCGAGTCATCCAAAACACCCAGTCTCGTTGATGATGCAAGGATTTCATACTGCATATACAGTACACAGTACACAGACTATATATTAGATGTGTCCCTTGAGGATGAAAAAAGCTCTTAGAGTCGTTTCTTGAGTCAGTTGTAATCACTTCAGACACAAAGCAACCATTCATTTCCAACCACAACTCCTCAGAGTGCTAAGGTCTCAGAGCCTGGACCGGGCGTAAAGTGAAGAATGTTTCTTCTAAGACCGTATCAAATTAATATGTTTGTTTCGTTACATATTGTCCAGGGTTTGAACTTACTGAATGTGTGACTCTAAAGGAGTGCTGTTTGTGTGAATAGTTTATTTTCAGAAAACTGTGATGTCTGCCTGTCTGTCAGGATCCAACAGATTTCCTGGTTGAGGTCGAATGCATTTGCTTAAATAGTTTGTGAAAAGCCTTTGAAGAGAATCATAGCCGATGGAGAAAACGTTGAAGGATTCGGGGTGTTGGAGAAGTATTGTCACTAGTGTGGAAAGCAGCTGTTTAATTCTCTCTTTTTTTGGGATTGGCAGGATTACACGAACATGCGTGAACATTCACTGGGATGTCTGTTAAATAAATAACGGAATATCATTGCTGTATATTACGGGCGGTGTGTGAATGTGTTATATAATCTCAGAACTTGATGTGCTCATTAGTAGGAGACTCTGAAACAATTCCTCATTGTGTATTTGTGTGTGTGTCACACACAAGTGTAAACAACATTTCCACACAGGTTCTGCCAGGATGCATGTTTGTCCTGCAGTAACTGCAGTAATGATGAACAATTAACTAACTGTGCTGTCAGTGTTCCACATTCTTTCTCGCATTCCCTCTCTGAACTGTTCAAGCATATGTTCTCTTACATTATGGCAGATGGATTATAACAGCATTAAAAGTCATGCCTGATAATATTCAGACTCAACCCAAGTCACGAGAATACAAATGAACATAAATACACAAAAACGCAAGCCCAATTAAGCACTGTATAAAGTCATAGAGAATAAAGATTTATCTCTTTGTTATGTTGGAATTTGCAATGACTTTGAAGGGGAGGCGGGAGATGTGTTGATTTTTCGATGTATGTGAAAATCCTCATTATTATAAACATGAATGAACGGCTTTCCATTCATTCTTAAATAATGATTTAAATAATGAGCTCCGGAAAGTGCATGGAGGAAGAAACAACAGAGCCTGGCTGTGGGAATATTTATTTTCTGATGATCAGATTTGCCTTCATCTGCCACTGTCGATTCTGGGATTTATGCATAGTAGTTAAATAGATCAGAAAGTAATAATTTATCAGGATAGTTCACCCCAAAATGAAAATTGCCTCATGATTTACTCACCGTTAAGCCATCCTAGGTGTATATGACACCATAGTCCTGGCTAATCCAAGTTTTATAATGGCAGTAAATGGGAGCCCAAAATTTGAAGCCCCAAAAAGTGCATCCATCCATTATAAAAGTAATACATACGTCTTGGGGGGTTAATAAAGGCTTTCTGAAGCAAAGCAATGTGTTTTTGTAAGAAAAATATCCATATTTAAAACTTTATAAAGCAAAATATCTAGCTTCCGCCAGACCACCTTCCATATTCAGTTCAAAACGCTTACGCTAAGTCCTACTTCCAGGCCCGGATTAAGAACATGTAGGGTCCTGCTGGGGCTATAACAAAACCCAAGGACCCCCATAGTAGCTGATCTTAGTGCCACAACGTTTTCTACCACAGAAATAATTAGTATTTTTAAAAAACAAATTCTTCAAAGCACAGAGATACAATGAGTATATACTGTCTGAATATTCAATTTGATTATTATGTAGGCCTATATATAAATATTCCAGGCTGCAACACATTAACAGCATAAATTCATTAACTCCAGATATGAGATCAAAGCAAAAAGGTTTTCAGAAACGGCAACAACTTTTGAGCATATACAACTGCCTTAAGGAGTTAAAACCAGTGAGGCCCCAATATTTTTTGGGGGGGAAAAATTTGATGTCTCTGATCTACCGGTATATATGTGCATTTAAAAAAAAACCCTTTCAAAACCATGTTAGATAGCAGTATATTATCTGTCATACCTGCTCTCTCCTCATTTCACTCTTTATTTTTCTCTCAGTCTCCTTCTCTTGCCCTG
The DNA here is from genome assembly GCA_023566225.1 of Romanogobio albipinnatus. Classification (NCBI taxonomy): domain Eukaryota; kingdom Metazoa; phylum Chordata; class Actinopteri; order Cypriniformes; family Gobionidae; genus Romanogobio; species Romanogobio albipinnatus. Next base: position 13,226,754 of record CM042256.1, read on the forward strand.
TCTCTTCCCCTTCTAAAGCTGAGCTTTGCGTGATTCGTGCAGCAGCTTCTGTGGACATAAAGCCCGCCTACTTTAATTTGATTGGTCATCGCAAATAATTGACAAGCGGTGACAGACCGCAGGCAGGGCAGCTCATAAGAAGATATCCTTGCAGCACTAAAGTAATGTTAAAGGTTCCCTAGAATGAAAAATGGAATTAACCTTGCCATAGTTAAATAACAGGAGTTCAGTACATGTAAATCACACACAGTGAGTCTCAAACACCATTGCCTCCTCCTTCATATGTAAATCTCGTTTGTGAAAAACATCACGAAAAAATAGGCAAATCTCAACGTAACACCGAGAATGATGCAATCGTCGGGATCATTAATATGTACGCCCCCAACATTTGCATATGCAAGCACATGTTCACTGTCAGGCGGAACTGCAGAGCCGTATTATCTCTGCAGGTAAACAAGCGTCACACGAGGATAGCGAACATGGCAGATCATGGACACCAATGTTATGTTCCAGGCTGTGCAGGGGATGTGAAGATGTTTCATTCTCTTCCCACAGATAAAACATGTCAACAGGCATGGTTGATGTTTATTTATTATCGGATTCTGTAACAATTTAATTCAAAGTTGTTAGTTTGCTCAGCCCATTTCACCACGGACAGTTTTACAAACCTGGGACAATATCAAGCAGGCTTTGCTCAGCTGACACTGAAGAAAGGGGCAATTCCAACCATATACCTGCAAGCAGTAAGTGATTTTATCCACTTCTTGACTGTCTAAACAATTTCTGATTAAATTGAAAGTTTCTTAGAGAGACAACATTAACGATAATATCCCCGTTGTTGTCTAGATCCAACGCAAGATGCTAGTACAGTAACAATAGGATAATCCAAGTATCTTACATAACTAAATGGCTAAATAAATCGACTTTTAAATCAGTACTCTACTGTCAAACTCAAACTGTACAAACAACATATTTAAGCGCTACCCAGTTCAGTTTGTGATTCAAAAGCTATCATTGTAAAATCATACAGGGACACATTACAATAATTAAAATGTTTGTACAATGCTAAAAAAGTTGTGACTGCTGATGTGTATATTTAATGCTATATGCTAGTTATCGTTTAGGCTGAAGTTCTGGTATGGACGTAATGATTTTGCAGGTTCCTAAATAAAATAAAGACTTAACTTACCATTCAGAAGCGTCCATTTCCAATCTCAAAACATGTTGTTGTTCCTCAAAATCTGCATTTTCGTCAGAAACAGGCTCAAACATATAAGGTTGAATGCCTAAGTCTCCATCGTCATGACGGTCAGCATAGACGTGCCTGCTATCATTGAGCCACGCAGTAAAACAGCCAATCAGAGTAGAACTCTGCATTAATATTCATGACCCTTCCAAATAAGGCAAAAACAGACCATTTCATCCTGGGGAAGATTTCTAGAGTTGTAAATGGACCTGTAAAACCGTATCTGGACAATTATTGATCTTAAATAAGCCATATACCCTCTATGTAGATACCAGAGAACAATTTAAAATGTTGTTTCAAATCATTCTAGGGCACCTTTAATACTCTATTAGTCCATTTTTTCATAACATTTATTATGTACACCTTGGAAAAATACAGAGGTCCGGACCTCGGCGACCTCATAGCTGACTACGGCCATATGATTACAGTCGTGTAGGCAGCCTATAGTTTAGCTCAACACTTTACATGGTCAGAGCTTTTCAGTCTGGTTCAGCTAGTGTCACCACAGAGCCTTTATTGTACACATGATGTTTGGCTTGTTTTCAAATGGATAAAGCGACTGCCTGGCGCTCGTTATCACTTCAATAGAGGGGCGAAAGCGCCAAACGAGTTTGTCAGCGCTGTGCGTGAGACGATCCAGCTGCTCTCACGCTGCGACTGATGGATGTGCGCGCGGTTTAATCAGGTAGCCCCGTTTCATTACCTGGCTTTTGGTGTTTGTTTCCATGCACTCGCAGGACTCCAGTAAATAACATTGCTTAATATGTGGGGGCGTGGTGGTGTTTGGCGAGCGGCCCACTAGGAAAGGTTTAAGTGCTCCCGATCGACTGTCAATAATTTCCTCGCCAAATCATGGGCCCCATCTGTGCTCGGGCCCTGGGGCTTCAGTCCCACCTAGCCCTTATGTTAATTTGGCCCTGCCTACTTCATACGTCGCGTCAGTTATCTACTCTTTTTCCATAAATTGAATATGGAAAGCTGTCTGGCGGAAGCTATATTTTCCTTTATAACATGTTAAATATGGATATTTTTCCAACACAAACGCAACGCTTTGCTTTAGAAGGCCTTTATTAAAGATGTTTCCACGCGTTTTTTAGGCCAAAAAATTTTTTGTCACATACAGCAAACATCTCCTCGCTATCCGCTAGCTGCCTGTCCCCTGAACACACTGTAAAAAAACGCGGTCTCTGTAGTCCGCCTAAGCTTCACAAACTGCAACAAAAACAAACTGGTGCAGGCTGGACGTGAAGCACAACAAACAGCGCTCCAGCCAATAGCCGACAAGAATGATTTCCACCCCCAAATTATTCTTGTCAGCTATTGGCTAATCATTTACACGTTATATGTTTGTGCATCCTGTTAATGTACACAACCCGTTCTCACTCCCAAAGCGTCGAAAAACAAAGCATGGTCAAGTGCTTTCCGCGTCAAAATAAAGACGCTAAAGGCACCCCTAGGCGTCACTATATCGACGCGCTGAGTGCTCCATTCATTTCAATGAGAAACCTTCAGCGTCAGACACAGACGCGTTGGGCATGGGAACGTTATCGTCATGCTGATCATATATTGGGTTATGATTTTGCCATTATGACATGTTGGACTGTAATTCTCAATTTAATCAGCCAGCATCATTTTATTTACGCTATCTAGACACGTTTTAACCTGTAACCCAACCCTATTCCATCCCTAAACCTACCCATTTGTGTGGTATAAAACGCAGATATAACAGGCAGAGTCGACTGCATGCACAATTTATAAAAAAAAATACAAATATTCCGAGGCCAAGCGATTGATTTGTGTGAAGGAAATCCCCAAAAGCGATCAGCGTCTCCATCCACAGAAGATCACGAACACAAACAATTTCAAATATTGCCGCCCGTTACGTCAGCTTTGATTGTAAAATTTCATTGGTTCTCGTGTGTCTTGTGATCGAATGCGTCATGCTAAAGAGGCGTGTGTATTATTTGAATGAGATATGAATGAGTGCGTTAACGGCGCGGCGGGATCATCATCTCAGCGATTAGAACATTAAGATCAACTCTGTTCTTTACATAAAGACATCGTGTGACTTCAGAATACTTGGAATGCAACACGAGTTAATACTTTTATACTGTTGTTGGTAAGTTTTTGCAATAAATACCTGTGACTGTACTTGTATTTGCCTGTTGTGTGTTTTATATTGTTTAGGAGTGGTTAGGTTTAGGGTAGGAGTTTGGTTAGCTGCTCCAAAATATAAAAGTAACCTTTAAATATGAATAAAATATTAATAAAATCATGTATGCTTTTACAAATGCAAAGAATAAAATGCGTCTTGATCTGACGCATGGGTAAACAACTGAAATGAATGGAGCACCCAGCGCGTCAAAATAGTGACGCCTAGGGGTGCCTTTAGCGTCTTCGTTGCGACGCGGAAGGCACTTGACCATGCTTCGTTTTTCGACGCCCTGGGAGTGAGAACGGGTTGATGTACAACAATACTGAGGTGCAAATAGTATATCTGTCAAAATAAAGTATAAATTGCATGTAATTACTATTTACACATATTGCAAAGAACTGCTACTTTTACATGGTGTAAATAGAATATATCACTATTTTCACTTATTCACTTAGTAAATAGCATCTACAGCTATTTGCCCTTAGTGTAAATATCATCTATCGCTAAGAAAATATGTTATTTTCACTTAGTGAAATGGATACACTTTTTGGGGCTTCAAATTTTGGGCTGCCATTCACTGCCATTATAAAGCTTGGATTAGCCAGGATATTATAACTCCGACTGTATTCGTCTGAAAGAAGAATGTCATATAAACCTAGGATGGCTTGAGGGTGAGTAAATCATGGGCTAATTTTACATGTTTTGTTTATTTTACCAAAAGAGGAACAGTATGCATTAAAAATTAAAGCATTAAGGTAAAAACCTTCATGAGAGGAATTCAGTACATGAAAATGTTTATAATAGCAGCAATGGCAGTAGAAAGCATTTTGTTACATTTCCACTCTGTGGTCTGCATTAGTATCACTTCCTAGTGGAACTGACTGTGTGTTTGTGGAACACCACGTTCTATTCACAGACATGTAGCATTGTGAGAACAGCATGTGTGCAAGCGTGTATGTTTACTCACTCACTCCCAGTGTCCCAGAGCAGAGACAGAACAATCAGCCACGCGGGGGACGTGAATACTGCGATCACACCTGAAACATCAGACATCAAATCTGCCATAACTTTACCCACATTATGGCCACATGGTTGGAGCATTACACTGCAATGCATTATGACTTTTTCAGATATTAGACTTGAATCCGAGAGACACTAGCTCAGGCTGGCAGGAAATACTCTTGCCTTAAGGGAAATGGAAGAAAATGTCTTTGATCCCATGGCAGTGGGCTGATGATGAATTGCAAACTAATTAGAAGGAAATAGCACAGCCCGCAAAACATAAAAATGTACTGTTTGTGAGAATGAAATGCCTGTTTAGGTATTTAAATGCCTGAGATGGTATCATTTGTTATTTCACCATATTGCATTCTCCCACACCATACAATGATCCCTCCATCCTCCTTTCTCTATATAAAACAACAACAGCAGTGTTTCCCACAGATTAGAAACCAATTTGTGGTGGCGGGTAGACGGGCGGGGGGTGGGGTATTTGGAGTTGGTGATTGGCACAAATATCGATCTTCCGATCTTGATTCAATATCAATTCATATGTATATAGCCTATTGTACATATAAGGAAAAATAAGTTTGGCTTTTTTAGCACTTTTCTTGGGTTAAATTATATTTGCTTGCATTCATTAATATTCACTTGTGTGTGCTTATATAAGTATCATTAAAAATATTAGGATGTAAGTTAACATTTTAAAATTGCACATTTAAAGAAATCTAGTGTTTGATCATGTCTAAATATGTATTCAGATGCAAAACCTAAAAATAAGCAGTTATGATCTGCGATAAATGCGCATGAACATCGTCCAGTGTGAACAGGCCCTTAGGCTGAATGAAATGCATATTCAAGTCTGTACAGTAGAGGGCGCAGCCCAAACAAACCTTTCAGCTGTGCTGCCATTCTGGATTGCACAAGAATAGGACGCAGGAGAAGAAAGTTCAACACTCTTCAGAAAAAAGGGAAACAAATGTGATGTTTATCGAAAGTAATTTTTACTTGTAGGTATGGTTGAATTGGATCGTCGATGGTCAGCAGCAAAGACATTGGTTAATAAAGTGAGATTAAATGCATAAAGTATATGTGTAATTTAACTTATTTAATTATAATGAGTAAAAAATTGGTAAAGAACACTTGTTAAAGTGCCACTATTTAAAAGGCTCCTCATTTTGTTTTCAAGGTCTACTACAACTGGTTTACATATGTTTCATTTTCTCTTTATGCATTACGCATCAGCACATTGTTCAATGATTCGCAAATGAGTCGACGGATGAATCAGTTGCTGTGTCCCAATTCACCTACTTATACTACTACCTAGAAGAATGTACTCTGTTTGTGAAGAAAAAGTACATACTTTTGAGTGTGTAGCAGCAGAGTATGCAAGCTTTGGGACATACTACTTTGTCATCTTTAACGGACTGTGTTGCTTAGTTATGTGCATCCCATCCCCGTTTAAACTGCCCTGTCAATCATCGTCACAGTTCAAGTCCTCCACATTCAGTTTAATTTCCCACCGTATCAGAGAGCAGAGACTCCTCTTATGTTTTTGCAGTTTAAATAATGATGCATTTAAAAGTTAATGGCCAAACGTATCATTACAAAAGTTCACAATGCTGCTGCAGGTGAAATATAATGCGGATAATATTGAATAAATATCTTTTCATCAGGTTAAATACTGATAATTGCTCACTCAAACCCCTTTATCTAACCCTCTCTACTTAACTGTCGGACTCGCATAACCGTCGTGTTTGTAGTTTTTTTCCACTTTTTATCCGCGTTTGTAGTTCTAATCGAATCCTCGTCCATCTCGCAATGGTTTGTGGGCAATATCAGCCGTTAGAGTGCGCATCGATCTGCACTTCGAATTCTGACCAGAAATAGTAGACCATCCGGGAATCTTTGGAATACTCTTTTCAACATACTACGATTTGGGACATACTAATTCTAATTCTAATTCTTCTCATCGGAAGCTAAACGGCCATTACCATAACTGAACTCCAGCTCCAGAGGCTTCCTAAAGCTCAGCGATTGTACACACTGTAAGGACAGTATTGATGACGTCGATTTTACCATTTACCATATCAATCCGAGCGCGATTCCGATGATGACCTCCATCGCAGGGATGACTTGAGCAGGATGTTTCTCAGTTATAAGCTACTCATTTTGAGGTACATTATGAGATGCTGAAACTGTAAGTATATATATATATATTTTTTTTTTATTTTTTTTTATTGCGGTGCACATGCAGGCACTGTATCAATAACAGCGCATAGCCGAACACTAACGTAAATGACTGATGTAACAAACATATGTAAAACAAATCTTGCTCCATCCTTTATCTTTACTCAAAGTAGTAAGAACGACAGACAATCTGCATTAATAGACACAGTTTTAGGCAGTAGTGGCCCACAGCTGCTTTGCAGAAGTATTTCAGTAAGACAGTAATAACGTGAGTTAGCCCGTTAGCTGGAAATGTACACAAAACTACGTATTTTGAACACCCGGTAGAAAATACAGCAATAATTATTCATACTTACAGGTTGTGATTCTGAGGAGCAAGCTGGTCCAAATAAACTGAGTACTGACCCATCTTTCAAGAGCAAGAGTTTTGCAAGTTCCGCATTGAACTCCGAGATTTGAGAAGCAGTCGTCAGTAAAAGGGCAAAATAGACTCAAATAAGCAGTTTAGAGTCGATTCTTTCTTTTGGGAGGCATTAACTTTATTTTTCATGCACTTTAGACTTTACAACTTTTCCGAACATTTACATTCACAGACAGCTATATTACACACTGCATGAAAGGAAATATTTGAAAAACATAATAGGGGCACTTTAATGCATCCTCTACTAATAACCAATGATATTTGATGGAACCAAGCCTTTAAAAGTGGCCGAAGAGCACTCTGAACTTTTCACCTTTGCCATGGATTATTTTTACCGTGATGTCCAGATCTGATTTTCATCTACAGCAACATTATTTTTAGACACAGAGGTGGGTTGGTACTCTGTAGGGGGTGTCATATCCACCAGAAGACCACCTAGCTGGAAGTAGCCAGCTATAACTGCCACAGCACATCTGATCCACTCAATCAATGCTCTGTCTCACTCTCTTTGTGTTCATCTCACAGATTTCAAAACAAGATGTCTGAACAGATTGCAGAGTTCGGATGCATTCCATAACAATTCAGTTGATGCACTGAAACCAAATCCCCCAGTCACTTTTATATTTCAGCACCAGTGTGTTACGGATATAACAGAAGATAAACAAAAGCGATGAAACAAATACACAGCCAACACATTTTGAGTCAGGAACTGTCTCTCGTGACAAAGAAGTACACTTCAGCAACATGTATTTAAATACATTATGACACATTTGTAATGATGAAGTTGCAATGTAGTACATTTTTAAATTAACCCCTTAAGTGTCACCCCCCCCCCCCTTTTTTTTAACATAGATGTGAAAATGCACTATCCGAGCTTAAATTGTGGTAATTAATGAACGCTTTGGAATACAGACCTAGTTATAGAAGTTTAAGTTTTAAAGAAAATGTACAGTACTTTAAAGTTTATATTTTATATCCATCCATCCATCCATCCATCCATCCATCCATCCATCCATCATCTTCCGCTTATCCGGGGCCGGGTCGCGGGGGCAACAGTCTAAGCAGAGACACCCAGACTTCCCTCTCCCTAGCCACTTCCTCCAGCTCTTCCGAGGCGTTCCCAGGCCAGCCTGGAGACATAGTCCCTCCAGCGTGTCCTAGGTCTTCCCCGGGGCCTCCTCCCGGTGGGACGTGCCTGGAACACCTCCCTGGGAAGGCGTCCAGGAGGCATCCGAAATAGATGCCCAAGCCACCTCAGCTGGCTCCTCTCGATGTGGAGGAGCAACGCCTCTACTCTGAGCTCCTCCCGAGTGACCGAGCTTCTCACCCTATCTCTAAGGGAGCGCCCAGCCACCCTACGGAGAAAGCTCATTTAGGCCGCCTGTATCCGGTATCTTGTCCTTTCGGTCATGACCCACAGCTCATGAGAATAGGTGAGAGTAGGAACGTAGATTGACCGGTAAATCGAGAGCTTTGCCTTACAGCTCAGCTCCTTCTTTACCACCACAGACCGGTACATCGACTGCATTACTGCAGAAGCTGCACCGATCCGTCTGTCAAATCTCCCGTTCCATCCTTCCCTCACTCGTGAACAAGACCCCAAGATACCTGAACTCCTCCACTTAAGGCAGGAACTCTCCACCAACCTGAAGTGGGCAATCCACCCTTTTCCGACTGAGTACCATGGCCTCGGACTTGGAGGTGCTGATTCTCATCCCAGCCACTTCACACTCGGCTGCAAACCGTCCCAGTGCACACTGAAGATCCTGGTCTGAGGAGGCCAACATGACAACATCATCCGCAAAAAGCAGTGACGAAATCATATGGTCCCCAAACCAGACACTCTCCGGCCCTTGGCTGCGCCTAGAAATTCTGTCCATAAAAATTATGAACAGAACCGGTGACAAAGGGCAGCCCTGCCGGAGTCCAACATGCACCGGGAACAGGTCTGACTTACTGCCGGCAATGCGAACCAAGCTCTTGTTCCGGTCGTACAGGGACCGAACAGCCCTAAGCAGGGGGCCGCCGACCCCATACTCCCAGAGCACCCTCCACAGGATGCCACGAGGAACTCAGTCGAATGCCTTCTCCAAATCCACAAAACACATGTGGACTGGTTGGGCAAACTCCCATGAACCCTCCAGCACCCTGGAAAGGGTATAGAGCTGGTCCAGTGTTCCATGACCGGGACGAAAACCACACTGTTCCTCCTGAATCCAAGGTTCCACTGTCGGCCGAATTCTCCTCTCCAGTACCCTAGCATAGACTTTCCCGGGGAGGCTGGGAAGTGTGATCCCCCTATAGTTGTAACACACTCTCCGGTCCCCCTTCTTGAAAAGAGGGACCACCACCCCGGTCTGCCAGTCCAGAGGTACTGTCCCCAACCGTCATGCGATGTTGCAGAGGCGTGTCAGCCAAGACAGCCCCACAACATCCAGAGACTTGAGGTACTCAGGGCAGATCTCATCCACCCCCAGTGCCTTGCCACCGAGGAGCTTTTTAACTACCTCAATGACTTCAGCCCGGGTGATGGACGAGTCCTCCTCCGAGTCCCCACCCACTGCTTCCTCAATGGAAGACGGGAGATCCTCGAAGTATTCCTTCAACCGCCCGGCGATATCCCCAGTGGAGGTCAACAGATGCCCATCTCCACTGGTAGGGCACTGCTTCCCCCTCCTGAGGCATTGAACGGTTTGCCGTAAAAAAAAAAAAAAAAAAGTATATATATATATATATATATATATATATAAAATATACCTCTCCTTGAACTGTCACCTTATCGTGGTGGAGAGGTTTGAGTACCCGAATGATCCTGGGAGCTATGTTGTCTGTGGCTATAAGCCCCTGGTAGGGTCTCCCAAGGCAAACAGGTCCTTGGTGACTGGGCCAGTCTAAGAACAGTTCACAAACCCTTTATGATGACAACTACAGCAAGGACCGAGACATCACCCGGCATGGGGCAGCCGGGGCCCCACAAAATAACCACCAAATATGAAATCTTGAGACTCAGACCATTTAGACGATATGTATTTTGTCAAGATTTAAAAATATCATAATCCGTGTTAGGAGTAACACGCTACAAAGTAACGTGTTAAGGCCTGGGTATACTTCGGCCGTCCGCGTTCGTGCACCGTCCGCATTACATAATTTTCGTGTTACTCGTGTTACTCTTTTGTGAAAAATGAACGCTTGCAGACAAGAAGCTCATTCTTGCTCAAGTATTGTTGTCGCCCGCGCCGCCATGTCATGGAGATGCTGTGTATTTTTCGGTTTCTAGTTCCTGGGAGAGTACAGACCGTTTCGACGTCTTTGTCGTTTCTACGATAACATATGCAAATTTACCAATCTGATACTCTCTGGTCCAGTCACACTATCAACGTTGATCAATCAGCTTGGTCATCTGCATCATCCGGATCAGATTCGGGCTCAAATTGATAAAGGAGAACCGACCAGTTGCCAACTCTTGTGAGACAAATAAGCAACCGCAGCTTCAAAAACAAGCCCAAAACAAGCCCAATATTATTATATTATTTATTATCATCAATATCATTTATTAACAAATTGCAATAAAGGGCACGCAATATCCTCCGATCAGCTGTGAACAGAAGAGGTTTGGAGATGGAAAAAGAGAAAAAGTGACGCAAAGGCCAATTATGGTAACCCGTAGTCGGAGTTAGTGAACACACACACACACACACACACACACACACACACACACACACACACACACACACACACACACACACACACACACACACACACACACACACACACACACACACACACACACACACACACACACACACACACACACACACACACACAACACACACACACACACACACCCACACACACACACACACACTGCAAACCGTGAAAAAGATAAGCCCTGCATCTCAATGTGCATATACTATCTGTCCTAAATAGTATTGAAAATGACTAATGTCACATACTATATGTGATAGTATGCACAATTGGTACACAGGCAATAAGCACTAAGGCAGCACTGCAATATAGCCATATATTTATAATAAAATGAATTCGACCCATACCTACCTCTTATTAGTATACTTGTTTTTTTTGTTTAAATAATAGCCTATAATGATAAATACATTATAAAAATATATTTAAAATTAAATTAGGTGCCGATCTCCTCCCTGTTTCCTCTCCATCTCTGCTGGTGGCATTGTTTGTAAAAATGTATGCTTCTATTTATGTCTACTAACTATCATTACGTGCATTTATTGCGTCACATGCCTGCACGATCATGCGGCCAATCAGAGCACACCGTGCTTTTCAAAACGATGAGGTTTGAGAGATGAGACTTGTTAGCCCATTTTAACGTTTGTTGAGAATCTCATATCTTATCTCTATTTAGCTTTGCCTTATGAGGCATGTTTGTTAATTGTTAAGCTTTTGTTCACATATTCAATTATATGCAACACCTCAAGGCAACTTTGTTTTCTCTTTTAATTAGTGTTAATACTGTAGACCAATCACTTTTATTTAATTGGGACTGATGTGGTAAAAAAAAAAAAAAACACTGTTAAATGACTGAGACAGTTGTTATTTCGTTTCAAGTATTAAAAGGGACTTTTGTACCGTTGCTTGATTTGAAGGCCTGTTGCCCTGTTGATTAAAATAAAAAGCAGACTTAAAAGTTACTTTCCATAGTAACTAATTACTTTTGATATACAGTTATTGGTAAAGTAATTCAATTACTTTTAAAAGAAGTAACTAGTAACTGTAACTAATTACTTATTTTCACATTAACACTGATCATAAAACATTTTGTAATATGATACTTGACACTAAGGGGGAGGATGTTTTAAAGTATCTTTCCATGGTAACTGTCACAATTCGTCCTGTGTGAGTGCCCATGTGAACCACCTGAGGGCACTCCACTCCAGACTGTCACTCCATCTAGGACTACATCACCCATAATCCTTTGCCCGGACTCTTCAACACCCATTGATTACATCCACCTGCACCTCATTTCCTAGTTAGCTCACCCTATATAAGCCTGTTCATTCTGTCAGTCATGGCCAAGTCTTGTTTTGTTATTCACTGCATTTCTGAGCGTTTCCCTGGTTTCATGTCTGTCGGTTTTTGGATTTCTTGCCTGTCTCCCGGATTACCCTTTTGCCTGTCACTCCTGCCTTGTTTGCCTGTTTGGACTGCTTTCCCGTGTATGACCTTTTTGCCTGTACTTTTGACTACGATTGTGGATTACCCTTTTATTAAAATTTGGATTCTCAACCTCTGTCTCGGAGCAGTACGTTACAGAAGACTTGGCCACTATGAATCCAGCAGCACAGTTAATGCGTCTCCGTCAGGGAGATCGCCCCATCGAGGACTATGTAGAGGACTTCATTGAGCTGGCCCATTTGACTTCAATGGACGAGGTGTGCCTCATGATATTTTTCAGAGGAGGACTATCTGAGCCACTCAGTTCTAACATGCCTTTGCACGATCCTAATTGCTCTCTAAAAAACTACATTGATATTGCATTGCAACTGAGCGGTTCTGCTTTTACAGTGGGTATAATGGAGAAGGATAGTGACATACCCACTGCATCTGCTATGCATGTGTCTTCGGACGACATGGACACCAGTCCAGTCGGGCCTGCAATTCACGTCACTTCTGCCGATCCAGAGACAGAGCTTCACGTCACTTCTGCCGATCCAGAGACAGAGCTTCACGTCACGTCTGCCGATCCAGAGACTGAGCTTCACGTCACTTCTGCCGATCCAGAGACAGAGCTTCACGTCACTTCTGCCGATCCAGAGACAGAGCTTCACGTCACTTCTGCCGATCCAGAGACAGAGCTTCACGTCACTTCTGCCGATCCAGAGACAGAGCTTCACGTCACTTCTGCCGATCCAGAGACAGAGCTTCACGTCACGTCTGCCGATCCAGAGACCGAGCTTCACGTCACGTCTGCCGATCCAGAGACCGAGCTTCACGTCACGTCTGCCGATCCAGAGACCGAGCTTCACGTCACGTCTGCCGATCCAGAGACAGTGGACGCAGGTGTCCCGTGTCCCGAGTCCAGTGAGGGCTCCGGCCCGTGTCCCGAGTCCAGTGAGGGCTCCGGCCCGTGTCCCGAGTCCAGTGAGGGCTCCGGCCCGTGTCCCGAGTCCAGTGAGGGCTCCGGCCCGTGTCCCGAGTCCAGTGAGGGCTCCGGCCCGTGTCCCGAGTCCAGTGAGGGCTCCGGCCCGTGTCCCGAGTCCAGTGAGGGCTCCGGCCCGTGTCCCGAGTCCAGTGAGGGCTCCGGCCCGTGTCCCGAGTCCAGTGAGGGCTCCGGCCCGTGTCCCGAGTCCAGTGAGGGCTCCGGCCCGTGTCCCGAGTCCAGTGAGGGCTCCGGCCCGTGTCCCGAGTCCAGTGAGGGCTCTTACCGGGCCGCCTGCACCGTCGTGGGGGTCTTCAACCTCACCTGCACTGCTGTGGTGGTCGTCTGCTCCGCCGTGGGGGTCTCCAAGACAGTCTGCACTGCTGTGGTGTTCGTCTGCTCTGCCGTGGGGGTCTTCAACCTCACCTGCACTGCTGTGGTGGTCGGCTGCTCCGCCGTGGAGGTCTTCAAGACCGTCTGCACTGCTGTGGTGGTCGTCTGCTCCGCCGTGGGGGTCTCCAAGACCGCTTGTGCTGCTGTGGTGGTCGTCTGCTCCGCCGTGGGGGTCTCCAAGACCGCTTGTGCTGCTGTGGTGGTCGTCTGCTCCGCCGTGGGGGTCTTCAACCTTGTCTGCACTGCTGTGGTGGTCGTCTGCCAAGCCGTGGGGGTCTTCAACCTCGTCTGCGCTGTGGTGGTCGTCTGCTCCACCCTGGCTGCCTGCGCTACCCTGGTCATCTGTCTGGCCTGCACCACCCTGGTCATCTGTTCAGCCTGCTCCTTCCTGGTCTTCTGCTCGGTCTCCAGGCCCTCTTCCGCTCCATGGGCCTGGCCCTCCATCCCACCCCCTGGTCCGCCTCCGCTCCACCTCCCTCCGGTATTATTATTATAGGAGTGTCTGGAAGCCACTCCTTAGGAGGGGGGCTATGTCACAATTCGTCCTGTGTGAGTGCCCATGTGAACCACCTGAGGGCACTCCACTCCAGACTGTCACTCCATCTAGGACTACATCACCCATAATCCTTTGCCCGGACTCTTCAACACCCATTGATTACATCCACCTGCACCTCATTTCCTAGTTAGCTCACCCTATATAAGCCTGTTCATTCTGTCAGTCATGGCCAAGTCTTGTTTTGTTATTCACTGCATTTCTGAGCGTTTCCCTGGTTTCATGTCTGTCGGTTTTTTTTTCGGGAAGAAAAAAAAAAGAAAGAGAGCCAAGCGTCCCACCAGTGGGACGGTGAAAGTAAAGTTTTTTTAACTTTAAATGTAATATCAAATAAAATACTAGATAAATTATAATCAAGTACTTTACATGTGCTTTATGTATGCTAGTCAACACATCAAAATAAGTGTAATAACACATGACAAAAGATTATTAAAACATAATGATTAACGTAAAACTTAATTTGACATTACATGAGCTCTTTACTTAAAGGGATAGTCATGTCATTCCAGGCCCGTAAGACCTTCGTTCATCTTCGGTACACAAATTAACATTTGACCCCTCAATACACAGCAATTTAAAGGCAGTGCACCCCAAAACGAAAATTTTATGTTTTTCTGCTTACCCCCAGGGCATCCAAGATGTAGGTGTCTTTGTTTCTTCAGTAGAACACAAATGAAGATTTTTAACTCCAAACGTTGCCGTCTGTCAGTTGTATAATGAATGTGAATGGGCTCCAATTCTATTAGAGTAAAAAAAAACAGGCACAGACAACTTCAAATTAAACCCTGCGGCTTGTGACGACACATTGATGTCTTAAGACACGAAACACGAATAAATACGAATGGTATTTATGCTATTATTTCACCTCATATCAGACGAATGTCATCAGCTCTCCAGACCGCCATAACTTCCTGCGAATAAGGTCAAAATACTGCCGTGATCATAGAAATATATACGTAGATTCCTCATTCGACCGATCCGCGCAGACACTAATGAGGCATCTATATGTATGACCGCGGCGGTATTTTGACCTTATTCGCAGGAAGTTACAGAACACAGACAACAGGGTTGACATTTTATCATATTACTTTATTAACAAGTAAATTCCAGGATATTTGGTGAAAATACCTTATTTTCAATAAGGAAAAACTCTGAATATTCAAGAAGTCAAGAAGTCTTCTGCATAACAGGATGTCTTAATGGGATGAAGAAAGCGTGGCACTGCATAGGCTAAAACCCTGCAAATAGAAATAAATAACATTAATGGTAAAGTTCCCCTGCATCACATCTGGCAAATGACAGAACCGAAGTTCTTCATTATATAATGAGGATGAGACGAATGAATGGATGAATAATAAAATCAAAGCTTGACGTGTTTGATATTAAAAGGCAATAACTCAAGCCCTGAAAGAGGCCGACGCCAAACGCAATCTAACAGCACCGTGTTCAACGGTCGCACGCCGCATATATCACACAAATGACTTAATTTACTTATTACCTATTATATTAGACATATAGGCTAAGACATGAGGAAAATAAAACTAATGGCTACCGTTAGACAATTATGTAGTAAACGAGAACACACTCATGAAACCAATGAATGCATGAACTCATGATTATACAAAAGATCATGCTTCAAAGGTCATGAAGCAAAACTCTGGAGAATAATTTTAGTGCTCAATACTCACCAACGTCTTGTGACGATGAATATCTCTCTATTCTCTTGGGAATGTTTGTTTCGGTCTTCAGCACCGTTTGGCTCAGCAGTCTGTTCGCGCTTGCGCCGCTCCCGCCGCTCCCGCCGCTCCCGCCGCTCCCGCCGCTCCCGCCGCTCCCGCCACTCCACATTTGAAATCTCCACAGGAACGGTTTTCCTCAAGCGCATTTTGCGCATGCGTATACAGTTTTTCGGACGTAGGACTTGTTCACCCAACATGGATTTTTCACTCCGACTTCATAGATTGACTGAGCACAATTAAATATGTTCAGTGAATATACAATTTTAATTTTGAGTGAAGACCTTAAGCTATGATTAGTACAATGCATCTTTTTGCATGGGGATAATTATTTGGAAGTCCTTTTTCTTCAATTTTTTTACAGTGTAGGAATGTGTACAAGGGTTTTTTTTAAAGTAAAGTTTTAAGTTTAAGTAAGGGTTTTCAATTCTTTTAAGTAAAATAAAGAAAGAGTATTGCAATTAAAAAACAGTCTTTTTTCTCCTTAACCTCTTGCTAACCTTCTATTCTGTTCCAAGAATATCCATCCATCCATCTTCTTCCGCTTTATCCGGGGCCGGGTCGCGGGGGCAGCAGTCTAAGCAGAGATGCCCAGACTTCCCTCTCCCTAGACACTTCCTCTAGCTCTTCCGGGGGGACACCGAGGCGTTCCAAGGCCAGCCGGGAGACATAGTCCCTCCAGCGTGTCCTTGGTCTTCCCCGGGGCCTCCTCCCGGTTGGACATGCCCGAAACACCTTCCCGGGAAGGCGTTCAGGAGGCATCCGGAACAGATGCCCGAGCCACCTCAGCTGTCCCCTCTCGATGTGGAGGAGCAGCGGCTCTACTCCGAGTTCCTCCCGAGTGGCTGAGCTTCTCACCCTATCTCTAAGGGAGCGCCCAGCCACCCTGCGGAGAAAGCTCATTTCGGCCGCCTGTATCCGGGATCTTGTCCTTTCGGTCATGACCCAAAGCTCATGACCATAGGTGAGTAGGAACGTAGATTGACCGGTAAATCGAGAGCTTCGCCTTACGGCTTAGCTCTTTCTTCACCACGACAGACCGGTACATCGACCGCATTACTGCAGAAGCTGCACCAAGAATAGAATAGCAAAAAATTTATGTGACAAGCCATCAGAACCAAACCGAACCGAAAAACGTGGTAAAAAACGAGGTATGTTTTGAACCGTGGACTAACTGTATTGTTGCCAAGATTTATTCAAATGGATCTGAATGGAAGAATATTCAGTGTAACTCTAAAGTACACTTAAGTGGCTTTTTATTTCATTAATATTATCGGCATGTAGTTTTGAAGTACATTACAATTGCACATTTAATAAGCTCCTAAAACCAGCCAAAAGACCAACAAACCAGCTTTGGCTAGTTTAAGATGTATGCCTGTTTTTCTGCAGGGTTCCTGACATAAAATGTGTTTGCCGTGCATTTGTGCATTCACGCATGCACACGATGTGAAGGATGACAACGCTCTGATTTGTCGAGAATGCCACACAATGAGCCACAGCAGGGGACGTAGAGACAATAAGCAGTAGCGTCTCTATTGGGACAATAAGCAGTAGCATCTCTCTCCTCAGGGTTTATATGTGAAATACGGAAGACCGAAAGAGTGCTTCAAAGGAAGAGAAAGAACACTAGTAAATGTGAGATAAAATCCTTTCTTTCTGTGCTTTGAAAAGGCTGTACTAATGATTTGTCACACTGATATAAAGTGACACACTTTCTTTCCTGCAAAAAACCCACAAACAAAGCAAGAAGGGACACTGTAATGATGCTCTACAGTGGCCCCTAGTGACAACAGAGTATAAAGCTCTCTTCGTATAAAGACTTCAGTCAGAACTGCTCACAGCAACCTCCAGAGAGCAGCAGCACACTTTAACACTGACACAGAAAGCTGCAGACGAACACACACACAACTTTGCGCATAGGCGCGCAATACACAAACACGCTGACAGGCACAGATACACATGGAGCAGTGTACACATTTCTCAAACGATCCAGGGACCTTTCGATATAAGGGCTAAAACATTTCAGAGTCAAGACCAAACTCTGAATAATAAACAAATGGCACAATACATTATAGAAGAGGCCTGTGTGCCTGTGCGCTTGCATTTCTACAGAGCCAGTGGGTGAGAAAAAGCTACATAAATAAGATCTACGTCCTCTGGGTTGCATAGTTTGTTTTTGTGTGTGTTAAGTGTAGACACAAAGCAGCTCCACTGTGATGCATACACTTTTAATAACCTTAATAAAAAGAAAAATCTATCTTGGTAAAGATAAATATATAAACAGCTCAGTCTGAACCCAAATGCAGGATGGCAGTGGATATGGCCAGAGCTTCAGGATTCGTTCAGAATTTACAATGTCTCTTAATTTCAAAAGGTAGTAGGGGTGTAATGATGTTCAAACCAAACCGAAAAACCGCAATACACCACCCACGGTATGTTACGCGATACTCTCATGGCTTACTGAACGTCCAGCTCTGGCCCATTGTTGAGGTTGACCTCACTTCACCTTATGTCACCAAACGGATTAAACGGAGTGTCTATTCACACCAACTGCAAATAGCGTGCCTGGTTTGAATCCGCCTTTTGCAGAGCTCACTCTTCTCCCTTTTCCCATCACATATCACACCGGAAAGGCATTCACTTTCAATGAAAATTTTCTAAAAATGGAAACAAAGTGCCTAACGAAATGATTAATAATAACAAAAGCATTTATTGGATAGGGTTAGGGGTGTAGGGAGGGCTTTTATTGTCCCATTATGGTGGCATCCATTTAATAATTTGAATAAATATAATAATTTACACTATTATTGCATCCTGTTAATGTACAACAATAGTGAGGTAGTCAAAATAAAGCATAAATTGCACGTAATTACTATTTGCATGTCACATATTGCAAAGAACTGCTACTTTTATATGGTGTAAATAATATATCAGCCACAGAACAACAGCAGTCCAGAGTCAGAGGACACTTTTGAGTTTAAGACACGTGCAAAATCTGCCTTATGTTCATTTTACATGTTTGTATAACTTGTTATATGAGTGTTGATTATTATATCTAAAAATAAATAGTTTGTTTATACCCTGTTGTTTATCTTTAATATTATAGTAATGGGCAAGTAAGCCTATATTGTTTTACAGCATTAGCAGAGATAAAAAATAATTATATTTGAATAAATTAGAGACATAATTTGTTCAATAACCACTGTTTAATAAAAAAAAAGAAGCTATTTTATGTTTAGTTTTTCTCCCCCCTGCTGCACTGAACCATACTGAAACCGAACCATTACTTCAAGGTATGTACCGAACCGTTAGTTTTGTGTACAGTTACACCCCTAGAAGGTAGCATGCAGATTTGACACTGCCATTTCAAAGGAATATGCTGTTTTTTAAACAAAAGGAAAATGTTGTTTTTTTCTGAATATGATGAACTACACTACCAGTCAAAATTTTGGAGTCATTAAGATTTTTTAATGTTTTTAAAGAAGTTTCTTCTGCTCACCAAGGCTGCATTCATGTTATTAAAAATACAAAAACCTGTATTATTGTGAAATATTATTAAAATGTAAAATAACTGTTTTCTATTTGAATATATTTAAAATGTCATTTATTCCTGTGATGCAAAGCTGAAATTTGAGCATCACTAATAAGCTGATTTGCTGCTCAAGAAACATTTATAATTATTATCAATGTTGAAATCAGTTGTGTAAAACACTACTGTTTTAGGATTCTTTGATGAATAGAAAGTTCAAAAGAACAGTATTTATATGAAATAGAAAGCTTTTGTAACATTGTAACAAATAAATGCAGCCTTGGTGAGCAGAAGAGACTCATCGAATCATGATTCGGATCGCATGTCAAACCACCAAACTGCTGAAATCACGTAACTTTGGCGCTCTGAACCGCTGTTTCGATACACTGATTCATATACGTTTTGAATCTTCATGAAGCAGTGTTTTGAAATCGGTTATCACTATATACAGGGAGTGCAGAATTATTAGGCAAGTTGTATTTTTGAGGATTAATTTTACAACATTAATAATTAAACAACAACCATGTTGTCAATGAACACAAAAAACTCATTAATATCAAAGCTGAATATTTTTGGAAGTGGTTTTTAGTTTTAGCTATTTTAGGGGGATATCTGTGTGTGCAGGTGACTATTACTGTGCATAATTATTAGGCAACTTAACAAAAAACTAATTTATACCCATTTCAATTATTTATTTTTACCAGTGAAACCAATATAACATCTCAACATTCACAAATATACATTTCTGACATTCAAAAACCAAACAAAAACAAATCAGTGACCAGTATAGCCACCTTTCTTTGCAAGGACACTCAAAAGCCTGCCATCCATGGATTCTGTCAGTGTTTTGATCTGTTCACCATCAACATTGCGTGCAGCAGCAACCACAGCCTCCCAGACACTGTTCAGAGAGGTGTACTGTTTTCCCTCCTTGTAAATCGCACATTTGATGATGGACCACAGGTTCTCAATGGGGTTCAGATCAGGTGAACAAAGAGGCCATATCATTAGATTTTCTTCTTTTATACCCTTTCTTGCCAGCCACGCTGTGGAGTACTTGGACGCGTGTGATGGAGCATTGTCCTGCATGAAAATCATGTTTTTCTTGAAGGATGCAGACTTCTTCCTGTACCACTGCTTGAAGAAGGTGTCTTCCAGAAACTGGCAGTAGGACTGGGAGTTGAGCTTGACTCCATCCTCAACCCGAAAAGGCCCCACAAGCTCATCTTTGATGATACCAGCCCAAACCAGTACTCCACCTCCACCTTGCTGGCGTCTGAGTCGGACTGGAGCTCTCTGCCCTTTACCAATCCAGCCACGGGCCCATCCATCTGGCCCATCAAGACTCACTCTCATTTCATCAGTCCATAAAACCTTAGAAAAATCAGTCTTGAGATATTTCTTGGCCCAGTCTTGACGTTTCAGCTTGTGTGTCTTGTTCAGTGGTGGTCGACTTTCTGCCTTTCTTACCTTGGCCATGTCTCTGAGTATTGCACACCTTGTGCTTTTGGGCACTCCAGTGATGTTGCAGCTCTGAAATATGGCCAAACTGGTGGCAAGTGGCATCTTGGCAGCTGCACGCTTGACTTTTCTCAGTTCACGGGCAGTTAATTTGCTCCTTGGTTTTTCCACACGCATCTTGCGACCCTGTTGACTATTTTGAATGAAACGCTTGATTGTTCGATGATCACGCTTCAGAAGCTTGGCTATTTTAAGACTGCTGCATCCCTCTGCAATATATCTCACTATTTTTGACTTTTCTGAGCCTGTCAAGTCCTTCTTTTGACCCATTTTGCCAAAGGAAAGGAAGTTGCCTAATAATTATGCACACCTGATATAGGGTGTTGATGTCATTAGACCACACCCCTTCTCATTACAGAGATGCACATCACCTAATATGCTTAATTGGTAGTAGGCTTTCCAGCCTATACAGCTTGGAGTAAAACAACATGCATAACGAGGATGATGTGGTCAAAATACTCATTTGCCTAATAATTCTGCACTCCCTGTAAGGCGTTATTTAGTTTTTTTGGCGCACCAAACATATTCTCGTCACTTTATAATATTAATATTGAACCACTGTACTCACATGAACTGATTTAAATATGTTTTTAGTACATTAATGGATCTTGAGAGAGGAAATGTCATTGCTGGCTATGCAGGCGTCACTGAGCCATCAGATTGCAACAAAAATATCTTAATTTTGTTCCGAAGATGAACGGAGGTCTAACTGTGCTTTCACATCGCCACCGGCAAGAGCATCAAACTTCCGTCTGGCCGCCCTGCCAGCGACGCTGTAGAAAGATTTGTGGACGCGCTGACGTTGATCGAATGCTTGGTCTTTTTTTAAACTTTATTTAAAGGGGCTGCAAAGCAAACAATCATGTTGTTCTGCATTTGTGCAGACTGACCACAGGTAGGGTATAACCGTATAAGTTAACCTCATTAAATCATTTAAATGTGAAAGTAAAAAAAAAACTGATCGATGGAAAACGGCTTGGGTTATGTGTATAACCCTTGTTCCCTGAGAAGGGAACGAGCACTGCGTCGGAACGACACTTTGGGGATACTCCCTAAGCACTAGCGAATCTGAAGTCCGTATAGAAACTAAACCAATCTGATTGGCGTGCGTGATGACGTCACTGTGACGGCATACCCGGAAGTATAAAAGGGAAGCCGGCACATTGAAACGGCAGCTATTGCTCTGAAGCATGCGCTCCAGGCGTGCCGAGGTGTGGTGACGCGACGCAGTGCTCGTTCCCTTCTCAGGGAACAAGGGTTATACACATAACCCGAGCCGTTCCCCTTCGAGGGAACTCTCACTGCGTCGGAACCACACTTTGGGGAACGAGTACCCACTAGCCCACACCGAGGGTAGCGCCTGCTCTAGTGTGAAGCCGGAGACCGGGCACAACTAGGACTGGAGTACCCTAGCGCCAGGCGCCGTAGGGAGATACTTCTCCAGATACACTCTGAGAGCCCTAACTGGGCGGAGCAAGGCAAGGCAAGGCAAGTTTATTTGTATAGCACATTTCATACACAGGGGCAATTCAAAGTGCTTTACACAGAAATGAAGTTAAAATATTCATAAGTGAATACAATAAAAATATACATAGTATAACAGTTATAGTGGGAATTAAAAGAAAATATAAAATAAAGATGAAATCCCCTATCTGGGGTGGAAGAAAATGGAGAGTCAGGTTTACTTTAAAAATATTTGTCAGGTAACTGTGCGTTTAGACAGTACCCTTACAGACAAATCTTCTTGGCCTAACTTGAGGGCGTTCTCTAGATGTTTTACCCGTCAGAGCAGATCTAAACGGGTCTTCCTCGCACCGGAGCGAGTACTCAAAAAATATTTGTCAGGTAACTGTGCATTTAAACATTACCCTTACAGACAAATCTTCCCGGACAGGAACACCGGAGCTATCTCTACTTTGTTCGACCGTCAGAGCGGATCTACACGGTCCTTCCTCGTACTACCAAGGCTATACAGATCTATATCTGTCAGAGCAGATCTAAACGGATCATCCTCACACCGGAGGGATTTCGATTTAGCGCTCCCCCGTCTCTCAACCTCTTCCACCCAGTCAGCCTTAAACAAAATAAAAAATAAGTGAATAAAAAGTATAATTAAAACAGAAATAAAGTTAAAATATTTGGAGTATTCACTTGGAGCAGTTCAAATCCGTCACAGTGTGTCTGTGGTGAGCCCTGAGGGTGGGGCTCAGATGGGAGTGTGTCCATGAGAAGTGGTTGTTGTGGCTGCGTGGTGTTATCATTGTCCTTGTGGGGTGTATCAACCGCATGCCCATTCAGATGCTGAAATGAAGTCCTGTGCTCGTCCATACTCTGTACTGGAGTGTGTGTGCCATCCAGGTTGAGTGTGTTAGCACACACAGCTGAAGGATGATGAAGGGAAAAATAAATATTGTCCTTTAGTACTCTTGCACCGAGTTTGTTTGGGTGGAGGCCATTTGATGTAAACAGTTGTCTCTGACTCCAGAAGAGATTAAAGTTGTCGATAAAGTTCACTCCCTTCATGTTGCAGGTTTTTTGCAGCCATGTATTAAGCCCAAGTAGCCGTGAGAACCTATTTGTTCCCCTTGCTGGAAGTGGTCCACTGATGAACGGCTGAGCTTTCAGTTTTCTTAGTGTTTCAAAAAGTTCATTGAAATCCCTCTTAAGGAGTTCTGACTGCTCTCTCTGAATATCGTTCTTCCCCACATGAATGATAAGTCGATTTGCAGTCTTATGTTTCATCAGAATGTTCTTAAGTTCCCTGTTGACATCAGAAACTGTTGCTTGTGGAAGGCAGCATGTAGTTGTATCCCTGCTGCTAATGTTTCTGACTGCGGAGTCACCCACTATCAGAGTCCTGGGCTCGGCTGAGGGCCGCTGTCTGCTCGACCTTGAGCGCCTGTTAGCATCAGTGTTAGCTACGGGCTGATTCGATCTGTGTTCAGTCACATTCATCACGTTTGGGGATTCCTCACCCACATTCATTAACACTTCAAATCTGTTTTCAAGATGTATATTTGGTGTTATTAAACAAGTGTTTGCAATCCTTGTGTCTGGGGTAGAGCATGCTACTGCGGCAATATGTGATGATCGTGACAATCTGATGTCTCGAGCGCCTTTGGGTCTCGCTCCCTGTTTGTGCCATCGATTAGTGTGTGGATCAGTTACTTGTTTCTCTAGCTGTTGAGTAGCACTACATTTATGGGACTCACCGACAGTGTGTAGACGGCGTTCATGATGAAGCTCTGCTGTGTGATTCGTCTGGTTAGATGGTTCCGCAAATAACTTTGTTTCAAGAACTGCAATCCTTTGTAAAAGTCTGTGGCAGTTTGTGCAGCAAGTAGATTCTAGAAGAGGCATTTTCTTATCCTTTTGAATGTAGGCAGCTGTGTTTTCCCTTCTCCGGAATGTAAACTGAAGGCAGTGGGAGGCTGGTCGGTTGAAATATTCTGCTTTTTGTTTAGTAATCCAGTAACAGAGTTTCTAATTTTATCATTGGACTCAAGCTTTGTCGTTTGAGCACTGTGCTGATTTGCTGAAGTTGAAATTATGAGCTAAAATAAAGAAGCGATAGAGCAAAAGCGCGGAGCAGTAAGCAAGAGCGTCCGAACAGTAGCGAAGCAGGAAGCTCTATCCTCTGGTGAGCAGGTGAAGTCTCCCTTCTCCCGCCGTCACGTGAGGCGGGGGATTAAATGCCTGAAGAACCAAAGACCTGGCCACCCTTGATGGAACTTTGGGCACGTAGCCCGGCCTAGGGTGTAGGACGGCTTTAACTCCTCCGGGGGCAACCCCCAGGCAAGTCGGTGTTACCGCCAAGGCCTGGAGGTCCCACACTCTATTTTCAGCGATGTAATCGCCAGGAGAAAAGCCACCTCCAGGGTCAGGTTCTTTGGTTCAGCCGACTCCAATGGCTCAAAGGGGGGCCTCAGCCAACCCTTCGAGAACCACTGCCAGATCCCAGGTTGGGAGTCTGGAACGAGCCAGAGGCCTCATCCTCCGAGCCCCACGGAGGAACTGTACAACCAGCTGGTGCCTACCCAAAGGCCCATCACCCAAAGGAGTGTGGAAAGCCCAATGGCAGCCACGTACACCTTGAGTGTGGACGGGGTTAGACCCGCAGAGAAGCGATCTTGGAGGAACTCCAGCACTGAAGCCACCGGCCAGTTAACTGGGTCCACCTCACGCTCCCTCCACCAAGTGGCTTACCACTTGAGGCTGTACAGTCTCCTCGTAGACAGAGCCCTGGAACTGAGTAATGTATCTATCACCTCTGCCGACAGGCCAGCCTCTAGGTACCTGACCCCCTCAGGGGCCAGACCCAAAGGTTCCAAACCTCTGGCCGGGGGTGGAATATTGTGCCCCCTGCCTGAGATAGGAGATCCCTCCTCAGAGGAATCTGCCATGGAGGACCTGCCAGCAGAGCTATGATATCCGAGAACCAAACTCGCGTCGGCCAACGGGGTGCTACCAGAAGTAGGCTGACCCCCTGTTGACGGACCCTCTCCAGGACTCCCGGGAACAGAGCAATCGGGGGAAATGCTTACAGACGCAGCCTCGGCCACGTCTGAACCATGGCATCCAACCCCAGCGGGGCTGGATGCGTGAGGGAACACCACAATGGACAGTGGGACGTCTCGCGAGATGCAAACAGGTCCACTTCCACTGGGCCGAACCTCTCGCACATGGCCTCCACCACCTCTGGGTGGAGTCGCCACTCCCCGGGCCTCAGCCCCTGCCTCGACAGGATGTCTGCTCCCTGATTTTGAACCCCCGGGACATACATTGCCCTGATGGACAACAGTTTCCCTTGGGACCACAGGAGAATTTGATGCGCCAGTCTGCATAGAGGGCGCAACGGAAAGGGTCCGGGAAAAGGTCCGGGAAAAAGCTCCTGAGAGCTTTGTAGACCGCCATCATCTCCAGGCAATTTATGTGCCAGGAGGAATGACGGCCCTCCCACGGGCCCCTCGCAAAGCGGCCGTCCATGACCGCGCCCCAACCAGTGAGGGAGGCGTCTGTTGAAATGGATTTCCGGCAACAGGATGCTCCCAACACTGGCCCCTGGGACAGAAACCAAGGTTTCTTCCATATGACTAGGGAACGAAGGCATCTGCGCGTTACCCTGATCATACGGAAAGGATTCCCTCTGGGGGAAAACCCCTTGGTTTTCAGCCACCACTGTAGGGGTTTCATGTGCAGCAGGCCAAAAGGTATCACGTTGGACGCTGCTGCCATGTGCCCCAGCACTCTCTGAAAGTGCTTCACAGTGATGCTGTGGCCTAGCCTTATTCCTGAGACCATCGCCAGTATGGTCTCGACTCGCGCGGGAGACAATTGTGCCCGCATCGTCGTCGAGTCCCATACGATCCCTAGGAACGTAGTCCTCTGGGACAGCGTCAACACACTCTTTGTTGTGTTGAGTCTCAGCCCCAAGCACCTTATATGGGACAGAACGACATCTCGATGCCGAACTGCCATATCGTACAACTGGGCCAACATGAGCCAGTCGTCGATATAATTCAGCACACGGATGTCCTGGAGTCTCAATGGAGCCAGAGCTGCATCCATGCACTTCGTGAATGTGCGTGGGGAAAGAGCTAGACCGAAGGGAAGCACTCGATATTGGTACACCTCGCCCCCGAAAGCGAACCTCAAGAACTTCCTGTGACATGGAAGGATGGAGATATGGAAGTATGCGTCCTTTAGATATATCGTGACGAACCAGTCCTGGGGCTGTATCTGACTCACGATGATGATAACCGTGAGCATTTTGAATCTGAATCTCCTCAGAGACCGATTCAAATACCTCAGGTCTTTAAAAAGGTCCGCACAAAGCGGTTTTCCATGACTGCGCCCCAACCAGTGAGGGAGACGTCTGTTGAAACGGATCTCCGGCAACAGGACGCTCCCAACACTGGCCCCCGGAGCGGAAGACTGCTGGTGAGACTGCTGGTGAGAACGCCGCCTCTGTTGCCAAGCTCCCGGAGGAGGGGCTCTAGAGGCGACGCTCTCCTTCTGCACTTGCCGGTGCGAGGAGCTGGCAGACGGCTGAGGCTGCCCCCTAGGGGCCATCTTCCCAGGCTCTGAGCGGCGAGGGAGGTACTGGCGGAAGGCTGCTGACTGCCTCTTCGCCTCCTGGTATTTGGCGGTCTCAACCGCGTCCCCAAATAGACCAGAAGGCGAAATCGGGGAGTCCAGGAGGAAGGTTTTATCCCTCTCCTTCATCCCCGACAGATTCAGCCAGAGATGCCTCTCCACAGTCACCATAGAAGCCATGGCCCGGCCGATAGCACGGGCCGTTTCCCTGGTGATGCGGAGAGACAAATCTGCCGCCCTCCGTAGTTCCGTCGAGCCCTCATCGAGCTCTTTCAGGAGGTCAGCCTGGTAGGTCCGCAAGATAGATAATGTGTGCAGGGAACTACCAGCCCACCCAGCCGCCATATAAGCTTTGCCCACCAACGATGAGGTGTCCCGACAGGGTTCGGTGGGCAGCGCCGGGGTCTTCAGGGACGACGCAGAATCGGGCGAAAGATAGCTTGTGAGAGCTTCTTCCACCTGAGGCATCGTCCCATAGCCCGCCTCGCGTGCCCCCAGAACATTGGAATAATCCAGTACTGGAGGATTGGAAACACGCGAGGAATAGGGCTTCCTCCAAGATTTACACACCTCGGTGGGCGGGTGGATGAAGCGATGAAACACTTTCTGCTTCTCCACCCGCCCTAGAGAGAGTCCCTCTAGAGCCGCCCGAGCATGCTCAACACCCAGACACTCACACAAAGCAGGTGTGCATCCGAGCCCGAAATAAAGCGGGGACACGGATGCACACACTGCTTAAACTCTCTCATATTCTTTTCCATCATTCACACACTTTTGCAACTGTTTTGACAAACAACAGTAAATAGACAGACAATTTCAACAGAGAGCGCTATGCTGAAGAGCAATAACTGCCGTTTCAATGCGCCGGCTTCCCTTTTATACTTCCGGGTATGCCGTCACAGTGACGTCATCACGCACGCCAATCAGATTGGTTTAGTTTCTATACGGACTTCAGATTCGCTAGTGCTTAGGAAGTATCCCCAAAGTGTCGTTCCGACGCAGTGAGAGTTCCCTCGAAAGGGAACTAAACAATTACAGTTGCATGTTTGCTAACGAAATAAACCATTTAAAAGCCATTGTGTAGTGTGGCTTTTGTGTTCATGGTTAAGTGCTAGTCTAATTTCAACATGCAGTTTATAGGAGACGTGCCGTGGTCTTTAATTAACATTAACATTAATTTGTGTGCAGCCTATACATTACAATAACTGTCCTGGTTGAAGCCTTAATGCAATTGGTCGAATCAGTGTTTTTTTGAGCAAATGAATTGCATTCCCGCTGAAAAACAAGCGTTCTAGATCGAAAATGTTGCCTATAAATAATGTTGCGCACCTTCTTATCAACCTCTCCTCCGTTTTGCTTGGGAATTAATGTGGTCGGAACCAAAGTTTACAGCACTGCGTTCTCTGGAATCATCTCAAGCGGAGCACTTCTACATTCCGATTGGTTTCCGCCCCGGTTGCCGCCGAACCACGTCATAGTTGAGCTGATTTCAACTCTCCTCAACGCCCAAATTGTCCAAGACGCGCCACGGCACTCTCGCCGGAGCTTGCCGCCGGCTCTAATTGAAAATGATTGACCTCCGGCCACTTTGACGCTCTCACCGGCGGTGGTTTGAACGCACATGTGGAATGGCATGAGGGTGAGTAATAAATTACATTATTGTCACTTTTGGGTGAACTAACCCTTTAATGATTCCAAACTTTTGTCTGGTAGTGTATATATACAGGGAGTGCAGAATTATTAGGCAAATGAGTATTTTGACCACATCATCCTCGTTATGCATGTTGTCTTACTCCAAGCTGTATAGGCTGGAAAGCCTACTACCAATTAAGCATATTAGGTGATGTGCATCTCTGTAATGAGAAGGGGTGTGGTCTAATGACATCAACACCCTATATCAGGTGTGCATAATTATTAGGCAACTTCCTTTCCTTTGGCAAAATGGGTCAAAAGAAGGATTTGACAGGCTCAGAAAAGTCAAAAATAGTGAGATATATTGCAGAGGGATGCAGCAGTCTTAAAATAGCCAAGCTTCTGAAGCGTGATCATCGAACAATCAAGCGTTTCATTCAAAATAGTCAACAGGGTCGCAAGAAGCGTGTGGAAAAACCAAGGCGCAAAATAACTGCCCGTGAACTGAGAAAAGTCAAGCGTGCAGCTGCCAAGATGCCACTTGCCACCAGTTTGGCCATATTTCAGAGCTGCAACATCACTGGAGTGCCCAAAAGCACAAGGTGTGCAATACTCAGAGACATGGCCAAGGTAAGAAAGGCAGAAAGTCGACCACCACTGAACAAGACACACAAGCTGAAACGTCAAGACTGGGCCAAGAAATATCTCAAGACTGATTTTTCTAAGGTTTTATGGACTGATGAAATGAGAGTGAGTCTTGATGGGCCAGATGGATGGGCCCGTGGCTGGATTGGTAAAGGGCAGAGAGCTCCAGTCCGACTCAGGCGCCAGCAAGGTGGAGGTGGAGTACTGGTTTGGGCTGGTATCATCAAAGATGAGCTTGTGGGGCCTTTTCGGGTTGAGGATGGAGTCAAGCTCAACTCCCAGTCCTACTGCCAGTTTCTGGAAGACACCTTCTTCAAGCAGTGGTACAGGAAGAAGTCTGCATCCTTCAAGAAAAACATGATTTTCATGCAGGACAATGCTCCATCACACGCGTCCAAGTACTCCACAGCGTGGCTGGCAAGAAAGGGTATAAAAGAAGAAAATCTAATGATATGGCCTCCTTGTTCACCTGATCTGAACCCCATTGAGAACCTGTGGTCCATCATCAAATGTGCGATTTACAAGGAGGGAAAACAGTACACCTCTCTGAACAGTGTCTGGGAGGCTGTGGTTGCTGCTGCACGCAATGTTGATGGTGAACAGATCAAAACACTGACAGAATCCATGGATGGCAGGCTTTTGAGTGTCCTTGCAAAGAAAGGTGGCTATATTGGTCACTGATTTGTTTTTGTTTGGTTTTTGAATGTCAGAAATGTATATTTGTGAATGTTGAGATGTTATATTGGTTTCACTGGTAAAAATAAATAATTGAAATGGGTATAAATTTGTTTTTTGTTAAGTTGCCTAATAATTATGCACAGTAATAGTCACCTGCACACACAGATATCCCCCTAAAATAGCTAAAACTAAAAACTACTTCCAAAAATATTCAGCTTTGATATTAATGAGTTTTTTTGTGTTCATTGAGAACATGGTTGTTGTTTAATTATTAATGTTGTAAAATTAATCCTCAAAAATACAACTTGCCTAATAATTCTGCACTCCCTATATATATATGTGGCAGGAGCGGTGTTTGCTCAGGCAATCCTAACTAACCTATTTCCGACTACGCCACCTGGGGAATTTCACCCCAGGAATCTAACGGTACCTCTAAGATAGCAGGCATGCACAGGTCCTAATCACGTTGAGTCAGAGACACAGATGAATGGCAAAAGATACATTTATTTTATTAATCATTAAAAGACATTTGTCATTAAAATGTGTTGACCAGCAATCACTTCAATTTGCTAAATTCTGATGTTGGCTATGGAGGGACCTGGGCGCACCCAGGAGGCAGTCTCGGGATATCAACTTTTTGGAAATTACTCTACTCAGTGCACACACCAGCACAGCACACTCAGTGACTCATGTCAGAGAAGACCACAGCACACAGTGAGGACGCCACCACCTAATTCTGTCATTAACCAATGATATGCAAACAAAATATATAAACAAAATAAACTCGAAACATATCACGGTTACCAAGTCACCGTCAATGGAAATAGTTAGGTTGAAACGATTCACTTGATGCGGTTCACCGAAACGGTTCACCTGGAGTGATACACTCAGAATGGATTACTTGAAGTGGTTCTCAAAACAGTTCGCTCGAATGATTCGCTGGAAATGATTCGCTTGATGCGGTTCTCTCAGAATGGGTTACTTGAAGTGGTTCTCAAAACAGTTCGCTCGGATGATTCGCTGGAAACGATTCACTTAGAACCGTTCACCTGGCGTGAGACAGAACAAACAAACCAAACAGCACAAAACAGAACAGCAGGAAAACAGAACAGCCCAAAACAGAACAGCAGGGAAACAGAACAGCCCAAAACAGAACAGCCCAAAACAGAACAGCCCAAAACAGAACAGCCCAAAACAGAACAGCAGCTGGTAAGGCACCGCGCAAACAGGCTCCACAATGAAGCACCAGGCAGATAACTCTCGTTCAGAACAGCGATAGTGTCCTTATCGCATGCAACTGAGCACGCTGTCCCGGGATCAATATGCGATGATATGCCTCCGACAACGCTCACCGGCGCAGACAGATCTTACACTGTCTCAGATGTCCACATTCGACTCTCCCGACAACCGTGACTAGCAAACAGCACTGCCAGTAACTAACAGCCTCGGCGAAACTTTTACGAGCAGCAACACAGCTGCCCGTAACCCGATCAAGCAGCAGCAGGGCCCATGGATGACATCACGTCCCTGGACGATGACGCATCCCAAAGAGCAGGCAGGCCGTGCTCTTACTTACACCAGAAGCTGGGCCATTGGCCACACATTAAACAATTACGAGTGGGAGGGGCGATAGACTGTCCTGCACCATATATATACACACTGCTGTCATATCGATTAATCACGATTAATCTTATCTAACATAAAAGTTTGCGTTTATATATAGTATATATATATTTATGCGTGTGTGTGTGTGTCTACAAACACACACACACAAACACACACACACAAATATATTATATAAACGCAAACTTTTATGTTGGATTTATCGATCTGACAGCCCTAATTGTGGTGTTGAATGGCAAAATCAAAATCAGTTTTGACGTCTTGTGTTATTTGTTTTGACAGTATTATGAATATTATAAATTTGTTTCATAACTGAATATTATTTTAATTAAAACAATCTGTTTTATAAATAAATTGACATATCAAAGGGCCAACTTGTTTTAAATGAGAGAGTGAAGGATGAGTCATCAATGTTTAGACATAACTGCAATAGATCTGATACAAAAATAAGTCTTTAAACTCTGTATTTTGCTCAACCGTGTTTATGTGTGTGTCAGGCCAGGACTGAGATTGTTCCTCTAGTCTATGCTGATTTGTTGCAGGCAAGCTCACAGAGGACAGAAAGAGTGATAGAGAGGTGGAGAGAGGAGGGAAAATAAAGAGAAACAGCCTCAATTAAATGATAACCATTTACTCTTGAGCTTTCCTTCACAGAGCGAGCGGGAGTGAGAGAGATTGTTCATGTTGGAGGTGCAGCGGAGAACAGGCAGTTAAGGTTAAATCTCATTCAAGGAAAATATGTGCAGAGGTTTATTTTCGGGAACAACATAAATTGCTGCTCAGAAAGAATTGCACAACCTTTCAGAAAAACACAAGCTAGTCCATGCGTAATTGTTGCACTATCACAAACGGCTCATGCCCTGATTTTTCCTACTGAATATGACAAAAATCACACAAGTTCAACATTTATGTTGTTTTCATTTGTTTGCCTATTACGCAAACCTCTCTCTGCTCTTGTGGCACTTGCAAGACACATATAAATGTTTAACTAGGGCAAAAAAAGTGCGCTCAAATCTGTATAGAGACAGAGAGACATTTTGACGGAGCCTGTCCTATTTTAGAGTTTCATCATCATTGAATCTGTCTTTTGATTAAACAGTCTGCCCGTTGCTAGGTTACAGAGCGACACTAATAGGAAAGGAAGAGGAAGTCTGTAGGAGGGCCAGAGATAACGACAGTGAGAGAGAGACAGAGGGAGGAAGAGAGATTTTGACTGAACCATAATGACTTTAAGTAAAAGAGACAGGCATCTAAAGAGAAAGGATCGGGAGAGTGGGAGGAAGGAGAGGATGAACAGGAAGCTGGAGCTGAAGTGAAGGCTCCCTGCATGTAAATGAAAGACATCTAATGTAAACGGCAGCTGAATGAAATATGGGGAGATATTAAGAGATCTAATGAGAGTCCACAGCTCTCCCCGGTGCATGTGATCAGCGAGCGAGCTTAATGAGAGTCACCATTACCCAGCATGCCTCATGGGTGGCATAATTCAACATGATAATTTACAAAAGTACAACATGACCACAAGTGATGAACGGTTCAGATGGTTTTTTATTGCATTTATGGGCTTTCTTCAACACTAGTTCATTTCGTTTGTCCACTAACAAGCAGTGAACAAACATGGGCAACCAGTGGAAAGTCGTGAACATTTACAAAATATAAAATATCGTGTTTAAAGGAACACTACACTTTTTTTTGAAAATAGGCTTATTTTCCAACTCCCCTAGAGTTAAACAGTTGAGTTTTACCGTTTTCGAATCCATCTGGCCGATCGTCGGGTCTGGCGGTAGCACTTTTAGCACATAGCTTAGCATAGATCATTGAATCTGATTAGGCCGTTAGCATCTCGCTCAAAAAATGACCAAAGAGTTTTGATATTTTTCCTATTTAAAACTTGACTCTTCTGTAGTTACATTGTGTACTACAACCGACGGAAAATGAAAAGTTGAGATTTTCTAGGCCGATATGGCTAGGAACTATACTCTCATTCCTGCTTAATAATCAAGGAAATTTCTAGGCATTCTTTCGGGGTAAATCAAGAAAAAAGTATACATTGTATTAATGAAATGAAATGAATGTGGGAAAAAATAAATACTCTGAACCCCAAGTGGATTTACACAAACTGAGAAAGTCAAAAAGAGTTAGGTTGTGCCCCGATCTCCCCTACTAGTTACAGAATAAACATGAATGAACATCTGAAGGTATGTGCAAGATACAGTACAACTTACTGAAACGTATCATATCTTGTGTAATCGCTCAATCAGTGTTTCAACTGTGGAAAGATATAAATAAAACAGCTTGTAAACAATGTCAAGTAGCATTACATTTACCTCAAATCATTCAGTTTCCATAGCTTGTTAGTTCGCCAGAAAATTTTACTCTTTTCTCTAGTGGCAGCAAATGTAATTTGCAGGCACGGTCGTCTAGCAACTCTCCGTTGGCTCTAGTCAGGCCAATCACATCGTGTGTAGAGTCGGTGGGCGGGCTTAACATAATGACGGCAGAGTTGCGGCGGTTCCGCGTGCTACTTGTAAACAAAGAAGCTGGCAAAAAGCGGTCTTTTGAATCGGCTTTGGCCACGACTCTGGAAGACACTGAAGTCATTCTTAAGAAAGGAAGATATGTTCGGAGTTTTGCCGACCGGATATGGCGAAAGTTTAATCTATCAACTAGCTCCTCTTCACCTTCTTCAATGCTCTGGTTGGTTGTAGCGCTATCCTATTGCGTGCCAAGGGAATTTGAAAGACAACCGTTTATCCCACACCTCGGATTGAGCCCTGCCAATGGTGTGTTCCCAGACCCAACATCTTGATGTGGGTCTGGCTTGTCAGGCTAGCAGGCACAATGATATTACGCAGTGCCTGAAAATAGGCTTACTTCCATCAACATAACCAACGTGACAACCTGCTTGCACAGGGAGCGTGCTGGGGACTATTTTCAGGTGCTGCGTAATATAATTTCTGATGAAAATATAATTTAATCAGAAATTAACAATATCTTTTTGTTTGTTCTCAATATCTTCACCGGCTGCTGTTTTGGTCTCTTTTCTGTTTTGTCTGCATCCTCTAAACTATGCTAAAAGTTCTACCACCAGATCCGGAAATTGGCCGAATGTGTTCGAAAACGGTAAATCTCAACAGTTTAACTCGAGGGGAGTTGGAAAATGAGCCTATTTTCAAAAATAGTGGAGTGCTCCTTTAATAACATTCTGTGATTAGACATCCTTTGTCTAATTTCATAGATACCATTTAATGTAGTATAAATACACGTAATTCATTTAATTGAACAATATAAAAACAAATTCTGTTCAGTGAAAATTAACATGATTTTATATATATATATATATATATATATAAAAAAAAAAAAAAAAAAAAAATATATATATATATATATATATATATATATATATATATATATATATATATATATATATATATATATATATATATATATATATATATATATATATATTTTTTTTTTTTTTTTTTTAATTTATTTATATATTTATATATTTTTTTTTTTCCCCCACACTTCAACATACTTCAAGATCTTCAGTGGTAACTTGGCAAACAGCACACCAACTTTATTGATAGAACTTTATTTTGGTAAAATTGTTGAAATGACAATGGATCATCAAAGCTTATTTGTATTTTTTTATTATTTTTTATTAAAAAATGTATTCTTTTTATTTTATTTTCAATACTAAGAAAGTCTTGATTTGAAACAAGCCTAAAACAAAAGTTAAAAGGCATTTGGAAAGTAGCAAAAATGAAGTCATGGGAAAAAATTGTTTTTGTACTTTTAAAGTGACCTTCATTGAACAATAAGAAAAAAAGTTTTATTCTACAACTTTTGCATTCCACTTTTTCTGGCTTTGTTTTCTTGTTTATCTATCATACCACCATCTGCAGATGGGACATCTTCTCCCACACAGGTAAGGCATATATTATTCCACCATTTGATCAGTGCTTGATGACTGCTAAAATTATATTTTTAAAGTTATGTTTCCCATCATGCTTTTAGACCATGTCTTTCCATCAGATATGGTTTATACAATAAATAATAACCCTGATGCTAACATCTATGAATCAGAAATTAACAATCTCTTTTTGTTTGTTCTCAATATCTTCACCGTCTGCTGTTTTAGTCTCTTTTCTGTTGTATTGTTTTGTCCGCACCCCATAAACCTCCTGATCCCCTTGTTTTGATCCATTCCTCTTCAATCCACTCACTTTGCCTCCAAAATCAACACACACACACACACACACACACACACACACACACACACACACACACACACACACACACACACACACACACACACACACACACACACACACACACACACACACACACACACACACACACACACACACACACACACACACACACACACACACACACACACACACACACACAGCTCCTGCCAACAGTGCAGCCCATGTCCAGAATGATTTCATATTTCAGCTCAATCTGTCAATGTAAAATAAATTGTGTGTGCGTGTGTGTATAAATCTGCCAGCAGCTTTGAGAGTGAGCTCAGTCCTAGAGCAGAGACAACTCCAAGCATAACAATACCCATCTCCTCTGATTTATGCCACTCTCTATCCCTTAACAGACCTGCAAACGTCTGCACACTCACCAGCAACATTCATCTACACTTAAAGTCACCATGAAATCAAAATAGACATTTCTTATTTTTTATGGAATATTGCAGTAAGCCTATTTATAAGTAATGATTTATCCGCAATCTTTTTTTAAATTCATGTTCCCTCGTGATCTTTAATCAAAATATATTCCCCTCCCTCTTGCAGTGAAATGGCTTCTCTTCTCTGATGATGTGTTTACTGGCGTGAGGGCGGGACAACCTGTCAATCACATGAGATCGACCAATAGCAAACCACAACCATCTAATCAATTGAAAAAATCAAAGCCCGCCCTACATTTTTTCTTACCTGAGAAGCACTTGGATATACATCACATTAGAAAGAAAACACTATCACAACTTCTGTTTCGTGCCTTTAAAGGTGCTGTATGTAAGATTGACAGCAAGTGGTTGAAATTGGTACTGCAGTCTAAATTCAAAATATTGTAGAGTTTTGTTTCCCCGCCCCCTCCTCCTCAGACTTGGTGCTCACATGTGTTGACAGTTTAAGGACACGCAAGAGGAATGAGTGCAATTGACAATGGAAGGCGAGGAGACTCACACACTATAAGTTAACAATTTATTGATTTATGATGAGTTGATATCACGTTTTAATATGCTCCCGTTCATAGAGATTTTTAGATGGGTGCTGAGGCTTTTTAGGTCAGGTAGAATCTGCAATCTCTGACCCAGATTGTCCGCTGGCTTCTATTGCTGCATGTGTTTTCCACCAACTGGCAACCTGTGGTGTCAAAATACTATTGGGTAAACTGGCAACGTGCGGTATCGCACAGACCAAAACAAAAACAGACATTCCGACACGGAACGCACATTTCAATTCACAATGACTGGCTGTAGCATTGTTTTTCTGAGAAACGAGTATGTGAACTTAGCATGTTTCCTAAATATTTGCAAACATATTATGGTATTTTTATGCTTTAGTACAGTCAAAAACTTACATACAGCACCTTTAAACTAAAAAACGTCATCATTCAAAATGATCAGCTTCCATTTAAAAATATTCTTGGTTCAGTACAAGCTAAGCTCAATCGACAGCATTTGTGGCATAATGTTGATTGCAACAAAAATTTAATTCTTTAAAACAACAACAACCAAAATCTGGTTTACAGTGAGACACATGTTAAAGTACTCACAGTTTCAACAACAAAGCCACAAGACAAACAATATGTTTGTTAACATGATTTTAGTGTGAAAAACATCACCCTTTGTGACCAAAGATATATTTAATTTCACAACTTTGTTGCCCCGACAACATAACAGTTAAAACGACCATAAAGTTAGGATTTTGCAGCTCAAATAGCAGACAGAATTTTATCATAATCAGTGCTTTAAGTGGGCCGGTACGCGCCGGTAATAGGGCTGCAACGACGCGTCGACGTCGTCGATGACGTCGACTACGAAAATACGTCGACGTGCGTGAAATGCGTCGACGCGTCGGCGGCACATTATTTACGTTCTAGAATGGAACAGAAGATCTAGAATAATGGCAGCTTCTGCTCCCGGGCATAGTGAAAATGATCATTTATCATATAAAGCCAGACCGCGACATTCAAAAGTGTGGGAGTACTTTAAACAGAAGCCGAATAAAACTGTGCTTTGTTCGCTCTGTAACGCCGGTTTCACACTGCGCGCGGTGGCAGAGCAGGAGCTGTGCGCGTGGAGAGCGGGAGCTTTCACACTGCAGTCAGTGTTGCCAAGTCCGCTTTTTTCCGCGGAATTGGGCTACTTCTACACTGTTGCCGCGGGCTGTGTCTCATGTCCGCGGGTTGAAGCAAAAAAAACACACATATTTAACCCCCCGAACGCGATGTTTACCAGAGAACCTCCCCGAAACGCGATTGGGCTTGTTTTGGGCTAGTTTTGAGTAACGAATGGGTGGGTTTTGTTGTGTAAACCTGGCAACCCTGCTGCCAGTGTTCTCTCGCGCAGCTGAACGCGCCACGTGTGTATTGCAACAGACGGTCACATTTTCCTGGGTTCTTCTCCGACCCCAGTACGTCTCGTGCTTTTATTTATTATGGGCTGCATATATCTCCTGTATATGCGACCCGGTTCCCCTCTGTCTCAAACACATATGCATAATAACTTGCTGTATATAGGTAGTTTACATGATTAAAGTAACATTACAGTGAAGATATGCCTCTAGCTTTAATCATTTAAATGTGTCTTTGAAGTTTGGGCAAAAACTTCTGGCAGCTTTAGTCGTTGTTTATGCACATGTATCTTCAAAATAGACGACTAGTTATACATTAACACTATGCTGAAAGTTCCTGTATGTGAACCTTTTGCAGATAAATACAAGTGCATTTTCGTTTACTACTGACACAAATCAATAAGTAAATCATACTCAACTACTATAGTAAACAACTTTTCCTAATTAGGCCTACTCTGTATACATTTTATGATGAATAGTATCATTATATATTATGTTTAAAAAGCTTCTTGTGTTCATATATTTCATTATAAAATGGCATACTATGTACACTACCCTTCCTGAAATACAATTAATATTGTCATCATTCATTGATTTCATGTTAAAA
Organism: Romanogobio albipinnatus; assembly: GCA_023566225.1. NCBI lineage: Eukaryota > Metazoa > Chordata > Actinopteri > Cypriniformes > Gobionidae > Romanogobio > Romanogobio albipinnatus. Next base: position 13,265,486 of record CM042256.1, read on the forward strand.
TAATATACAAATTCACTACCCTCTTTGAAATACAATAATCAGTAAAAAAGAATAATAAGATTAAGCTGGAAAAATAATCGTTAGATTAGTCGACTAATCGGAAAAATAATCGTTAGATTAGTCGACAGAAAAAATAATCGTTAGTTGCAGCTCTAGCCGGTAATCTCAGATCTTTGAGTCTTAAACTGTGAAGCAGTTAAAGTACTCAAGGTCAAGATGTTACAGTGAAGGCGGTCGTGTCGCATATTCAACATTGTGATTGGATTCGGCACGATTGATCCGAAGGACGCATGTATTCGCATATAAAGTCTGCCACAACAGAGGAAGTTCCTGAGGTTCGCTCTTGGGGGCAAAAGCTTACCAATTTCGGGTCTACCATTTGGCTAGCCTTGTAACCGCACATAAACAAAATGTATGGATGTATTACCGGCTCCATTGGGATTCCGGGGCATTCAAATTTTGAATTACAAAGGCGATTGCTAAAATGAGCACAATCACATGAGATGGCGCTTCAACACAGTGTGTTGGCTCATCTAGTTTCTCTAGGGTTGAGACTCAACACCACGAAAAGTGTTCTTTCTCCTGCCCAGAGAACGACTTATCTAGGGTTTGTTCGGTTTTTGGTCACAAGGTGGGCACAATGGTTTCCCGCTTGAATCAAGACCATTCAGAAATTCCCTGAGCAAAGTCAGGCTAGACCAAGATCTTACTGATCATCAGCACCAGAGTGTTAGGTCTAATGGCATCAGCATCCACAGGTTTCCCTTTGGGGTTGTTGCACATAAGACCGTTTCAGTTGTGGCTCAAAGCCAGAGGACTTAGGGCCAATCCTCAGGCAAATAAAGTGGCGCGCTATGTGGCTTCGTACACTAACTATGTGGTTCAGACCCCGGTTTTTGCCTTGGGTCCCACTCTAGGCGTACCTTGTCGTCGCGAGTTGCTAACGACGGACGCTTCCCTGACGGGCTGGGGTGCGGCCTTAAGTGGTCGTCCAGCCCAACAGGAATGGGAGGGTCATCAACTCAGTTGGCACATCAACTGCCTCGAGTTGACGGCTGTATTTCTGGCCCTGAAATACTTTCTCCCCCAATTGAGGGGCTGTCATGTCCTAGTGCGGGTGGACAGTACAGCTAAATATCTTGTATATAATCACCAGGGGGGTCTGTGCTCACGCTATCAGAATAGCGAGACAGATTTTTCTCTGGGCTCAGAACAAGTTCCTGTCACTCGAGCAGTGTACATTCAAGGGCGGTTGAATGTGGGAGCAGATTTACTGTCCAGACAGAGTTACAGATGGGGGGGTGGAAACTCCACCCAGAAGTACTCAAGCAGATCTGGATCAGATTTTACAGAGCTGAACACAGGGAGTGGACCTCTTCGCCTCTTCTCAGACAGCGCAATGTCCCTGCTTCTCTCTGTCACCCAGCCCCGCTGGGTCTGGATGTGATGGTTCATACATGGCCCAAAATGTGTCTGTATGCCCTCCTTCCAGTCGCTCTGCTCCTGGGAGTTCTAGCCGGGGTTCGCCAGCAAGGGTCTTGCTTCTTATCGATAGCGCTGCGTTGGTCGAACAGGGTTTGGTTCTCGGAGATAGTGTCTCTCCTCAACGGCTCACCTTGGGCGATTCCGGCGAGGAGGGACCTTCTGTCTCAGGCAGAGGGCACGATATTCCATTCCAGGCCCGACCTGTGGAACCTTCATGTTTGGCCCCTGAAGGGCACCAACTGAGGGACACGGGGCTTTCACCTGCAGTTATTGAGACCATCCTATGTGCTAGAGCTTCCTCCACTCGGAAAGTTTATAGCTAATAAATGGGGTATCTTTGAAAGGTGGTGTACGACACAATGTAGATTCAGTCAACTGCCAGGTAACTTCAGTTCTGGATTTTCTGCAAGAAAAGTTGTCATCAGGCACCTGCCCCTCCACTCTCAGGGTTCATGTGGCCGCTCTTTCGGCTTGCCACGCCTTGGTGGATGGGGTGCCGCTTGGGAGACATCCTCTACTCGCTCGCTTCATTCATGGGGTAGGCGGTTGAGGCCACCTGTTAGAACCAAGATCCCTTCATGGGACTTAGCTTTAGTCCTCGAGGGTCTGGTTGAGACCCCCTTTGAAACATTAGCTTGCCCCTCCACTCTCAGGGTTTATGTGGCCGCTCTTTTGGCTTGCCATGCCCTGGTGGATGGGGTGCCGTTTGGGAGGCATCTTCTGCCTGCTCACTTTGTTGTGCCAGGCAGTTGTGGCCTCCATTAAGAGCCAAGATCCCTTCATGGGACTTAGTTTTAGCCCTCGAGGGTCTGGTTGAGACCCCCTTTGAACCTCTAGAATCAGCGTCTGACGAACTTCTGACTCTAAAGATGGTTTTTCTTATGGCTATAACTTCTCTGAAAAGAATTGGGGACATGCAGGCTCTGTCAATATCGCCATCCTGCTTAGACTTTGCCCCAGGTTTGGTGAAAGTGATTTTGCATCCCCACCCTGTCTACCTGCCTAAGGTTCCTTTGTCGACTGTACATCCTGTCACTCTTGAAACCTTCTGCCCTCTGCCGTTCACAACGCCGGATCAGGAGAAACTTCATAGACTGTGTCCAGTCCATGCTCTTCAGGCCTACGTCCACCGCACTAGCCAGTGGCGTAAGTCAGAGCAACTGTTTGTTTGCCATGGGGGCCGTAACAGAGGTTCTGCCACCATCAAACAATGTCACATTGGGTCAGGGATGCTACTGCTCTTGCCTATGAGGTGCGCGGTCAAGCTTCACCTATAGGATTAAGAGCTCACTCCACCAGGGGAGTCGCCTCTTCTACTGCGTTAGCAAGGGGTGCTCCCTTACAAAGTGTTTGTGATGCGGCAGGTTGGTCCTCTCCACACACATTCTTAAGACTTTATAGCTTGGATGCTCATGCCACTCTGGGCTCTCATGTCCTTGAGTCGACATCACAGGCTAATGCCTGAGGCTTCTTGCGTTCTTGTGCACACCTACACAACCGTAAGGGGTCCAGGCACCATCAAGCACGGCGGCGTGGGTATTCTCGTTCCCATTTGCATAAGCTTATGCAGCATTGAGTGTAGCTTTTGAAAGGGAACACTTGGGGTTACTTGACTGTAACCCTGTTCCCTGATAAAGCGGAACGAGATGCTGCATTGCTAGGCCGTGCTGATGATGCTTCAGGACTGGTCTTCAAACAAAGAAGATCTGGTTTGCTCCAGCTGAAGCTCATCTATTTATAGCCTCGTGCAGCAGGTGCGCCTATGACGTCACCGGCCGAGGCTATAAATACCTCCGGGTCAATTTCATTGACGTGTTTTCACACTATTTTCACAGCTGGTTATGTCAAAGACATTCCCATTTGCATAAGCTTATGCAGCATCTCGTTCCGCTTTATCAGGGAACAGGGTTACAGTCAAGTAACCCCAAGTGTTCTTAATAATCAAGACATTTTATTCATCAATAATAGTTTTGTTATTGTTTCAAGAATTTAAAAAAAATACCATGATGGCATAAGGGACATATACTATCCAAGAAAAACTTATTGTTTAACTTTTACATTATTAACATTTTGTGATAACTATGTATATGTCCCTAACAGGGTGGAACACCTTCACGGCCCGTGTCTGAACAATTAATCTACCCATAATTATTATTTTTTTAGTCCCTGAGCTTGACCAATATGTATTCCGACTAGTTAAACATGTCACCATTTTGGTAGAATGCTAAAAGCATGAAAATCATGTACTTTTTTTTCAAACATTTATGAAGCCAAAATGTTACCGCATACCAGGAATGACCCAGCTATAGTTTCTAACTGTGTTGCTATTTGATTAGAAAAAAGAAAGAAAAAAGTGAACATTGGCCTGCATGGTAGCCTAATTAGGTGCCGTCAATGGTCTTGCTTTGTAAATAAACCCTTATTGTAACAAATTATATATTTACACAATTACAAGAACTATATGTAAGTTCTAAGGCTGAGAACAAGTTAGAAAGAGCTTTAAAATACGGACCTTCTTGAATTATTGACTAAAAAATCCCCCCATAACCACGCCCCCAACAAAGCCCCGCCCCCTCTGGTGAGTACCGGCACTTTATTTTTTCCACTTAAAGCACTGATCATAATTAATGTAAGTGATTGTATCAAATTATAAGCTTCACATTTCTGCTTTTAAATGCTCCAAAATTGCTTCCTTTTACTTCCATTTTAAGTGCCTCACCATTTTTCTTTTTTTGAGTCGAGTCGAAATTGTTCTCAACTCTTCTTGCCTCCTTTTTCTTAAGCACCAAATCAGGATCATATGACACTGACGACTGGAGTAATGGTTGCTGAAAATTCAGCTTTGCTGTCACAGGAATAAATGACATTTTAAAAGGGTCATGAAACCCTAAACCAAATTTATGAGTTATGAGTGTTGAGCATCATATAAGTCAATGTTACCATCCATTCGTTTTGATTGTAGGAGAAAACAAGTTGATTTTAAACCTTTTTGCGCTATATTTAACTTCCGGGTATGAATTCATCTTTGTATATCAACGTCACAGAAATGTTTCCTGCGTCACATAATTTCTCTTCAGTAGATCCCGAGTCTTCGAAACAAATGCGATTCATCCACACTGTGAGTGTAACTGCTTTATACGGCCCATTAACCGATCAAACAGCTCATAAAACGCTGCAAAATAAGTCTCAAAAGTTATCAATGGTGCAACAGGATGTTCATATTTTCTATGCAGAGAACATGCGAATGGCTGTGCATTTATTTGTGCAATAAATGGTAGCAGTCACAGGATATGTATTTATGTATTTGTGTTATTTAAGGTGAGCTTACAAAACCATGTGTATATTGTGTTTCGTAATGATATTTTGCAGGGTGAATTTTTTGGGTAAGCTTTGATGTTTTTAATGAGAGTGAAATAAAACTCTGAATCAGAAGTCATTGCTGTGTTGTCTCCCCTTATCCCCCTCCACTCCGCAGCTTAACCACGCCCACTTTTATAGCGTTTTTCAAAAATGGGGTGAGAACTGACAGCTGCTAAAACAGGGGGTTTCATGACCCTTTAAAGTTTATTCAAATAGAAAACATTTAATCGAAAAAAATGCAGCCTTGGTGGGCATATAGACTTCTTTCAAAAGCACAAACAGACCCCAAACTATACATACATAGGCCCATAGGCTATATCTTAACCGACCAAACCATCTTAAAAGCATCTTTAGAATTGGAAACTTATTTTTGGTATTATGATATCTATTTCCTTTAATAAACAAGATTCTATAGGATCTAAATAGGACTGGAGGCATGGTTTCATCCACATGGTTTCACCATAACGCCAATTTTTGCTTTTAAAAGATAATGAGGGCGAGTCAAAATTGAGCACAACCCTCCGTCCTTCCTCTCCAGTATGGTATAAGTAAGCGGCTTTTAGATGGAGATGGGCCACACTGCCACATACACACAGACCGGACCCATCACTCACACACCCCCACACACATGTATACATACACACACTTCGCATGCACGCCTTTCCGGCTCTGGCAGCCAAGACAAGCTGTTGACAGGTAACAGGCACACCCGTCACTAACTTCATTGCACCCTCACCTCAAATTCTCTCGCTTTCTCACTTTCCCTCTTTTCTGGCTTTGCATCTCTGTCCTCCACCCTTATTCCTCCTCCTTTTCACCCCTTTCCCCTCAATCTTCCCACAAATAAAATGACAGGTCCTGTGTTGTTGTAAACACTAGCCAATCTGCCAGCATTCTGTGAAGAATCTTTTCTGACTGACACACAAAAACATGCTCGGAGAACAGCTGTCAATTTACACCCACATACGACATATGGCTAAGATAAAGGAATCACGATATATAAATCAAGTGAGATGTTTCAGATAGGTGAGTGACAAGTGGGTTTATAAATATCTATTGAGATTTGATACCCTGCATTCATTGACCGCCTCTTATATGATATGATGATAATACTTCAAAAGTACATTTTACAAGTATAATGATGCTGAAAATCCAGCTTTGCAATCACAGGAATAAATAAAAAATATATTAATACTAATACATTAATACATATTTAATACATATACATAATAAAACATATTTCACAATATTTTACTATTTTACTGTATTTTGGATGAAATAAATGCAGCCTTGGTGAGCATGAGAGACTTAAACATTTGAAGGGTACTCTATATATCTCCTAATCAGCCAAACCATATAAAGACCATCATATAATTAGAAACTGATTATTTTCGGTGTTACTCCCTGAGATGTCAATCATCTTTAAAAGGCAGGATCCTATCTTTAGGATCTAAATAGGATTGGAGCCCACATTAAAGGGTTAGTTCACCCAAAAATGAAAATCAGGTAACATTGTTGAATTGCAGCCAAATCAAAAACACTGTGTATTAAAGAGTTTCAAAACATTCAGATTTTGTGTCATAAAATGCTCCTGAAAATTGATTTAGGGGAAATATGTGGTAATCTCACGGTAAAGGGTTAGTTCACCCCCAAAAAATGTATTCTGTCATGAATTACTCACCCACATGTCGTTCCAAACCTGCAAGACCTTCGTTTATCGTCAGAACACAAATTAAGATATTTTGAAATCCGAGAGCAACGGTATTACCACTTTCAAGACTTGCAAAGTAAAGTTATCGTTAAAAAAAAAAAAAAAAACACTATTGAACTAAAATATAGTACATTCATCTCACAGAAAAAAAAAAAAAAAACTTAATAATTAGGTAATTTTTGACCACCATGTGAAAAACACCAGAAGTTTAATTTAACAGTTTTTTACACAAGCCGTCTGCCCCAGAGCGACGGAACGTGCTGATGCAAATATAAACGAGATAAAAATAATGACAAAAGGAACAATTAATTCATAATGAATACAAATAACTTCCATGCGCGTTCACCTAAAGTGTGTAGGTTTGTGATTAGAACTTCACTCCTTAAGGATTCACACTGTGAATAGTTATCACAATTTACTGCATCAGTTATTCATCGGCATATAGAGAATCCAGCCTTATCGAATGCAGTGTATAAATGTTTTGTCAATATTAGCCTATTTTACGCAACATTTGCTTTTTCCATTACTCTTGGAATAAAACCTTAGGAATCAGATGACAGATAAAAAGTAAAAGAATATGGCGTATGAATGTAGAACAGCTCTCAGGTCAGCGTGGGGAGTTCTTGGCTCTACGGTCTGTTTGGAGTCTGCTGGAATGCAAATGCTCATTAATTCAGCCTGGATGACTCCTCATTGGCTCACTATTCATGAATTAAATAATTTAGAATGTTTGGGTACAATCAGATAATCCAATTAGAAAACTAGAATCCAGATCATCAGGATTAAGTGATTATATTTGATGAATATGGCATATTAATGGGAATAATTACATTTTCATCACCTATGCAATTTTGTGTGATTAGACATTTTGTATGTACACACACTACAAAAGTGTTTGAGTAATCAGTCAGCCATATATTTGGCAGAAAATGCCACTCATAACCGCACTGAAATATTATTTTACCTATATAACCCAACACACTTCTACATCCTTTCTACAGGATTTTCCGTCCATCCATCCATCTGTCTGTCTGTCTATGCATTAATTGCCTAGACTGCCTTTTAGATTTTTTTCTTTCATACTTACCAGCATGCTTTGCATAGGGATGGATCAGGAGAGTAAATGTTGAAATTAAGTGCTGTGTAATGTGTTTTTTAGTAAAGGGAAAGACCAGTTAATTGATTGATGTGCAGTTATATTTGACATTTAAAAGAGTTTATATTATGTCAATTTTTGAGGTTACCATTATCGTGAAGTGTAGACCTTGTTGTTAGGCTGTGGGTGGCTACGTGAAATAAGCTAATGCCAGTGATGAGAAGTTTGTTCCCTTTCAGTCGGTCACGTTCGACGTACGTCAGAACTGTCAGACGAATTGGGATTTATTTTCAGAGACCATTCTACTTTGAGTGTATAGAAACGAGCCAATAAACATTGGAATGCGGTTCACGCACCGCAGCGCGGGTATAAAACACGGAAGTGAACAACGCATACCGCTTTCAACTTCGGAGCCGATGGTTTTGTTGCTTACCTGCACAAGACTGTTTCTACTGAAAAGTGTTCGTGAGCGAGTCTGGAGAAGCTGCTCTTCCTGGTGTTGGCGTGACGGCGCGAGTCAGCGAGCGGCTGCAGCGAGAAAAAAGAGTTCCTGTGTTGGTTCGTTGGGCATTTCCTTTGAGTGATCACCCGCGTGCTTGCACTATCGGACCGTGGGGAGCCGCGGCCATCTCCCTGAGTGCTTCAGCCCTATAAAAGAGCAGTTTTCCACTCCTAAAAGAGCATACATGGTTTGACCCTGCGTCTTTTTCAAGATTATTCAATCAAACCATGTGTTTCTGGATGCTGTCGTTTTCTGTCCCCAGTTGACGGTCATGATCGTTGTCTCACGTGTTTGGGCGTTCAGCACGCTGAGGCAGCGTTCGTGAATGACTCATGTTCCCACTGCGGGAACATGACCATCGCAGCAGAGTCCTGCACGGGTCCATTTTCGGACACCCGTCCCCGCCCATACCCGCATAGTTCAGCACCAGATCCGACACGTCACCCGTGATAATATCAAAAATAAAATCCGCACCCACCCAGACCCGTTAATATTTGGCCCGTTACCTGATCCGTGCCCGCGATAAATCACACATGCTAAAATCATTCCAATTAAAGTGCTTTATTTTTTTATCTTGCACCTCTCTCTCACAATATCACAACAGCGTCATGGATGGGCTATGAAACAGGCTAAAGTGCGCTTTATTTTGCGCCATTCAAGTAGCCTACGAACCTAAATAGGCTATGGAAACTGATAACTATAGCCTACCTACGCAAATAGACCTGTTAATGAAAAAAAAAAAAAAAAAACACGAAATAAAAAAACCTGAGCCTGTCGCTCACAAACAGTATATTATAGGCTATAGCCTATATAGGCCTATGCCTATACTTTCCCTTAAGGTTACTGTGCAGAAAAAGGATATCGTCCACAGTCCCAGGTTTAAGTTGCGTTCTCCGTTCTTGGATTACAAAACCAACTGTGGAAAAGTCTCTCTCACTCGCAGCGCTTGATGCTGGGATGGAGAGAACATTCCGCGCAATCATTGCCAGGTTGGGAAATGTTTTCGCATGCTCCTTCCACCACAACAAACCATTGAAAGGATCCCCCTTGGGTGGCTTTAACTCGATGTATGCAGAGACCTCGTCCTCGGGCAGCACAGTGTCTTCGCTGGAGTCCTCTACGTCTGACAAACAATCAACTGTTGAAACCAAACGAACTCTCTTCGCAGCTGGGCTACGGGAAGCATCAACAAAAGTCTCACTGTCGCAGTGGTGGTGACGTGATGGGTCAAATGTCATATCGTTTTTGCGTATGTGTAATGGTAATTTAGACATACAAATATTACACATATTTTTCATCCGCTCTACTACCCGCCCGCAAGGAGTTAATTATCCGCCCGTGAATTTTAGGAATGTCACAATCCACCCGTTTTAGCCACTTTTAAGTACCCCACCCGTTGCAGGACTCTGCATTGCAGTGCTTAGGTCTAGGCTCGAATACCTCAGAAGGGGTGGAGTCCCATTGCGCATCCCCCGATCCCACTACAAAGCAGAGGGCTGCTACTTTGGCTGTTGCCTTTGGTGGAGATCTGAGGGTGACGGTCAGGGCTTCCCCGACAGGCCAAAAACCCCTTGGGCCCCTCCCACCCTCCGCTGCGCCGGTGGAGCTTCCAGAGGAGCGCGCTGGTCCTTCCCATGGGGGGCCAGCCGTTTCCTTTGGGGCTCCGGCTGAGGACATGATTTCGCTGGCTACTTCGGAGGATAAGCTAATGGGTTCTGGAGATGACGAGCCGGCTGCGTTGCCCCCTTCGGGTATGGTAGCGGTGTCCGAGCCGGATCCAGAGCTTACGGCTATGCTCTCCCGGGCGTGCCTCGAGTGTCGGACTCGAGTGGAACCCTCCACCGAGATCTCGCCATCGAGATCTTCGCCCAACAGTTCTCGTTGGCACAGAAGCAGACGGAGGCGATCAATAATATCCTGCCCCGGCGGACCGCTGCTGCCTTCACCCGGGAAGCAGGGCGCCGGATGCAAGGGGGCCGCCCAACCCGCTCAGGGTCCCGCTAAGTCTGCCGGCAAACGTAAGGGTAAGCGGCCCTGAGACGGGCAGCCCAGGGACGGATGGATCTGCTCGGAGGGAGATGGTGTCCGCACTTGAATCTGCGCATTTTGAATCGGGCCCTGCACAGGCTTCCGTTCAAAATGTTAACGCAGAAACGCATCTTCGAATGCATCCGTCCCCAAGATTGGTTTGCAGCGATCGACCTGAAGGACGCGTACTTTCATGTCTCTATCCTTCCCCGACACAGACCGTTCCTACGCTTTGCGTTCCAGGGGAAGGCATATCGGTACAAAGTCTTGCCCTTCGGGCTGGCCCTGTCACCCCGCGTCTTCATGAAAGTCGCAGAGGCAGCCATTGTTCCACTCCGAGAACGCGGCGTTCATATTCTCAACTATCTCGATGACTGGCTTATACTCGCCCAGTCTCGAGAGCAGTTGTGCGAACACAGGGACCTGGTGCTCAGCAACCTCAGCCTGTTGGGCCTTCGGGTCAACCGAGAGAAGAGCAAACTCTGTCCCACGCCGAAGATCTCTTATCTCGGTATGGAGCTGGATTCGGTCAACCGGACTGCGCGCCTCACAGAGGAACGAGTCCAGTCAGTGTTGAACTGCTTGAATACGTTCAAGAGCAGGACGGCGGTCCCACTGAAATTCTTGCAGAGGCTCCTGGGGCATATGGCATCTGTAGCCGCGGTAACGCCGCTCGGATTGCTTAATATGAGACAGCTTCAATGCTGGCTACACGACCGAGTCCCAAGGTGGGCGTGGCAGAGCGGCCAGTATCGGGTCCCAGTTACCCCGTACTGTCGCCAAACCTTCAACCCTTGGTCCGACCCCTCGTTTTCATGGGCTGGAGTGCCCTTAAGACAGGTGTCCAGGCATGTTGTGGTATGGGGCCCCAGCTGCATTGGCATATCATTTGCCTGGAGTTAATGGCAGTACGTCTCGCGCTTCAAGTCGCTTCAAGAAGCCGCTTCAGCACAAACACATACTGGTCCGCACGGACAGCACTGCGGCCATTGCGTACATCAACCGTCAGGGTCTTGCTAGTTGCGCCCTACTGGCCCAACTGAACCTGGTTCGCCGAACTCACACTCCTCGCGTCAGCCCCACCCTGGATTCCCCTGAGGAAGGACCTTCTTTCTCAGGGAGGGGGCACTCTATGGCACCCGCGTCCAGACCTCTGGAAACTCCATGTCTGGTCCCTGGACGGGACACGGAGGTTCTAGGTGGTCTACCACAAGCAGTGGTAGACACCATCACTTCGGCTAGAGCCCCCTCTACGAGGCGCCTCTATGCTTTGAAGTGGAACCTGTTCGTTGAATGGTGTTCTTCTCGCCGCGAAGACCCCCGGAAGTGTTCGATTAATGTTGTGCTTTCTTTCCTACAAGATGGGTTGGAGCGAAGGCTGTCTCCCTCCACCCTGAAAGTGGACGTCGCAGCAATAGCGGCGTATCACTATGTAGTTGAAGGTAAATCTTTAGGGAAGCACGACTTAATCGTCAGGTTCCTCAGAGGTGCGAGGAGACTAAATCCTCCTCGTTCTATCTCGCTACCCTCTTGGGACTTAGCCCTGGTGCTCAGAGCACTTCAGGGCCCTCCTTTTGAGCCTTTGCAGTCCGTTGAGTTAAAGATCCTGTCTATGAAGACGGTACTCCTGACTGCATTGGCCTCAATCAAGAGGGTGGGGGACCTGCATGCATTTTCGGTCAACGAATCGTGCCTAGAATTCGGGCCCGGTAACTCTCACGTCATCCTGAGACCCTGGCCCGGATACGTAACCAAGGTTCCTACCACTCCCTTTCGGGACCAGGTGGTGAACCTGCAAGCGCTGCCCCCGGAGGAGGCAGACCCAGCCCTGGCTTTGTTATGTCCCGTCCGCGCTCTTCGAGAGCGCAGCTAATATCGATACGGTAGAAAATGAGTATTGTATCGTTTCAGATATTTCAGTATCGATACATAGCGAAATATGGATATTTTTGACAACACTAGTAGGCATACACACAGGTTCGAAGACTCGTTTTCTCGCCCCCTACAGTGCAATTCGGCTAGGTGTATATCCGCGCTAAAATATCAAGGTGAAAGTCATCATAGCTTGCGTAGTATAGACCCAGCTCCCAACCCAACTTTGAGAATAGATTAACGGCGATATTCTTTTTATCGCCCAATAAGAGTCTCGCGTTAACGCAGTACGTTAACGCCGATAACGGCCCACCACTAATATATATATATCAATCAAATCAATCAAATCACTTTATTGTCACACAGCTATATGCACAAGTGCAACAGCAGGTGAAATTCTTGGTGCAGTTCCAAGCAACATAGCAGTCACGACATGACATGTACAACATTTAAAGCAGCATCAGATTACACATCTGATGCGCCCACAATTACTCACAGCACAGTGAACTCTACAATAAACAATAAATAATTTACACAATGTGAGTAGTTCTCACAGCTTTAACCAATATACACATACTTACAATATACATATACTTTAAACAATATACACTAAACATACATTAAACAGTATACATTAAGCTATAATAATAATAATAAATGATAAATAATAAATGATACATAAATGTGTATATAATGTGTGTGTGTATCTACAGTGGGTTGTGCGGAGTGATATTCTGTCCAGTGTGTGTTATGATCCTGATGGATCAGGAGTTAAGTAGTCTAATTGCTTGTGGGAAGAAGCTGTTCTGGAGTCGGCTGGTGCGTGTTCTGATGCTGCGGTACCGTCTGCCTGATGGCAGCAGTGAGAGCAGCCCATGGTTCGGGTGGCTAGAGTCTCTGATGATCCTCTGAGCTCTCTTCACACACCGCCTGGCGTAAATGTCCTGGAGGGAGGGAAGCTCACCTCCGATGATGCAGCTGGCCGTGCGCACTACCCTTTGCAGGGCTTTGCGGCTGCAGGCGGTACTGTTGCCGTACCAGGTGGTGATGCAGCCAGTCAACAGGCTCTCGATGGTGCAGGTGTAGAAGCGTGTGAGGATGTGGCGGTTCATTCCAAACCTCCTCAGCCGTCGCAGGAAGAAAAGGCGCTGATGAGCCTTCTTCACAACGGCCTCAGAGTGGACGGACCATGAGAGTTCCTCTGTGATGTGGACACCGAGGAACTTGAAGCTGCTGACTCTCTCCACCGGTGCTCCATCGATGGTGATGGGGCGGTGTTCTCTCTCATTCCTCCTGAAGTCGACCACCAGCTCCTTGGTCTTGCTGACGTTGAGGGAGAGGTTATGCTCCTGACACCACCGTGTCAGAGTGTGCACCTCCTCTCTGTAGGCTGTTTCATCATTGTCAGTGATAACACCTACCACCGTCGTATCGTCAGCAAACTTGATGATGGTGTTGGAGCTGTGGGTAGCCACACAGTCTTGTGTGTACAGGGAGTACAGGAGTGGGCTGAGAACACAACCCTGAGGGGCTCCAGTTTTGAGAGTCAGTGATGAGGAGATGTTTGACAGGAAGTCCAGGATCCAGCTGCATAACAGGCTGTTTAAGCCTAGAGCCCGGAGTTTAATGTCAAGTATGGAGGGCACAATGGTGTTGAATGCTGAGCTGTAGTCCACAAACAGCATTCTCACATACGTGTTCCTCTTTTCCAGGTGGGAGAGAGCAGTGTGTATGGTGGATGAAATGGCATCATCAGTGGAGCGGTTTGTGCGGTATGCAAACTGCAGTGGGTCCAGTGAGGGGGGGAGAACAGAGCAGATGTGGTTTCTGACTAGTCTCTCAAAGCATTTACTGATGATGGGGGTCAGAGCAACAGGACGCCAGTCATTTAAGCAGGTGGTTTTTAACTGCTTAGGTACAGGAACAATGGTGGACGTTTTGAAGCATGTGGGGACCACAGATAGGGAGAGGGACAGGTTAAAAATGTCCGTGAAAACTCCAGCCAGTTGGTTCGCGCACGCTCTGATCACGCGGCCGGGAATGCCGTCTGGACCCGCTGCTTTACGGACGTTCACCCGCCGGAAGGATCGGGTTACATCCGCTAAAGATACGGAGAGTGCACTAACCTCTGTATCTTCAGCCGCTCTCTCTCTCTCCGCGAGGGCGGTGTTAGTTCCCTCAAAGCGAGCATAGAAGGTGTTGAGCTCGTCCGGGAGAGAGGCAGCGGTGTTCCCGGTGGAGTTTGTGTTCCCTTTATAGTCCGTGATGGTGTTAATTCCCCTCCACATGCTTCTGGAGTCGGTGGTGTTGAACTGTCCTTCAATCTTGTCCCTGTACTGCCGTTTTGCTGCTCTGATGGTTTTCCGGAGGGCATAACTTGCTTGTTTATGCTCCTCCGCATTACCGGAGTTAAAAGTGAAGGTCTGCGCATTGAGTGCCGCGCGAACATCCCCGTTTAGCCACGGCTTCTGGTTAGGGTACAGCCGAATTGTTTTGGTCGGAACAACGTCATCTACGCACTTCCTGATGAAACACGTTACGCTATCAGCGTAGACCTCGATGTCGTCATCAGAGGCCGACCGGAACATCTCCCAGTCCGCGTGATCAAAACAGTCTATATATATATATATGAAATTGAACTAAAATATAGTACATTCATCTCCCTGAACAAAAAAACGTAATAATTAGGTCATTTTTGACCGCCATGTGAAAAACACCAGAATTTAATTTAATTTAAAAATGTTATATTAAATTATTATTTTTCTTCAGATTAACTGAATAATTATTTTTTCATCAACTACTTTATATGCAATTTATTTATAAGCCATTTTCTTTAGTGTTTGCGCAATCAGTCAGCTTTATATTTGGTAGTTTGCTTTAAAGTGGTAGTTTACCACTCTCAAACTTTCTTTTATTTAACTTTCGCTCTCATTGGACTCTCTGCATGATTTTCCCTGAACTGTCCCTCTGTCTGAACACTGTTCAGAGAAAAAAAGATTCATTCGTTTATCAAAGCCACATTCTCTTATGTGATAACTCACTCCCTTCCTTTTATCCACCTCTCCAGGCAGTCACAATGCCATGAGTGTGTGTGTGTGTGTGTGTGTGTGTGTGTGTGTGTGTGTGTGTGTGTTTGTGTGTGTCTCAGCACAGGGACCTGCTTATCTCTAGCGTCCTGTGATATCTCTCAGTGTGTGTGTTTGTGTTTGTGACAAAATTAGTCCCGTAAACACACTAGACCAAATGACACATCCTCACACACTTTTATCTATGGCTCATTATCTGTCGCACATACACACATATAGGACCCTGTCCAGCCCTCGGCTCAGCCAACCCCCCCACCCTCATTGATCAGGGTGTTTGTTGGTGTGTCTGATGTTTTATTCATCTTAGATTTACAGTGTGTTTGCAGAGATGTGGAAAGGGAACTGATTTTATGCTGATAGCTTTTGATGAGACAGAGCCCCTGCGTGCAGGAGGAGGCATGAATAGCCTACATTCTCTTCGGTAGGGCTGACTGGGCTAAACCGGGCCGCTTCAGACTCCGTCTGTTAATACCGTGTGACTGTATGTTAGATTAGACCTGGCCGGTGCTGTATCAAAGTTCAATACTCCATTAGTTTTGTTTATAAGCAATGGCCTCCACCATTATTGAGGTCAGATTGTATTTCACAGAAGTCACTCAAACCAATCAGAAAGCAGAGTGCTTTATACTGAACTTCTCACCCGCAGGGAAGGAGGTAAATATTCCACCCACAGGACGACATCTCTCACACACACACGCAAACGCCTGCGAGCACAATTGCACGCACACATGCACGCGTATACAGTACACCGTAAACACCGCTCCTATAATCTCTATTACGTATCTTAGACACACAAACAGGAGCCACACAAACACACAGGCATTTGAAATGTCAGTCCCTTCAGGGAGCGCTTTTGTGCTGGAGAAAAAAATATGGAAAGATTTTTTTTAATGCCACACTGTAAACACCCTTGACACAACCTCTGAAAATCCAATGCGACTAATTAAAACCTTTATTCTGAAACAAAAATAAATCAAAACATATGGATTACTCCTGCAACAGCTTTAGATGCAGTCAGTCAGTCATTATCATACAATATCATAAAGGGGTTTGTTTTGCGATAATGAGCGTACTGTGCATATTTCTGCTTATACAGGGCTACTCGCCAAATAAATAAATAAATACATGGACATGAAAGATTGATTAGAACCTGTACTGTATATCTTATGGCTTACAATAAGAAAAAAATGTCCATGACAATGTACAAAATAATTGGCCTAGAAACGAACACTGCAACAATAACATTAATACTGAAGTCCTCTTAAAGTCACCATGAAATAAAAATTCAACAAGTCTTGTTTTTTATGGAATAGTGCACCTTCCACCTTTATTTATAAAGCGCTTTATACAATACAGCTTTCAAAACGGCAGTAATGGTACATGTCATGAAAAATGTTTATAAATTATTTATCCAAGTACATCCCCTTCTCGAGTGAGGGCAGGACAACCTGTCACTCACATGACATCACAGCGATAGCAAACCACAACCATCCAATCAATTCACGATGGACAAAATCAAGCCCCGCCCTAATTTTTTTTGTAATACTACGGCAACTTTCGTTTCACGCCACATGTGTGATGTTATTTTAGCTGTATAAAAACAGTTAGTTATGCTGCTTGATATTGCAAACTGGTATTTGTCGTCATATTGTTTAAATTTATGATAATGTATAAACACAGTGGTTTGTGCGCAAGTAGTTTTACCATATAGGCTATAGCAGAATTCTGTGATTGACAAATAAAAATCCAGAGAGCAGTGTAAGAATTATTTAAACATTTAATTGGGTTTCTGCAACTGGGGAAAATCTATGATTTAACGATATATCGGAAAATGATTCATGGGTAGCACTTTATTATGGTCCAATTCCTCAGATTAACTGAATAATTCTCTGTTCTCACTATTAACTAGTTGTTTATTAGCTTGCATATTACTATATTGGCTGTGTATTAGTGCTTATAAAGCACATATTAATGCTTTATTCTGCATGAGATTTATGTTTAAATTGGAAATTTCATTTTCAGATCTGCCATCACTTCAGGCGAATAAGGTCAAAATACATGCAAAATACCGGCGCGATCATAGATATATACATAGATTCCTCATTAGTGCCTGTGCGGATCGGTCGAATGAGGCATCTACGTATATATATCTTTGATCGCGCTAGTATTTTGACCCTATTCGCCGGAAGTTATGGCTCTTGGAAAACTAGATGACATTCATCTGATAAGAGGTAAAAAAACAAAACATAAATACTGTTCGGTTTCTCGAATAAACCGATCGTTTCGTGTCTTAAGACATCAATGTGTCGCCAAGAGCCGCATGGTTTAATAAGGATTCGTATGTCTATGTGTTTTTACTCTCATTGCTCTCATACTCTAAAATATCCCCATTGACATGCATTATATGAGTATCACACTGCAACGGTTGGAGTTAAAAATCTTCATTTGTGTTCTACTGAAGAAAAAAAGACACCTACATCTTGGATGCCCTGGGGGTAAGCAGATAAATGGTAAAATGGTAAATGGACTGCATTTATATAGCGCTTTTAACAGACCTACGACCATCCAAAGAGCTTTACATTTTTGCCTCACATTCACCCATTCACACACCGACGGCGGTGTCAGCCATGCAAGGCGCCATCCAGCTCGTCGGGAGCAGCTGGGGTTAGGTGTCTTGCTCATGGACACCTCGACACTTGGTCAGGTGGAACCGGGGATCGAACCACCAACCTTCCAGTTTGTAGAGAACCTACATGAACCACTGAACCACTGCCGCCCCTTTTTTTTTTAGATAGACATAAAAAATGATTAAAAAAATCGTTTTTGGGTGAACTATCCCTTTAATAAGCAGTACATTTGGAGTTTATTGAGGCAAAAGTCAGTTAATAGTAGTTAATAGTGAATATGTGTTCCACTAAAGTGTCACCGATTCATGTACCAAATATATTTCAAATGTGGTCTCATTCAAACAGAACATGAACCTTCAAGACAGCCTTAACAGAGTACACAGTATTCGCACTTTACTGTATTCAACAAGTGAAGCCCTAAGAAACTGACATCATAGAGATCCAAGTAAATAACTCAATAATTTGATTTGCAAGAATTCAAAATAAAAAAAGTGAATTAACTACATTAACAATTGTTTTATGTTAATTGCTATCAATTAGCTAATTCAGTACATGCATGAGTACTACAAACTCTTAATACTTCTGCTTACTCTGGGAACATCATAACTCAACAAATTTTATGTAACTGATTATCTCAAATTTTTTGAGTTAGCCCAACTTATTCGGGTTTACAGTGCATTCATATAAAAAAGAAAGAAACAAACAAAAAAACACCAAACATTGTGTGACATTTCCACCAGTGGACTAGAGGAGCAGAGGGAAATAATAATGGAGATTTGGCACTAGAGGGCAGCAGGATTGTGGAATTGTGTCAAAAGGACTTGCCGTTAAAACTGAGATGAAAGAAGAAACAAGAAATGTTCCTTCTTCCATAGCTCACTGGCTGAACAACTTAATTACCGCGACTTCTCTTCACCTGAGGGGCTTTGTGTGTGTGTCATCATACATGTGTGTGTGCTTTGATGCACCCGTCGAAACAAGTACATCACACCTACACATCTCACTTAACTTATTTGCTAAAGATTTTTTGTCATTTTACCTATTTTCATGAAAGTATCAAGTGTCAATCACAGACAGCTCCAGTCTATAACAGTAGTGCTATTACACAGCACAAAAGGTGCATTAAAAGGGTACTCTTATATGTAGAAATCTCTTATGGGTACTCTTATGTGTGGCCTTCTCTCGTGTCTGTTCTCATTCTCTTCATATCTGTAGGGCAGGAGTTGGCTCTATACAATCCACCTGTTTATTAATATTCCATATGGTTCTGAACCTGCTTCTCTCAATTCATATTCAATCATTTATTTTATTAAATAATGTTATTTAAGCACTGTTTTAGCCCTGTTATCCTACCACTGCTTAACTGCATTATGTAAAAATATGATTGCAATTTTAACTGTAAAGACTATAAAAATGCTGCAGCAAAAACCTGTTAATTGGTTAACAGTAAGTTAAAACAGTAAGGTAAAAACTGTAATATCTAACCTTACATTTTATATAACTGTTACAGTAAAACACTGTTAAATGTAACATGTTTGGAAGAAAAAAAGGTTTACAGTGAACATGTCACATTTGATGTTTTTCCATTTTAATTTTAATAATTATGTTTCTTCTTTTTTGTTATCAGTTATGTACAGTTTATGAACTCACCTAAAAGATTATTAGGAACACCATACTAATACTGTGTTTGACCCCCTTTCGCCTTCAGAACTGCCTTAATTCTACGTGGAATTGATTCAACAAGGTGCTTAAAGCATTCTTTAGAAATGTTGGCCCATATTGATAGGATAGCATCTTGCAGTTGATGGAGATTTGTGGAATGCACATCCAGGGCACGAAGCTCCCGTTCCACCACATCCCAAAGATGCTCTATTGGGTTGAGATCTGGTGACTGTGGGGGCCATTTTAGTACAGTGAACTCATTGTCATGTTCAAGAAACCAATTTGAAATGATTCGAGCTTTGTGACATGGTGCATTATCCTGCTGAAAGTAGCCATCAGAGGATGGGTACATGGTGGTCATAAAGGGATGGACATGGTCAGAAACAGGTAGGCCGTGGCATTTAAACGATGCCCAATTGGCACTAAGGGGCCAAAAGTGTGCCAAGAAAACATCCCCACACCATTACACCACCACCACCAGCCTGCACAGTGATAACAAGGCATGATGGATCCATGTTCTCATTTTGTTTACGCCAAATTCTGACTCTACCATCTGAATGTCTCAACAGAAATCGAGACTCATCAGACCAGGCAACATTTTCCAGTCTTCAACTGTCCAATTTTGGTGAGCTCGTGCAAATTGTAGCCTCTTTTTCCTATTTTTAGTGGAGATGAGTGGTACCCGGTGGGGTCTTCTGCTGTTGTAGCCCATCCTCCTCAAGGTTGTGAGTGTTGTGGCTTCACAAATGCTTTGCTGCATACCTCGGTTATTTCAGTCAAAGTTGCTCTTCTATCAGCTTGAATCAGTCGGCCCATTCTCCTCTGACCTCTAGCATCAACAAGGCATTTTCGCCCACAGGACTGCCGCATACTGGATGCTTTTCCCTTTTCACACCATTCTTTGTAAACCCTAGAAATGGTTGTGTGTGAAAATCACAGTAACTGAGCAGATTGTGAAATACTCAGACCGGCCCGTCTGGCACCAACAATCATGCCACGCTCAAAATTGCTTAAATCACCTTTCTTTCCCATTCTGACATTCAGTTTGGAGTTCAGGAGATTGTCTTGACCAGGACCACACCCCTAAATGCATTGAAGCAACTGCCATGTGATTGGTTGATTAGATAATTGCATTAATGAGAAATTGAACAGGTGTTCCTAATAATCCTTTAGGTGAGTGTATAATGCACTGTCAACCCTAGTGCTCAAAATAAGGAATTGGTTTGAGTAGAGCCAACTCAAATTAAACAAATTAGTTCAAACAAATTCACTTTTATGAGTGAGTTCACAAAACTGACACATTTGAATTAATCTGAATTGTTTCATCGTTTTGAGTTTTATGAACTTTTCTTTTAATTTAGACAAACTTAAATTGAACTGAAA
This sequence comes from Romanogobio albipinnatus, assembly GCA_023566225.1. Taxonomy (NCBI): domain Eukaryota; kingdom Metazoa; phylum Chordata; class Actinopteri; order Cypriniformes; family Gobionidae; genus Romanogobio; species Romanogobio albipinnatus. The sequence goes on from CM042256.1 coordinate 13,286,298, forward strand.
CTGGGCTGTCATTTCTATTTTCCAGCATGCTTTGCCATGACACTCAAAAGGGAGCGTAAATGCTATAATTAAGTATTATATAATTATTTTTGAGATTACATGATAATTTTAAGTTAAATGTATGAATTCGCTTCCTCAAATATTTGAAGTTACGAGCAATTAAAATGTATGCATTCAAAGTTCTACTAACTTAAACTTTAAAAATGTATGTAACTGATTACCAATTTTTTTTGAGTTTTGCCAACTTATTTTGGGTTTACAATGTGATAGCAATGTTAGAAAAGAAAACAATAAAGACAAAAAAAATATAAATCTAATTCTTTTGGCTCTTTTTTCCACAAATTAAATTACCAGTGATTGTAAAAGCATAAGCATGAAATAGTCCGACCTCTTTTTTACTTTCAGCACTTCTAAAACAAAATAAGTTGAACTTTTTGAATGGTGGATATTTATCATCGGAAGCTGTAACACAATCCATAAATCAATCTTATATGCTAATAAACTCTCTCTGCTTGTAATAAATTCTATTGAATACAGTGGGTAGCCTGATGATTAATGATCTGTGCTGCTTAGGTTAAAGGTTCAATAACAAGTAGTAGTGATTCTCAGAGAGCTAATTATATCACAGTCCTGTCACTCTCTGCTCCTGTTTTCCATCATGCCCATCCACTGTGAGCCTCTTAACCCCTGGTTACTCCATGGGGAATGTTTTTGCAGTTTGTCACTTGGGACAGCTATGCTCTCTTGTACCAGAACAAGAGGTCACAGGCATCCAGGAAACAAATGTTGTACTGGCCAATAAAGCTATTAGCGATGGTAAAGAGCGAACCATATGTTTGCTAAAAGCCTCTCATGTAGTTGTCATTTGAACAGTTATTAACTATCATGTTGTTGAAAATTACTTTACTGTCTACATGTTTGATAGACATGCAAAATAGTTTTAAACAAACCTCTGTTATGTTTTTAAATGAAGAACCCTCAAACCTAAGCTGTAGGCAGATCTAATTTAGTTTAACCAATTTTATTCCTCTGTGGTATCGATAAGCTGACATACTTTTCTGGCATCGAAAATAGCAATCTAATTTATTTGTTTATTTACAATACGTGAAAAATACAATAAAGCAAACTGTAGAGTAATACTACTAATCGGAAAATCGTATGTGAAAATTAAAAAGTAAAAATAAATTAATTATTTTTGATGTAGGACATTTCATCCATGTAATTAAAGGGATAGTTCACCTAAAAATGAAAATTCCCCCATGATTTACTCACCCCCAAGCCATCCTAGGTGATTATCTTCTTGCAGACGAACACAATCTGAGTTATATTAAAAATAGAATTGCTCTTCCAAGCTTTATAATGGCAGGGATTGACAGTCCTGATTTTAAAGTCCAAAAAAGTGCATCCATCCATCCATCCATCATAAAAGTAATCCATACGACTCCAGGGGGTTAATAAAGGCCTTCTGAAGCAAAGTGATGGGTTTTTGTAAGAAAAAAATCCATATTTAAAACTGAAAGACTAAAATAACTAACTTCCGGCAGACGGCCTACGCAAGTCAACTTGCGCCAAAAGAGTAACCCGACGTGTTGTATGACTACATGTTGTATGTAGTAGTAGCATACGTAGCGTAACTCTTGCAGTTCAAACAAATAGTGCTGGGCAACAAACTCAAGCTTGTCTCTTATATCGAAATCTTCCGACATTTATTTTTAAAAATCCTCATTTTAGACGTGACCAGTGTTTTGCTTTGCTCTATCCTTTGCACTTCTGCGTTCGTCAATACGTCATGCATCAGGTTCGGGGTTACTCTTTTGCCGTAAATCAATGCGTACGGCTGTCTGGCGGAAGCTAGTTGTTTTAGTTTATAAAGTTTTAAATATGGATATTTTTCTTCAGAAGGCCTTTATTAACCCCCCGGAGCTGTGTGGAGTACTTTTATGATGGATGGATGTGCTTTTTTTGGGCTTCAAAATCTCATCCTCCATTCACTGCCATTATAAAGCTTGGAAGACCCAAGGCATTTTTTAATATAACTCCAACTGTATTCATCTGAAAGAAGAAAGCCATGTACATCTAGGATGGCTTGAGGGTGAGTAAACCATGGGATAATTTTCATTTTTGGGTGAACTATCCCTTTAAGAAATGTTCTCTATAATCCTTATAGTCGTCTTCAGGAAGATAATGAAAAAATAAACATTAAAGTTCAGAGTTAAATTATGTTTTTGAGCTATTAAATGAGCCTAAGGGCCTCTCAGACACCAAACCAAACAAAAAAATAAATTAATCTTGTGTGTTTGTGCATGTTTGCCCATGAAGAGAGAGAGAGTGTGATAGTGAAAAAGAGGGATTACATACCATTTACAAAGACAATATGCTCAGCGTCTCTACACATTTAGCCCCTGGTCTGTGGTAATCTACTCAGTTATCAGGCTCACAGTGGATCAGCCGTGGACAGATTAAAGACAGAGGTTATCCAGACCATGTCATGCCTCTATCATTTGATCATCATTTCGATTCCCTTCGCATACTCTAGCGGATTCATAATCAAAACAGAAACATGGTAACAGCATGTTGAAGTCCTGATGATGATGGCCTTATTTGCATAACCATTAACATACATCTACATAGTGCTCGCTGTAAATGCAAACACCAGTTTCCAGGTACATAGACATTGAAAAAAAATGATAATTAGCAAACCAGGGATTCTCAGACTCCTGAAAAAATATAAAATGCACTGAAATATTGAATCACCATCAGTTATGCAAGATTACGGTTCCATTAACACCACTATTTCTAAACACGCTTCTAAATACTCTGTTTCTAAAATTCTCCCAAGTTTCAATATTCATAATTTTCAGCACATCTGCTCAGTATATGCAATATTCATGCCACAATAATAAGATAAAAATGGCTCTCTAACTGTTATGAAATAATTAGCAACCTAGGCTTTGCTGTCCTACACTTGTCTGTTTGAGTGTTCCTCTATCAATAGACACTGAATTATTTACTGACAAAAATGATCAAAATTCAATGGAAAATGTATATAATAACATGGGGATTGAAACTCTGGCCAACATCTTTCTTTCTTTTTGCATACGGCGACGGTCTTCACCAGCAGACTCACGAGGACCTGCTGGCCGTCCGGGTGGAACAGGATAAACGGTTCGAGGCTCTCATCCGGGCTCAACACGAAGACCGCGAGCTGTTCCGGTTCACCGGCCACCCCCCCGTCTAACACCGACTCGGCAGCTACCATCAGCCTCTCGAAGATGGGTCCGGAGGATGATCCGGAGGCATTACTCGACCTCTTCGAGAGGTCCGCCGAGTCCCGGGGGTGGCCCAGGTCCGACTGGCCAATGCGGCTACTGCCGCTCTTGTCAGGGGAAGCGCAGGTAGCCGCCCACCAACTGCCAGTCCAGAACCTCCTGGACTACGAAGACCTGCAGCGCGCCATCTTGCAGCGGGTCGGCCGGAGTCCGGAACAACAACGACAACGCTTCCGGACCCTGACCCTCAGCGACTCTGGCCGGCCCTTTGTCTTCGCCCACCAGCTCCGGGACTCGTGCCGCAGGTGGCTGATGGCCGGCGGAAGCGACGTCGAGGGAGTCATCGACCGGGTGGTACTGGAGCAGTTCGTCGCGCGGCTTCCCCAGAAGACCGCGCAGTGGGTCCAGTGCCACCGCCCGACGTCGCTGACCCAGGCCATCCAGTTGGCGGAGGACCACATGGTGGCGTGCACCGGGGTCGGCGAGCCCTTACCATCGGCTTCTCTCTCTCTCTCTCTCTCTCTCGCCCTGCTGCTGTCTCTTCCCCTTCTCTCCCCAAACCTGTTCCCCTTCCCAGGTCGCGGGGGGTGTGGCCACCTAGGCCAGCCCCACGATGGAGAACGAGCGGGGCCGCTGAACCGCCAGCCCCTCCCCGTCCGGTCCAGAGGGGAGCGGCGGCCGGCCAGGATCCCTATCCCTCCACCTCCTTTCCAGTGCTCTCTCCACGGCAATCGCCAGACCTACTTCCGGCCACTAGGGCGGTGGGGAAGTCTGGGCCGGCTTGTTGGCGCTGCGGGGATCCGGGGCATTTCATCGACCGCTGTCCCGTCATGGAGGTCGGGACGCTGGTCCGGGTCCCCGACGCTCCACAAGCTGCCCCCGATCAAGCCGGATTGTACCTGATTCCTGTGAGTATCAAGGGGGGTACTTATCAGGCCTTGGTGGATTCGGGTTGTAACCAGACCTCTATCCACCAAAGCCTGATTCACCCGGTGGCATTGGGTACTGGCCGCACGGTTACGGTGAGGTGTGTGCACGGGTAAGTGGTGAACTATCCGTTGTTGCCCGTGGATATTCTATTTCGGGGACAAAAGCATAATGTTGAGGTAGCAGTTAACCCGCACCTCCGGCATCCGCTAATTTTAGGGACCGATTGGCCAGCGTTTCGTGTGTTATTGGGGCATTTATGTGTGGATGCTTCCTGGGGAAAACAGGCAAGCCGGAAGGAGATGGTTGCTCAACTGGGGGAGGTGGATTCGGCGCCCCTGGGAGCTCTTCCGGGGGAAGAGAGCGGTCTGTTGTTGCCTCGGTTCACAGACCGTGATGATTTTCCCCTGGAACAGTCCCAGGATGAGTCGCTGAAAAACGTGTTTGGCCAGGTCCGTTCCATCGACGGCCACCTCCTCTACCCTGACCAGCCACTCTCTTATCCCTATTTTTGTATTGTAAAAGATAGGTTGTATCGGGTGACCCAGGACGCCCAGTCAAAGCAAGATACAACCCAGTTGTTAGTACCTAAAAGCCGCCGGGAAATGCTTTTCATCTCTCGCCGTCGCAGCTCACTGACGTTAAAACGTTGCAGGCAGAATTTGCTGACGTGTTCTCGCCCCTCCTTGGTCGCACAGACCTCATTCAACACCATGTTGAGACGGAGCCGGGCGTGGTAGTTCGCAGCCGGCCGTTCCATTTACCCGAACACAAAAAAAAGGTGGTTCAGGCTGAGTTAGAGGCTATGTTGGATATGGGGGTAATAGAAGAGTCCAGCAGCGATTGGGCGAGCCCGATAGTTTTGGTACCAAAACCTGACGGCTCAGTGCGATTCTGTGTGGACTACAGAAAAGTGAACGCGGTGTCGAGGTTTGATGCGTACCCAATGCCAAGGGTGGACGAGTTGCTTGATCGGCTTGGGACCGCTCGCTTTTATTCGACGCTGGACTTAACTAAGGGATATTGGCAGATCCCCTTGTCGCCAATGTCCAAAGAAAAGTCAGCTTTCACCACGCCGTTTGGGTTACACCAATTTGTCACCCTTCCTTTTGGGTTGTTCGGGGCTCCCGCGACCTTCCAGCGTCTAATGGACAGGATTCTCCGGCCGCATGCTGCATATGCTGCTGCGTACTTGGATGATATCATCATCTACAGTGCGGACTGGCAGCGGCATATGCAGCATCTGCGCGCTGTCCTAAAGTCGCTGAGGAGGGCGGGGCTCACGGCCAACCCAAAGAAGTGTGCGATTGGGCGGGTGGAAGAAAGATATCTGGGCTTCCACTTGGCTCCCCGGCCTGGTGCGGGCGGTGGGGGTATGTGGCGAAGGGGGCGTGGTTCTGAGAAGTCTGTAGCGGGAGAAAGAGACTGCGGAGACGAGTAAGTAGGTCAAGTGCAGATCACTTACAACTGTCTCTCGTTCCAGTAATTGGCGTGGAGAGACCATAAAACCCGCGGTTGGGAGAGAGAGAGGAGAGAGAGAGGAGAGAGAGTTTGGACTGGGACTGTGCACACGCTGTTGCCTGCTTCGAGACGCTGGAAATGAACTGCCTATTATTACCAGCCAAGAGAACCACAGACTGAGTTTATACGCCCACGTGCGCTGTGTTTTTGTTTTGAGAAACTGAGAATTAAAGTGACAGTCCCAGTAAAAGCCGACCCCGTCTTCTTCCTTCCTTCACCCAGACAAAGCTTTATTACGGACCCCCTTCCTAATCTATATATTTTTATGTATGAAAAAAACAAAACTTTTAGATAAGTGTGACATTATAAATACAACATATTGTTTCCAAACTTAAATTGGCTATATTAATATTGGATGTTAAACCTAAAGAAGAACATTTTCAATTTAAATTATTTATATAAGCAACTTTCACAATAAATGTATATAAGCAGCTTACATACTGGGTTAAGAATACTGCTTTTCAACCCAGTGAGCAAGATAAAGGGGACTATAGTCAAAAAAAAAAAAAAAAAAAAAAAAAAAAAATTATATATATATATATATATATATATATATATATATATATATATATAATTTATTATAACTAGAAAGCAAACATACACAATTCTGGAAAGTATGTATATGGCAAGAAAGGAGAAAAACATTTAGAAGTGAAACAGTTGGAATGTTTGGTAGACTCTATCCATTTTTGCTTTTTATTCTTTTTATTTCATTATTATTCTTTTTATTCTCTGAACTTTTCTGGGGACTCCTTAGAGCTATCTGGAGGACCCCTGGCCATCCCCGGACCCCAGTTTGAAAACCCCTGGTCTAGTCTACATTTAGTTTAGGTTATTAATTATCATTTACATAATTTCCAGCTACTTTGCATTGTTTTATAGGTTAAGCCATAATTGTTCAAATGAGAATTTACCTTAATAAATAACAAAATAAAAAATTCCAAGGGGCAAAAATAAAACGTAACTCTCTGGGACCAGGTCGGTTGTAATGTTTTTTTTTTTCCTATTCTGATCCCGCATGGATTTGTAATTGCTCCATTGAGCAAACTCAGTAATCTCAGCAGTGCTCAGGTTCTCATTATATATCAGGTATTCACAGTTCCCCTTCGAGGGAACTCGCACTGCGTCATCGTGTGATGACACTCTGGGAACGCCCTCAGCGTTACGCATCTGAAGTATGAATGAAATCAAGCCAATCTGATTGGTGGTGCGTCATGACGTAGTAGATGACGGCATACCCGGAAGATACAAAGGGACGCTGATGCAAACACACGGCAGCTTTTTGCTCTTCAGCTGAAGCGCTCTGTGTTTTTGTCTGAAAATCTGTCTATTTGGTGTTGTTTGTCTACCAACGTTGAAAACAAGTGATGGCCCAGTTTAAGAGATGTGTGCCTCCGTGTCCGCGTTTCATTTCGGGCACGGACACACATCTTATGTGTGTGCAATGCCTGGGCGTGCAGCATGCTAGAGCGGCTCTCGAGGGAGCCGCTTGTAGCGAGTGTGATCAGCTGCCGCTCAGGGTGTTGCGCTCACGGCTGGCCGTGTTCGATGAGACCGGCCAAGCCCGCGATCCCCAGGGATCTGGGCCCGCCGCTGCCGAGGCACGGCGGCGCCGCAGATCATGGGGATCGCAACGGGACCTCGCGACGGGATATGGGACTGCTGAGGCACTTTCCCTATCCTCGTCCGAGGATTCCGATGTTCTCCCGCCCCGTGCGGAAGCCCGCGATGCGGCTTCTTCCCACGAGGCGGAGAACCCGATGCTTCAGCTGTCCGGCTCCGAGGAGTCGGATGGGCGGAGCATCGAGGCGGGTGACGTGGAAGCTCAGCCATCGCGTCACGCACCCGCTCAGGAGGAGCTAGTGGAGGTTTTGACCCGCGCTGTGGCCAAATTAAGCATTGAATGGCCACAGGAAGAGCCTGAAATCCAGCCACCCAGTAAGCTGGATGAAAGGTTCTTCAAGCGTGGGTCTCAACCTCCACGCCGGGGCCTGCCATTTTTTCAGGATCTGCACAATGAGTTGTGTAGATCCTGGGAAAAACCCTACTCGGCCAGACTTTCCACCCCTCAAGCACTCGAATTTGGGAATGTGCTGGGGGCGGCCGAGCGGGGTTATGGGACGCTGCCTCGGGTGGAGGATGCTCTCGCGAGCTACCTCTCTCCCGAGGCCGCTAAGTCCCTCAAGGCCCCGGTGCTACCCACCAAGCCATGCCGGGACACTTCGGCGCTGGTGGGTAGGGCTTACATGGCGGCTGGGCGGGCTGGTAGTTGTCTGCACACTATGGCGGTGTTGCAGGCCTATCAGGCCGACCTCCTCAAGGAGCTGGATGAGGGGGAGGGTCCGTCTCCGGACGACATCCTAGAGCTGCGGAAGGCCACCGATTTGTCTCTCCGGATCACCAAGGAGACGGCCCGCAACATCGGCCGCTCCATGGCTGGTCTGGTGGTCGCGGAGAGACATCTCTGGCTAAACCTGTCGGGGATGAGAGAGAGAGAGAAACATTTTCTCCTCGATTCCCCGATTTCGCCTTCTGGCCTCTTCGGTGGCGCGGTTAACACCGTTGTCGAGAGGTTCCAGGAGGTGAAAAAACAGGCGGCGGCCTTCCAGCAGTACCTCCCTCGCCGTTCTGGCTCCTCGGGGAAGGCTGTCCAGCAAGGGCAGCCTCAGCCGTCAGGTAGCTCCTCCTCGCACCGACAGGTGCAAAAGGAGAGCGTCGCTTCTCGCGCCCCTCCTGAGGGAGCTTGGCAAAAGAGGCGGCGCTCTCGTGGTAAGCCTTCGGAGCCTAGGGTCGATCTGAGGACCGTCCTTCAGGCGAAGAAGGCTGCCTCAAAGCGGTCCTAGCTGCGGCTGGACCGCTGAGAGCTGTCCCCCCCGGGGTGGAGCGACCGAGGTCGTTTTCCCCCCGGAGCTCTCGGGAGATCAGTGTTGGGATCCTGCCGTCCATGACGCTTCAGGCCTCACTGGTTTCCCGCGCGCGCTCACTGCCTTCGTCGCCTCCGAAAGGACTTGCGACCGGCCAGCGAGCGTGTGCACCCATAGAGCTCCGTTCTCGGCTTCTCCCTGCCGGTCAGCCGCTTCAGGGGGTCGAGAACGAGTCTCATTTAACACCCGAGACCAGCCTCGAGAGGCTGGTTCCCTTAGTAGATTATCTCGGCGCGTGGTCTCGCCTTCCGAGTGTGTCTACTTGGGTCCTGCGGACTGTAGAACGGGGTTACAGGCTTCAGTTCGGTTCCCCTCCCCCGAAGTTTCAGGGAGTGGTCCAGACTGTGGTCGGCCCCGAGCAGGTTCGGGTTATGGAACAGGAAGTACGAGCCCTGTTAGCCAAGGAAGCCATAGAGCGGGTTCCTCTGGCAGACAGGGAGTCCGGGTTCTACAGCCGGTACTTCATTGTTCCCAAGAAGGATGGGGGGTTGCGTCCAATAATAGATCTCAGGCTCTTGAATCGGTCTCTGAGGAGATACAGGTTCAAGATGCTCACAATTCCAGCCATCGTGAGTCAGATCCAGTCCGAGGACTGGTTTGTCACGATAGATCTAAAGGACGCATACTTCCATATTTCCATCCTTCAATGTCACAGGAAGTTCCTGAGGTTCGCTTTCGGGGGCGAAGCGTACCAATATCGGGTTCTTCCCTTCGGCCTGGCACTCTCCCCTCGCACCTTTACGAAGTGTATGGATGCAGCACTGGCTCCTCTGAGACTCCAGGGCATCCGTATACTCAATTACATCGACGACTGGCTCATTTTGGCCAGGTCGCGCGAGATGGCAGTTCGGCATCGAGATGTCGTTCTGGCCCATATAAGGTGCTTGGGGCTGAGACTCAACACGAAGAAGAGCGCGTTGACGCCCTCCCAGCGGACTACGTTCCTGGGAGTCGTATGGGACTCCACGTCGATGCGGGCTCAGTTGTCCCCCGCGCGCGTGGAGTCCATACTGGCGATGGTCTCAAGAGTGAAGCCAGGCCGCAGCCTCACTGTGAAGCAGTTTCAGAGACTGCTGGGACTCATGGCAGCAGCAGCCAACGTGATACCTTTTGGCCTGCTGCACATGAGACCCCTACAGTGGTGGCTGAGGGCCAAGGGGTTTTCCCCGAGGGGAAATCCGTTTCGTATGATCAGGGTAAGGCAAATGCCTTCGTTCCCTCGTCATATGGCGGAAACCTTGGTTCCTGTCCCAGGGGCCAGTGTTGGGAGCGTCATGTTGCCGGAGAGCCGTTTCAACAGACGCTTCCCTCACTGGCTGGGGCGCGGTCATGGACGGCCGCTTTGCGAGAGGTCTGTGGGAGACCCGGCATTCTTCATGGCACATCAACTGCCTGGAGATGCTGGCGGTCTACAAAGCTCTCAGGAGCTTTTACCCGGACCTCCGCGGCCACCATGTCCTGATACGCTCGGACAACACTTCAGTTGTCGCGTATCTCAACCACCAGGGGGGTTTGAGGTCGCGCCCTCTATGCAGACTGGCGCATCAAATCCTCCTGTGGTCCCAGGGGAAATTATCGTCTCTCAGAGCGATGTATATCCCCGGGGACCAGAATCAGGGAGCAGACGTCCTGTCGAGGCAGGGGCTGAGGCCCGGGGAATGGCGGCTCCACCCGGAGGTGGTGGAGACCATGTGCGAGAGGTTTGGCCCAGTGGAAGTGGACCTGTTCGCGTCTCGAGAGACGTCCCACTGTCCACTGTGGTTCTCTCTCAAGGATCCGGCCCCGTTAGGGCTGGACGCCATGGTGCAGACGTGGCCGAGGCTCAGTCTGTACGCTTTTCCCCCGATCGCTCTGCTCCCGGGAGTTCTGGAGCGGGTCCGCCGGGAGGGCATCAGCCTACTCTTAGTAGCACCCCGGTGGCCCACTCAAGCATGGTTCTCGGACATTATAGCTCTGCTAGACGGCTCTCCATGGCAGATCCCTCTGAGGAGGGATCTGCTCTCGCAGGCAGGGGGCACAATATTTCACCCCCGGCCGGAGTTATGGAGCCTCTGGGTCTGGCCCCTGAGGGGGCTCAGTACCTAGAGGCGGGCCTGTCAGCAGAGGTAGTCGAGACCTTGCTCAGCTCTAGAGCTCCCTCAACCAGGAGGCTGTACAACCTCAAGTGGAACGTCTTTTCCACTTGGTGTAGAGAGCGTGAGGTGGACCCAGTTAACTGCCCAGTGGCTTCAGTGCTGGAGTTCCTCCAAGATCGCTTCTCTTATGGTCTTACCCCGTCCACCCTGAAGGTGTACGTGGCTGCCCTTGGGGCTTTCCACGCACCTCTAGGTGATGGACCCTTGGGGAAGCACCCTCTGGTTGTACAGTTCCTCCGTGGGGCCCGGAGGATGAGGCCGGCGGCTCATTCCAGGGTCCCGACCTGGGACCTGGCGGTGGTACTTGAAGGGCTGGCCGAGGCCCCCTTCGAGCCACTGGAGCAGGCTGAGCCGAAGAGCCTGACCCTCAAGGTGGCCTTTCTCCTTGCCATTACCTCGCTCAAGAGGGTGGGAGATCTCCAGGCCTTGGCGGTTTCGCCAACTTGCCTGGAGTTTGCCCCTGGCGGGGTTAAGGCCATCTTGCACCCTAGACCGGGGTATATACCCAAGGTGCCATCGCAGGTGGTTCGGTCTTTGGTTCTTCAGGCTTTCCATCCTCCTCCCCACCTGACGGCGGAAGAGGGGAGACTTCACCTGCTCTGTCCCGTCAGAGCACTTAAGATCTACCTGGAGAGGTCTTCCCAATGGAGAAGGTCAGATCAATTGTTGGTGTGCTTTGGCTCACCCAAGAGAGGGCTGCCTGCGTCTACTCAGACGATCAGTAACTGGATCGTCCAGGCTATAGCCACAGCTTATAGGGTGCGCAATCTGCCTTCACCCATGGCTGTGAGGGCTCATTCCACCAGGAGCATGGCCTCCTCGGTGGCCCTCCTCTCTGGTGCCTCGCTTCAAGAGGTTTGCGAGGCGGCCGGGTGGGCCACTCCGCACACCTTCATTCGTTTTTATAGTCTGCACCTTCCGGCGACGCCTGGTGCTAGAGTGCTTGCGTCTTAAGTGTGCCTGGTCTTCAGCTTCACACTAAGACGTGGGTGATGTCGGTGTGGCATAGTGGGTATTAACGTTCCCAGAGTGTCATCACACGATGACGCAGTGCGAGTTCCCTCGAAGGGGAACGTCTCGGGTTATGTATATAACCCTTGTTCCCCGAGAAGGGAACGAGACACTGCGTCTCGTCGCCACACCCATCACGGTCAGAGCGCTCGCTTCATCGCGGTAAAGCTGCCGTGTGTTTGCATCAGCGTCCCTTTGTATCTTCCGGGTATGCCGTCATCTACTACGTCATGACGCACCACCAATCAGATTGGCTTGATTTCATTCATACTTCAGATGCGTAACGCTGAGGGCGTTCCCAGAGTGTCATCACACGATGACGCAGTGTCTCGTTCCCTTCTCGGGGAACAAGGGTTATATACATAACCCGAGACGTTATCCGGCCCTCACAGACACTGGGGCTCTCATGGTCGTGTGGCCTCATGCTTAGTATGTTCTTAAGATTCAGCTGTCGTAATAATAAGGTCATGGAAAAAATAAACAAATCACAATTCATTAACTATTTATGCCGTGTTGTGGAAAAGTCTCAATGTTCCTTCAATTCATAAGTTCCAGTCGAAGTTCCAGGTCGCAGAAGATGTTAACTTTATTGTAGAAACAACAAAGATGCCATCTGATGATCTCATTCACAACTCACACTTTTATAACCAATGATCTCATTTGCCGGTGCTCACAAGATTCTATTTTTCTCTTCTTGGAATCTCCCAAGTACTCCCCAACACTTTCGCCATTGTTAGTTCATTAATTGGCCATCTTGTTCTCTTTGTAAGGGTGGTCAACTGCTTTTTTGCCTCATTGTTTTATCAAGAGAAGAACATATTAAAAGCCACGTGAACCAAAAGAGCAACTTACTATCAGTGCAGATGGCAACTGCAAGCAGATAGAATCCCATTCTCTCCCGTGTGACTTCTCTCAGTCTTGTAGCCAATGAGGCCTCAAAACACTTCTAAGCAAATTGATTTTACAATTGTTTTCTATAGGATAAATAAAATACTACATCAGCTGCAGCTATTCACCCAAAACTTTTCTGGGTTGTTGGCACAGCAGCTCCCTAATGGACACAGAGAAATATGATGAAACATTCACAGTAAACAAAACAAACAGAGTGAAACAGAAAAGTATTCCTAGAGGTGCCCCATTTACTTGATAGATGTTGGGTAGGGGTTTGTACATAATGCAATTTTTTGTTTGTTTGTTGGAAAAACAGTTTAACAGCTCACAGCTTCATACATACACTTTCACAAATGAAATATAAATTGTCTTATAATAACAATAATGATATGAGATATTCAATATTTGATAGCACTGATGCTAAAATGCCCCGAAATGGTAAAATATACAAATGCTATTTGATATTATAGGTGCAAAAAATGGCTAAGCAAGCTATTTATTTTTCAGATTACATATTTGTTTTGAATTGTGCGCTGAATTATCTCGCTTGTGAAATACTTCAGGCAGCCTCATGCAGCAAAACAAATGCAAATTTTAAATCGCTTGCTGTCCACATGCCGGGTTGGGATTTGCTTTCACATTTTTGAAAACCCCAGAAATGGTTTGTGCATATAACTTTTGGTTTGTGACTTCCAAGTACTCAAGCCACTTAGAGAACAGATGGCAAAGTAAGACACATTTAGACTGTGATAAAGCACGACCAAGTGCCACATTCCTAGCAAGAGATGTCTGGTGTTTGGTATGAATGGGCAAAAAGTGTGATTTGCAAACAAACATTCAGTTTTAACACAATACATAAACCTCAAATAAAAAAGAGGACTTTGGCAAACGGCACAGTTTCTGTACAATGTGCATATAGATATCTTTCCTTGCTAATGATCATATTCAAGATCTCCGTTTGAATATATGAACAGCTCCAGTTCTAATTAAACAATCAATAAAACAAACAGGATAGCTTTTTAAATGTCTCACATTTATATAAAATAATATTTATACATTTATACTGACAGAATAATTTCAGTATATATTTCAAACTAAATCTAATGGTAAATGCAGATTGATTGGGACACTTTTTGCCATTAAGATGACTTGAAAAAATGTCCCCAATCAACCTGAATTTACCCTACTATCTGTTTCTCTCTTCTAAGTGTCTCCTGCTTGTCTCTAGCAAGGTTAAGCATTGTTCCTATTAATACTATCACTATATGGAAGGTGTCTGGTTTCCCCAGAATAATCGTCCCCCTCCCCAAAAACCCAGAATAAAACCTAACTGTTTGCCTATACCAAGAGTGGTAAAACGGGGGTGTGACGTCATGATTGACAGCTGAGTGAAAGGCACAAACAGACTTTTTTTGGGATATTCGGGAGGAGATTGGACTTTTATTTCTATATTTCAATAACTGTTGATTTCACACCGACATAATGAGTTGTTCTGCAGTAAACTTTTCTAACCGATTTTGCGGAAGTGTGGGCGGGACCTTGATATCGCGGCTCCAATTCGTGCTCCAATTCGTGCTCCAATTCGTGCTCACTGACTCGGGCTCCAAGTCCACTACTGCGCAGACTCGAGACTCAAGGGCTACATCCGAAAACTTGAAAATGCTGCCTTTGGAGGACACATTTCAAGGTAGGAAAGCATCAAGGCACGTCCGAATCCAATGTTAGCTTCACTTCCTGCCTCCTGAGAGACCTTCATCTAATCGATTTTTGAAGGCAGCATAGATGTATCCTTTGCTGCCTTTGATATCCCACTATCCTATGCGTTCCATTCTGCGACAGACAGTTAAGCTAGAAAAAGAAAGATGGCATCTGAAAGTTGCAGTTGCTGGTCAGTTTGTGTGTAAATGTTTTCTACTTTCATTGGTGTAAATGACCAATGTTTTTTACTTTCTAGCAAGAAATTACTACTGTAGTAATTACATATTTGTTTAGTTCTCACCAAAGCTCGCTTTATTTTGCTGTACATCATTAAACTGTTATGCTGCTGCAGAAGTCTGTCTGAATTCAGTTTCTTGAGGTATTGCACTGATAAGGCAGTGAGGCAACAAGTCAGCTGCCTAGATTTTCGGATGCAACCAAGATGACAGTGCCATATTGGGCTTCTCTTACTACAATGGTAGAGAGTGAAGGTGCGTTGTCCATCTTTTTTTACAGTATATAGCATATACATATGGAAAATGAAGAAAAAAGAGAGACATTGTACACTGGTAAAGTAAGTGAGAATTGCTCATGCTTGCAAACACTTCTTTCTACAAGGCAGATAAAAAGAGCCTAATTGGCCCATTTTTGAAGGTGTCTGAAGTCAGTCTCACAGTAATTAAAGTCAGGGAGTGAGGGACAAGAGAAATGTGGAAAGTGAACAAGATCACTAATCGGATTTGTGTGCCAGGCAGCATATTTGGGTATATCCAAATAGTTGCAAATAGATGGGCCCCACTTTATATTAGGTGGCCTTAACTACTATGTACTTACATCAAAAAATAAGTACAATGTACTTACTGTGTTCAAATTGTATTGCAAAACACCTTTGCTGATATTGAGGTGGATATGGTTAGGGTTAGGGACAGGTGTGGTGGTATGGGTAAGTTTAAGGGTAGGGTTATGTCTAAGGTAAGTGTCAACTGTGTAATTACAAATGTAACTACAGAAATTAATTACAGACGTAATTACATGCAGGTAATTTGTAAAATGTAAGTACAATGTAAAAACATGTATGTACACAATAAGTGCAACGTATCAAATGATTAATTAAAATGTTAGTACATAGAAGTTAAGGCCACCTAATATAAAGTGGGTCCAATAGATGCAATGAGAGTAGATGATGAATTGGACATATTTGTCTAAGTGCTTCATGATGTCTGTCTGTCTATCTGTCTGTCTCCACAACAAACTTGCTCATCCATGTCACCTTGCTTTGTGCACTGATGTGCATTCATGATAGAACAGGAAGGGGCCATCCCCAAACTGTTCCAACAAAGTCGGGAGCATGAAATTGTCCAAAATGTCTTGGTATGCTGAAGCATTAAGATTTCATTTCACTGGAACTAAGGGGCCAAGCCCAACCCCTGAAAAACAACCCCCACACCATAATCCCCCCTCAACCAAACTTTACACTTGGCACAATGCAGTCAGGCAAGTACCGTTCTCCTGGCAACTGCCAAAGCCAGACTCGGCCATCGGATTGCCAGACAGAGAAGTGTGATTTGTCACTCCAGAGAACACGTCTCCACTGCTCTAGAGTCCAGTGGCGGCGAACTTTACACCCCACCCTTTGTATTGCACTTGGTGATGTAAGTCTTGGATGCAGCTGCTTGGCCATGGGAATCCATTCCGTGAAGCTCTCTACGCACTGTTCTTGAGCTAATCTGAAGGCCACACAAAGTTTGGAGGTCTGCAGCTATTGGCTCTGCAGAAAGTTGGAGACTTCTGCACACTGTGCGCCTCAGCATGCGCTGACCCCGCTCAGTGATTTTATGTGGCCTACCACTTTGTGGAGTATTTAGTAATGAGGAAATGGGTGAATCTATCTATCATGGTTTGAAAATAATTTCTGTCTAATGGATGTATATTTCTCAAAAACAAAAAAGAAAATAAATCAGCATATTGCAAGAAAATTTCAAGGCCTCAATACAGAAAAAGTTTTATTCAAAGTAAAGGCTGAATTATGCCACTCACAAAAGCCCTTTCTGATGTCAATGAAGTGGAGGACTGTTGAAACTCATAGAAATGGAATGCGTCAACAGTTGACAGTTCCAATGACGTTAGTGTTGAGCGTCATTAGAAGAAAATATTTGTTCACATATGAAGCCCAACATTCTCAACATTCTTGTGACGAGATGCTTCGTAAGTCAATATTGGGATGTTTCCATGCTTTGGTATTGGGACTGTCAAGAGTGTCTTCAAAATCCATTTAATTGAGTTCCATTTCACTCCAACAAATTCCATCTTTCAATGAATCCATTGAAATGAACAATGGACAGAGAGCTTGAGTGCAAATTAATGTCCCCTTGAAGGACTGCAAAGAGCTGCTTGTATTTTATGATTAGATGAAAGCACTGTTACATATTTCTTCATTAGCATTTAAGCATTTGGAAAACTCTCAATCTCCTCACAGAAACTCAAACACATTGGAGCCTTCCATGTGTGTGCAGTTATTTTAAACACAAATTCTTCATGTTGATCTAACCAAGGATGTTTAAGACAGTCTTTGTCTTAAGAAACCACTTCAGTAATCATGTTATAAAACATCTGAGCCACTACTTAAGCCACACTAGATCCAAATGGTCATCATAGTGTCAGCATCAATTTCCAACAGGAACTCCTGGAAGACTCTGGATATAGTCTATATCGTATTATAATATTCCTACATCATTCACAGCAACAAATGGAAGTTAAACCCCCCCACACCCACACTGATCTCTGAAGACTTCCCTGTGATAAGGTATTCATTTTGCCAACATAACATTATCAAACCTTTGCCATGTTAAGAATTGCATTTTTGATGTGGGACAAAAAATTACTAGCTAATCAGTTTTAGATGCGATTTACTACAGTGGTGGAACCTAGTGGTCAAAACTGGGACCCTTCTTTTCTCCTAGTGGGCCAAATCTAATTACATTTCTAAATTAACCTGCAGGAGAAATTTAATAACGGTGTTGGGCCGCAGGTGGTCTGCGGTCCACTTCAGGAAACCCTGCTCTATTTTGCTATCTGATGAATGTTGTCATCAGTCTTCTTTTGATGTCTGCTGTTGTATCCTTGATAGAAGCAATTACTGATGAGTCATGGGTAATGTAGTGTGCTAGAATAGAATCATGTAGCCATCTCTTACCTTTTGATCCTTTAAAAATGTATCCTTTTGTGCTGCCTGATTTTAAGCCTGACTTAAACCTCCAATCAAAAGATTGAGCCATCAGAGTCACGAATGGAGATAGTATGATATTATCTGTGCAGTCAATAGGGAGGTTAGAGTTGGAGACAGAAATCGGGATGATATGTCATTTTATTTTGGTATTAGAATTGATTAAACGCTCTAGTCATCAGTGAGTCAGCGTGACTAATTAAACCCAAGGGTTCAGAGAATAGAATTACGCTAATTACGCCTTCTTCAGTGCTCAGTAGGAGAGTAGCTCATCTTCCTCACATGTATTGCGCACACACACAAACACACGCACGCACGCACGCACGCACGCACACACACACATTTTTTGTTGACTTGTATACTTACATTATCCCATTTGTTTCCAACGTTTAAATCCAGCGAAATCTGCAATTACCAATTTGCCTGTCAATGACGTCATATCCACGTTAACTTTGATTTCCAGTTTTACTTCCGTAGAAACCATGGAATCACCAAAGACACTTTAATACATTGTGTGTTTTTTAGACAGATGAGCAACTGTTTGGATACATTTATCAACAGAAAACGAATCATTGTTATATAGCTCAACAAGGTTAGTCTTATTGTTTGAATTGCTTGTTTACTTGATTGTTTTTACCATGCCTCATAGACAATACTATTTTGTCAAGTGGCTAACAGCATAATCAGCGAGTGTTTTCTCCATCATACAATATATTTAAAAATTAAGTGCATGTTATTTAGCAGCACAAGTCTAATATTGATTGACACTGCAAGTGCAACAAGTCTCTCATACCAGGCACCGCGCGAACGCACAGAATAATATTAACAACTTTAAACACACTCAAATGTATGATTGATTTAACCATGTAAAACAGCTCTGTGTTACCCCACATGCGCAATGACTGCAGCATAAAGCATAATAAAAGCTCCGCTGGACCCGAGACCAGTGTGTCGTGCTTGTCTCTCATTAGCATTCACTCTAGCAGCCTTGTTCCACTCCCACGGCTCATGGCCCGCCCTGCTTCATACCACAGTAACTTCAGTAAAACTTCAATAGCCTACATTAGTTCACCCATGAACATGATTTCCATTCCTTTCCATCGGCTGTGGAGGTTAAGACAACAACTCCCATGAATCCACTCTCAATCACGGCGCCATCAAGCTACGCCTTTGTTTTGAATAAGCAACCTCTAGTGGCGCAAATTACATATTGTGCCTTTAACAGTATAATGATGATTTGAACTTAAAGGTTTAGCTGCCTTGTCAGTACAAGGGTATTTTTCATAAATGTCAGGGGCAGCATGTCATATCCATTGACCAAAAATTGTTTTTTTGTATCATGACCCCCCCCACCCCCCCACCCCCCACCTTTTAATGTTTAAAAACTGAATAATCTATTCCCATTGGGACAACCATGAACATGTTCTAACAAAAAGTCAGTATGTGTATAATAAACTGTATCTTTTGCCTATTCATGTTCAGTAGCTTTTGGTAGACACGTATGTATGGAAAGAGAAACTTTCAATGAGAAACATTCACTGGAGTGTGGCAACCTGCCCTCGTCTCCCCTGTATAAAAAAGTATAATGTATAATTTAAAAATTCAAGCAGTGTTTCACAGGCTGAGGAACAATTCTTTTGAAAAATGCAGAGACAGAGACAAATAAGAAAGATGTCTCAGCAAAACACATTCACAAAGCACAAATCAATATCCCGGTTCTCCTGTCTGGTGAAAGCATATGAACAAAGAACTAACCTTTAAAGTCCCAATCAGTTCTCACGCTCCCTTTCAGGCAGAAACTACTGCTCCTGTCTCCTGGAAGAGAAATGCTTTGGTGACATTTTGAATGTGAGCAAAAGCTTTTGTTCCTTGTGATTATGTGAGTGTGCACGTGCAAGTATGTGTGTGTGTGTGTGTGTGTGTGTGTGTGTGTTTCGCTCCTGTCAGTACTATGAGGCGTCTATAACAGGGGAAACAGAGTTAAATCCCAGAAAGCTTGGCTCACTCTCCTCTTCATGCTTGGCTAGTTAACACCTGACATTTGGTGTTGGAGGGGCAATCCCTGAGCACTCATATCAGAGAGCGAGAGAGACAGAGGAAGAAAGTGAGGACAGAAAAAAATACGGATCAATAGCATTTGTGAAACCTCCTCTAGTTCTGGCAGGAATGCATATATCCTTTTACCCAAACACAAGAGAGCAGAGGCAGAAAGGACCGTAATGCATGAGCGACTTTACATCTTCACCAAACAAGCCCCAGATGGGTTAATGTCAACAGAGAGACACCGACCATCAGATGGACAGACAGAGAAAGAAAGAGCAAGAGAGATTACGATGCAGGAGAAAATATAAATCAGCTACCCAGGACATACACTTGATCCACTCAATACTCATTTAGCAATTTAGTTCTACTCCTGATAAGTAACCATAGCAACAGACTTCCTCTGCTCCAGGGAAGCAATAGAGCAGCCAGGAACACACACACACACACACACACACACACACACACACACACACACACACACACACACACACACACACACACACACACACACACACACACACACACACACACACACACACACACACACACACACACACACACACACACACACACACACACACACACACACACACACACACACACACACACACACACACACACACACACACACACACACACACACACACACACACACACACACACACACACACACACACACACACACACACACACACACACACACACACACACACATCATAACCTCTTTTAATATACACTCGTTTTCATTCCTGAGTGAATTATTGTGTTTTAATGAATCAGTTGAGTGAATGATTTAATGACTCATATAAAGACAGTCGGTTGTAACCTATAGAAATAGTCACTAAAATTCCCGCCACTGTCACAAAAAAGTAGTTAATGTAGAATAACTATACACATTATTTTGCTACACCAGTGGAAGATTCAGCAAGCAACATTAGAATCACATATTCCTGATGTTTCACAGACATTTTCATTCCTGAATGAATTAGTGATTTTTTTTAAACGAGTGGAGTGAATAATTCAATGACTCATTGTTGTCGTTCGACACAAATAATGTAATAACCAATATCCTCACCACTGTTGGAAATGCGCAAACACCAGCAAGTGGAGTCATACAAACCGTGGAAAGTTCCAGAGCTGTTGGACTGTTCATTAACACCTTTAAATGCCACCAAGTTAATGTGCCCTTCTGACATGCACTTTTTAGATTTCCTACTTATGACATTGATGTACAGTAACCATGCACCTTCTCTAAATAGATTGATCACTGGATAATACAGCCCCCCCCCCCCCCCACACACACACAAATATACACCTATACGAGTCGTTTGCAATTAAAATCCCACTGCGTTACAGTTCTACGTGATTAAAAAACACATTTGGGTAACGCTTTAGATTACGGCCCAGAAAGTACTGCATAAGTAAAGAGTATAGTGTAACTATAAAGTAATTATGTGTAGGTATAAGGGAACAATATGTAATATTGGGGGAATAAAGAGGTAACTATCAGGAAAATTAACACATTATTTATACTGTAAGTATTTTTTAATTAAGGGGTAATTATCTGTGTAGTTACAGGGTAAGTATGAATCTGCGGGCTGTAAATTAAAGTTGTGTTTGTTCCCCTCTTGTTTCGTGTAGTTACAGGATAAGTATGAATCTGCGGCCTGTAAATTAAAGTTGTGTTTGTTCCCCTCTTGTTTCGTGTAGTTACAGGGTAAGTATGAATCTGCGGCCTGTAAATTAAAGTTGTGTTTGTTCCCCTCTTGTTTCGTGTAGTTACAGGGTAAGTACAATAAACAACACATACAAAATCTGATATCACTTGGAAATATTTATTTGAAAAACAACTTAATCCAAAACAGATTTGACACTTATTATTCATTTTTAAAAAATAAACTTTTCATTTAAAATAATAACATCCGGACAGAAAGAGGCACGTTTTGTCCCTTTTTTGTTTCTCTTGGCTTCTCCTCCTCTTGTTCCTCTTCTTCTTTATCGTTATTTCCACAGTTGGATCTTAAGATGAATCCCATGTCTCTTGATATTTTGTATTATTATTTATTAAAATAAAAAGTACACCAAGAAATGCTCTCATAATTTACTAATCTAATCTTTTCGCATGCGATCAGCTATTATCAGGGCGTGCATGAGAAGCTTCAAGCTTTCATGACGCTCTTGCGTGCGTTTAATCTGAAACACACGCAAGAACTGGCGTTTCTGTCTTCTAGTCTTGTTTGTTTCTCATTGGTGTGTTTGTGTCTCACTTCAGAAGACATTGATTCATCCATTGGGATCGTATGGATTACTGTAGTTATTGCTGGATGCAGGGGCGTAAATTTCATCTAAAAGTTGGGGGGGACAATAAACATGAAATTTCTCAAGAGCAATTTTTGAAGGGGACACAAATAATACAGCCAAAATCGTACTTGTAAGGATATGTGTACCAAAAAAAAAAAAAACATTTCATACTTATTTGGCGTTTTGGTGTACTGAAAAATTATCTAATGTCTGTTTTTCTTTTCTCTGTCATTTTATCTGACCAACAACACAAAGCTATAGTAGTTTAAATACGATTAAGGTTCACCACGCAGTCATATTATAATTATTAAATTATCTTGCGTCCTCCACATAGTATTTTATACTATGATATTCAGATATTTAGATGTTCACCTGCAGCAAGCCCTCTGATCTGCCACTTATTATCATATTGAGCAAAACCCTACACAGATCTGACTGAACTTACGGTTTAGAATTAGCCAATTTTTTGAATTTGGGGGCGGGTTGCTTGAATTTTGGGTTCATTAGCCGATTATTCGTAATGAAAAACACAACAACAAAACAGTCCAATGACACACTCCCTTAAATAGGCGCTTTTACGCTTTGAAACCAAATCTTCGATAATCTTGTCTGTCAGCGGTTTGCTCGTTCAGCTCGTGCTGTATTGAGCAGACCCGTTCAGTTTTTAATTGTTTTGTCAGTTCTCTAACTGAACTACATGATTTTATTACTGTACAGCGGTGCGGTGCGGCGGTGGGCAAGTGATGTTAACAGTGTTTTGCCTAATCTGTATTAAAGAGAAAAGAATCACGTCATCTGACGTTTAAAGTGAATAAAATAGCCTTGACAGCTACTTACTGGTGTTTCACAACTGCTGTCTGGAGAGCCTTGTTCTCTCCCCAAACTTGTGTGGTAGTTTTTCTACGGTCTATGGGTAACGTTAGTTGAGGTGCACGGTGGATCAAACCACTGTGAGGCAAGGGGGGACTCAAAATGTTTCTAAACTTAAAACGCATTTTTTGTCCCGTTTGCGTTTGTATTGTTTTACTACTTACACATTTATTTTAAGTATATATTGTTATATTATTTACAATACTCAGCATGGTTTTTTTTTTGGGGGGGGGGGGGCAGCCCTCAGATTGGGGGGGGGGGGGGTCCTGTCTCCCCCGTCCCCCCCGCGATTTACGCCCCTGGCTGGATGTGCTGTTTGATGCTTGAACTTTTAGGAACACAAATGAGTTTTCATTAGCAGAGATTATTTCTGATGAGGGTGAAAGACAAGTAAACGGTGAGGACATTTCTGCATGAACTGTATTTTCAGTGTAGTTACATAAAACAGAATACCTAGAGACATCCTTCTTAAGATTCATCTGTGGCAAGGATGAAAAAGTACTAAGTAGAGGAACAAGACGAGGATAAAGCCAAGCAAGAGAAACGAATAAGTGTTGTAAATCTGTTTTAAAAAACTTGTTTTTTAAATAAAGGTTTCCGAGTGATATCAGATTGTGTACATGTTTTTATTGTACTTACGCTGTGCTACATGAAACGAGCGGAACAAGAACCACTTTAATTTACTGGCCGCAGATTCATACTTACCCTGTAACTGAGTGTGAGATGGTGGTCCAGTGGGTTAAACCATGGAACTGATACGCAGAAGGTTGCTGGTTCAATCCCAGCGGTCCCCACCAGTGTGTCCTTGAGCAAGGCATTTACAGAGCAAGGCTCCAGGGGGATTGTCCCTGTAATAAGGGCACTGTAAGTCGCTTTGGATAAAAGCGTCAGCCAAATGCATAAATGTAAATGTCACTACACGAAGCAAGAGGGGAACAAACACCGCTTTAGTTTACAGGCCGCAGATTCATACTTACCCAATTACCCCTTAATTAAAAAATACTTACAGTACAAATAATGTGTTAATTTTCCTGATAGTTACCCCTGTATTCCCCCAATATTACATATTGTTCCCCTATACCTACACATAATTACTTTATAGTTACACTATAATTACCGAAAATTATGCTGTACATTTTCTTTACTTACGCAGTACTTTCCGGGCCGTAATCTAAAGCGTTACCGACATTTGCATAATGTTGTATATTGTCCGCCTGCTAACAACTTGACCACCCCTCAAACACATCATTTTACTGACAACTGATTCTCGGAGTTCAACACGGGATTCACAAAATGCTTGCTCTTGAAAGATGGGTCAGTACTCAGTTTATTTGTAACAGTTTGCTTCACAGAATCACATCCTGTAAATATGAATAATTACTGATGTGTTTTCGACCGGGTGTTCAAAATACGCAGTTTTGTGTTTTATGTTGTGTAAGTTTCCGGCTAACTTTATTCCGACTAACTTTTAACTTTTATTACAGTAACATACTGTCTTACTGAAATACTTCTGCAAATCAGCTGTGGGCCACTATTACCTAAAACTGTGCGCCGGCTATTACCTGTACTGAACGCCGGCGTCAGTATCTGCGAATGTAGTAATGGGTGGGAACAGAACTTATATACTACAGATGACGAATAATGATTGGCTAGATACAGTAGATAATTAATGAATGACGTGACATTTGAATTTTCCAGGTAGAACTACGCTAGAGCTCCCATTGCTCAGCTAATGCATGCGTTATCGTATGACAGTTCCCACATGTGCACTGCAATAAATTAGAAATAACCACATCGGTTTGTTAATGTACATACAATTGTTAATGCTGATGGTGAGGAATTACAGTTGCAACATCTCATAATGTACCTCAAAATGAGTAGTGCATCACTGAGAAACGTCCTGCTCAAGTCGTCCTTGTGATGGAGGTTCAGGTTGAATAACTAGTCCTTCCAATGTTTCATCATCGGACTCGTGCTCGGATTGATATGGTAAAATCAAAGTCATCATTACTGTCTTTACAGTGTGTACAATCGCTGAACTTTAGGAAGCCTCCAGACGGAGCTGAAGTTGAGTTATGGTAATGGACGTTTAGCTTCTGAAACACGCGCTGTACATGGTAGACCAATCGTAACAGAGACTGGGAAAGGGGATTTAGAGAGACTGATTATCCATCAAGTCGTTTGAGAATCATAGAAAAATGTGGTGATGTGCAATATTATGAGAAAATGAAACAGTTTTTTTAACCTTTGATGACCTCCAAAACAAAATTAGGGAGCCTTTAAAATATCATAATACAGGCACTTTAAACTAAGATTTGCATCTATGGTCCTGTACTGATTTTAATTACCATATGTCACATAGCAAAATAAGCATCTGCGGTGAATTTGTAATGTTTCGCACCTTAAAAACATGACTGGAGTTAGTTAAATTATAAAAACAAATAAGGAACATGAGATCTAATTTTAACACTAGCTATCGAGGCAAAATCCTCAGTTTGGGAATTAGACACCACAGTATAATTTAACAGGGCTCCACACTATGCATGCAGCATCACATAAGGCCTCTTTATTATGTGCATTTACATTTATTCATTTAACAGATAACTGAAGCAAATTACAAATGAGGAACACTACATAAGAAATTCCTAAGCAGACAGTAACGTGAGAAGTGCTGCAATACAAGGGTCCAAAAGTGAGCTAGAACGGAAATAGAAGTTGTGACACAGTGGAACAACTGTGAAAGAGTGTAATAGAAAAGACTCTACAAAAAAACTAAAACTAACATATCTAAAACTTCTATCTATCTATCTATCTATCTATCTATCTATCTATCTATCTATCTATCTATCTATCTATCTATCTATCTATCTATCTATCTATCTATCTATCTATCTATCTATCTATCTATCTATCTATCTATCTATCTATCTATCTATCTATCTATCTATCTATCTATCTATCTATCTATCTATCTATCTATCTATCTATCTATCTATCTATCTATCTATCTATCTATCTATCTATCTATCTATCTATCTATCTATCTATCTATCTATCTATCTATCTCTCTCATGTTGACTAAATTAAGTTTAAGCAGATATACTTTATGCTTAAGTAATACTTCATAACATTCACTTCTGGGAAATGGAGCAAAAATATTCTGCAATAAAGAGATTTTTGTTCAAGAAGAGCCGACTGTTACATGGAATACGCAGCTAAATTCACTGCGCTAGCCTGAAAAAAAAAATTGATTACTCATGGCATTTCGATTAACTCGCCCGCTATACAAGAGCCCAGCCCACCACCACCCTTGACCACGAAGACTTTGCGTAAGCCCCCCTGCAGATGGAGAGCAACCACATCGACCTGACCCGTTGTTGATCACGTCAAGTTTACCTCTGCCACCTTCACTGCAAAGCTCAGCCAGTCCTCCAGCCCCACCTCTACTGCAGCCCTTTGTCTTCCGTAGGAACACCTTGCTGTGATGTGAAGCCTCAGGACGTACAACCACCAGCCTTGCCCAAGAATCCTGTGGCTCCGCCTCTGGCCTCTGATCCCTTCGCTCCACCTCGGCCCATCAGCCTTTCTGCTGCGCCTTGGCACCCCCACATTCGGCTCCACCAGAGACCCTCGACCTTGCGGCTTCACCAGGATCCCTTGTCCCACCGGCTCCCCCTTAGTCAGTCGTCACTCTACTTCCACCACGGACCTGCAAGCCTTCTGCTGTGCTCAGTCTCTCCACCCTACAGCTACAGCGGGTTCCTCTATCCCTCAGCCTCAATTCATTCACTCATTTTCGTGGACTTTTATTTTGTTTGTTTATTGTCAGTCACTTGTCTCCTTTGTTCTAATTTCCCACCACACTATGGTTACAGATCATGATTAGTCATTCTGTTCACCTGGGGTCTAATTAGTTCCCCGTGTTTGTCAGTATATATAAGTTCCCTTGTTTTTATGCTCCTTTGTCGGTTCTCGTTAACACTTATGTTAAGTTTGGTATAGTTATCTTACTATTAATAAAGTCTGTTCATTTTAATATTTGTCTTTGAGTCCTGCCTACACCATGCTCAGCCACAGCGTCACAATAAGATCTCACTTGTACGTTTTGTACGATCTGTTTAAACCCCAGTGATGGGCAATTTTATGGGCGTGGTTAGGGGTGGTACTTCATAATGTTTCTTTTAAAAATCGTACATTTTTGTATGATTCTAATCTACGTATTCATATGAAAGCACCACCTTGTAAAATGGGAATTGGGTTGGAAATACTGTATGTCAGCACTGGTAAGAAAACTGCACTTGACAAGCTTGACTTGACTTCATGAGGTTTTTAAACCAGTGTGCATATTATCCATTACATGGCAGCATAGTAAAGCTATTCCAAATTCACCCTGAGTTAACTTATAAGGAGTAAAACTAAAAGCCTTCCTTTCTACCATCTTGCATATGTTGATCTGGAACAATGTATTGGAGATCGGAGAAAGTTGTTTTGAAAAAATGCACATCGTTGCTTCTAAGTCTGAATTTTACACAAACGCACCATTACAACTTGTAGGAAGACATACTATATAATACAGATGAAAATACTCCAGATCAAACATCATGTGTGGATGTTAACCAAAGTCTATGTGCATTCACATCTGAGTTTGTCTGATGGGTTTTACGTTTCCGTTCTGTTGGTGTAGTATCCTTAGAGATATGAAGTTATCAGCCTACTATCACAGGGGCTGGGAAGATGGCAGAGGCAGACGTGCTCTTTAATTTAGAAACCTAATTCCCTCAGTGGCCTCACTTGCTAGGCGACAGCGGTTTGTGCAGCGCTGCTGGTGAGGACGACTCTCACTCCCGAATTAATGAGCATGCAGGTTTATCGATAAGCCTTTGGGATAGGCACAAACCCGCTGCGATTTCCGCTGCTGTGCCACCAGATTGACGTGTAAAAGAGACCAAGTACGGTTAGGTGTCTTTGTGATTTATGCATATTTAACAATCGATACAATGAAAATAAAGTCTGGCTCCCAGTAAAGTTAATCTTGAATTTCA
Source organism: Romanogobio albipinnatus (assembly GCA_023566225.1). Taxonomy (NCBI): domain Eukaryota; kingdom Metazoa; phylum Chordata; class Actinopteri; order Cypriniformes; family Gobionidae; genus Romanogobio; species Romanogobio albipinnatus. The sequence goes on from CM042256.1 coordinate 13,314,153, forward strand.
TCTTCATGTTCTTCATGCACATAAGCTGGCATAAAATAAACTGGGGCATTTGCAGTTTGTTAAGTGTTGTAGGTTATTTTGGGTGTGTGACAGTGTGATGGGGAGAAATCTGTTTCTGTATGAAGTCTTGGCTACAAAAAGCTATTTTTATAAGCTATTTGAACTATTGTAACTTTACACATAATAACCTTCCCTAGCCATATGTAATCTGAGTGTGGTTTTATTGTATGGTTAATTTGTTCATTTTTATCATAAGCTTTAAAAAATTTTTTTGCATTGCAATGTGGATCATATAAGTGAATTTTATTTTAAAAACATTCACATTTTAATATAATATTGTTGGATATAATGCACCATTTACTTTCGGCCCACAGCCCTCAATCAAGTTGGATTTTTAGCCCTTCCTAGTTAAAAGTTTGGGCACTTCGGGTTTAGACGGAATTAAAAATGTGGTTGTGGTTTGTTATATGAGGATGTAGCAGTCTTTTTTCCAACAAGCAGTGGCATAATAAAATGATACATCTCTGTTTTTATGGCATGCACGTTTTACAATATGGCATCAGTTCAGCGTGTAGGGGTGCTGTTAAGCAGACAACAGCCGAGTGAGTACATGAAGCGAGCAGAGGCACAGCTGAACAAGTGTATCAAGAGCACTCTCAGAGAATATCCCTGATCTCAAGTTGCATTGGGAATCTCAATATAACCGTAGAATGCAAAGAAGTAACATCATGTTGAGTTGCTTCAGCTGTTTCTTATGAGCAGCTTCATAAATCACAATGAAAACTGACTGACTAGTTGTCTAACTTAGCTTGTAGCATAGCAATTTACATTTTAAAATAGCTTCAACTGAGCTGATAGTTGTGATATGTTTCCTAAGTCATACATTTAGGAAACAATAAAGTATGATTGTTCAAAATTGACTATTTACACTAACTATATACCCCTTGTGAAAAGGAAGTATGCATTTTTAAAAAAAAGAGTTTATTACAGAAATAGTATAAGAATATACTTACAGTAAGTGTGAATTGAATGTAATATTTTCAGACACTTAATTACATGTTAATTGCAATTAAATGAAAATGTATTATAGTTCATATTTGTATTAAAGGGGTGGTTGCATGCGATTTCACTTTTTTAACTTTAGTTAGTGTGTAATGTTGCTGCTTGAGCATAAACAGTATCTGCAAAGTTACAGCGCTGAAAGTTCAATGCAAACGAAGATATTGTCTTTTAAAGTTATGGCAGTTTATTGCCTACAAAAACGGCTGGTTTGGACTACAACAAGCTTCATTCTTGGGTTGGTGACATCATAAACCCTTGCTATTAACATAAACACTGCCCCCGCGAACACGCAACAAAGTGGGCGAGGCCACGTCGCAGTCATTACGAAGAGAGAGAGTTGTTGCAGAACTACAAACTACATTTGGCCATCTAACCAATCTAAGACCATTGCGTTTTTCGGAGGGATGGGCTTCACAGAAGCAGGAAGCAAACGAGCCATTCAAAGGACAGTGGAGACAGCGGTGTAGAATAAAGGTAAAATATAAGAAAAATATGTTTTTCATATTTTTTTAACACACGTAAAAAAAAAAAAGAAGTATTAAGACATGTTATACTGCACCCCATAAACACAACCAAGCCTAGAAAAAAACCACGGAACCACCCCTTTAAATGCAATTAGTTGAAATGTAGAGTGCTTTTTTGACCCACTTAAGTAGGACTCATCTTTATATGAAATTACTCTGTAATATTACATAAGTACAACAAAGGAGTATCAAAGAAATCAAGTACATGTGCATGCATGTTCATCAACACAATCAAAATTCTTTAAAGCACAACAAAAGATTATAAAAACAATGATTTAAAGTGCAATTTAAATGTACTTTAATTTGACTTTAGTACAAAGTTAAAAGTGTGCTCAAATACTTAATTCATTAATATTATGAAAGATTATTATTATTATTTTCACAAGTATACATGCAATAATAAACATTTCAAACAACAGCATGACACATTGCATTGCTGTCATATTACGTCAGAACATGTTTGATTCAATGTCATGTTAATATATTGTAAATAAATGAACATTTAGAATTTTGTCTATTTTTTTTATTTTATATAACTTTTGGCAGTATGATCAAGAAAGAGATTCTGGGTAAAGTTCTGGTTGGTGTAATTTTCGGTAATTAATTATCCTCCCCCTTCACATCTTGCCACAGTTTATTAATTATTATTATTATTATTATGTTTACATGTACAAGACACAAATGTAGGCTATGTCAAAGTTGCAGAATTATATCAAAGCACAAGAAAATGAAAGAAAATTAAACTAACTGCAATTCTACTGTACAACAAATAAAAAGTAGTTAATAACTGGGAATAAATCATTGTTAATAATAACTGGTAATAGAATACTGGTATTTTGTGGAGGTTGAAACTATTACAATATAAATTATTATCTCTAATGTTCAAGAATCCCAACGTGCAAGCCAAAAGACCATGTAGAGTCATCATTAATTGACAATGCTTTGAAGTGACGCTAAAGGGAGCGAGGATATATCATTTCACTTGACTCTCAAGTCTTTTCCTTGCATCCATCCCTCACATCCTGAAGGGGTGGAGCTAAGACACGAGGAAAGAAAGGAAACGAGGATGCGCATTGCATTGTGGGATACTCTACAGTACCAAGCACATGCAGAAAACTCTGCTGAATACAGTATATTTTATGGAAAAGGGCAGTATGAACATTGTTCTGAATATCTTGTATTCCAAAGAAGAAAAAAGTCATAAAGGTTCAGAATGACATGAGGGTAAGTACATTACAACAAAGTTACATTTACTTTAAGTAGATTTTATGGGACCACAGCTGTCCTGTATTATATTAGGCTGTAGATAATCTTGAATCCAGTTTGAGGGTCCCAGTGCTGAAAGGTCTTTGTATCGATTCAGTAAAAATTCACTGCTGTGAATGACCTTTCCTTCACCTTCTCCTTTCTTGAGCAGGGCAGGACAACAGCTTTAATTAGCCTCCTGGTACAGCAGGATCTGTCTGGCATATATGACCACAGACACACACACACACACACACTCTCACACTCACACAAACACGCACTCGTGTGTATGCATGCATACATCAGTTTGAGTCTTTTGAGCATAAACAGGATCATAAATATGAAAAGGGTGTAACTCAGTGTTATGGTTTGTATGATGGTTTCACAGTGTAAACTATACTCCAGAGAAATCAGTCATTTAATTAGACAGATGGTAAAATGAGGCAGTGAAAAAGCCTCTTTCTTTATCTCCCTCTCTGAAACGCAATCACAAAAAATACTGACAGTGCCCAGAAAAATCTCATGTCCTCACAGGTGTCACACTGCCCTCTGGGGAATCAAAGAGGAAATGCATGCACAGCATCCAACAAACATTAACACACACACACACACACACACACACACACACACACGCACACACACGCGCACGCATGCACACACACACACACACACACACACACACACACACACACACACACACACACACACACACACACACACACACACACACACACACACACACACACACACACACACGCACACGCACACGCACACGCACACGCACACCTCCTGCCACTAAATAATCAATAATAGAAAGATAGCATTAATAGATTTAAGCCCATAATTAGACAGTTTTAACCATATATATATATATATATATATATATATATATATATATATATATATATATATATATATATATATATATATATATGCGCCCTTAATGCTACATTGGGGCTATATTTTCAAGATGATACTGATCTTGATTCTAGAGTCTCTGTGCCAAGGAGGTGGTTTAGAAACTAGTCATTTAATTAAAAACAACCCTAAAAGGAAGCCATTTTCTCAAAATAGTGCCAAATATCTTTTTGGGGGAAGGACAAAATCCATAAATACATAACCAAACAGAAAGATTTATGTTGTGAAGTTTAAAAAAAAATGGTAATAGAAATGAATTGGGCCAAAATGTCAGTTAAGTACCTTTTTGGTATCAATAAAAGCTGGTGGTTGTAATGAATCTCACAAATTGTATCTCCACAGGACAACTAGGAATGCTGTCTGGAGCCCTGTGTTAATGGGGCCGCATTATGGTCCTCAGTGGTACAACATCTCATCCGGCCTGAAAGATTCTGTATAAGATTAAGAAATAAATGAACAAGCATTCGTATAACAATATTAGCATCAACTAAAAAAAAAACTGACTACAAATATATATATATATCACACATACACATTGTGAACATCCGTTCCCACCTGGCGCTCTTCGAGGAGGGCGCTCAGGCTTGCATTCCTGAGGCACAGTGGCGAACTAGGTCATGGGGATCGAAAATGGATATAATAGAGGGGTTAGAGATGGGCCTCGTCTTATCTCTGCCCTCACCTGCTAGATCCTGCTCCTTCTCCCATGGTTCAGAAGCACGTGCTGCAGTTTCTTCTGCCCCGAGTAAGGCACCGGTGCTACAATTAAACTTTGAGGAATTAGATGTTGTAAGCATCGATGCAGGAGATGCGGAAGACTTGCCACCTCATTCTCCAGCATATGAGAAGTTGATGGAGGTTGTGACTTGCACTGTTGCCAGATTAAACATCAACTGACCAGCCAAGAAGGAAGACGCTCTTCCCAAAAGCAAGCTAGACGAATGCTTCCTGCCCTTGGGGTCACAGCCTCCACATCGGGCTTACCGTTTTTTTCGATAAATCGGTCTCTTATCGTGTGTATAGTTAACAAACATCAAACTATTAATCGATAATGAGATACAAAGTGCACAGTTATGGGGTGATGTCTATGGTGGAAGAGACTGTAGCAAGCTATCTCTCCCCTCAGTCTGCATTGTCTCTGAAGGTCCCAACGTTACCCACCAATCCAGTCAGAACAACATCTTGCCCACAGAAAGAATAGGGATCAGGGAGGCGCTCTCAACCACAGCCTTCCTGAGGTAAGGTGGATCTGAGGACCATGATTACCACCAAGAAGGCTGTGGGAAAGAGGTCCTGATACCAGTGGTGCCAGACCTTTGAGGGCAGTCGCCTCATGGGGGAATGGTCAACACCTCATTACACGGTGCCCATTTCCTCTCGGTGCCCACAGGGGGCCATTCTGCCAACCCCTCCACCACGTGTGTTTTGAGGCACAGTGGTCTTCAGCGAGCCCATATCTCAGTGTCCGCCCAGAAATCACTGCAAGTACGTCTTTCTCCTGCATGCGTCTAATCAATCCTGTCAGCCGTAAACAGGTTAAGGTTAGGCCAGTCACTCACTGTAAAACAGTTCCAGAGACTGTTGGGTTTGATGGCAGCAGCGTCCAACATGATACCTTTTGGCCTGGTGTACATGAGACCCTACAATCGTGGTTCAGGACCAAACTTTTTGCATTATCAAGGTCAAGCGGCGATGCTTATGTCCCTTGGTTGTGTGGGAGAAACCCTGGTTCCTATCCCAAGGTCCCGCGTTGGGAGCACCTTGTCGTCGCAAGATGCTAACGACGGGCGTCTATCACAGGCTGGGGAGTGATTCTAGATGGTCACTCAACTCAAGGTCTGTGGAGAGGTCATTATCTCTCTTGGCACATCAACTGTCTTGAGTGACGGCTGTCGTTCTATCTCTCAGGAATTTCCTCCCAGACCACAGGGGCCATTGTGTGCTTGTCCAGACAGACAACTCATCGGTGGGCACCTATATAAATCACCAGGTGGGTTTGTGCTCGTGTCCACTTTGGAAACTGCCACACTCAGGGCAGCTTATATGGTTTTGGCACCCGGATAGCAGACATCCTCTCAAGGCAGGGGCTCAGAATGAGCAAGATGATGAGTAAGTGGATAGTTGAGGCTATCCCTCTTGCTATCCCTATGTCAGTCCGAGCTCACTAGGAGTATGGCTGCCTCTAAGTACAGTATGGCTGTTCTGTCAGAAGTATCACTTCCAAAAGTTTGTGATGTGGCGGGTTGGTCCTCACCACGCATTTGTGAGGTATTACAATCTGCACTTGAGCTCTACACCAGGGGTCCAGGTGCTCTCGTCTTAGTTCTTTCTTCAAATGAATTCAGACTAGACAGACACTTGTCATTATGGCAGCATGGATATAAACATTCCCATACTCAGTTGATGCAGCGCAAGTTCCATTGAAAGGGAACGCCTCTGCTATGACTGTAACCTTGGTTCCCTGAAGAGGGAACGAGACGCTGTATCACCCTGCCATACTTCCTGCGTGCCTGTCAGTGACTTACTTCAGCCAATTAGAAGCTAGAGTTGCACTGTTTGGGCATGCTTTATAGTTTGCCTCTGACGTCCCATCACACCATTGGACTGATTTCACACATGCTTCACGGCGCAATCACACAGAGCGTACCCACAACATCAATCAATGCAGCGTCTCGTTCCCTCTTCAGGGAACAAATGTTACAGTATTAACCGAGGCGTTCTTCTGGATTTAGTCTGTTTTAGATCTTTTGGTTTCTCCATGTAATCACAGACAGACTCGATGATGGTGAGATCAGATCATACCGGCTATTGTCAGACTACTTGTGCATTTAAAAATCTCACTGGATTATTACAATTAATGACAAAAGGAATGTTTTAAAATGTAAACTGATATTTCCTACTGACACACTGCAGCAAAATATATAAATAACAGGCATAAAACCTTTTTTTTTTTGTGTGAAAATATTAAACTTAAATTTTGTCGGCTGAAGACCCAAGTTTAGTTTGATGATGAAAAAACGTGCCAAGCACAATGTTCTCTCACCATTCCTGATTTCTAACACCCACTCACAGCGTTTGGTGTGGTTTTGGGCCGTCAGAGCAGAAATGAAAGCTACTGCTGTCTGTGTGTTTTTCCGTCGTCTTTGGTGGGTTCATATGTAAATTGTGTGAGCTTATTTTGTCAAAAGAAGTGGTTGAAAGTGGACAAAAGAGATGTGTAAAGAGGTGTAAAGAAGCATGTGTCTCCTTCGTTTATTTGTTCCTCGACCAAAACACATCTTAATACCAGGTTTAAACAGGGCCCCTGATTAAAAAAAAAAAAAAAAAAAAAAATGGAGAAACCTTGCCCTAATAGCACAGTACCTGTGGAAACATGATCAGTTGGTAAGTGACCCTCACCACTTCTCTGTGTCAAGTGTCTAAATTAGGGGGCAAAAGAATCAATCTTTACTTGTTATCTTGTTTCCCCAATAATACCTTCCTCAAATTTGATCCAAATGTATGCACAATGACAAGCACAAAAGGTATCAGGCAATAGAAGGAGATTCAGTGCTTAATGAGAGAGAAATACACTTGCATGTGCACACACAAATACACACACACACACACATACACACTTACAAAGAGGATGACCTTTCCCCTCTTGATTCCCTGACATTAAACAGCTGTCAGGTAGATCACAGGAACCGTAATTACACTGACACATTCAAAGAGGAATAGAGAGAGTGAGATAGCAAGAGAGTGACCGAGACAGAGAGAGAGAGGGAGAGAGAGTGAATGTCACTGGGAGCAGGTATTTTGGCTTTTATCTGGCCTAGGCTAATTAGAAAGCCTTGCAAGCCCTTTCAAACTACACACACACATATACACACTGGCAACTTTTAATTAAGGAGTCATGTATTGCCTACGGAGACCTTGTAACCCCACCTTTGGATTTCATCTGACAAAAATGTAACCTGTCATTGTAGTAAGGCAACTTATCTTAGTTACTAGTTTCTTCACCTACAGTATCAATCCAATCCACACTTATTCTTTTTCTATCAATACTTGGATGTGGTTGTTTCATAAAAAAAGCAACATTTTGAACACAAAGCTGAGAAAAGGGTGTTTACATCCGGATCAGATTCAGAGCGATGATCAAAACACAACCTGAGAGGTTTCTACACCATCCATAGGCAGCCACGTCATTGCAACTTTCAAGGCCCAGAAAGGTAGTAAAGACATTGTTGTCCAGTGGTTCAACCAGGGCCGTGCACAGGGGGGTGGCCCGGTGGCCAGAGCCACTGCCCCTCTGCCCTCATCAGCTGAGGTGCCCCTCTTGCCCCCTTCCCTCTCTCACCCCCAGAGTATTGCCATACAAGTGTTCTGTTCCGCTAAAAATCCACGCCAATCCGCTCCGTGTTTTCCCGCTCGCTCCGTAGAATCGTTCACAGTCTGTGCCCGCTCTCTGTGGAGACGACAGTTCCTTAATGTTGTCGTCCCATTAACAGATAAATTACAAACTACAATCCACATTACAGACAGTGGTTTATCGGTGGAATTAGTACTTTGGTAGCTTGTTTTAATATTTCTGTCGGTAATGTTTTGCTCCTAGTATTCTATTAGTGCTGACAACTTGTGCAAAATATTCACGTTCTTGGAAGATAATTAATTCTCTAATAAAATTACTGTAGGCCCTACCTGTTCTGATCTAATATAAACAACACCAAATGTGCTGTTATCAGCACACGTTGTAGTCAAAAAACAATGACATCACAAAAAAGACCAATGGACTCAAAAATGGAGGCTAAAGCCCAATCAACTTTGCAAATATGGATTCAATGGATTCTCCAGCAAGTCAGTGGGTAAATCATCATACAGAATATTTAGTAGACAGTTTGTCACACTTTAACTCCTATAAAGTATATTTCCCATTATAATCAATTGTTTGAGTTAATACTAGTATATATAACATGCATCATATTTATGATATTTTATTAAGAATATGTTAATAGGATACACAATTTAAAAAGGCAACATACTTGTAAATGAGTTGTATCATAGGGTACAATGCTGGGGCTAAAGGCACACCCTAAGAAAAAATGCTTTTTAATAAAGTTAATACTTGTTCAAAACAAATGTCTTTAGCAAAGTTTGTATTATGTACTATACTTATTTTGATAAATAAAATAATTCATTATTGTTCATAAATATTAAAATATGTTAATATACAAATATATTTAAAAAATACAGATGTTTTTTAAAAGTAAAGATTCTGAAAGCATTGCATGAGATCCAATAATAATTTAATAAAGTTTTACCATACTAACAAATACAAATATTTGTGCAAATATGATGATTATTATCATATTTTTAAATCTGATGGTTTCATTATAAATATAGTGATCTCTAAGGTGGACACCCATCTTGATATATGATATTTCCCATCTGAATCTCATCATGTCATGTCAACAGATGTTTAATTAAGACGCTGTTTATTATCATGTTAAATATGGTGCCTTTTACCCCAAATACCATACTTTACATATTCTTCTGTTATTGAAAAACTGTTGCTTTAGTTGCCTTGAACAAAACGGAAAATCATTAACAAGACCTTTGTCTCAAAATATATTCAATAACTTTAGTGATCTACAACATTTTAAGTAGCATAGCGTAGCATATCAAATTAGCACAGAATCAACTTTTTAGAAGCATAATTAACAACATAAATTGAATTAGCACTAAAGCCTAACAAATGTACTTACAATATGATTGTAAAAGGTTTGTTATTGATTCTAATAGCACACTTTAATAAACTTACTTTTTGTAAGGGTTGTCATGAAAACAAGTTGTATACAAATATTGTAATATAATTATTATATCTGAAAATATTATAGCAATGTACCAAACGAGAGGGTTCCCTGTATATTTTAAAGCATTAGTTTAGAGATTGTATCATTACTATCGGTATCGCAGGTGGTCAAATGAATATAAAATAATTCACCTAACTGAACAGAACTTCTCAATGCAAGATATTTTAGTGTCTTACCATTTGCTTGGCTGTAAAGCTGCGTGTGCAATACAATATTAAAAAAAATACCCGTGGAAAAAGTTTGAGAAAAGTTACTCTTTAAAAACAGCTGAGCTACTGTCATAGTACTGAAAAAAAATGTTGTTAAATAAGAAACATTGGTACTTTTAGCTGTTCTCCCCAACACTGCTGTGTGCATACAGACACATACACAAACAGCAAGCAGGAACTCAGAATGACTTAAAATGACCTGGTACACTGAACACAGACTGTTTAAGGACATGTCAGTGTCCATCACTCACATACGGTAGCCAGAAGCCATATAACAGCAGCTGAGACACATACATACAGAGAGAGAGAGAGAGAGAACAAGACAGAGAGGCAGACAGGAAGATACAGAGCCTAACTGTATTTGTAATTGCCCATTTGCAACTTTATACACCCTAATATGTAGGCTTCTGTAACCCCAATTTAAATTTGTATATCTGTTTCAGCAGTTACATGTTATATTAGCAGTTTTCATTGTAGCTAACTATCAGAAGAGCAGCTTGACTCTAGCTAAATTATGGGTAGATTGTAGCTTGACACGATACAGATTCAAAATTGCTTTCCCAACACTGGGGTGCATAAGCTGTTATCAGTCCACAAGGATACAATCTTGTTTACAATGTACCCGAGAGCTAAACTGAAACATACACACTGTGATGTTCGTTAGCGCAAAAAAAGAAAAGGAAAAAACTCTCTCTCTCTCTCTCTCTATTGGTTGAGTTTATGTTTGTTGTGTGCTTACTGGTGTGTTTTCTGCATTTATGTGTGAATGTGTGTTTGACACTCGGCATAGCGTGACCACAGAGCTCATCCAATCGATGCCCATTTTCAGAGTATGACCCCGTTACCATGCCACTGACAAACTGCCGGTCCACAGAGGAAAGATGTGAGCAGAGTCACTCCACTGAACATGCACACTTTACCACACCAACACACACTCGCGCAATCTGCTGTGAGGATATAGTATATCTCTGTATGAGCCAGTCTGTGTCCCTTTCTTACTGTATGTAATAGTAGTATTTGCATTCATTCTTTGAGCTGTCACTTTTAGGAAAGAAAAAAAATGAGTAAAGTGATTAATCATAAGGATGCAACAATATGAGCAGGGCCGCATTGCAGAACAGTACAGAGCTAAATCAGAAGTGTAAGTGCAAAACTGTCAGAGATTTTCTTACTGCCTTCATATATATTTTGTCATCAAACTATATAAATAAATATATCTATTTCATCATCAAACTAAACAGTTGTTTCTGGTCCTGTAATTTGATTGGCCAAATGGCGTTCCAAAGGCTGCAGTTCAACATGGCAGACTTGGATGTTCCAGACCAGAGTTTGTGAGCAATGTGGAGTGGTGTTTTTTGATCAGCTGTTTACAGGCTCAGGGAAACAGGCTGCTGTGTGACGCAAGAACCAGAACTGAACCTGATAATAAAGACCCAAAGGGCAACAAACATAATACAATATTTGGTCAAAACCCTTGAGTCTCACTTAAACCTTCCCAAAAAGAAACAATCTGGAGTGCACTGTAAATAAGTTAGAGCACCACTGCTGAGCCTTAGGCCTGTAATGGCAGGATCATAGGGGACTCTTTAGGGAGGTTCAGATGTTCTTCAGGTCTTGGAGCTAGTGTACTTGAATCCACAATTGTGGATTATGACCGTTACTCCTTCAGTGCATTCACTATCCAATGGTAAATTACAATGAGGTTTCATATAGATTTTATTGTGAGTTATTGTGAGTTATTTTTCCAATAATATTTTTATCCAATTATTTAGTCCTCTACAATCGACTGTAAGTGCGCAAGCATTTTGATTGCATCCCAGACCAGATCCGGCCCACACACTCAAAAAAATGACTATTTTTTCCATACTTTTCAGTTTATAAAAAAATATATTTTCATTTAGGTTTCTCATTCAAACTAAATTGCATTGTGTTAAATTGACTTGAAACAGTTGCATTTTAGCTCAACTCAATATTTTCATTTAGAAAGAAAATATTTCAGTTAAGTACACTCAAAAAATATGAACAAAAGAAATTCAAGTAAAGCTGACAGAATTTCTTTGAGTAAATACAAACCATTTGAATTTGTCACTGTTACATAATATTTATATGTGCAGTTTACTTAATAATGTTATGTAACATTTATAAAAGTTTATTATGTTAGTTGAACACATTTATAAATTTAATTTACCTTATAAAATTAACAATTTCTTTCTACAAGTATAAGTGTTAAAAAACAAAATGCAAAAATAACCAATTGGACAAACTTAATTTATTTGAGGACAAGAATTCCATCCAATAATTGTGTGTATATGAGTGCCCACAGCCTAAACACAGGCACTACTCTTCTGCATAATGAATTTCAGAAACTCCAAATGTCCAAAATAACTGAACATAACACTAACATAAACTAACAACATCTTTCCCTTTACTGAAAAACACATAAAATAACACTTTAATCCCTAAATGTACTCTCCTAATGCAGGCCCTTGCAAAGCATGCTGGGAACTACAGATCCACTGACCAGTTTGTTCGTTTCACTCAGCAATGTTAAGTTCCCCGAACAAACACTTAAGTAAAGCTGACAATACTAATTTTTAGTAGAAACAACTCAGTAAATTTAAGATCATGTAGTTACATGAGTTTTTTAAGTAATGTGAACAAGGATGATTTGAGTGTAACTAACAACAGTGAAAGTTGTTTTTTTGAGTGGCCAAAAATAACATTTGATGATTGTTCAATTTACTTAAGCATATTAAGTTACTCCAACACAATTCTTTTCGACCACTTTACTTAATCCAGTTGAGTTACATAAATTATTTTAGTTGTTTTGAACCTGCATTATAGAAACCAGGGACAGGATTTCCCCTTCCCATCATGCTTTGCACAGGACTGGATATGGAGAGTAAATGTTGAAATAATGTATGCATTGTTTTTCATCAGGATGAAAAAATTAGGAGACTTGTTGATGTTTAATGTTCTTTTATTTTTATATTTAAAAGAGATTCTGGTATGTTAGTGTTTTTGGAGTAACAACAAGTGTAGAGCATGTGCTTGGGGTGAGGACCTGCTCATAACAATTAAAGTTTTAATATTAAAAAACAACTTTGGGCATACCATGTAACAAAACCATCTTCTGGCCAGCCAATAAGATTTTGTAAAAGGTTTACTTATTAGATAACATTTGTAAATGTTGTAAAAAATTGGATTTCACTAAATAAAAATATTAAATTAAAATGGATTACTTGTTTTGTTTTTTGTTTGATATTAATTTTAGAATAATTTAACTTAATCGTTTTGGACAAAATTAACAATGTTAAGCTGATTCAACTAAATGGCATTGAATTAACCTTATGTATAAAACTTAAGTTTACTGAAATAAACAATGTTAATTCAATTCAACATAACCCAGTTACGTGGAACCTGTTGACATAAAGTTAAGTAAATCCAACGTATTATTTTTTTGAGTGCATCTGGTACGCGTGGAATCCACATGTACACTGTAAACCCTAACGTAAACCCTAAGGACTCTCAGACAGCGAGAAACAAAATTCTCTGGTCTGATGAAACAAAGATTGTAAACTTTGGCCTGAATGGCAAGCATCATATCTGGAGGAAACCAGGCACCGCTCATCACCTGGCCAACTTTAGTGAAGCATGGTGGTGGCAGCATCATGCTGTGGGGATGTTTTTCAGGGGCAGGAACTGGGAGACTAGTCAGGATTGAGGGAAAGATGAATGCAGCAATGTACAGAGACATCCTTGATGAAAACCTGCTCCAGAGCGCTCTAGACCTCAGACTAGGGTGAAGATTCATCTTCCAACAGGACAACAACCCTAAACACACAGCCAAGATAACAAAGGAGTGGCTACGGGACAACTCTCTGAATGTCCTTGAGTGGCCCAGCCAGAGCCCAGACTTGAACAAAATAGAAATCTGCAAGTTCTGCTTACTTACAACTTTAATTTTCTTAACTTAACTCAACTTAACCTATTTTTAGACAGAATTAACCTTTTAGCGTCACTCACTGGACATTTCCAAACTGCCACGAACAAAAAACATTGCCACAATCATGTTCATCTGTTTCGCACAAAATTGAAAATGCTTTTAGTGTCACTCACTGGACGTTTCCACACAAACTACACACGCTAAAAGAACTAGTGAAATCTTGAGGAAAAAAAAAAGTTTAAAAAAAAATATATTTAAAGAAATAAGTCATACAAAATTAAGAAACATTTCAATGGTGAACATGCTAAATGACTTGCTTTGCCAATTATATAAGAAGACCCAAAACTCAAAACTGAGTAATATAAAACAAATCTTCTTGGTCTGACAGCATGATGGGTGAAATGTTCAAGAGCTGCAGAGGGCTGTGCTCAAATTATTCAGACTTGGACTTAGTTTAGACTGTCAGGAAAATGAATCCACACAAAAAACCTAAGAAATCTTTGCATGCCTTATTGATTTGATTTGGCATGATGGATTTGCCAAGTAGGGGGCGTAGGGGGTAAAATTGGCAATTAAATCAATGCGTTAGAATGTGCAAAACTGGTGATAAATGTTCAGAATGTACAGAAAAGAGTTCCAACTCAGAAGTGAGTCCAACATTGTTCAACATTTACATTACGCACTGTATACATTAGCAGTGCAGAACACTCTACAGCCGCTGGCCCCACTATTCAAGACAAAGAAAGCAGATTCCTGCTGCACCTGTGGCCTTCAGCTATTCCTATTATTTTTGGATCTGTTAAGTGCTGTATACGTTTTTTCCAACTGCTTACACACGTTTTCAAAACCATGTCTCCTTTTTTCAAAACTCTACACACAATTCCCAAAACTGCACACACAAATTGCAAAATGCCTCATATATCCTTCAAAATGTAACACTGTTGTCAACAACAAAATGTCAACAAGTGTTGCCCTAATCTCATCAGAGATGATTCTCCTTCCTTCTCTTCTTTGCCCTTGTCCTCTTCTTCCTCTTCCTCCAACTCCTCCTCCTCTTCCAACTCTTCGTCTTTGAATTTGTCCTCGTTGTTGTCCCCTGGCTCTCCCTCCTACTCCTCCTGCTCTCTGTCTGTTGTTAGCATCCATTGTTCAAAACAGGTAATCTGACCTTTGAGCTATTTATAGGCCTATAGTAAAGCAGTGATTGGTTAGTGATCATTTAAGCAATTAGTGTTTGCACATGTGAGGAGTGTGCGTGTGACCTTGTGAATGAGTGTAGCATTTTGATTGGTTGGTGTTTGGAAAATCAAGTCACTTCCTGTTAGATTTTTGTATTTTAGGTAGAGAATTGTTTGTAGTGTTTTGAAAAAAGCATTTTATGCAAAGTCAAAGGCTGAGAAATAGCCTATGGTTTTGGAGATTTGGTGTGTAGTTTTGCACTAGTGAGGGGTTTCAAAAATCGTGTGACATGAACAGATTTTGTGTGTAAGCAGTTGGTAAAAACTGTAATCTTGAGTACCTATAGAGTAGTATTGCATCATTCATATCTCTGAAGAGTCTTTAGTTTTATCAGATTTATAAAAGACAGATACGCTGTACTGATTCTTTCTGAAAACAGCCGAGCTCGTGGAGGCGTGCAGCAGACGGACTTAAAGAGTCATGAGCACACACACGCACGCACGCACGCACACACGCACACACACGTCTATATTACCAAGAGGGGACTATCGCTCTACAGTGGCCAAGAGGGGACCCGTGTTTCTGGTCATTTTTAAAGAAAAAAAACTTACATGCAAAATTTTGTCTTTTTTCATAATATAACTTCAAATGTGCATTTTTTTATTTTTTTTAAAAGCATGCCAAGAGGGGACCTGACCGGTGTCTACCTATCCAACAGGGGATACACACACACACACACGCAATACATCATCGCATTATCCCTGGATAACTTTTGATTCACTCTACGTTCGTGTTGTTTACATTATATGCACTTACGCACCGAATACCAACAAAACACAGACATTTGATGCAGTTTCACTTTGACTCATGATCGGGATCTTTTATCGCTGGGACCGCTCCATCTTTCAGTTTCAAATGATCTGCAAATCCAGCATCGAAATGGGCCTTGTTTATAAAACATTCGTCACTGAAATGAAGCTTATGCGCAAGTTCTGGCAGGAAGATTCAATGTTACGTCACTTATCACATTCAGACCTATCCAATCAAGTCATAATTCTCAGAGTATAAAAGATCGGTAATTAACACGTTTCTGAGTTCACAGATGCTGACGGTCTGCTAATAAACTTGTGGTGTTATCATACTTTATCTGGTCTCCCGAGTCTTCCTGGTAGAAATGCCGGGAACAAACTAACACACTTGCTCTGGAAAAACAAACCGTATTCACCGTTCCCTTAACTCTTGATTCTTTTCGAAACTGAACAAGGTTATCTTTGCCTCACAACCCCCCCAGAAAAGAGAACATCCGGGAGAAGTGCCCATATAAGGAATTCTGCCCTTTATGACGTCATACAGGGCCAAACTCGGAAAAAAAACTTTCCGAAACTTATACGAATCCTGAAGGAGTGTATTTGGAACAGAAATGCTCCGTCATACGTCCAACTCATTTTTTAAAACTTTAGCATGAGATGTTTAGCATGAGAATCCAACTCTTTAACAGTGCAAATAAGTCAGAATGCATGAAATAGCATTAGACATCCTCTTTAATTGTACTACCGATCAAATTTTTGGGGCAAGGTCGCATTACACAGTTTCAGGGCGTATTGAATTGATCAAAATTTACATTGTTACAAAAATAAATCTATTTCAAAGAATCTTGAAACATTTATCAGGTTTTCCACAAAAAATATTAAGCAGTACAACTGTTTTCAACATTGATAATAATAAAATGTTTCCTGAGCAGCAAATCAGCAAATTAGTATGATTTCTGAAGGATTATGACTGAAGACTGTAGTAATGATGCTGAAATTGCTGCTTTGCCATCACATGAATAAATTACATTTGAACATATATTTCTATTTCTATTAAATTTTTATTACATTAGCTACATTTTTTTTGATCAAATAAATGCAGCCTTGGTGAGCATATAAGACTTCTTCAAAAACATTTAAAAAATCTTACCGTCTTACCTTAGTCTCATATGCAAAGTTTGACTAAAAACAATGCATTTTCACATGCTTAGATTGTCAGGCATTATGATCTTTTTTGTTTTTGTAGAAAAAAACCCCCAACTATATATAACGGTCACATTTCTGAAAAGAGCAAGTCTAATTTGTGGTTAAACAGGTTAAAACATCAATAATATATGCCTACTGCTTTGAATAAATCAGAGTAATATACTAAAATCATTTAAATGGAAAATAACTGTTTTAATTATTTTTAAGCAAACAGCATTAACAAAGAGAGTAAAGTAAATCAGGGGATCATGAGAGTTAATCAGTTCAATTTGCCAATATTGCATTGTTGATAGTCATGTCATGCGGACACTTTATATTAGGTGGCCTTAACTACTATGTACTTACATAAAAAATAAGTACAATGTACTTACTGTGTCCAAATTGTTTTGCAAAACACCTTTGCTGATATTGAGGTGGAATACGGGTAAAGTTAGGGACAGGTGTGGTGGTATGGGTAAGTTTAAGGGTAGGGTTAGGTGTAGGGGAATTGTCAACAGTGTAATTATAAATGTAAGAAAATAATTACAGATGTAATTACATGCAGGTATTTTTCAAAATTATAGTACAATGTAAAAACATGTATGTACACAATAAGTGCAATGTATCAAATGATTAATTAAAATGTTAGAACATAGTAGTTAAGGACACCTAATATAAAGTGGGTCCTGTCATGCTTTATATTTAAGTTATCTAATCTAAAGTCTGAGTTACAGAATCTTATTCTTAGTGCTCTAAGTGGTCTGAACATCACATCAATGACAATACACAGTCGTGCGAATAAGAGAGAAAATCTGAATTAGTGTTAGCGTGTGCTGCGTGTGTATTGCGGTTGAGGGTAGATGCACTCTAGATGAACATTGCAGCTCATTTCACATGGAAATCTTCTGCTAAGCTATGAGAGAAAACCTGACTGCCTGATTACCAAGCATTAAAAAACAGTTTGTCTGCTCTGCTCTCCTCTCCTCTCCTCTCCTCGCCAATCTATGGCTCAAAGGGAACAGCACACTCCCTGTTGACTCATACCTCATGCCTCATGCTTTCAGACACACACACACACACACACACCTGCTCTCTATAGATAAGTGGAGTCTCTGGGCAGGCCTGACTCTGATGGAATTCTGCTCAGCCTGTTTGCCAGAGCGCTGCAAATGCTGCCAGCTTACACTCATTCCCCAACCCTCTGCACTTTTCTCTCTCTGTCTCCCTCCTGCGCCTCATCTCTTCATTCTGTTCCCCTGTCCATCTTCTAGACCTCATTATAGAGTGTAGGGCTGAGAACCCTTCTCGGGACAAGCAGGATCAGGGGCCAGAATTACCTTTTTGGCCTTACCTGCCAATGGTGGGTGAATTGAGGTTTTTTTTTTTTTTTACCACTTAATATTTCTTAACGGCCATGAAACTGCATTTTGGATTTTTCTCCCTTTGACAGTGGAATTTTTTCTATTTGCCTATTTGTGACAAAGAGCTTATTGTGCCCTCATATATTATATGATTTTAAGATTTACATATATTTGCTTAAATAAAAATAATTTGTTTATAAAAATATAATAAAATAATAACTTCAAAAATACAGGCATGTTAAGATATATGTACATAAATAACAAATATACGGAAAACCTTAAGAGGCCATGCATTATTTTTTCATTTATTTCTTGTTTTCAATGATCTCAACATAGCAAAAGTTATTACAGCTCAGACAACATATACTTAAATGTTTATCACTTTTAGCAGTGTTTTATGTAACTTCAAAGGGTTTCCTGTAAAATGACACCAAAATCCAGGCGGAAATGGTTCCAGAGTAATTTAGTGTAAATAAGTTATTTTGTGTAAGACAAATGCCAAAGTGATGCATATCTGCAGAAAGTAGAGACTCGAAATGGTAATGGTACCACATATGAGGTCAGAGCTCCTCCACAGACATTTAAAATTTTAAGTATATACTTGATGATGTCTGTACATCACCTGCACAGGGTCCGCAGAGTTTAAGAGGTTAAATGTCTTACCGTGTTTCGCCTTTGCTTTGGCAGTTTGACGTTATATTTTTAGATTGTTATTATATTATTATATTTTTTAAAATGCATCAAAGTGCCCTCAACTTTTTTTCTCTCTCTCTGGTCATATTTTAATATTCATGTGTCTGTATAATGAGTGTGCTGTAGGTCTGTGTTTTATTGGTTGTTGCCTCCCCTCTTCCCTCTCTACACTCCCACTTTTCCACAGCTTTACACGCCCATTTTTAGAGACTTTTTGCAAGTCTGAGGTGTGAGCGACCAGGCTAAAACAGGGGGGCTTCATGACACTTTAAACAAATGGATTATGCATTTGTTTCCATTCAAAGGGATGGGAACCGATAGAAAAAGATTAGGCTTAAAAGATTCATTATCCTGTGTATACGGTCTTTAACATTAATATCACAGTTTAGAATATATTCATGTTGGAGTGGGATTTGAGCAAATGTTGTTTTACCCATGAGCGTGAGTGGTTCATGAGTGGAGCGTTTTGATGGATTTTGCCGGAAATGCAGAAATAAGACGTCATTTTGTTATATTTGTAACTCTTCGGTAGATTATTAATTTACAATTTCTATTACAAAAAAGTGCGGGGGCCCTTAGAATAGTCCTAACTTTCCCCCCTTGGTTTTCAACTAAAAACAGGAAACTTTTTATTGCGTTTTGGCTGTTCATTTAAACGCCAATGGCTTTTTGGGGGCCTGAAAAAGCTAACTTTTGAAAAGGGGACAATTTATACCATTATATTCTCCATGTAAACTACAAAACCTAGAATTTGTGAAAGCTGTGACGTCATGCGTATGCGTATTACCTGTTCAATCTATAGGAGAATAGTGTTTCTTTACAAAGTAACATCGCCAACTACTGGCCTGGCAGCAGAATACAGCGTTTGGATCCGTGTGAAAGGGGATCATTTTGACAACTTTGTCATCTGTATGCCAAAAACTTAGAGGAAAATCATCTCTGTTTTTAGTATATTGTTGTCGTGTAAACCTACCCTAAGCTTGTTTGCTCAGATTTGTTCTCGGCATTATGTAATGTTGAAGAAACGATCGCCGAATGTCTAATATCAAAACAACTTTATTGCAGTTATAATAAAATGTTTACGTCAAGATCACAAGAAAACAACTTTTGTTATGTCGCAATCAGGAGGAAATTAAGTAGAGCTCTCAAGAAAATAAACTTTTATTATGTTGAGATCACGATAAAACGGCTATTTATGTTGAGATCGTGAGAAAACTTATCACGTGCAAATTTTTCTAACGTTTTTCTTTAGTCACTCATCTGCGAGGATCTGATTATCATGCTACATTTCGACTTTTATTTTGCAGCCAAATGGCGAACAACCCCATTCACCAAAGACTATTTTTACTTGTGTGTGAGTGCTAATTTTGTAGCCTGAGCAGGAATGAGTTCACTTTATCTAATGCTCTGTAAACCTTGATACAGTGTTATTTTACCACACACACAGCTGAAACATACTTCATTCATACTGGCAATTCATACTGCATTCAAGTTCTTTGTGCTTTTGCTGCTAATTGGAGGGCATGCATGATTCTGTCGACTAATGCAATTTTGCAAATATATAAAGTAGCCCTAGTACATGAGTAGATTGTTGGTTTCTATTATTGCTACACCACTGCTTAATAATCTGGTTAAGGAGCTCAAGGAGTCTGCATCTCATTACTTTGGCTTTTATGAAGTGCAGGGCTGGTTTAATTATTTGCCATCGCAGGGCTTCTTTCAGGATTCGGGAAACGTGCATGCTTAACTCCAAGTTGTGATCATAGGGGATCCTGGTTGCTTTCATCACCTAGAAAATGAAAATAAATAATTTATAAATAAAAGACATAAAGTGATCAAACCATTTCCAATGGCGAACCCAAACGCTTTGATGAGTTGTTGGCAAAGACTCTTTTCTCCTTGCGCTCTTGAGGTACTTATATTCTGTTTGTATCATTACATGTGTAGTATTTCCCTCATTATTTTCACATTTCCATGGTGATCTGTGTGCTCTTTCTCTTTAGGCCAACATATGGGCTCATTAGAAAAACATGTCTCTACTTTCATTTTTGCAAAACATAAC
Source organism: Romanogobio albipinnatus (assembly GCA_023566225.1). Classification (NCBI taxonomy): domain Eukaryota; kingdom Metazoa; phylum Chordata; class Actinopteri; order Cypriniformes; family Gobionidae; genus Romanogobio; species Romanogobio albipinnatus. The sequence continues at coordinate 13,335,198 of CM042256.1, forward strand.
CATTCATACATTCATTATATACATTCATTGCAGTTGACAGCTAAAATGAACACTAGTGACAGTAAAAGGCTAAAAAAAACGTATTTATTTTCACGTAAATTATGATTGCAGGGGTAGATGATCAATTAATACAGACTTAGTTTCACGCGGTTCTTTGCACAATGACCTCAACACACTTTTACCAGTGCATGATTTGTAAACTAATATATTTTGACATTTGCATCACATATGCAGCTCCATGTATGGCTTTTCTGATGTAGTAAACTTGTTTGGTAGCTCACCTGGTACAGCATTGCACTATGCGAAGTCAGAATAAAAGAGCTCAAAAACTTGTAGATGCAAGCTATGCATGGCATGGAATCTTCAACAAATGCGCTTTCTTTAGGTTTAGGGTATACAGTACATTATTTTCAAATGCTGCGATACGTACAACAACCAACGCAATAAAACATTGCCATATTCGCGTTTCACACAAAATTGAAAGCACTTCTAGTGCCACACACTTGACATTTAACACATGACTTATAAGATAAAATGGAATGGTTGCTTCAACAAATGTGTTTTTATCTTGCATTTGCTTATTGTTTAGGGTTCAGTGTAGGTGGTACACTATTTTCAAACACAATAGAGCATTAAAGGAGGCTGGGAGACTTCAGTGTAAACACCCACTGCTGTGATTGGCTAACGTCTTTGCATTTGAAATAGTATTACTCTCTCTTTTAGTGCATTTTTACAATTACAGCTCTCATGGTTAACTAATAGTGAAAAGTGTTGCATTACATTTAGATCTATGGCATTATATTTAGATCTATGGCATTATATTAAGATTGTGGCATTGTGGAAAGGTTGCAGTGATGATCATTGTAGCCGATCACACACATGCTGAGCGCATGAAAGCAGTGATCTCATCATTGCAACTCAGTTTCTGTACACTAACAAATGTTCATCTTCACTAACAGTGCAAACGTGATATAGTTAAGAGATTCGTTGAATAAAACTGAATAGTCACTGATAAACTCTCCTGTTTGATTGACAGGTTCAGCATGCGCTGCTCAAACGTTTGCAAAGGGAGCTTTCTTTGATCGCTTTCTTTATTGAATTTAATTACTGTTAAATAACAGATTATTTTCATCCTACTAAGAGAAACAACGCAAGTTGATGTTTAGTCACTGGTCTGATTTACTGACACTCAGACGAAGAACATCTAACTACATGAATCATCACATTTCAGATCAGGCATTAGAATTAACACAGTTACTTACTGTACATGTTGCATTACTGTTGAACCCAGTCACTGCACAATATTTTGTAATCCTCAACGGCATATTTATTGCTTTGTAGCTCGAAGGTTTAACACTACACTCTAAAAAAAAAAAGGTTCTATATTGCACCAAAAATGGTTCTTGGCTCGTAATCATAGGGGAACCTTTTTTAGTGCTATATAGCACCAATTTTGGTGCTTCAGTGGTTCTTCACCGGTTCTTCAGAGGTTCTTCAGCGGTTCTTCAGAGGTTCTTCACCGGTTCTTTGACTAAGGTGCTATATAGCACCTCTGAAGAACCGCTGAAGAACCACTGAAGCACCAAAATTGGTGCTATATAGCACTAAAAAAGGTTCCCCTATGATTACGAGCCTTTTTTTTTTAGAGTGTAGGCCTATGTTACATGCGCGAATCGGTGGGCGGGGCTAAACAGGCAGTGATGAAGTAGGCATTGATATTCTTCTACTGAGGTGGTGCTTGCCTCCCTTTGATGCCATAGATCCCCACTTTGTCGTTTGCTGGGCCTGGTGTCTATAAAAGCTTTTTTTTTGACTAACATGGAAGTTTTCAGCTCTGAAACTTACAGGATATTCTTATATTACCATGACGTTTTATATATCAAAAGCTCAATGGAAAGTTGATTTCTCAATTCATCACCCCTTTAACAATTTAGCCCAACCTGGACATTTCTTTTCTGAATGGCCATGATACATACAAACAAATTATAAAACGTTTCCAGATTCACATTCACGGACACACTTTTAGCGCAATTCACAGAAGAAATGTAAGCATTTTAGCATTTTACAGAAATGTTGCCACAGGCATGTTTTTCCAAAGAGCCTGGGTTGCTTTTATCAGATCTTATCTCCCCTTTCCCCCGACATCGCCTAACTAAACTACCAAGTACATGACTCTTAATTTTCAAGGCTAAGAAAAAAAACATCACAGGGGTATTCTGGCATAAACGCTTCAGACTACAAAAGAACAAAGCACTTAAAGATACCAATCAGTGACCCGAGAGCTTGAGAACCTTGTTCTGTTTAATTGTGGACAAAATTTGATGTTGTTCAGGTTCATGCATACAGTTGTGTATGCAGGCCGCATTTTAAATAAAGCCGCCCCGCTTACACTTGTCCTTTTAAGTAAGCCTCTGGTGGACTTATCATTCATTCGAGTCCGTCTCCTAATACCTTTCCTGAGAAAATAAAAAGGGTTCACAATTCAGCATCTTCCTTAATCCCTTCTGAAGGACCACACAACAAATCTAAACATGGGCCCTAGTATAAGTGATGTATGCCTTTCTATACGGTACGATAGCGTATGGTTAGAAAGATGCTATGTACTCTGTCGGAGGTATATCAGAGGTTTACTCTCAAATAGGCAGGCACAGGCGCTAGTTGTGAGTGTGTGTGAAGTGAGATGAATGGTCAGATAATAATAAGAGGACTCAGGTAATCTAGTCCCATTGGACTCATGACTCCCCATGGTGTTCTAAAGCCGCGAGCACTGTAACCATGGGGACAAGCTCTGTACTCGACAGCAAAACTTCTGCTTCTCATCTCTGAAGCCCTCCTGCCTGAACTAGTCGCCCCTTTTCTACTTGTCCTCAAAAGCTCTGTCAATAAATCCTCCATTTCCCCTCTGGTAGAGCACACCTCTACTCCCACTGCATCTTCTCCACTTGAGGAGATGAGTGTCCTGCTATGCACTGCAGGAACCTAATATCAGTGTTCTCTCGTCTTCCTCTTGTAGGCTTTTGCTCTCTACTGAACATCATTTTCCGTCTGGAGTACAAAAGTGATTATCCTTGGCTGAATGACTGGTTATGAGAGAGAGCGTGAGGCGAGATATATAGGGAGGAAGAGGACGGGGAGGTTAAGAGCTACTTCCTTTCCTTTCTACTGTGCCTCTGCTGTTACGTCCAATCAATGAGTGCATTAAATATGTCTATGGGGGTGGAGATAACCTAGTTGCCAATTTAAAGGTAATAGGTTTGAATCCCAGGGCCTTCCAGGTAAGGACTTGAGTCAGCAAATTAAGAATTACTGAACTTTAAATCCTGTTATGAAAAGTAGTGAGGTACTTCAGGAGGTCATAGTTCTCAATGGTTTGATGAAAGTCATGGTGCATGAATGCTTGTGAAATGGAATGAAATGTTAAGACATTCATGTCACGCTGCTATTCATTTCGGTTTGTTCAAGGTTTAATTAGAGAACATTATGCAAACAATGCATTAGAAATATCTTGATACGAGTGCATGACAAAATGAAGGATCAACAGCAAAGACTTAAATAATACAAATGTGAATGATTTGTAGGATTAATTCAGCCAAAAGTGCAAATTCTGTAATCAGTTTTTCACCCTCATGCTCCAACTAGTGGTCGGTCGACTCATATGGGGTTTTTTTTATGGCAGATGTCGTCGTCAATATTGTAGAGAGCAGGGTGGCCATGATATATATATATATATATATATATATATCATGGCCACACATATATATATATATATATATATATATATATATATATATATATATATATATACACACACACTAACCTAAAGGATTATTAGGAACACCATACTAATACTGTGTTTGACCCCCTTTTGCCTTCAGAACTGCCTTAATTCTACGTGGCATTGATTCAACAAGGTGCTGAAAGCATTCTTTAGAAATGTTGGCCCATATTGATAGGATAGCATCTTGCAGTTGATGGAGATTTGTGGGATGCACATCCAGGGCACGAAGCTCCCGTTCCACCACATCCCAAAGATGCTCTATTGGGTTGAGATCTGGTGACTGTGGGGGCCATTTTAGTACAGTGAACTCATTGTCATGTTCAAGAAACCAATTTGAAATGATTCAAGCTTTGTGACATGGTGCATTATCCTGCTGGAAGTAGCCATCAGAGGATGGGTACATGGTGGTCATAAAGGGATGGACATGGTCAGAAACAATGCTCAGGTAGGCCGTGGCATTTAAACGATGCCCAATTGGCACTAAGGGGCCTAAAGTGTTCCAAGAAAACATCCCCCACACCATTACACCACCACCAGCAGCCTGCACAGTGGTAACAAGGCATGATGGATCCATGTTCTCATTCTGTTTACGCCAAATTCTGACTCTACCATCTGAATGTCTCAACAGAAATTGAGACTCATCAGACCAGGCAACATTTTTCCAGTCTTCAACTGTCCAATTTTGGTGAGCTTGTGCAAATTGTAGCCTCTTTTTCCTATCTGTAGTGGAGAGGAGTGGTACCCGGTGGGGTCTTCTGCTGTTGTAGCCCATCCGCCTCAAGGTTGTGCGTGTTGTGGCTTCACAAATGCTTTGCTGCATACCTCGGTTGTAACGAGTGGTTATTTCAGTCAAAGTTGCTCTTCTATCAGCTTGAATCAGTCGGCCCATTCTCCTCTGACCTCTAGCATCAACAAGACATTTTCGCCCACAGGACTGCCGCATACTGGATGTTTTTCCCTTTTCACACCATTGTTTGTAAATAAATGGTTGTGCGTGAAAATCCCAGTAACTGAGCAGATTGTGAAATACTCAGTCTGCCACCAACAACACTGTCAGAAAAAAAGGTACAGTGCTGTCACTGGGGCGGTACCCTAAGGTACAAAACCGAAAAGGTACTAATATGTACCTTTAAGGTACTAATATACACTCTTAAAGTACTGATATGTACCTTTTAAGGTACTAATATGTACCATTTAGGGGTGAGTAAGGTACAAAGATGTACCTTTTCACTTTTGTACCTTAGGGTACCGCCCCAGTGACAGCACTGTACCTTTTTTTCTGACAGTGAACCATGCCACGCTCAAAATAGCTTAAACCACCTTTCTTTCCCATTCTGACATTCAGTTTGGAGTTCAGGAGATTGTCTTGACCAGGACCACACCCCTAAATGCATTGAAGCAACTGCCATGTGATTGGTTGATTAGATAATTGCATTAATGAGAAATTGAACAGGTGTTCCTAATAATCCTTTAGGTGAGTGTATATACACTGTGTTCCGAATTATTATGTAAGGGACATATCAGGATTTCAGTACAATAAACATTCAGATTTGAGTTTTTATTTATTTGTTTTATTTCTCCATATCTTTTTAGATAACTTGTATCAATCTCAGTCAGGTTTGTTTAATAGTTTACCATGTCTACTTACGTAAATGCAATATGCAATATGGGGAGGAAGAAAGATCTTTCTGAAGATGAAATGCACGCAATGGTGGAAAGTTATGCAAGAAGAATGAAAACAACTAATATTGTGTAAAAACTGAATGGAGATTATCAAACTAATTTACAGCACAAGAGAACTCGGTCAGATAAAGGCTTATTAAGGAAAGTTTCTGTAAAAAAAAAATGGTGCTATCAAATCAGAGGCGGACAGTATTAAAGTATTTTTACTTTCTACTCAAATACATTTTTCAAGTATATGTACTTTATTAGAACTACATTCCAAAGCATAATGTGGTACTTTTTATTGCAGTACATTTCATAAATATTTTTTTTTTAACCTTTAATACTTAATTACATTAAAAATGTAGTACTTTATACTTGTACTCACGTGAAACTTTGAATTACTTTTACTCGAGTAAAAGTAAGAAAGTACTACATTTTTTATGTAATTAAGTATTAAATGCTATTCAATATGAAATGAGGTGCAGTAAAAAGTACAATATTATACTTTGGAATGTTGTGAGATAAAACAAATTCAAAGATAAACACTGATAGATTAGACACTTGAAAAATGTACTTAAGTAGAGTAAAAATATTTCACTACTGTTCGTCTCATTTTCAGTGAATGTCTTTAATGGTACTTTTTTTTGTCATTTTGTAACAGCTTAAAAGCCCTTTTCTCTTTCACTTTCATAATATTGAAATAAGTGGCCATGGATATTCTTCAACATCTCACCTTTTGTGTTCTATATTTATATAATAAGAAAAATAGAATCTTCATTTTCTGATTTTTATTTTATTTTTATTACTATTCTTTTAATACATAAAAGTATAAGAATGAATTCAAACAGGAAAGCAGATGACAATGAAATATACATAAAGGTAAGCACAGAATTATTTAAACAGAAACTGTCAGACTGTGATAACCTGCCCTATTGGTGAGAACTAAAGGCAATAAAATCTGTATCCAATAAATCCTTTGACCTTTGGATAAGGCAGCTCATAGTTCGGGGCATATCAGATATGTATTTATCTGCAAACCCACTGAGTTTGAACACCACAAAAAGACTTTTCAAATAAATTCTAAAATGATTAGGAAGCCTTTGAAGGGACTAAATACAAAGTGTAAAGTGAACTCTCCTAGTCTACCTTCTGGCATTCATGCAGCATTACAGAAGTCTAGTAATAAAGGCATTCATCAATATCTCTGTCTGCTTGAGAAAGAAATGATTGCAATTTAACAATGTTTCGTAGATACATTAACACAGCAGTATAAATGTGTGTGCTAGCTTGTCCCATCTTTAAGACAAATGCCCTTTTCAGACTGCTATGTGTGTATTTGGTATGTGATGGATGGACACTGGTCTCGCTCCCAGGTTTAGATCGGATAATGACTTCAGTTGTGTTCTGCATGGCCCGTCTCCTTGATGGATAATGGCGTAATTAAAAAGCATTAGCATTTGCGCTAGCGGGTGGCATAAATGTTGCGATAATGACTGCGGTGAAGGTAGGGAATGTGGTAGAGCTTCTCAACCTGCAATGATTCTGTAATGATCATTTTGATATTGTTCGCACACCTTTTCCCTCCTCACAGTCAGATGCTAACATGCTATGCTAACGCAGGGTTACTTCAAAGCGGTTCTCTTCTGACTGAAACATTGAAAATGTCAATGAGGGAGTTATTGGGTTTAATATCAATGCTTTCATTAGCCTCTAAGGCTTTGTTTTCATTTATAGTGGAATAAATTGATCCCAGCCTATTCAATCTAATTAAACAGTTTTCTGTTTGAAGGTCTTTTTATTTTATATTTTCAGAGCTTGCAGTGTGGTTATTATCAACAGTTATTGAACCTGGATAATTCACACAGAAATTAAAAAATCTGCCATTGTTTACTCACCCTTATGTTGTTGCAACCTTTCTCTTTAAGCTTAGCAGAATATCCAAGCTGTCACACAACGAAAGTGGATGGGGACCATGGGCCGTAAAACTTCCAAAAGAACAAAAAGGCACCATATAAAGCATCAGAAAAGTAGTTCAGAGAACTCCTAAGTTCAGATGATATTTGAAGTTATTATTCTTTGAAAACTGTGCCTTGAAAATTTTGTTAAACAGTAGGGCTGCAACTATTGATTATTTTGATCATTAATTTGCTGATTATTAATTTGATTAATCGGATAGAATACCCAAAAACGAAAAAGATGAATTATTAAAAAAACTAATTTTAATGAATAAATAAATAAATAAATAAACCACAGAAATATGTATAGACCTACAGTTATAATTATGTGAAAAATGACAGATATCAACCGATATATTGGTTGATCACTAGTTCCAAACCTGACTTGATTCTTCTGTGAAACAAAAGTATGGAGTTTTCAAGCTTCAAAAAGGACACAGAAGCTGCTTTAAAGTTACATAAAAATAGACCATATGAATCATGCACTATATTCCAAATGTTGTGAAGATGAATATAAATGTGTGTGAAGAATTTATGTACAATCTTCTAAATCAGTGAGCTGTTAATTAACCCATTTAAGCCCACTGGCAACTATAGTTGCCGCAGTGTATAGTTGTCATTGTCCTTCTGTAAGTATTTTTATAGATATTATCCATGTTTTATATCTTAATGACACGCAAGCAAACAACCAAATAAAGGATTTCAAGAAAGAAAAAAAAAGGTATTAACTTCCTTCCTGTCAAATGAGGCTGCCAATTTCCTACCCCTACTTCCAGGAAGCATAGCGAAGGCAAACCCTCCCAAAGAAAGGTTATTTTCATGTTACTAATAAGTATTTTTTTGTTGACACATATATATCTAGGTCTCAGTTGCCGGTGGGCAAATGTCTTGTAAGTACATATTATGGGGAAATGGGGTATACTGTGTTGGTTTATAAATCAAGGTTTTTGGTCTTGTTTAGTGCTTTTTGCTTTCATAATATCCCACCTAAAACATAACTTAACCCTTTAACTGACATCTCTACTGTACAGTAGACCTTAATTCGATAGGGAAAAATATCATATTTTATGATATTATGTCTTGTAAGGGCCCACATATTGAGGACCCTTTATTCAGTTTGGAATGGATGCATTTCATTCTAATCGGTCAAGGACCCTAATTCATTTTATGACTAGTAGCTTACGACTCCATTATAATGTGGAAATTCAGACAAGTAATTAGTTTACATTTACATTATTATATGAAATCACCTACAGTCAGCCATTGAATACTATGAGACAATTTTTTATTTTTTTTTGGTAAGATGTAATTTTTTCGTCAATCTATTTATTTATTTTCATTTCACTTTTTGATACACAATGCCCTGTTGGGGCAACTTAATGGCTGCACTTTGTTTTGCAATATGTTCCACCATGACTTTATTTGTTGTTTGTTGTGCTTTCATAATCAAAAGATTATAAGATAGAAGCAGCTTTTGTGAGTTTGCATCGAATGTTCTTCGACTTTTATACATAATACATTTGATTATGAATAAAGATTGATCTGTTGAAAGCAGTTATTTTGAGTAAGATGCTAAATGTTCTCCTCCTATTCATATTTGACATTGAAGGGGTGCATACAACATATTTGCCCACCGGCAACTATAGTTGCTTCACATTAAACTACGATTTTCAAGAAAAAAAAAGAAAAAAAAAAACCTGGGGAAAATAAATGCAGAACATGCTCACATAGAACACTATTAACATGACTATATGCATAAAACCATTCAGAATATTTTGGGCACAAATGGGTTAAGGCAATGATTCAAACTGAGATTGAATTGAACTCAAGAACCCAATCAGTTTGATTTGTGAACCAATTTTGTCAAATTTCCAGATACATTTTGTTCTTACTGCATTATTTACAAGGCAATTATTTTAGCAGACATGATAGATAGATAATCAAATTCATCATCCATAATGGTCAAGTTTATAGATTAGTTGTTGTAGTCATTGAGCATGTTTACATACACGGTCTTAAACCGATTATGCTTAATAAGCCAACAACGCGTGTGGACATGTAAACACATTAAACCATTTTACTTTATCGGTGTAAGGTCATAAACGGCTTACAAATAAAATGATCGACACAGCTACATTTTTTCCCATTACCTTGATTTTGCCAGGCATGTAAACACCTTAACCCGAACGAGTTCTGTCAGCTTATTGAAGTGCGCTTATGTGTGATATATGACAGGAAAGCGTGTTGCGAGTTAGCTCAAAGGGGAAATATTAACAATTATTCATAACTCATTATGATTATTCATTATGATTAATTAGGAATCAGTTAATTAGATTAACTTGATGTAGCTACATTAACATTACAATCAATCTATCAGCTCATCCTGTGAACACTCAGTATTGATTTTTAATTCATTCTAAGAGAAGTTTATTTTTCATGGCAACAGAAAAATTCTTCCTTAGCATTTACAGCGCTTAGAGCGTGTAACAAAATCGATAATTTAAGTGACAACTTGTTTGCAGACAGGGAGTCAGAACCAGATATGTATTGTGCACAATTTCTATTAACTAAATCACGAACACATACATGGGAAAGATGGAAAGTGACAGAATGAAACCGAAAAACGGGAATGAAGCTATGGAAAAAGAGTCATTAACCATGAAAAGAACCATCAGCTTGTTATTTTCAAAGCACCTCGTTAGGAGGATTTTACTGCTTATCCTAACCCTCTCATTAGTTAAAATAGGCGATACTTGCATTGGGGTGGCAGTTGAAGCAGTTTTGTAAAGTTCCTGATTTGATGGTTCTTGATGGTGTTGAAGTTGCAATCGATTTCTTCTGCGTTGACTGAAAATATGCTGAACTTGTATGGATAGTTTCGACTCCGTCATGGTCAAGGAAGTTGCACATGGATTGAGGTGTTGGACCTGCAGGCCCGCGACGTGTGGTCAGACCTGGTTTCTGTCCAACACATGCATGGCAACCAGGAGATGCAGGAAGAGAGCTGATGGTTTACCAGTGCAGTGATGGCGAAGTTGCAATTTCCTTCTGAGTTGAAATTAGGAAATTTCAGTCTGACTCTGTTGGAAGAGTCCTCTCTCCTGAGCGGAGAGTGGAGACATAACAGGCTGTGGTTGAGGCCTGCCGGTGCCTATGGGCCCCGGTGGGGTCCCCTCACACCCATCAACCAGCAAGATCAGCAGTAGAAAGAAGAAGAGAGTGAGAGATCTATGAGAGGGTTTTTAGTGACCCAGGACGTCATTCACTTTTTAAAGATAGACATCAACCATCTTAGTATTCCTCAATCAATTAATTATGAACAATATAACAAGAAAAAAAGAATAAAATTATGAAAGAATGCCTGTTTTCCATAAACTGTTTCGCTAACGACCCTATACATTATTGTTGTGCAGAAAAATATATTTACACTGTTACATACCATAACAAAACCTGAAATGGCTCAGAGATTTACTGCAGAGCAGGTACTGAACGCAATCAAATATTAGTGTCACTGTCACTTGATGGTGGATCTGGTGAAGAAGCTGTCAGCGATCAAAATATTGATTTTGAAAATGTTGAAAATTATAGTTTTGAGAATATGCTTGAGATGGCGAATATGAGGCAGATGCTGAATGTACTGGGAAATGAGTTCTGATGAGGACATTGATGATGGTATAAATCATCTGCTCAAACTGAACCCTCCAAAGCCCCAAAAGGTAACAAAATATGCTTTATTTTATTCTTCTGTAACTGTTACTCTAATATCAGGAAAGTTTTATATTATTGTGACAGATAGAGATCCGGGTAGCTAGACCCAAATATGTAATAATGATTGGCGATGCATTTAAGTGTTAATACAGTCTTGTAAACTTCGTTTACTTGCATTGCAAGGTTATTCATTTGCATGTAAACCAGTAAATCTGGTTATTTCAATAAACTGATTTTTGGTTATTTCAATAAACAGATTTTTTTGTTTTCAGCATATTGGTGTCAGTGATGTGCGGGTTGATCTAAAATGAGCGGTCACCCGCGGTCACCCACAGTCACCCGCGGTCACCCGCGGTTACGAGTCATCCAAAAATATTTTGAATGATATTCGGGTCACGGCTGGTCGGTTCGTTTGAAATAAAGACGGTTTCTTCTTGCCTCTATGACACGACCTGCGGAGCTGAATGTGTGCTCACTGGCTGCACTTGATGCTGGAACGCAGAGGATCCTCCTTGCCGGTTGATTCAATATTATTTCTACACAGCGAGAGGAAAGCTAAAAATAAGTAGGCTAATCTTCTGTTTTAGGCCACCAACGGCACCTTATAGCCCTTTTAAGCCCAAGTTAGGCTTACTGTATCTGATTTAGGTTCCTGTGTTAGTTTTATGGATGTACATGTGTAGGCTAAACAATGCAGCCTATTTTATGTTCTTATACAAATGCATATTTTGCGTTTATCTTGTATTAGGCTACTTTTTTTTTACCAACAAGTGGCACCCTTTAGCCTTCTTTTTAAGCCCAGGTTAAGTTTACTGTGTGTTTCAGTTTTCAGTTTTACCTTCATGGGTATTTGTGAACATTTATTTATGGATATTGTAGCTGTCACGGTTCATGAATTCACTATCTCACTCTCGTACGTTTTACGTGGGCGCATGAGTGAATGTGTGTGTTGATTGAATGAGTTGTGCGTGCGTAAGTTGGGTGTGCTGATTATTGATTACACCTGCTGCGATGATCAGCGTTCCAGCTGCGGTTGATCAGCGCACCCTATTTATTGTCTCTCTGTTTGTCATGTCATTGTCAGAGCGTTGTTGGTTGTTGTCCGGTTTGTTTCCTGCCTGCCCTCCTGTTCCTCACCCCGTTGTTCTCCGTGCTCCTTGATCTTCGTGTTTCACCGATTCCTGTGGATGTGTCACCATCACCGTCTTCACCACTTCACCTCACGGGAGATCGCTGCTGTCCACAGAGTCCCTGTGCCGCCAAGTGTCTCTTCCTGGAGGATCTTCGCTGTGTCCAGACCTTCTTGTCACACTCAAAATAAACATCTTTTACTTGCAATTGAATCCGACCATTTCTTGAGTTCCGGACGTAACAGAACGCTCTGACCATAACATGGATTCAGCAAGTTCATCGGACCTGAGTGAGTTTCTGACGCAAAGTGTTGCGAGGATGGATCAACAGGAAGAGAATCTGAACATCACGGGACACGCGGTTAAGACCTTGGTGGCACAGGTGTCCGAGCTGACCCAAAGGATCAAACAACTCGCCAGTCCTGCTGTGCCCAACCCACCGCCGTTTCCCCCCACACCTGCAGAGCCGATCCGGCATCCCGAGCCACGCCTACCCAGTCCTGAGTGCTACAGCGGTGAGCCGAATTTCTGTAGACCTTTCCTGACCAAGTGTTCTATGATTTTTTCGCTCCAACCACAGACTTTTCACACAGAGGAGGCGAAGGTGGCTTTCGTGTTAACTCTGCTTTCCGGACGGGCGGCGCTGTGGGGAGCGGCGGTGTGGGAGAATCGTCAACCCTGCTGTTCCTCGTTCCTGGCACTCTCAGAAGAGATGAAGCGAGTGTTTGACCGAGCGGTGGCGGGGAGAGAGGCAGCACGTCAGCTGGCCGATCTTCGTCAGGACAACCGCTCGGTCTCAGACTATTCTATTGAGTTCCGCACCCTCGCCGCTGAGTGCCATTGGAACGAGGAGGCACAGCGGGACATGTTCCTGCATGGGCTGGCTGACCGCATCCAAAGAGAGATCTACACCCTGGACCTTCCTGAGAGACTCGACGGTCTTATCGAGCTGACATTGAGGGTGGATAGTCGCCTCAGTCGCCTGGAGCAGTCGTCGAGAGGAAGGGCTCAAGCCGCCAATGTCGAGTGCTCTCAAACCAACAGATGGGGTGCGGTCAGTTCCAGTGCTGATCTGGAGCCCATGCAGGTGGGTCGGGCTCGGCTTTCCCGGGAGGAGAGAGAGAGACGGAGATCCCATGGTCTTTGCCTCTACTGCGGTGGTACAGGACATTACCTGGAGAGATGCCCGGTAAAAGACCATGCCCGGCGGTAAACCAGAGGCTACTGTCGGGCGGGATCTCCGTGGAGAAGACCTCATCCTCTACTCGCCTTCCGGTAAGACTGCTGTGGGCAGCCCAGTCACACGTCTGTCAGGCACTTTTGGATTCCGGAGCAGAGGGTAATTTTATGGATTTTTCACTGGCACGCACTCTGGGTATACCCATCACTACACTTCAGGACAGTATCAAGGTCAACGCACTTAACGGACAAGAACTTCCCAGTATTACATTCACCACACAACCATTGACACTCATTACATCTGGCAACCACACGGAACTCATTTCATTTCTTCTCTTGGACTCACCCCTGGCTCCCGTTGTCCTCGGTCATCCTTGGCTGGTCCAGCACAGCCCTAGGATCGACTGGGGACATAATTCAGTTTCCACCTGGAGTAATAAGTGTTATGAGTGTTGTCTGGTGTCTGCCGTTTCGTCTGTGTCTCGTCCTGTTTTTCAGAGTGAGGTGATGAATTTGTCTAACGTGCCCCCCCAGTACCAGGACCTGAAGGAGGTGTTCAGTAAGTCCCGCGCTGCTTCTCTTCCTCCGCATCGTCCCTATGACTGTGCTATAGATTTACTCCCAGGTAAGTCTCCGCCTAAGGGCAAGCTTTACTCTCTTTCTATTCCTGAGAGGGAGGTCATGGAGAAATACATTTCTGATTCTCTAGCCTCCAGATTCATCCGACCTTCCTCTTCTCCAGCGGGGGCGGGGTTCTTTTTTGTGGGAAAGAAGGATGGTTCACTGCGACCTTGCATTGATTACCGAGGGCTGAATAACATCACGGTAAAGAATACTTATCCTTTGCCGCTGATGTCTTCAGCCTTTGAGAGGTTGCAGGGAGCATCTGTTTTCACAAAACTGGACTTACGTAACGCTTATCATTTGGTTCGCATCAGGAAGGGGGATGAGTGGAAGACCGCTTTTAACACCCCCAGGGGGCACTTTGAATATTTGGTGATGCCGTTCGGGCTATCCAACTCCCCAGCGGTCTTCCAGGCACTCGTCAATGACGTGCTGAGAGATATGGTCGACCAGTTCATATATGTCTACCTGGACGACATATTGATTTTTTCTTCATCTCTCCAGGAACACGTTCAGCACGTCAGACGAGTGCTTCAGAGGTTGCTAGAGAATGGGCTTTTTGTCAAGGCGGAGAAATGCGTTTTTCATGCACAGTCTGTTCCTTTCCTAGGATACATCGTCTCGTCTGAGGGAATGCGTATGGACCCTGACAAGGTTAAGGCTGTGGTAGAGTGGCCAAGTCCAGATTCCCGTAAGGCCCTGCAGAGGTTTCTGGGGTTCGCCAACTTCTATCGGCGTTTCATTCGCAACTACAGCCAACTAGCCGCGCCTCTGACCGCCTTGACCTCTCCCAGAACTACGTTCAGGTGGTCTGATGCAGCAGAAGCTGAATTTACCAAACTGAAAGGCCGCTTTGTTTCGGCCCCCATCCTTATCGCCCCTGATCCATCACGTCAGTTCGTGGTAGAGGTCGACGCATCAGAGGTGGGGGTAGGTGCAGTTCTATCGCAACGCTCTCTCTCAGATGACAAGATGCACCCTTGCGCGTTTTTGTCCCACCGTTTATCTTCTGCCGAATGTAATTATGACATTGGTAATAGAGAGTTGCTGGCCGTCAAGTTAGCGTTGGAGGAGTGGCGTCATTGGTTAGAAGGGTCGGGGGTACCTTTTATCGTTTGGACTGATCACAAGAACTTGGAGTATATTAGAACTGCGAAAAGACTCAATTCCAGGCAGGCTCGGTGGGCTCTTTTTTTCGGTCGTTTTGACTTTTTACTCTCGTACCGCCCCGGGTCCAAAAACATCAAACCCGATTCTTTATCTCGCATTTTTGATCCATCCGAACGCCCGATTACTCCCGAGTGTATTTTGCCGGAGAGACTAGTGGTCTCCACACTCACATGGGAGGTCGAATCGAAGGTCAGATCGGCCTTAGAAGGGGTAACGCCTCCGCCCGGCGGTCCACCGAGCCGATTGTTTGTGCCGGAGGAGTTACGGTCCGAAGTTATTCAATGGGGTCACTGCTCCAACATTGCTTGCCATCCAGGAGTAAACCGGACTAGGGGTTTGATAAAGCAACGATTCTGGTGGCCATTAATGGCTCGTGACGTCCGCAGTTTTGTATTGGCATGTTCAGTTTGTGCGATTGGTAAGACGTCTAACCGATCTCCTGACGGGTTACTCCATCCGCTGCCGGTGCCTTCGAGACCTTGGTCCCACATCGCGCTAGATTTTGTCACCGCCCTCCCGCCCTCTAATGGCATGACGGTTGTTTTAACCGTAGTGGACCGATTCTCGAAGGCAGCACATTTCATTCCCTTGCCCAAATTGCCCTCAGCCAAGGAGACAGCGGTGTCTGTCATTGACCACGTCTTTCGGTTACATGGCCTCCCGATGGACTTGGTTTCTGACAGGGGTCCCCAATTCGTGTCCAAATTTTGGCGAGAATTCTGTAAATTACTAGGAGCTACGGTTAGTTTGTCTTCGGGTTATCACCCCCAGAGTAATGGTCAGACTGAACGTGCCAATCAAGATTTGGAGAGAGTGTTACGATGTTTGGTATCCAAGAATCCTTCTTCCTGGAGCCAACAGCTGTCTATGGTTGAGTACGCTCATAATTCACTACCAGTGTCATCTACGGGCCTCTCTCCGTTCCAGTGTAGTATAGGGTACCAGCCACCTATTTTTCCGAGTCTGGATTCCGAAGTCGCGGTCCCCTCCGCCCACGCCTTTGTCCAGAGGTGTCACCGCACATGGACCAGAGCCCGGGAGACTCTGCTCCAAGTGGGGGCGCGCACCAAGGCTAAAGCCGATCGCCACCGGTCTAAGCCTCCCGTATACGTCGTGGGTCAAAAAGTGTGGCTTTCTACCAGAAATATTCCGCTCCGCTCCGTATCTAATAAACTTGCTCCTAAATTTATTGGCCCTTTCACTGTCACCAAGATCATTAGTCCGGTGGCAGTCCGCCTCAAACTTCCTCCTGCGTACAGGAGAATTCACCCCGCCTTTCACGTATCCAAATTAAAGCTTGTTTTTCATTCTCACCTTAATCCGCCTGTCCCGGTTCCCCCACCGCCGCGTCTCGTAGATGGGGAACCTACGTATTCGGTCAACCGTATTCTGGACTCGAGACGGAGGGGACGCGGATTCCAGTACCTGGTGGACTGGGAGGGTTACGGTCCGGAGGAGAGAAGTTGGGTTCCTGCTAGGGACATTCTGGATCACTCCCTTATTGACGATTACAAGCAACAGGTAAGTTCTTCTGGGAGCGCCAGGAGGCGCTCCTAGGGGGAGGGGTACTGTCACGGTTCATGAATTCACTATCTCACTCTCGTACGTTTTACGTGGGCGCATGAGTGAATGTGTGTGTGTGGGTTGATTGAATGAGTTGTGCGTGCGTAAGTTGGGTGTGCTGATTATTGATTACACCTGCTGCGATGATCAGCGTTCCAGCTGCGGTTGATCAGCGCACCCTATTTATTGTCTCTCTGTTTGTCATGTCATTGTCAGAGCGTTGTTGGTTGTTGTCCGGTTTGTTTCCTGCCTGCCCTCCTGTTCCTCACCCCGTTGTTCTCCGTGCTCCTTGATCTTCGTGTTTCACCGATTCCTGTGGATGTGTCACCATCACCGTCTTCACCACTTCACCTCACGGGAGATCGCTGCTGTCCACAGAGTCCCTGTGCCGCCAAGTGTCTCTTCCTGGAGGATCTTCGCTGTGTCCAGACCTTCTTGTCACACTCAAAATAAACATCTTTTACTTGCAATTGAATCCGACCATTTCTTGAGTTCCGGACGTAACAGTAGCCTCAGTCTTTGGCTTAGCCTACCTGTTTTTGTTTGTCTAAAATGAGTTAATAAAAACTTTATTAACATATTCTATGCCTGCATTTTGTGCTTGTGAGAGCTTCAATTGGGCATCCACGTGGCGAAATAGCCTAAGCCTACTAATAGGTACAAGTGGGAAATCCTTTTACCTTTTGAATGTTGAGCGTTATTAATTTTTGAAAAAAATGATGACACGGGACAAAATGCCAGATTTCCCAACACGTTGAACTGAGCAATTTTAATAGGCTACTAACGCATATAGCTCAGTAATGTCAGTTTTATGTATTTTCTGAGAGATGCATGATTTTTGTTGGTAAAGTCGGGGGAGAGACGCACACTTAGATTAGACTGGATAAACACATGCAGCATCTTAATTGTTAAGAAAATGAAACGAAATAAATGAATAAATCAAGCCTTTGTTACATAACACTAGGCTATATCATACAGCATTCAGAAAAAGAACAGTTTGCGGCGGCCATATCAGATTATTGACAATAGTATATTTATAAGAGATCATCAGCATCCAATCTGCACAAACTGAGCCACAATAAGTGAACACATAAGTGAACACAACACAAGTATTCTTGCATGGATGTTTTCGCTCCATGCAGTGACCCTGACATATTTTAAGTGGAGCAAAACGCACCAGATATGTCCTAAACACGTATTCACAGAACTATGACAGGGGAGCCGCTGATAGAAGAAGCTACATCCCATTGGATTTGTCATGTATCCCATAAAGCCCATGAGACCTCATTCTCCAGGTGAAAAAGCTTTAACCTGGAATTCCCAGACATTTCTAAACCCTCTTCCTGCCGCCCTCCATTCCACATCATCCCTTCTCTACCACCCCGGCTCATCTTATCTAGCTGTTGCACACTCGTCTGCTTTCGATGATGGGCGCAAGGATGGCAGTATCCAGCGAAAGGGATTTATTTGGATTCATTATGTCTGTGTATGGCAAGGCCGAGCTGCGCCTGTGGAATCTCACGATAACAAATATTAGATAGTTCACAACAAAGACTTGCAATTCTTGCAGGGTGAAAAAGAGAGAGCGAGAGAAAAAGAGAGAGAGAAGAATGATAAAGGCAAGCGGGGGTCATCCATTTCTTCAGCTTCGGTGCGCACACATGCGCAGTGAGAACCATAGGGCTCTCGTTAGTATGGGCTAAATCTTCCCATCTGTCTCATTCTTAGTGGATTTGGTTTGACAGTGAAGCACGGCTGCACTTTACCCTGTGCTGTTAAATAAAACAGCAGGCGAAAGTTAAACCTGTCAGCCCATCTTTACAGCCTCAATGACGACTCACTCATTTATGTCTCCCTCACTTGTAAAGCTCAACCATAGACAGCAATCTTTACACACAAAACACAGACATTGACACCAAGTGCTTTTTTAGGTAAAATTCCAAATGAACCAGTTTGAACCAACATTAAAATTCTCCATGGAGGATGTCCAATTTATTTGTACTTAGTACTGAAAGCTAATAGTAATTGCGACAGCACATACAGCACCTAACCTAACCTTTTAGATGTGAAATAAAATATGTTGTGCCTATATGAGGCTTTTTATGATCAAGGACAAGTTTCTTTTAAGGGGGTTCAATTTTCAAAAATGTAGTCCTCACAAGAATTTGCAAAAGCACTCTAATTAGTCATTTAGTTGACAGTTTATTCAAAGTGATTTACAGTGCACTCATTACACTGACATTTCCCCTGGAGCAAGGTGAGATTAAGTGTTGATCAAGGACACAATGGTCAAAGTACATGCATCGAGTTTTTTTTAGGGGGTTTGAACCTTCAGCCTTTTATATATCAGCCACTTCACGCCTCATCATTCAAGGAGGAATACACTAAGAATAATATGGAAAGAGTTATGTATTTGCATGCACACATCTGCCTTGTTTCTCACTAAAGGACATTTGTATTTCTTGCCCTGATACATTGATGCATTGATTAGAACAATCCTGATTATTATAATATCCACATCGTCCATGTCTATTTTCAGTGGCTGCATGAAAACACAATGCTTTCTGTCCCCTACAAATGTCACTGTGTTCTGTTGAACTAATGCTGCATTCTATTTACCTCAGAAGAGGGATGTTGGAGCTGGCAATCATGTCACACCCGAGTTGACTGCTTTCCAGTAAACAGGTCAGAAAGCTAAGTTAGATGCGTCCAGGCAAACCTTTGTTTTCACTGCGCTTTCGGAATACAAACACATTAAAAAGCAGAATTTTACACAGATAATGCTGAAGTGACACAAATAGAGGTCTAATAGTATTGTTTGCACCACTGAGTTTTAGACATTGATAAACAGAAATGTTAATACACATTTTACTACTGTTTCACAGGATACTTTTGATGCTCAGAGCCAGTGGTTCCCAACCTGGAGTCCTGCTTTGAGGTCAAATATGGATACGAGAAACGTTTTCACAGGTAGTTTCTAGGAATGCTCCAAATGATTGGCCACTGATCAGAACCAGTTGATCATTTCTTCCTTTGATTCTATACGTGGTCTCTCAGCCGTGAGAGGTACAGCCACACTGAACAAATTAGTGGCGGCTGCGTCTCAGGCCCAGTTTACACTAGGTTTCAGAAACAATCTCTGTCCACACTACATGACCGGAAACGCATGTCACATGACTGTCCATGCACACTGGGCATGTGCGTACAAGTGTAAACAATTGCCTCTTGCATGTAGTTTTATACAATACAGCATTAAAATGTATAGATATACTCAATCTCGAGCCATCCTAGGTGTATATGACATTCTTCTTTCAGACGAATACAATCGGAATAATATTATGCAATGTCCTGGCTCTTCCAAGTATTATAATGGCAGCCTGAAATTAAGCCCAAAAACGTGCATCCATCCATCCATCCATCATAAACGTACTCCACATGGCTCCGGGGGGTTAATAAAGGCCTTCTGAAGTGAAGCGATGCACTTATGTAAGAAAAATATCCATATTTAACACGTTATAAAGTAAAATATCTAGCTTCCGGCAGACCGCCTTCTGTATTCAACACGCCTTCTTTTTCAAAAGTCTCCGTTTTTGTGCGTTTAACGGAACCCCGGAGATTTCAAACTAAAACAGGGTCTGCAGCGTTTTCGAAAGTCTCTAGAGGTACGAAAATGCCGGGGAGTGTAGACGACAGGCATAGCCATAGCAAAAGTTATACTAGTGTAAATGGGGCCTCAGTCTCCACCGGACTAGAGTACAATAATAACACAGTGAAAAGTATAGTGTGTATAGTTTTACTTTATAAAAAAAAAACTCCACTAACAGTAGCTGCTGTATTACGTCTGCATACATGTGCTGCTCTTCTTTCACACTCGTTTGAACTCCTTTCGTCTCACGAAAGTGTGTTCTCATTATTAGAGCTTCAGGTGAAGGTTTGCCAGTAGTAGAGATGTACCGGTCTACCAACCATCAATCAGAACCAGCCATATCCGTTTTTTTGTTTTATTTTGGCCAATCTCTGTTCTGGACTTGCACACAAAATGCATTGCAATCCTTTCCCAAAATGTAATTTGTGTGGAAAGATTAGGAAGTCTGTAAGCAGACATTTAACAGGAGACAGCTCCTGCCTTGTTTGTAGCTCTGTACAGCCTTGCTTGCATTTGAATCTCTATTTTGATATATTTTCTTTGTTCTACTACTAAATATAACTTACTCATCACCATACATTGTATAAATATTGCCTATCACGTTAAATTTGACATCACTAGCTTTTAATCTAAATCACCATCACACATTAGCATTTCGCTAGCCTGTTAGCTTGTCATCTCTGCACCTGGGTCTCCTGTTTTCTGAGTTAATTAAACCGTGGTGAGTTGGATTAGTAAATAGTGTCCAGCAAACATTTGTGGTAAGTTGGATTAATCAACAAACATGGTAAGTCATGTCATCTCCTGTCATTGTCACTTGCACCGCATGCTGCATGTTTAGTATAGGCTTTTTACGCTGGCGAACAGGGCTGCACATGTGATAAATGTAAGGAGATAGTTAGGCTAACGGAGAAGACTTCAAAATTAGAAACATGCATCCATACTTTATCTGAGAGTAGTGAGGATGTAACAGCTTTAGACACTGATTTGGATGCGAATAGCTTATTGAACTCTGTACATTCTTCGGTTCCGGCTGCAGGGCCCCCGCAACAGGGAAACTGGGTGACAGTGAGACGGCATAGTCGCGGATCTAAAAACTGCTTTTCCGTTCCGGTTAGAACATCAAACAGGTTCTCCCCTCTCAGTGAAGCACCCACTGAGTATCCTGTTGAAAGTGCCCTAGTCATTGGTGATTCTATTACACGGAACGCCAGAGCGCCTGACATCAAAGCAAATTTAAAAGTGCTGGCTAAAGCTAATCGTAAATTATCTAAGATTATTATTCACGTCGGCACTAATGATGTTTGACTTCGCCAGTCGGAGATCACCAAAATTAACATTAAAGAGATGTGTGAACTCGCTAGTACGATGTCAGAGGCTGTTTATTGTTCTGGACCGCTCCCTGTTGAGATAGTTAGCAGACTATCATCACTCAATGGGTTGTTGTGTAAGTGGTGTCCGCAAAATAACATAGGGTTCATAGACAATTGGAAAAGTTTTTGGGGCAGACCTGACCTGTTGAAGAAGGATGGCATCCATCCCTCCTGGGGTGGTTCCGCTTTTCTCTCTAGTAATTTGGCACATAGTCTTAGAGCTAAACCTTGACTCACTAGGGCCCAGGTCAGGAAGCAGACAAACTGCTAAATCGACTGTCTGCTAACTGTCTCACGTCACCGGAGTCAGATAAATCCCAACACATAAATACTCTTTCACCTAGATATTATCATATCTGTGTCTGTTCCCCGAATTAGTAAATACAAAAAAAACATCAAAACCATTCAACAGTAAAAATGTTATTGATGTCCAACAAATAAACAACAGATTGTCACATGCCTGTCCTGTCTTGTGTAGCACATGTGGTGGTTTATTATTTTCCGTCCTTGTCTAGTTCCCACCCTCCTTGTTATCCTATTATTGGTTTAATTTGCCCCACCTGTGTTCCCTCGTTACCTGCCTTATTTGCCCCCTTTATAAGTTCCTTTTGTGTTTGCAGTCCTTGTGGTTACATTGTTTTTGTCTACGTCTTCCTTTCCTGTGATCCCCTGGTATGTTCAAGTTATTCAGTTATGTTATGTTTTTCCCCCCTCGTGGGTTTTTGTTTGTATTTATGTTTATTTTATATTAAATTTCAACTTCCTGCAATTGAGTCCTCACCTCAGTTTTCCTCAGTCATTCCGTGACAGAACGTAACCACCACTATGAGGACTCAGCAGAGAAGGAGGTCACCGCAAGCACCTCCCTCTTTTATCTCCTGTCCCCTCTGGGACCGCATAGTCCAGTTCAGTTCTCTGAGCACTATGCGGCAAGAGGGGACTGAGATGAGAGAGTTTGCACGGGAGTTTAAGAGGGCTGCTAAGGGACTGGGTTACCGAGATGAGTCTCTTAAGGAGCTCTTCAATTATGCCCTCAACGAACCGTTCGATTGGGTCGTAATGAGAGTGCTGGAGGGGACAACATTCGAGGAGGCGGTGGATTATTTCACTGGCCAGAGGGATAGGACCCCTCCCCTGAGTCCGGTGGCTCCATTTCCGGTGGTCCCTGTTCCTGTGGACCCAGTTCCAGTGGTTCCGAAACGAAGGAGGAGGAGAAAGGTTCCCTCCATGCCTGTTCCGGTGGACCCGGTTCCGGTGGACCCGGTTCCGGTGGACCCGTTCCGGTGGATCGTGTTCCGGTGATCCCTGTTCTGGTGGTTCCTGTGCCGGTGGAGAGTGTTTTCCGGTGGTCCCTGTTCCGGGGATCGTGTGCCGGTGGTCCCTGTGCCGGTGGTCCCTGTTCCGGTGGTCCCTGTTCCGGTGGACCCTGCTCTGTCCGCGCCAACCTGGCACCATGCTCTGTCCGAGTCACCCAGACGCCCTGCTCTGACTGCGCCGCCCAGACGCCCTGCTCTGACTGCGCCTCCCAGACGCCCTGCGCCGCCCAGACGCCCTGCGCCACCCAGACGCCCTGCTCTGACTGCGTCACTCAGACGCCCTGCCCTGACTGCGCCACCCAGACGCCCTGCTCTGACTGCGCCGCCCAGCCGCCCTGCTCTTCCCGCGCCGGCCTGGCGTCCTGCTCTTCTCGTGCCGGCCTGGCGTCCTGCTCTGCTCGCACTGGCCTGGCCGCCTGAACTCCACGGGCCTTTTTGTTTCCCCATTTCCCCATTCCCTCTCTGGTCTGTTTCCCCCTTCCCTTCCTGGTCTGTTTCCCCATTCCCCCTCTGGTCTGTTTTCCCCTTCCCTTCCTGGTCTGTTTCCCCCGTCCCTCCCTAGGTCTGCCCCTCCCGTCCCACCCTGGTCGGTCCCTCCAGGCCAGCCCTGGTCTGTCCCTCCCGTTCCGCCCTGGTCTGTCCCTCCCGTTCCGCCCTGGTCTGTCCCTCCCGTTCCGCCCTGGTCTGTCCCTCCCGTTCCGCCCTGGTCTGTCCCTCCCGTTCCGCCCTGGTCTGTCCCTCCCTTTCCGCCCTGGTCTGTCCCTCCCGTTCTGCCCTGGTCTGTCCCTCCCGTTCCGCCCTGGTCTGTCCCTCCCTCCCTCGTTACCTGCCTTATTTGTCCCCTTTATAAGTTCCTTTTGTGTTTGCAGTCCTTGTGGTTACGTTGTTTCTGTCTACGTCTTCCTTTACTGTGATTCCCCTGGTATGTTCAAGTTATTCAGTTATGTTATGTTTTTTCCCCCTCGTGGGTTTTTGTTTGTATTTATGTTTATTTTATATTAAATTTCAACTTCCTGCAATTGAGTCCTCACCTCAGTTTTCCTCAGTCATTCCGTGACACAGATATAATACAGATGAACAATTGATAAAGCTTGGGTTGCTGAATTTTGATCCCTTTCCCCAAAAGCGCTTATTGTTAATGATATCATTACAGATAATAATCTAGATGTGCTGTGTTTGACAGAAACCTAGCTAAAACCTGACGACTACATTACTTTTCGACAGACTCGAAAATTATATTGCTTGGTCATGGTTTAAATCATACCTATGTGACCGTTATCAGTTTTTTAGCAGTAAATGAAGAGATGTCACACCGATCACAAGTTCAGTATGGAGTACCGCAGGGTTCAGTGCTAGGACCGTTGCTCTTCATGCTCTTCATATCATTAGGAAGCATGGCGTTAGTTTTCATTGTTATGCTGACGATACTCAGCTATATATTTCTTCACGCCCTGAAGAACACTTCCCATAACACCTGATGTACTCGTTACATCATCAGAAGAATGGCATCTACACTAATGATAGTCTCTCTGTTTTATCCCGAGGTTTACTGCAGTCAGCCGGATCCGGGCCGTATCCAGATCAGATGGTGGACCTGCGCCCAGAGAAGACCAATGCATGACCCTGAAGTGTCTGCAGAGACCATGTCAATTAGACTCCCATGAATTGCATCGTCGACACGGCATCCTCAATAAACCCGTCTCTGGCGTGATGACTCCGATTGTTTGAATATTACAATTTAATAATTCTTAAATCGATATGTCATCCTCAATAAACCCGTATCCAGCGTGTTGCCTCCGATCTTTCGAATATTGCACTTTAATAATTATTTAATCAACACATCATCCTCAATAAACCCATCTCCGGCGTGTTGCCTCCGATCCTTCGAATATTCCGATCTATTATGACCTCTGACCTGTAAAGTTGCCAGAATAATAATCATACTGCTTGTTAATTGGCTAGAGGAGAACTGGCACCCCGACTGAGCCTGGTTTCCTGGTTTATTTTTCTCCATTAGGTCACCTGACGGGGTTTTGGTTTCCTTGCCACTGTTGCCTCTGACTTGGCTTGCTCAGTTGGGGACACTAAATTGTTCTACATTTTTCAACTAAATATCCAAATAAATCTAATTATTAAACTAAATTAACCATATAAACTAAATTACTGATCTAATTACTGATCTAAAGCCCACACTGTCACTGTATGATAATTGAAATGAACTGATGACACAACCGTTTTCTCCAGAATGGCTATAAGGCTGAATAAAATTATGTTGCATTATTTTCCTGTTTAACACTGTAACGCTGCTTTGAAACAATCTGCATTGTCAAAAGCGCTATATAAATAAGGTTGACTTGACTTGACATTTACAGAGGCCAGAGATGGGACACGCTAAAGATGGCTGTAAAAAGGAGAGCAGAGAAAATATTGTACCAGGCAAAGCTCACTGTTGCGATGGTCCGAATATTGGAAAATAAATTCTACACATTAAATTGGGGTGGGGGTTTATATGAATGCATTTCTAAAGGGAACCGATTGACTTCACAAACGTTTCGATGACATTTTCTTTTCTTTTTTTCGGGGGAGTGCTCCAGGTTTTCTTATATTTAAGGATGGTTGCTTCAAGGACAAAATGGTCTCATGGGTATGGAACCACTGCTCTGAACAGCCATACTAGATTCTGAACTTAGAGTTGTTGTAGTCTCAGCCTCAGACGACACGCCAATGGACCATTGGCTAAACGTCTGATGCATATGGCACACTTATCTAAAAGTAATTCAAAAGTATGTGAAAATCGCAGCTCAGTTGTTGTAGTACACTTGCACATCGTTCTTGAATGAATAATTTAAACAGTATGCTTGCTGGTCTGTTATTGCAGGGACATCGACTTTACATTTTCATGCCCCTAAACGTGGCTGTGATTGGTTGTGTTACATGTCAGTCAAACGTCCTCTTGGGTGGTCCATGACCAATGAAAGCTGCAAAAGAGTCCAGACCTTCTGCCGTCAGTCTGAAGTAGTGGCTATGCGAGACTAGGGTTGTTGAGTTTCCCAATCACAACTCAGTTTAGAGTTCCTACTGTGAACGAGGACTTTCCCACTTCTGAGGACAAAATGGAACGCACCATAACTCACTAAACTGCATAGTTTGACCTGTTGATATTTTAAATAAATATTTTGTAATGTACCTAGTTAGAAGGTTCTCTGCAGTTTCTTACACTGCTATTCAGCAGCGAAGGTCCCTTGTGGCTAAATCTTTAGTGCAATGACAAAATAAACTATATTTTACCATATTTTTGGTATTTATATTTAAGTAGCTAAAGTAATGGTAAATGTCTGTGTGCAAAAACAAACATAAAATTCAACTGGTTCAAATCACAAACAACTGACTCTTTAATGAATCAACAGTGTTTACATTTGCAAACAAATGACTCTTATGTTAGAAACTGGTATGTTTAGTGAATAAAAATTATCCAGCACAACCTTGTAGCATGATTTATGAACAAATGAGTCGTATGAGCCGTTTTTTAGGGTAAAAAAATTATAATACAAATACAATGAGACCTTGTATCCAATTTCCCTAAATGAATGAACTTATGAGCCAGTTCTTTTAATAGTTCAAAAAGAGTTTCAGTCTGAAAAAATGCTCTGTATAATTTAGAGATATAACTTACAAATAGCAGATCATTTATTCCATATGTAAACTAAATGGACAGAAAAGTGAAATATATATGAATCAGTATCAAACTGAAATGAAACAAGAAATTGTGAAATGGAATCTATATTGATATAGCCAGCTCTATTTTTTCCATCACAGATAGCGCCTGGTTAAACTAGATTGTGGGTGGTTAGTGAGGCAGGTTTTGCACTGAAATACAACTGTTTAGAGACTTCTCCCATCAAACAATTATACTCCACAGGACACAGACAACACACAGGGATACTCTGGAAAAACACCATATAGCCACACTAAAGGACATAAATTAATGAATCTTGTGAAGTAATGAGGTTGTATGGACACACAGACACCTAATCAAACTGGGTGTGGGAGGTATGCGAAAGATAGAAGGAATGAAGTCATTATTTTCAACTTCTCAAGATAAACATTAGCTGAGAGAAAAGTATTTTAATAAGACCTTCTGCATGCAGTGCATTACGCACACACACACACATGCGCAAATGTGTACGGCACACAAAAATGCACACCTCCACCCGCAGTTCATTAAAATGCATCTTACCTCAATAATTGATAGGAAACTATAAAATGGAAAGTGTGTTTGGTATTAATTAATCATTCTCAGACCGTAGCTAATCAGCACTTTTCACGGTGGTATTAGAACACACACTCACACACACACGCACGCAGCCTTTTACACATGCACAGCACTGCAGCGTTTTTGACAGCAAGTTATATAATTCTCTGTCCAATATTAAATGACTGATATTACCATATTAATGAGTGGTACTCAGACTGAAGTAGAAGGATTAAAACATTGCCATTGTTTGCAGGATGGGGACATTGTTTCTCTGGTTTTAAGCAAAAACAGGCACCTTTCAGCATTAGTACAGCGCTGGCTGCTTCTCGTCGACCAAATCTCTTAATCCTGGAGTTGCTGTTTATCTTCCGTCCTTGGTGAATTCAAAAATCGCTTGGACACACACACACACACGCACACACAGGGGTGTTTTTGTGAAATGTGGGGACATTCCACAGGCGTAATGGTTTTTATACCGTACAAACCGTATTTTCTATCCCCCTACACTGCCCCTGCCCCTAAACTTAACCCTCACAGGAGACTGTGCAGTTTACTTTCTGTGAAAAAAACTCATTCTGTGTGAAATATAAGCATTTTGAAAAGTGAGGACATGGGGAACGTCCTCATATTTCACCCTCTTTTTGTAATACCTATGCCATACCCATGTCATTATACACATTTGTGTCCTGATATTTCACAAAAACATGCCCGCACGCACACACACACTATACTCCCACCCTCTCCATGGCTGATTACAGTTTAATCACAGCTCTAGGCAATACATGCATAGTTGGTGAGTGTCCTGCACTGTTCAAGCATCCAAAAACGCTTCACCCCTGTTTTAAAATTATGCATAACATCATTTAAAATATGCAATAATGCCTCTGATAACTGTGTTTTGCTTAAGGGAATAGTTCACCCAAAAATGAAAATTCTGTCTTTATTTATTTGCCCTCTTGTTGCCGACATTCGTCCGTGGAACATTAAAGGAGAAACGTTTATGCCGTTGCTTACTATTCAATAAAACTGACAGCCACTACATGCTGAGGAGTGGCTGAGAGGCTCTAAAAACAAAACAAAAACACAGACACACAAATATATATTTGAATGCTGCCCATAAGCCTTATGCACTATATTACAAGCAGTGACAGAAATACACATTTCCATTTAAGGAACCTTTTTACCACCTTACATTGATTTCCAGATGATTTTTATATTTATACAGGCAATTTTAAAGGGGTGATGAATTGAGAAATCAGCTTTCCCTTGAGCCTTTGATATATAAAAGTTCATCGTGATATAAGAATATCCTGTAAGTTTCAGAGCTGAAAACTTCCTTGCTAGTCAAAGAAAAGCTTTTATTGACACCAGACCCAGAAAACGCTCGATCTCAGAATGTCGACTAATTCTGTAGCCCCATCCACCGACTCGTGGAGCTAAACAGATTGCGCTACCGAGCAATAAACATGCCGGTTCCAGCACACGTGTGTAAGACATTGTGCGTTTGTTCGCTTCATTTCACCACAGAATCGTTTGTAAAGATACAGGTCGAGACTGGATTTGCAGACATATTGAGATTAAAACACAATGCTGCACCTTCTATACTGGATCCGACAGGAATGGTGCAACACACTTTTGTAGTATTGCATTGTTACAGATTGTATTGATTATGTGTATGTGTCCGACTTAACATACCTAAATTAGCATGCTGTCAAAGGCTGAAGAATCCTTTATTTGAGGTGTTATTGGTTCATTCGTGATCAGACTCGGACTTGTAACGTTATGGGCCAGGGCTCGCAAGCCCAACGTTCCGGGCCTATGTGTTTTTCAGACGGGCTACCAAAACGTAAGCCCGGCCTGCCGACGGGCTATCTTAAATAGTGAAATAACATTCCTTTCTTGCGCGTTCTCATGTGTGTATGTGTGTGTATGTGTGTGTGTGTGTGTGTGTGTGTGTGTGTGTACGGGTTGCAGTTATTCACAGATCGGGCCGGTCAAGTAATAAAAAAATAACATTCCTATAAATAGTGAGTGGATGAGACATGAATCATGAAACGTGTTTGTTTGATAAAGGCATTTTGCGAGGCCTGTGAGCGTTTCTCCACACGCCTTCAAAACAATTCCCGCTTGTATTGAGGGGAGCTGAAACTCATTAAATATGCAAATCTTATCCAACCCTAGCCGTGGGCATATACTTCCAAGTCTTCAGTACGGCACGCCCATCAAAATGGAGCGTGTCTTGAGAGAGCCTCAAAACCTATTACTTATTCATTATGATGTTTTTGAATGTAAAAACCATGCACACGTCATAAGTTGACCTCATACAACAGTATAAAAAATTTAAAAAGCCAGTTCTTGACCCCTTTAACTGTATAATTTATGTGTACAATTTTAACAACAGCATAAATAACGGGGCAAGTCACTGTCTTAATGTCAATGAATCATTAATTTAAACAATTTGTTCAATCAGTGATTCCCAAACATTTTTTTTGTCACCCAAAATATAAAGCTAAAATATTATTTGAAGTACCCCCTGACAGTTCAAATTTCAATAATATTTTAACACATTTACATGTTCATAATTCTCTGGTGTTGGTTGTTCACATGACATGCAGGAAAACAAATGAATTATTTTTTCTTTTTAAAATGTTCAAATAAAATAATTTATTCATTTTAATTTGAACATTTTTATGATTTAACCATAATGATTTTTCATCAACTTACAAAGCCTCTGCAGTTCCCTCCCGAATCCCAGTTTGTGAAACCCCACATTGACATGATTGGTTACAAGGTAGTTTGTGATGTCAGAAACACCATCGATTTCAAACCGCTTTTAAAAAAAAAATTCTGTAGATCGCTGCAAAAATAACGTTAACAAAAATAACGACTTTATCACACTATTATTGTTGTTCAATTTGAGCCTCTGACGAGAGTTCGCGGGAGTGCCACGACGCATGCGCGAGAACTGAGATTAACCCTACTCCGAAAGAGTGAGCAGCCAGTCAAGTAGTAGTAGAAGAAGAACGACGTAATCTCAGTTCTCGCGCATGCGTCGTGGCACTCCCGCGAACTCTCGTCAGAGGCTCAAATTGAACAACAATAATAGTGTGATAAAGTCGTTATTTTTGTTGTTTTTCCGCTCAAAAAAGTATTTTCGTCGCATGATAGACTTAATACAGAGCCACTGTAGTCATTTGGACTCCTTAAATGACGTTTTTACTTACTATTCTGGGCCATCAAGTTTCATTCCCTCTGAAAGCCTATGGAGGAGTGAGACAGCTCTCAGATTTCATCAAAAATATACTAAATTATGTTCTGAAGATGAACGAAGGTCTTACATGGTTGGAACAACATGAGGGTGAGTAATTACTGACAGAATTTTCATTTTTGGGTGAACTAACCCTTTAAATTCTTTTACAACACCGGCAAAGATCGTTTAAACTCATCATCTTCTTCTACTTCTTCCAGCGTGCGTGCAGTTGAGTTCTGTTGACAACTATGCTTCGCTCCATTGCTCTGCTTGGTTCTAGGTCTATCCAATCGAGGTCTTTCCTGGTTCGGTTGAAACACGTACCATAATCACAGCCCAATGGAGCAGTATCAGACTCATATTCTGATGTCATATATGATGTCAGGCTACTCAGCAATGGTGTTGACATGAATTTGCTCATGGTTTGTCTTAAAGCATATTAAAAACACCACACAGACATATAAACAACATTAAAATCTTGATTTTCACCGCAGTGGGACTTTAACTATACCATGTCATAATTCATATTACAATATACAATAAACAAGAACCACAAGCCTTTAATCACTGATAATTTTTTTCCAAGTTTATTTTTCTTCCGTGTTCAGATTAAGTTAAGTTAAACATTAGATGCTGCAACATAACCTAATTTTCCTGCAGCCCCAGATTGATTTGTCACGTCGTGTATGGCTCTGGTTCAAATACAGTTCAAAACATCCTGGCAGCAAAAGTGCCCATGAACAAAGATGGGAGATTTCATGTGCTTTTGAAGATCATGCACCAGCCAAACAACTGCCATAAGATGAATGGGAATGCTCATAGTTAGCTTTCTTCGGGTCTTATCTTTTAGATGATTGGGAAAGCTAACAGACATCTTTCTCAAGGCTTTAAAGACGTCTTTGGGAAAAGAAAAAAATTACAGCATAGAGGTGAGGTAATATTGACAGAATTTACATTTTCGCTGAACTATTACTTTAATTTCAAAGTGTATTCTCGAGGACAACATGTTTCAATTAGGCATCCAAAGCTCTGTTTGACTGGAAGAGAGTTTAGGTCAATGTTCTGAGATCAGTTGGCAGGCGCACTGAAGAGAAGTCAGCCTGACAGCTGCGCTCTCATTTCCCATCCTTGAGCTCAACCCAATCGCTGGGAACACAGCGTCTTACAGGGAGATCTTGCCATCAGAGGAACTCGTAACTGGGGGAGAGAGACATATTCCTGCCTGAGATGATGAAACAGAGAAGAATCGATGCGAGATGAATAAGGATTTACTTTTTCATCCTTCACTCACTCCCTCTCTCTCTAACTCGCCCGCTCTCCAAATTGCCTATTCCGGTCTCTCTCGGTAAACATAACTTCAGGTGGGCCATTTGCCGTGTCTGTTGAACTCTGGTACAATCCGCTGATGCGCGCCGCTCACCCACCCAATACGTTGCCTACTGAGTGTGTGTGGATGTGAGTGTGGATGATACACTGCTTGTAACCCTGTGATATTGAGTTTCAGTTTGTTGGAGAGCGTCTGAGGTGAGAGCTTGTTCTCTGTAATGGGATTTCTGCCCAAAAGTGCGGAGAACCGCATCACCCGTGTCCTCAGCAGAGGCCAAACTCAACGGCGGGACTAGCACATAATGCACTCTGCTACTGTAACGTAACTTAGAAATCGACCATGTTGTCCGAGGGGAGATGAGAGAGAAGCAAAATACATTTTCTTAAACTCTGGTAACACTTCAAGGTTAGTTAATGCATTAGTTATCAAGTAACAATGAACCATTTTTACAGTGTTTACTAATCTAGGTTGATGTTAATTATAGTACATGTACACATCTTAATCATCATTTTAATTTTGAAATTAAACAAAAGAAAATAAATGTCTGTTTCACTACCTCCATATTGAATTCAATGTTCGCCAAAACTGTTACCAACATTCTTCAGAACATCTTTGTTTGTGTGCAGAAAAAAAAGATATATATATATATATACAATCACCTAAAGGATTATTAGGAACACCTGTTCAATTTCTCATTAATGCAATTATCTAATCAACCAATCACATGGCAGTTGCTTCAATGCATTTAGGGGTGTGTATATATGTGTATATATATATATTTATACATATCCCTCTATGGTACGCTATATGATTTCAATGAGGAAAAAATTATTTGTGGTGTTTTTCCTGCTTAAAATAGGACACTTTAACAATGGCAATAACACATTTCATTATTTATTTATTTTTTGTTGCCTCAAGGCAACATTGTACCACAACGGACAAATTGAAACATTTGATATTTTCATGTCGCAAAAAAGAAATATATTTATTGAAAACATAAATTTCTTTAACCAGACACCTGAACAAACACATTTATCCAGTTTATAATGTATTAAAAATGTCAAATTTAATAAAAAGTAACATTATCTACTATCTACTAATATACTATCACATCAAGTTATCATCTCCACCTTCAATCTCACCCTCACTCTCTCCCTGCCGGATTGTCACTATGACCCTCATCTTCCTCATCACAGTATGACACCTCTTCCTCATCCTCATCAACTGGCCAACATCAACCTCAAAAATGCTAATATATTTACTTTACTTACCAGTGAAGGTGAAAAACGCACTTTTCAATGGAGAAAATATGGAGCCATGTGACCTGTGCACATTTGCTGAAACAGGACACAAAATGGTAGCCTGACGTTGTCATACTCAATTCTAGTCAGAATTTGAGTCTGATACTGCTCCGTTGAGCTGTGATTATGGGGCGTGTTTCAACCGAACCAGGAAAGACCTCAACTGGATTGACCTACAACCAATCAGAGCAACGGAGCGACGCATAACGTTAGTTGTCAAATGTCAACAGAACTCAACTGCACTGTGTTGCCAAGTCCGCGGGTTGAAGCGACCCCAATTCTGTGATATACAGACCCGGGAATGCGAAATTTAGCAGGCAGTCCAGCCAAAATAACACTTAATTTACCCCCCAAATGCCATTTTTCCCGGAGAACCCCCCCACCCGGAAAGCTATTGGGCTTGTTTTTGGCTAGTTTTGAGTAGCAATTGGGCGAGTTTTGCTGTATAAGTCACGTTAGAAGAAGAAGATGAGTATAAACGATCTTTGCCGGTGTTGTAAAAAAGAATTTAAGGATACACAGAGTACTTACCAACACGATCATCATTTCTTAGAGAAATAGTAAAGGTGAATGCATATACGAACAAGTTCTCCGTTTAGGATTAGAACAAATTCAACCCAAGCGCCTTTGATGACGTGGATGATTACGTCACTGTTTATCATCTGTCCATCATCGTCTAAAGCGTTTTAGTGATGCATTTTTTTTGCACTTTCATTGATTAGTATTTGAGTTCTTCTTCCCTGAGATGGGTTTGAACAATAAATTGGTGTTTCATTGTATTAAAAATAAACTAAGATAGACTATGTTGTATATATATATATATATATATATATATATATATATATATATATATATATTTTTTTTTTTTTTTTTTAAATCACATGTACGTATTCACAGCTTTTGCTCAATACTTTGTTGAAGAACCTTTGGCACCAATTAAAACCTCAAGTATTTTTGAGTATGATGTTACAAGCTTGGCACACCTATTTTTGGGCAGTTATTCCCAATCTTCTTTGCAGGACCTCTCAAGCTCCATCAGGTTGGATGGGGAGCATCGGTGCATAGCCTTTTCATATCTCTCCAGAGATGTTCAATCTGGTTCTTTGTTATCTTGGCTGTGTGCTTAGGGTCGTTGTCCTGTTGGAAGATGAACCTTTACCCTAGTCTGTGGTCCAAAGCAGGAGCAGGTTTTCATCAAGGATGTCTCTGTACATTAGCCTGGTCTTACCAGACTCTCGTACATTTCATTTGTACATAGAGTCTGGCCACTCTCCATTACCATGATAAATGAACCCTAAATGGAGTTAAATTAACTGTCCACAGATGTGGACACCATGCATGAAAGGGTTAAGTCATTTCCGTATTGGCTTTAAGAGAAACTGGGGAAGGTTGCCGCTTATGTGTATTTTGCTGAGGGACGTTATGAAGGCCCTGTCCCAAATGACTTGTGGACTTACAATGGCCGCTGCGTGCGCGTGTCCGTTAAGTTCGCGAGACCGCAGGGTGTCCCATTTGTCATTGCGCCCGCGATGCGGACTTCTTTCCGGCAGTCAAAGCGGCATTACGTTGTGAAAGTGCGGACTCAGAGGAAGACCGTAAGGGTTTAGGGTGCCATTTGGGACAGGGTCATAGACAGGTGTGTGCCTTTCCAAGTCATGTTTCAATTGAATTTACCACAGATGGACTCAGAAATGTTTTCAATGTTGTAGAAACATCTCAAGGATGATCAGTGAAAAGAGGATGCACCTGAGCTCAATTTTGAGTGTCATGGCAAAGGCTGTGAATACTTATGTACATGTGATTTTTTTCGTTTTTGTTTTTAATAAATTTGCAAAGACTTCAAACAAACTATTAAATAATTAATTGAATCCATTTTGGAATAAGGCTGTAACATAACAAAATGTGGAAAAAGTAAAGCACTGTGAATACTTTCTGGATGCACTGTATTATCAGATATTTTAAGAGACATACTGACCTTGAGACACATTCATGTCCTCTATGATATCATTTAAAATATCATATCAGTTTTTGTTTTTTTTAATTCTCGCATGTTTCTGAATGTTGGTTGGACCATATTTGACAAAAAAAAATACAAATAATTAAATGTTAATAAGAGGTTAAAACAGTTTAGTTAAAATATATTTTTTTCCAAGAAAAAATAAGTCAAGATTATGCAAAACTTACTAACTTTTTTCTTCTTCTTCAAGAATTGTATCCTTTTAATGAGTGTTTTTAATGAGATTCTTTTTCTTCATTATCATATCAAGAATTATCACCCAACAAAAATATCAAAACGAATATTAATTCATAAATTAACAACGTGCTCCATGCTCATCATGTGCGAATAACATTTTTAATGTCATTATCTTTTGAATCAATGAATAGATCTAGACAAAAAAAGCATCACCTCATTGACTCATTAGCATGTGACTCACACCTTAATTAAACAAGATTAATAAAAGCTGTAAAATTATTATTCATTGTTAGTTTACCCAAACAATTCTGTCATCATTCCAAAACTATACTTTCTTTCTTCTGCAGAACACAAATTAAGATAAATGTTTGTTCCCCCCCCCCCCCCCCCCCCTCCATACAATGTAGATCAATGTAGGGGGGGGGCTTGGGAGACAACTGCCTAGCAAGGCCCACGTCAATTTCCGTCAATTTCCGGCAGTTTTCGGTGTTGCCTGCAAATTTCCGTTACAGTGCCACATACTGACGAAAATCCCACTTTTCATGCAGTGTTTGGAACAACATGAACTAATGTTACCAAATTGATCACTATTGCAAATAGTTACCAACTCTCTCATGTGGCTCACATCTTTTTTCCCCTCTGACCTGCACTTTCGTAATCAAATTAATTTTTTTGATTACTCTGCACTTCAGCTTTGCCTTCAAATTTAGACCTGGTGTGTAGAATGGTTTTCATAAAAGAAGTAATCTTAAAGTCTTTTAGCAATCCTGCTGTAATCATTGTTGTATTTAATGTAATTCACAATCTCATTTATATTCCCTGTATTACAAATCCTAGAACATAAAATAATTTGACTTATAAAGTCTAAAGATTTTCATAGAGGACAAAAATCATTTGGCATGATGAAGGACGATGGCGCGCAACTGCATGTGTCTGTCAGATCTGAATTGCTTTAAGACGCAATAAACTTGATAAACACCAGTGAGGTAACATTTTTTAAAGCGAATACTCCAAAACTTTAAATGCTAACTTCCAGTGCTGCATTTGAATTCAGGATGCTTCTGGTAATGTGTGTGTGTGTGTGTGTGTTTACATGCTTCTTGGCAGCACACTGAAATGCAAATCACTGTTTGGAAAAAAGAGACACAGCCTCCACAGAAAGCAATGCTTCCTCTCTTTCCCCTCTCATCTGCTGTCAGTGTGAACGGGAGCATACTTTTAAATAATGAAACACACACCCTCTCGCTGTCATAAAGAGAAACACTCACACACAATCTGTCATTTCAGAGGGAGGGAAATATCCCTGAAAATCATCTCTGAGGGAGGTGAAATATTGCTAAATATCACACATACACTCTTCAACACGCTCATACATACACATACACATACCATCTGGTCGGGCTGATGGGTTTGTGTTTGTGACTTTCTATTTCGGGCTCAGTTATGTCTTTTTTAATGTGTATGTAACTGTGTATGTGTGTTTATTGATTTCAGTGAGTTTATTTGTTTATAGTGAGAGATTAGCACAGAGTTTAGCTGCTGATAAGGGCTTTACATTCTAACACATCTTTGGTGTTTATGAAAACAGCATGATGAGGAAAATCTCTGTCTGTTGAAGTTTTAGCTCAAAATACCCCACAGATAATTTTTATAGCATTAAAATGGTCACTTTTTGAGGGTGAGCAAACACGCACCGTTTTTGCGTGTGTCCCTTTAAATGCAAATGAGATGCTGCTCCCTCTAGAAGAGGGCGGCGCTTCAAGAGCTCAGCAGCTCTGATTACCTCACACAGACACACACTGAAAATGTCAGAAACTGTTCAGCCTTTTATGTCCTTTTATGTCGGACAATGATGGAGAGACTCAAGAAGAAGTGACAACATGTAGAATGCAACAGGACGTTTCTGAATGGTTAGTTGATGAATTTATGTAGCTGATGTGGAGTTAACTATCTTCAAGTCATCGATTAGCATTTCCTGTCATGATAATCTATAAATCGCTTGTGTGGGAACTGTTGTAAGATGCCTTCAGAGCCAGAGAATGTATGCTGCATGAAGATAGAACAGGTATAGTTTAGTTTAATTACGGTTATAACTTATGTTGTCATCTTGCTTTTATGACACGCTATTGCATTTGTGTTACGTACTGTATTGCAATAAATGTGAAAAGACGGATGTGACAGCTTGAGCTCCCAAAAGTGCTCTACTACAACAACTCTTCCTCTTCTCAACATGGCCTCACCTAGCCTGACAAGCCAGACCCACATTAAGATGTTTGGTCTGGGAACTCACCATTGGCAGGGCTCAATCCGAGGGGCGGGATAAACAGTTGTCTTTCAAATTCCCTCTGCACGCAATAGGATAGCGCTACAACCAACCAGAGCAACGAAGAAGGTGAAGCGGAGCTAGTTTAAACTTTCGCCATATCCGGTCGGCAAAACTCAGAACACATCTTCCTTTCTTAAGAATGACTTCAGTGCCGCTCTTTGTTCTTTCCTCAAAGAAAAGCTTAAAGGTCCCATGCCATGGCATTTTTCTATTATTTTATAATGTTTCCTGAGGTGTACTTATATAGTTAGTATGATTTTTACGTTAAAAAATGTCATAATTTAAAAATAAAAGGCATTTTTCCTATACTGTTATTACTTCTCTGGCTGAATGTCCTGTTTCAAGGGGCGTGTCTGCTGTGAGACTTCAGTGAAAATGCCCAGTATTGTGATTGGCTGACATCTTTGCATTTGAAATGAGTGTTAGATTATGTTGCGGAGGGGCCGTGGTTTAGTGAGGCACTGCACACACTGACTGCATGCATGAGAGAGAGAGCGAGAGACTGACTGCACTCGTGAACCACAGAGAGCTGGAGGAAGTTTTATTGTACTGAGTTGTTGAGAGCGCTGTGCTGTTAGCGCGAGCTTATTTGTAGCTGAGAGTTCTGAATAAACAATCCCAGTCACGTCGACTCTGTCTTTTTCCACCTTTTTCTACGAACTTTGTAACACATGTAATGTACCATTACAGCCGTCGAGATGAACGAATCGTCAAAGTGTGGATTATAGCATTATTTTATGATCTGTTCCTATCACATGAAAGGCTGCAGTGATGAGCATTGAGTAGACAGACAGTCTGTTGATCGTGTGAATGCAGTGATCTCGTCATTGCAACGCGTTTTCTCTCACAAAATGCTTTCAACACAACATCGACAGGAATACAGTAAGAGCTTTGTGCAGCATAACAGTGTAATTCATTAAAACGGCAGTTTGGGCAAGTGTGCAGATACACTCGCGAGGTGTGATTGACAGATTGATTGCCATTTGCCTCCGGTAACCTGGACTAACCAGAACAGAAACAGACCGCGACCAAAGACAAAACATAATATGCAGATAAGTCCAATAAACATCTATCACCGTAAAATTGAACTCAAGGTTTTCAAAAAAAAAAGGGGTCATGACGAAATCTGGTGGGTACGCGTCCTGTTTGTAAAGCCTGTGCAGACATAAACTGAATCAATTTTCTCAGAATGCTCTGGGCGGGCAAACCAGAGGAGGGGGAGGTAACCTTTCCTGGCATGATGTCATAACAGGAAATTTCCAGATCAGCTCGTCTGAGCTATCATTTTTTCAAAGGCAGAGAAAGACGGCCAGAACTCGGTTTACACCCATCAAAATTTCTAGCCAGTTGGGGACCATATACAGGCTAGGGGATCTCATATTAATGTTACAAAACTGAAATGAATGTTAAAAAACAATGAAAAATTAAATGTTCATGCCATGGGACCTTTAACTCCAAGTCTTCCAGAGTCACGGCCAAAACCGATTCGAAAGACCGCTGTTCACCAGCTTCTTTGTTTACAAGTAGCATGCAATACCGCCGCAACTCTGCCATCATTATGTTAAGCCCGCCCACTGACTCTATACATGATGTGATTGGCCTGACCAGAGTTAGATTTTTCCAGCTTGCAAGCCAACGGAGCGTTGCTAGACTACCCTGGCTGCAAATTATATCTGGCTAATTATAGCCGCTAGGGTGCGTCTAGATTTCTAGGCTAGTCCTCATCCCCTTTGTTGCATGTTCCCGGGGGCAGGATTTATGTACATTTTAGTGTTAATGATGTCACTAACCCGTGAATAAGCTTGTTGTAGTCATTAAAAAGTGATGTCTTTAAAATAACATATCTCCCTTTGCATTGAACTTTGAGCGTCGTAACTTTGCAGATGTTGTTTATGCTCAAACAGCAGCATTACACACTAGCTAAAGTAAAAAAACATGAAATCATAATCAACCACCTCTTTAAAGAAACTAAGGATTCAGCAAAGGATGCATGAAGTTGAACAAAAGTGACAATACATACTTTTATAATGTCACAAAAGATTTAAATTTCAAATAAATTGTTCTTTTGAACTTTCTATTCATTAGTGTCCTTAAAAAAGTATCATGGGTTCAACAAATATATTAAGCAGCACAACTGTTGTCAACATTGATAATAATAAGAAATGTTTCTTTAGCATAAAATCATCATATTAGAATGATTTCTGAAGGATCATGTGACACTGAAGACTGAAGTAATGATGCTAAAAGTTCAGCTTTGCCATCACAGGAATAATACTTCAACAATATAATAGAACAATAATATTTCAGTATTTTACCTGTATTTTAGTTTTATCAAATAATGCAGCTTGGTAAACATAAGAGACTTCAAAAAATATCATACTAACCTTTGTATGTCAGGTGTGTAACATTAGCGCCACATCCACTGAACTTCCATCACTGTGTGCTTGCAGTCTTCCCTGAATACAAAAGCAGAGTATAAAAGCAAAAACGCACACAGCCTTGTGGCGGTAACATTACTACAATAACCTGAGATGATCACAGAGCATTATTTGTCAATGTCCTATGACCTGAATACAAAACTCCCACAGTTCCACTCTTGAATGTGACTGCACTTCCAGTTTGCTATTGTGAATGTATCTCCCTGCATTTTTAATATACATTTCACAGTCACAGTTAAATGATTTACATTTGAAAAGGAAAAAGAGAGATCTCTAGCGCTCACACTGACTGTTTAATGTGGTATACACAAGTAGGACATGTTGCTAAATGTCTTTTGCTGGTTCTTGGAACAACAATCCTCCCCTTACCAGTTGTTAGAAAATGTCAAAATTTGTTACATTAAGAATTATTATTCCCTTTAGTTATCTTTAGTTACCCACTGTCATCTACAGCTGGGGTTTTCAAACTACTTTTAAAACCCCAGTGGGCTGCAAGGAGGTACTGAGGGGTCTTATACTGTATTTAATTAGCAAAAAAATGCAGTTTTGTGATTAATATTATTTAATATTAATATATTTAGTATTGATGTATTATATGAAACTGAGGGTAAAGTAAATAAAAGTTTTGAAACATCACATTTTTTATGTTTTTGAAAGAAGTCTCTTCAGCTTACAAAGGCTGCATTTATTTAATCAGAAATACAGTCAAAATTGTGAAATATTAAAATTTAAAATAATTGTTTTCTATTTTAATAAATGTAAAATTTTATTTATTCCTGTGATGGCAAAGCTAATTTTTCAGCATCATTACTCCAATCTTCAGTGTCACATGATTATTCTAATATGATGATTTGCTAAAACTGCTCAAGAAACATTTATTATTATTATTATTATTAT
The DNA here is from genome assembly GCA_023566225.1 of Romanogobio albipinnatus. Classification (NCBI taxonomy): domain Eukaryota; kingdom Metazoa; phylum Chordata; class Actinopteri; order Cypriniformes; family Gobionidae; genus Romanogobio; species Romanogobio albipinnatus. The sequence continues at coordinate 13,376,293 of CM042256.1, forward strand.
TATTATTATTATTATTATTATTATTATTATTATTATTATTATCATCATCATCAATGTTGAAAACATTCTTTTCTGCTTAACATTTCTGTGGAAACAATGATACCAATCAAACTTTTGTGGTACGATAAAACAAGACAAATTACTACTTTCATTCATCAAAGATGCATTAAATTGATCAAAAGTGACAGTGAAGACATGTATAATGTTACAAAATATTTCTATTTAATAAATGATTTAATACATTTAAAAAATACAACTTGAAATGAACTTTCTATTTATCAAATAATTCTGAAAAGTATCACTATTTCCACAAAAATATTTTGTAAATATTAAAATAGTTTCAACATTGATAATAATAATAATATAAAATGTTTTTTGAGCATAAAATCCTCATATTAGAATGATTTCTGAGTAATGATGCTGAAAATTCAACTTTGACATCACATGAATAAATTACATTTTATATTATATATATATATATATATATATATATATATATATATATATATATATATATATATATATATATATATATATATATATATATATATATATATATATATATATATTAAACAAACAATAAAAGTTTTTAAATAATATTTTACAATATTACTGTTTTTACTGTATTTCTTGATTAAATAATAGCATAAGAGCCTTCTTTCAAAAATATTACAAAAGTTTTAATGTTTACTAACTTTTGACAGATAATGTATAATGCATATATAAATGATTATAATTTGAATGTAATATAATAATTAAATATACATGAATTATATATATGAATAACTTCTCTATTGTTGCTACTCGCTGTCCATTCCCATGTACAAAACAAAATCAAGTGCAACCAAATACTCCAACATTACGTCTACTGACCGACTGATGCAATTTTAATTGGTTTATTTAAAAAAGAAAAAGAAAAAAGTAATTTGAGCAAAATTTGAAGTCTCGACCTCTTGCACTTGATGCCAGTATAGAGTATCGGCTCAGTTCCCTGAGTGCCGTCTGACTGACATGCGGCTACTTTCCATTGCCCATATGCGTCTGAAAGCTGCTTTTCAACGTTTCATTCCACAAAGAGCACTCACTGTAATGTGGCTGTACATGTCAACGCTCAAATGCACTTTATGGTCAAAATGCCCATCTTGGTGAGATATTACTGTAAACACAATCAGTTTTGTCTTGAGTGGATGTAAAGAGGCAGGACAAAAAAAAAAAAAGTCAAAATGTGAAATTTGTGCATTAGGACTTACAGTGTAAATTCAGGCTATTATAACTGTCGCTGTCTGTTTTATACTACTGTACAATAATACTGACAAGAAAAAGAGAAAACTGCTCGTTTTTTTAATTTTAGGATGAACTACCTTTAAGGCTACGCATGATTGAAAGGAATATGTTCCAGGAATAACAAAAAGAATGTTGATCCAGGTCCTACTAGGGTAAACCACGTTGTGTCACTTGTTGCATAAACTCATAGATTGCATGGTGAATGGTTAATTCACATGGCCTTCTGACTGGCATACACATCAACCATGAAGAAAGTTCAGACCTTGCACAACCTTAATTAAAATAAAAAAATAAAAAAAAACACTCCCACATACACAATGAAAACAATCATACACAAGCACACTAAACATCTAGGATGAAAACAAATAAATGTGTTCAATATTCAGCTCACTGCAGTGTTGTCTGACTTTTCACCTGAACTTATATTTTCTCAGCTTATATTTAATAAAACACACAGGTATTCCCCACCACAATGGAAAAGGTGAGGAAGAGAGATCTCCGGTCCCATCAGGGAATGGCTTTACTATATGACTGAATCATGCAGGAGGGACGGAGGGCGACAGACGCTCATACATCTGTCCTGCTCCCTTCAGAAGCAGCAACAACATGAGAGACCTCTGTCCTATGAATTCTACATGAACTCTCTGCCGCATGCTTCTGTTTGGCTGCAGCGCCGAGGCTCAAAGCCCTGTGCTTCTGCAACCGACACACTCTATATGTGACCTCATTCTCACAGCTGATGGTCAGGCATTTGAAGATTCGTTGGAATTATCAATTTTTGGAGTTCATCAATAAATGAATTTCAATGTTTCAATGTTAACCAATCCTAAATATACAACATTCTTGATAAAAAGGTTTTTAAAAATGATTGCATATACAGTGGCCTCCACTAATATTGGTACCCTTGGTAAATAAAGGCCGATGTGAAAATAAATCTGCATTGTTTATCCTTTTGATCTTTTATTAAAAAAAATGTGAACCTTTCATTGAAGTAAAATAATTGGAATTGGGGGGAAACTCTAATTATGAAATAAATATTTTTCTCCAATGCATGTTGGCCACAATTATTAAAATATCTCTGAAGTATATTCCCATTCAGATTTACATATTTTTTAGCACACCAGGGTGACTAGGAGCAAGAAATTGTCCAGCCATGACAGCACATACATCAGCACAAGTTGTTTGGAAGGGTTTCAAGAGAAATCTTCCTCGCTCATCCAAAAAGAAACTCCAGCATATTCAGTTGTCAGACACGACTGGAACTTCTAAAGGGACCTGGTTCTGGTCAGATGAAACAAAAAAAAGACCTTTTTTGGCAGCAAATACACCAGATGGGTTTGGTGCAAACAGGGATAAAAAGTACCCCATGTCCACTGTTAAACCACATGATTTTTTACTGTTTTGCTGGAGGTCCTGGACATCTTGTTCAGATACATGGTATCATGGATTCTAGCAAATACTAGGGGCCTGTACCCTGATGGGAGCTGAACAAACTCAGTGTTAAAGGATTAGTTTCGAGTTGACAAAACCAAACCAATCCAATCCGGCTTGGTTCGGACTATGATGTTAATCATCAGCGTTCTCTGTTTTGATCCTGAGTCCGTGGAGCGCGTGCACATAAAAGTGTGACATCAGTAGTGAACAGCCAATCACATGCCTTTCAACACAGGGAAAGTGTGTTCACTTCTCGCGAGAGAGACAACGTGATTCAAAACTTTTTTTGCCATTTAGAGATTGAAGTAAAGATTTTAAATGCATTTACACAGAAGAAAATACTTTTCCATGAAAGAGGATAAATAAAGAAAATATCTTGCTATCAGTGCAAGTGAAAGTTGTGAAATCAGTTTATATAGTTGATAATTATAAGCTATAAAAAAATTTATAATAATAATAATTATATATATATATATATATATATATATATATATATATATATATATATATATATATATATATATATATATATATATATATATATATATATATATATATATATATATATATATACTCAAACATGTAAAGTCATTTTTAAAGCTTTATCTATTTATTCTACAGCTTGTTGCATATTATCTGTATATATTAATATTCATTTAAACTAAATGCTTAATTATTTATGAGCTAAAATTGCTTGTGTGTAATGAATTAAGGGTATATTAATTATATATCACTATATAGGCTAAATCAATTATAAATTATGGGCGGGTTGAAAACATGCAGAACTAGCTCCTACTACTGGCTGTAGTCTCTAGCCTCTGGCCAAAAAATCCTCAGATGATGCAAAATGACGATATTTGCATCAACGGCGGAATTTTTCCAGAAATAAAATGCATAATTCTCTCGTCTCAGGAGGATATGAGGGGGGAAAGTACCATCATTTGAATATGCTACCGGGTTTCTACTGATACAAAGCTTAATGCTAAATCACTGAAGTAATCCTTTAACTGGCTAGCCAGCAAAACTGGCTTCATGGTACAGGCACCAGACCAAAAAAAAAAAAACAAAAAAAAAATCAAAGCCTGACTGCTTCTGAAATCTTATAATGGGCCATGGTTGGATCTTCCATCAGGACAATGATCCAAAATAAACATCAAAATAGTGTTAATTTCGTCAGCTATTTTTTAAATTTTGTCTCAGTCATTGCTGAAATGCAGCTTACTTGTTTATTGGTGTTTTCAGATCATCCGCACACGTGAGAGAGAGCACGTGGTTGCCAGATTGCAAAATTTAAGTAAAACACCGGATAGACTATAATACATTTTCTTTTAACATAAACACTCTGATTGGGGGAATTTTAATTATTGAACGTTCTAACGCTACTCTCCCCCCGACAAAAACAAAGAGTGATTTTGGTCAAGTGTTTATTTTTTTAACTACATTTTAGTCTTGTCTTTTTTCGTCAACGATATTGCATGTTGAAATAGTCACAGTTGTCGTTTAATAACGTTTGTGTCATCTCGTCATCTTCTCGTCTTAGTCATGGTCGTCAACTAACATTTTTCATCATATTTTCGCTAACAAAATTAACAGTGCATTAAAATTCAACACCAAAATGGATCACTGAGCTTCTGCCATGGCCGTCCCAGTTCCCTGACCTGAACCCTATAGAAAATGAGTGGGGTGAACTGAAGAGAAGAAGCACCAACATGGAGCTGTGAATCTGAAGGATCTGGAGAGATTCTGTATGAAGGAATGGTCTCTGATCTCTTGTTAGGTGTTCTCCAAACTCATCAGGCATTATAGAAGAAGACTCAGAGATGTTATCTTGGGAAAAAGACGTTGCAATAATTGGGTGCCAATGTGAACTAGAGAGAGAGAGAGAGAGAAAAAAAAAAAAGGTTTCCCCCCAACTTTACATTTTTTTACTTTAATGAAAGGTTAGAATTTTGTGCATTTTTTGAATGAAAGATCAAAAGGATAAACGATGCAGATTTATTTTCACAGCTGCCTTTGCTCATATTTACCAAGAGTGCCAACATTTGTGGAGGGCTCTGTATTCACTATATTCTATATGTCTGCATGTTTATGTGCATGCAGGTTGGTGATATTTATTTTTATTCTTTTTTTTCTTGCCTCACATTGAAGTTTTTAGCGGTTCATTCTCATGCATACTTACAGAGGAAGAGTTGATCCAAAAATGGAAATTTTGCCATCATTTACTCCTCAACATGTTGTGACAGCAATTTTTGCACAGACAAGCAACACTCATTGTCTTCAGAAAATGTAAAGAGCTAGTTCTACTAATGGCTTCCACTTCACATTAATGTGTCATAATGTTTCCATTATTCAATTATGATACAGGCAGATCTATTAAGATATCAGCATTTAATTCACTGAACTCGCAGATTTTAGCTTAAGCTTAATAAATCTGTGACTAGATAAGAGTGTAGAAAAAAACACAGAATATAAGCTTTCTGCTCTCTCAAGTCCAACACTCCTGCCTCCATATTCTCATCAATATAATCCTCTTCTCTTCCATCTGAGAGAGAGAGAGAGAGAGAGAGAGAGAGAGAGAGAGAGAGAGAGAGAGAGAGAGAGAGAGAGAGAGAGAGAGAGAGAGAGAGAGAGAGAGAGAGAGAGAGAGAGAGAGAGAGAGAGAGAGAGAGAGAGAGAGAGAGAGAGAGAGAGAGAGAGAGAGAGAGAGAGAGAGAGAGAGAGAGAGGTGATTCTGACTGAGAGTTGGCTGTCTAAATGGCACACATGTGGGGCTTTACACATTTTTGGCAGGTTCAGATAGAGAAGAATGCACAGCTTGCAGTCCAGGTGTGTGTTATAAATTTTGTTCTTTCTTTTTTTTGTACCTCCCACAAAAGAGTGCCAAACTTCTTCACAGATGAAAACCTTTGTAGTCAGAAATGACAACAATTCTCCAATAAACCATGCAAGTCTCAAATATATAGAACAAATCCATCTTGCAGAAGGTTGTTTTATGCAGACAGACATTAATAATAGGAATATGTATCATACCTATTTAATAAAATGACATATATCTCTTACATTGTTTACAGTATGCTGTTTGTATGCTGGAGTTGGTGATCAATGAAATGCACAAATATGGAGTCTGATTAGGGTAAAGGCTTCACTGCCTCATTAGTGGTAAGGGCTGTTGAAGGAACATGCTTGTTAACATGAAAGTGTATTAGTGGTTCACTCTCAAACCAAGTAGCTGGACATCTGCACCATCAAAGGCAATCCACACACGCATATGCAAACAAGGATGTAACCTGTGTACCTGTGCCAAACATGAATGGACCTCAAGGCAAGATCAATGAAATAACTTGTTTGCACTTGCATAAGTGTGTGTGTTTGTTTGTGAGATCTTTAAGGACCCTGTTGGTGAAGGCTGATTTCACCAGTAATGAGTTTGGCTTAGAGAACACACACACACACACACACACACACACACACACACACACACACACACACACACACACACACACACACACACACACACACACACACACACACACACACACACACACACACACACACACACACACACACACACACACACACACACACACACACACACACACACACACACACACACACACACACACACACACACACACACACACACACACACACACACACACACACAGCTTATAACAGCTTAAAACAGCCATTTTGCTTTAAAACTAGAGATATTGGTATTGATTGATAAACTATAATGTCTGGTATGTTTGATTAATGTCAAAGACAACTTTTGACCTGGGTTTACAACAGAATAACCGCATAAAAAAACAAATATCCAAATATCACATTTTTGACTTTGGGGTGCAAAATAAATAAATAATTAAATATCAAAATTAAAAGCTAAATAAATACAACAACAAACTAACTAACTTAATTAAAATAATTAATGATAATTAGATGCCATTAAAAATTAAAATGCAAAGGAATACATATTTATTCTACATTATATCACAAATTATTATCAATACATTAACCAGATATTTTGACATTCCATGCATCATATAGTATATATATATTTAATTATTGCCGCAAGTTCTATCAGTTCTTTGTATCACCTTTCATGTAGCATGTAATATAGTTTGTGACCGTCTGCAAAGTTTCAAAGATCAAATACAATCTTTTTACAGATACAGTCTTTACTGTTAAGTTACTGGTAAGAGATAGCCTGGATGCCAGCCAAACTTAGCCCCGCCCACAACATTTGAGGTCGGGAAGTTCGGGCTGGATTTGATCCGTTGTGGAGCAACGAACCAGAGCTGTTTGGACCAATCAAATTGTCAGGGCGGGCTTTATAGGATGATGGACAGATGATCAACAGTAACATAACCATCCACGTCACCAAAGAGCGCTTGGGTTGAATTCGTTATAATCCTAAACGGAGAACTTGTTCTTATATGCATTCACCTTTACTATTTCTCTCAAAAATGATGATCGTGTTGGTAAGTACTCCGTGTATCCTTAAGTTCTTTTTTACAACACTGGCAAATACCTTTTACATTCATCGTCTTCTTCTACTTCTTCCGTCACTCAACACGTCATTTACTCCATTGCTCTGATTGGTTGTAGATCTCTCCAATTGAGTGCAGAGGCATTTTCTTTCCTGTTTCGGTTGAAACACGCCCCCATAATCACAGCCCAATGGAGCAGTATCAGACTATGCGCTGCTCAAATATGCGCTAGATGATCATCTTTCACCGTTACGCCACATCTTGAGACCCAGCCTTGGGGCTCTGCAGTTGGATACTATATGCGCATCTCATGTTTTTAAGAGCAAAATGCGTTGTTTTTGATCATCCCTTATGCCTTTCACTCAGACGTCAACATTTTTTGTCAAATTGAACAGATAGCGAAACTACAGTGCTTCTCTTCATGCGGGCGAATTAAGACAACAACGCCACGTTTAAAGATAATTTCCGATGGCTGACATCACAGATGTCAGAATGTTGTTGCTTGTGTGAACAGCATATTTATGAATTTAACGGTAAAGTAATTTTGGTAATTTTATGGTAATTTATTGCTGTGTGAAAGGGGCTATTGTCTCCCAAAAGAAAGAACCGATTCTGAACTGCTAAAACTATTTGTCAGAAATTCCAGTCTTACTTCCTGTTACAAACCTACATGGCTAAAAAAAATGGTTTAAGGTTTTGCCTATCCATGAACGACGTCTACTTTGACCCTCAAACACTGTAGTTGTAGCTGAGGCCTGGAAGAGTTTGGTTCAGGTTGAGAAGACTCTGTTGTCTGCACTACCAAAGCAAATCCACTTTGACACACTTCCAAAGGATGAGGACTCGACATTGATATGCTAAATCTGACGCTATCGTTACTGTTCATTAGGGGTGGCACGGTTCACAAAACCCACGGTTCGGTTCGTATCACGGTTTTAGGGTCACGGTTTTCGGTTCTGTACGGTTCTTGTTGTTGTTGTTTTTTTATCGTTAACACTCAATAAATTTACTTCAGCATATGATATATAGCTTAATCATCCACAATTAGGATACAGTATTAAAAAATTGTTATATCATGTAGAAGTTGTTTCTTAACTGGCTGTCTACAGAGTCCGACACATTGGCGTAACATTTTTCATGTTAATCATGTCAATTTTGATCAGAACAATGCACTGTGGCTTTAATGCAGCTGACCTGGTTAACAAATTTCACCATGAAGTGTTCCGTGTGTTTCACAATCACCATATGACATCCAGCGCTGTGAAAAGAAAAAAAAAAAATACACGAAAACACAACACTGCCAGAAGTTTTTGCCCAAACTTCAAAGGCAAGTTTAAATTATTAAAACTAGAAGCATCTTAACTTTTAAATGTTACATTTATCATGTGAACTACTTATATACAGCATGTTATATGCATGTGTGTATGAGACAGAGGGGAACACGGTCGCATTTGCAGCAGATATATGCTGCCCATATGCATGAGACAGACAGGGGTTGGAGGAGAATACCAGAAAATGTGACAGAATGGACAATATTTGTCTGTATTTGCAATACACAAGCCACGGTTTAGCTGCGTGAGACAAACAATGCCAGTGTGTGAATGCATGCGCATACGCACTGCATCTGCCCTGCCAGCTATACGTCGCTGGCGCATCCTCCAACTCCGGGCAGCCTTCCTTATCTCTCACACTTGCATTTCTACACGTGACGTGACCTGCAGCACTCCACTTTTACTTTATTTTACTGTATGCCCACACACACGCCTCTTATTTCGCGCGAAAAGGACACCCACTGTCTGAGGTAACATACGGGCACGAGGATACATTGCGCATGCATCGAAACCGTGCGGCGCACACGCTCCGAACCGAGACAAGCGAACCGAACGGTTCGTTTTTTTTTCATGTACTGTGCCACCCCTACTGTTCATATCACTGTGTATCAAGCGCTGAGGAAACCTCCAGAACTGAAATTCAGATATGGATATGGGCGTTTCATATCTGACACGCACTATAAGCAGTCGACCAATCACAACCGACTGGGTCATCTGACTCAGAGTAGAGTAGACTCTCAGAAAGGAGGGGTTTAGAGGGACTGAATCCTTTACCAAAGCATTTTAGACGCTGTAAGAAAAGAGGTGACACTGCAATTTTATATTATGAGAAATGTTTAATGTTTACCTTGGATGCATGTAAAACTTTTGTTGAATATCTCCAAACCTAGCATTAAAATAGCATAAAAGGAGCGCTTTAAACTTTTGTCAACTTAGTTGCCTGCAGCAGTCACTGTCGCTCATGTTGCCAGAAATTGCCAATGCTCATTGAAAATTGACTTTTGGTTGCTGGGCCTTTACTTTTAGATTTCAAGCTTTGATGCCTGGCAATTGTAATAAAAAGCTTTCAACAGTACTCACAATGGCGCTGAAAGCGATTTTGAAAAGATTTTATTCCACAGTTTGGAACACCACGACAATGTGAAAGCAGATTAGCGACGACAGAGGTGCCATTGAATTAGAGGATATTATAAAAACATAAGCACAGGCTTTACACATACAGTATTTGACTTGGTATAACCAGCTTGTTTGAACAGAGCTAAACATACTTAAAAAAGTGAGAAATATAAAAATAACTAATTTCTCTTATGTATTCCTTCTGTTCACAAAAAAAAAAAAAAAGAGGACTGTAGGCCTACGGACGATCAATTTCAGCCATGATGATGCTTCATTTGCCATTCACATTACTGCAGCTCAACGTTTCTTAAACCACTTAACTGCTGCACCTTTTATAGGCTTGGATGATTGTTTCTGAATAGTTCTGACATGTTTTTGGTCCTTGTCCACAAGAAGGTTACACACCAAGATGAAGAACAGACAAAATATTAGAAATGATCTGCACCACCTCCACTGTCAGCTAAACCTTATTGCTCCTTTTTACACTCAAGAGCACACAAATGTGTACGTTTTTAATTAAAAACATAATTAAAAGCTCTCAGGATTTTCAAAATCAAGGTTACTGAGGGGGCAGCCGAAGCTGTGCGGCTGAAAGAACAGTTTCTTTAAGCTTTGAGTTTTATTTTTCATTGAAAAATCTTTTCCGCCTCTAGTTGGAAAAATAATTACTTTGTGTGAAGAGTGGCAAGTGTCAAGAGCTTGTTTTGATGCAACGCTTCTGAAGGAAACTTCCACATTTGTGCAGCCATTTCAGAAGATTTATGCACATATGGTACACATGAACAAACATACACATTTCATACAGCAGTAAAAGTCAGAAGTGTTTGAAGGTGCAGCTTTTTGATCGGGCGACAGGATGAGAAGATAAAGACAAAGCCATTTTCTTAGAGACACACACGGAGAGAATTGAAAGACAGTCAGATCCAGAAACGTTCTTTCTTTTCTGTGTTCTTAAAGATGGCACGCAGCTACTGTATGTCAGCTCAAACCTGTTGGAAAACAGTCATTATTTTTGCAATTCGGTTGGCAAAGCACACAAAATATACAGCAGTGGAAAGCTGAGAAGGCGGCATAATAAAGATTTGTTGTTTTTTGTTGCTCTTTTGGATGTGTTGTTCATCCGAATAGACTTTTTTGATGGTGAAAAAGCCAATCAGCCCATTTTCAGTCAGTTTCCAGTGCATTTCATTATGCACTTTTTTCATATCATTGTTGCTGTTAATTATAGTGTCTAAAGAACAAAGCACTTAAAAGTTGAACTGCGAGTCTGTTTATCTTGAAATGTTTACATAAACTCACAGTACTCGAGTGTTATAATTTGTCTTGGTAGAAACTGAATTGATGTGTAATGGTGTATGACACTTCAGAATGATATTAAAACTCATTTAATTTTACAACAGATGCAATGAAGCCATATGTCACTAAGTCAAAATCAAAGTGATTGCATCTCGAATGCATTTTAGTATTTAATTCAGTCACGCAGTAACTAGCCTTTCATACACACATAACATTTTAGACACATATATACACATACATAGCTGTGAAGTATTTCATTTTACAGTGTGGTCAGTTGGTTTCTTTGGTAAAAACTGTACATGAACACCCTCTGATGTCGTGTTTACCATTGGGAAGTTCGGGAATAGTTTTGATACCCAAATTCCCGAGATGAGCAGGCCATAAACTTTAAACATGGTGGAGGGAAAAACAACTGCAGTGACTGGCATGGTTTATTAGTTTGTTTTCCCACAACGGCTAGTGTCGTCTTATCATTAATGTAGTATATGCACACATATGAATAATAATTTGAAGTGCATTGTATGTTTTATACACAGTGTATTTGGCTGAAATTCCAGAATCTTGATAGATTCTGGAATTTCAGTCAAATACATGCTATTTGGTGGATGTTAATATGGTTGTCATTGAATGTGATATATCATTTTGGCTTTAAAGGGATAGTTCACCCAAAGACGAAATGTTTATGTTTATCTGCTTACCCCCAGGGCATCCAAGATATAGGTGTCTTTGTTTCTTCAGTAGAACACAAATTAAGATTTTTAACTCCAACTGTTGCAGTGTGATAGTTGTATAATGTCAATGGGGATATTTTAGAGTATGAGAGCAATGAGAGTCAAAAAACATAGACATACAAATCCTTATTAAACCATGCGGCTCGTGGTGACACATTGATGTCTTAACACACAAAACGATCGGTTTCTGCGAGAAACTAAACAGTATTTATGTTATTTTTTTACCTCTTATCAGATGAATGTCATCTAATTTTCCCAGCGCCATAACTTCCAAGGAATAAGGTCAAAATACTGGCGTGATCAAAGATATATATATATATACGTAGATTCCTCATTCGACCGATCCGCGCATGCACTAATGAGGAATCTATGTATATTTCTATAATCGCGCCGGTATTTTGCATGTATTTTGAACTTTTAACGTTTAACAAGACTTTTTATTTATTTATTTTATTATGCAAACAGAGGAGTACAATATTTACAAATGAGAAATTAGATGAAAATTACATAGACCAACAAAACATACATTATGGTCAGTACGATTTGGGTATATATGTGTGTGTGCGTGCGTGTGTGCGTGTGTGTGTATGTGTGTGTGTTTGTGTGTGTGTGTGTGTGTGTGTGTGTGTGTAACTAAGTGTAACTGGGTGGGGGAATGGAAAAATATTTGATTAAAGGAGCATGTAGGGAAGTACAACAGACATAACCAGAGTAACAAATAAATAAATAAATAATAATAATTTTAAATGACAATAATAATGATGAAGATAGTAATAGTATCCCCCCCAAAAAAGGAAAATGGGGTATGAGGAAGGTGACAACAGCAAAAGTAATAGCAATATTAATAATAATAGTAATGATAATAACAACAATAATAATAATGATAAATCAAATTAATAAGAAATTATAAATAGTAATAATAGTATTAGCAGTAGTAGTAATGATAAACATATGAACAAATAATACTCATTTCATCCGGAATGAGGGGGAGGTTAAAGGATCAGGAAGAGGACAAAAAAATGAATATATTGAATATATTTTGAGACAAAGGTCTTGTTAATGATTTTCCGTTTTGTTCAAGGCAACTAAAGCAACAGTTTTTCAATAACAGAAGAATATGTAAAGTATGGTATTTGGGGTAAAAGGCACCATATTTAACATGATAATAAACAGCATCTTAATTAAACATCTGTTGACATGACATGATGAGATTCAGATGGGAAATATCATATATCAAGATGGGTGTCCACCTTAGAGATCACCATATTTATAATGAAACCATCAGATTTAAAAATATGATAATAATCATCATATTTGCACAAATATTTGTATTTGTTAGTATGGTAAAACTTTATTAATTATTATTGGATCTCATGCAATGCTTTCAGAATCTTTACTTTTAAAAAACATCTGTATTTTTTAAATATATTTGTATATTAACATATTTTAATATTTATGAACAATAATGAATTATTTTATTTATCAAAATAAGTATAGTACATAATACAAACTTTGCTAAAGAGATTTGTTTTGAACAAGTATTAACTTTTAGCATTTTTTCTTAGGGTGTGCCTTTAGCCCCAGCATTGTACCCTATGATACAACTCATTTACAAGTATGTTGCCTTTTTAAATTGTGTATCCTATTAACATATTCTTAATAAAATATCATAAATATGATGCATGTTATATATACTAGTATTAACTCGAATTAAGACAATTGATTATAATGGGAAATATACTTTATAGGAGTTCAAGTGTGACAAACTGTCTACGAAATATTCTGTATGATGATTTACCCACTGACTTGCTGGAGAATCCATTGAATCCATATTTGCAAAGTTGATTGGGCTTTAGCCTCCATTTTTGAGTCCATTGGTCTTTTTTGTGATGTCATTGTTTTTTGTCAACAAAGTGTGCTGATAACAGCACATTTGGTGTTGTTTATATTAGATCAGAACAGGTAGGGCCTACAGTAATTTTATTAGAGAATTAATTATCTTCCAAGAACGCGAATAAGTTGTCAGCACTAATAGAATACTAGGAGCAAAACATTACCGACAGAAATATTAAAACAAGCTACCAAAGTACTAATTCCAGCGATAAACCACTGTCTGTAATGTGGATTGTAGTTTGCAATTTACCTGTTAATGGGACGAAAACATTACGGAACTGTCGTCTCCACAGAGAGCGGGCACAGACTGTGAACTATTCTGCGGAGCGAGCGGGAAAACACGCAGCGGATTGGCGAATTTTTAGCGGAACAGAACACATTTATGGCAATACTCTGGGGGTGAGAGAGGGAAGGGGGGCAAGAGGGGCACCTCAGCTGATGAGGGCAGAGGGGCAGACTGGGCCACCCCCCTGTGCACGGCCCTGCCCACGCCTCACTTACTCTATATGTGTGCCCTTTTTTTTTTTTTTTTTGCTTTAAACCTTGTTTTATGCTCCAAATGAATGTGTATGTGCACCTCATCTAATATGTATAGCATTAAAACAGCAAGACAAGTGCTGTGCCAGCCGGAGACAAGAAATCCCAGGCAGAAGTACAAGCTGGAGGGTGAAAACCCAAGGCCCCCTGCCCCACATCACACCCACCTACAACTAATCAGAACTGCACATGGCCGGGACTAGTATGCCATAACCGATCAGGGTCCGGAAGAAGCGAAAAAGAGAAAGAGAAATTTAAATATAATTTTATAGGCATTTTATTTATATTTGATGTTAGTCTGTGTTGCTAACTCTTCCTGATCCCCCTCCCCTCAATCATGTGTGATAATTGATGGTGTATCATTGAGGATGGCTTCAGACAAAGAAGGTCAGTGGATTCATGACTGTTGGAAGTTAAAGAGAGATGACCAAGAAGGGTGTAATTCTGAAGTATTATTTTGAGTGGAGCTAGTCAAGTTTTCCATGGAGATGTACTCTATTAGTACATTTTTCCAAGTTGTAATGTGTATGGAGTTCCTTGATTTCCAGTTCATGAGGATAGTTTTCTTGGCGATAGTTAGAGCCACTAGGAGTAACTTTAACAAGACTTTAATAAATAATAATGCAGCAGCCCCTCATGGATGACTGCCGCACACACACATAACAAAACGTAAACAACCTCAACCTCTCCCTCAACGTCAGCAAGACCAAGGAGCTGGTGGTCGACTTCAGGAGGAATGAGAGAGAACACCGCCCCATCACCATCAATGGAGCACCGGTGGAGAGAGTCAGCAGCTTCAAGTTCCTCGGTGTCCACATCACAGAGGAACTCTCATGGTCCGTCCACACCGAGGCCGTTGTGAAGAAGGCTCACCAGCGCCTTTTCTTCCTGCGACGGCTGAGGAGGTTTGGAATGAACCGCCACATCCTCACACGCTTCTACAGCAGCACCAAAGAGAGCCTGCTGACCGGCTGCATCACCACCTGGTACGGCAACAGTACCGCCCGCAGCCGCAAAGCCCTGCAAAGGGTAGTGCGCACGGCCAGCTGCATCATCGGAGGTGAGCTTCCCTCCCTCCAGGACATTTACGCCAGGCGGTGTGTGAAGAGAGCTCAGAGGATCATCAGAGACTCTAGCCACCCGAACCATGGGCTGCTCTCACTGCTGCCATCAGGCAGACGGTACCGCAGCATCAGAACACGCACCAGCTGACTCCAGAACAGCTTCTTCACACAAGCAATTAGACTCCTTAACTATTGATCTATCAGGATCATAACACACACTGGACAGAATATCACTCAGCACAACCCACTGTAGATACACACACATTATATACACATTTATTTATCATTTATTATTTATCATTTATCATATTGTACATTGGATCTCTACTGTGAATAATATTGTATACTGTACATTGTATATTATTATTATTATAGCTTAATGTATACTGTTTAATGTATGTTTAGTGTATATTGTTTAAAGTATATGTCTATTGTAAGTATGTGTATATTGTTTAAAGCTGTGAGAACTACACTCACATTGTGTAAATTATTTATTGTTATTGTAGAGTTTACTGTGCTGTGAGTAATTGTGGGCACATCAGATGTGTAATCTGATTGCTTTAATTGTTGTACATTGTTGTACTATGTTACTCGGAACTGCACCTAAGAATTTCACCTGCTGTTGCACTTGTGTATATGGCTGTGTGACAATAAAGTGATTTGATTTGATTTGATTTGATTTGACAAAACAACGTAAAGTCCAGGCCTGGTCCTTCACTGTCGTTGCTCCTCCTTTTATGCGACCAAGCTCCTCCTTAAGACAGTCTTACAGTCCCTCAGTCTTGCCCTCCTTGTGCAAGGTGTCAATGGTCGTCTTTTGGACAACTGTCAAATCAGCAGTCTTCCCCATGATTGTGAAGCCTACAGAACTAGACTGAGAGACCATTAAAGGCCTTTGCAGGTGTTTTGAGTTAATTAGCTGATTAGAGTGTGGCACCAGGTGTCTTCAATATTGAACATTTTCACAATATTCTAATTTTCTGAGATACTGAATTTGGGATTTTCCTTAGTTGTCTGTTATAATCATCAAAATTAAAAGAAATAAACGTTTGAAATATATCAGTCTGTGTGTAATGAATGAATATAATATGCAAGCTTCTCTTTTTGAATGGAATTAGTGAAATAAATCAACTTTTTGACGATATTCTAATTATATGACCAGCATCTGTATATATATATATATATATATATATATATATATATAATATATATATATATATATATATATATATATATATACCCAGAGACGGCGGTATGTGTGTGTGCGCATCAGATGCGAGCGCGAAATCTGCGGGAATTAGTAGAATTAACGTTATGTTCAATCCCGCAGGAAATTCAGACCGGTCACTCCAATACTAACAAAAGTCCAGCAGAACATGCGTTTGCAATGTTCAGGGGATTAAACGGACTGAATGAGAGGAGGCGGGTGCGTGTCAACTCACTGTCGGTCGGAGAGGAGAGGAGAGCGCAGCTGATATCGATATTGTAGAAAACGAGTAGCGTATAGTTTCAGATATTTCAGTATCGATACATAGAGAAATATGGATATTTTTGACAACACTAGTAGGCATACACACAGGTTCGAAGACTCGTTCTCTCGCCCCCTACAGTGCAATTCGGTTAGGTGTACATCCGCGCTAAAATATCAAGGTGAAAGTCATCATAGCTTGCGTAGTATAGACCCAACTTTGAGCATAGATTAACAGCAATATTTTTTTTATCGCCCGATAAGAGTCTCACGTTAACTCAGCACGTTAACGCCGATAACGGCCAACCATTGCACTCGTGCCTTGCGTCTTTTGCATCTAAAAATGAACATCCACTAACACTAACATTTGACAGCAAGAAAGTTTCTGCATTTGGAACATTACTTTATAATTTGCTTTCTTTAAGTCAAAAATACCTTTCTTTAAGTCTTTCTTTAAAGCTTTCTTTAAGTCAAAAATCCTGCTTCAGATTGCTTGCCACAATATCCATAACAAATGAGCACACACACACCTACACAGCTGAATCACTTATTTAGGATTTCATTTCCTTCACGGAAACAGTCAGAGGGTAAAACCTTCTGCATCCCCAATTCCATCATGAAAAAAAAAACTACAAACGAAGAGAGAAATAAAGCGAACAAGAGTGCGGCAGACTTCATACCTCTGTTTCCTGTTAATCAACTCAATGATCAATGGAACTCGTCTCTTCTCCAATACCAGCTCTCACAGCTCTCACATAGCTCCTTTCTTTTATTTCCCTCTTTCAATCTCTTTCAATAGAGTAATTTCACATCCTCTCTTGGTTAAAATGCATACACACACACACATTCTCTCCATCTCCTGCTGTCTCTCACGGCTGGTTCTTTCAGATTCGAAACCTGTAGCTATGCATGATTGATTGAAATGAACAAGACAGAGCGTGTACGCGTTCATGTGAGAAAAAGCATTGTTTTTGTACATGTAAATCACTGCCTCAGCATATATATGCAGCTTACAGGTCTTTAAAGGGAGAGTAGCATATACGTAGGTGTATCTGTTTGTGCACGTCCGTGCGCTTGTATGTGTGATGTTGAAAGCAGTTTGAAGTCGACACGACTTCAATGTTTTTTTCCCACAGCAGCTCTTCACAGCTGATGGAACGACACGATGAGACCGTCACTCTGACAGGCCGACCAATCAAAGCTCTTGTTTCAATGCCACCTGCTTCAGATTCGTACTTGCTAGCACTTCTCTATTTTTTTTCCATGGAAAATATCAATATTTCATTCTCATTCATACATATACATGAATTTTATTCACGCAACCTGTTCAGGTGTTCTTTGATCCATTTGGCTCTAAGCCCTGTAAGGCTTTTCCTCTGAGCCTTTGACAACATGCTATAAGTGATGCTAATTCCTTTAGCAGCGGTGTATAATTGAATTGAATCATATTTAATATCCCCATTAGACCTCAATGGTCATCACATCTACAGTAGAAGATTTTCGCACACATCTTGTGGAGTTGACTGCACTCCAATTACCGCGGTCTGTGTTCTGCTTGGTCTGAAGGTGCTGCCATGCTGAGATTGTGGAGAACATTGCAGGGTACCTCGAAGTCTCATTAAAAGCACCTCACTGCAGATCCAGAAATAGACTGTCATTACTTCTATAATGCCAGTGCTACATGTAAAATCTATACACATAGATTGTGATATGAATTGAAATCTTCTGTTTAAGAGGGGTTTTTTTTCTGTATGATGGACAAAAAAAGACCCCTAAGCCACATAAAAATGCAATAATTACTTTTTATTATATAACAAAATATCAAACAAAGTGGTATTTTTGACTTAACGAAAGCAAATTATAAAGTAATGTTCCAAATGCAGAAACTTTCTTGCTGTCAAATGTTAGTGTTAGTGGATGTTCATTTTTAGATGCAAAAGACGCAAGGTACGAGTGCAATGATTGGCCGTTATTGGCGTTAACGTGCTGAGTTAACGTGAGACTCTTATCGGGCGATAAAAAAAATATCACCGTTAATCTATGCTCAAAGTTGGGTCTATACTACGCAAGCTATGATGACTTTCACCTTGATATTTTAGCGGGGATGTACACCTAGCCGAATTGCACTGTAGGGGGCGAGAGAACGAGTCTTCGAACCTGTGTGTATGCCTACTAGTGTTGTCAAAAATATCCATGTTTCGCTATGTATCGATACTGAAATATCTGAAACTATACGATACTCGTTTTCTACAATATCGATATCAGCTGCGCTCTCCTCTCCTCTCCGACCGACAGTGAGTTGACACGCACCCGCCTCCTCTCATTCAGTCCGTTTAATCCCCTGAACACTGCAAACGCGTGTTCTGCTGGACTTTTGTTTCTCACTCTTGAACAACAGACAGCGTCAGAAGCGTCTTGCCTGTGCTAAAGACAAAAGGGAAAATAAGTGGTCCAAAGTTAGGTTCTCTGATGAAAGTAAATTTTGCATTTCCTTTGGAAATCAGGGTCCCAGAGTCTGGAGGAAGAGAGGAGAGGCACACAATCCCTGTTGCTTGATGTCCAGTGTAAAGTTTCCACAGTCAGTGATGGTTTGGGGTGCCATGTCATCTGCTGGTGTTGGTCCGCTGTGTTTTCTGAGGTCCAAGGTCAACGCAGCCGTATACCAGGAAGTTATAGAGCACTTCATGCTTCCTGCTGCAGACCAACTTTATGGAGATGCAGATTTCATTTTCCAACAGAACTTGGCACCTGCACACAGTGCCAAAGAAACCAGTACCTGGTTTAAGGACCATGGTATCCCTGTTCTTAATTGGCCAGCAAACTCGCCTGACCTTAACCCCATAGAAAATCTATGGGGTATTGTGAAGAGGAAGATGCGATATGCCAGACCCAGCAATGCAGAAGAGCTGAAGGCCACTATCAGAGCTGGGCTCTAATAACACATGAGCAGTGCCACAGACTGATCAACTCCATGCCACACCGCATTGCTGCAGTAATTCAGGCAAAAGGAGTCCCAACTAAGTATTGAGTGCTTTACATGCTCATATATATATATATATATATATATATATATATATATATATATATATATATATATATATATAATTTGTGCTGTGAATCAATTTCGACAGAAAGTTTTTCTGTGTGACATGGTGCATTATCCTGCTGGAAGTAGCCATCAGAGGATGGGTACATGGTGGTCATAAAGGGATGGACATGATCAGAAACAATGCTCAGGTAGGCCATGGCATTTAAACGATGCCCAATTGGCACTGAGGGGCCTAAAGTTTGCCAAGAACACATCCCCCAGACCATTACACCACCACCACCAGCCTGCACAGTGGTAACAAGGCATGATGGATCCATGTTCTCATTCTGTTTACGCCAAATTCTGACTCTACCATCTGAATGTCTCTACAGAAATCGAGACTCATCAGACCAGGCAACATTTTTCCAGTCTTCATCTGTCCAATTTTGGTGAGCTCGTGCAAATTGTAGCCTCTTTTTCCTATTTGTAGTGGAGATGAGGGGTACCCGGTGGGGTCTTCTGCTGTTGTAGCCCATCCGCCTCAAGGTTGTGCGTGTTGTGGCTTCACAAATGCTTTGCTGCATACCTCAGTTGTAACGAATGGTTTTTTCAGTCAAAGTTGCTTTCTATCAGCTTGAATCAGTCGGCCCATTCTCCTCTGACCTCTAGCATCAACAAGACATTTTTGCCCACAGGACTGCCGCATACTGGATGTTTTTCCCTTTTCACACCATTCTTTGTAAACCCTAGAAATGGTTGTGCGTGAAAATCCCAGTAACTGAGCAGATTGTGAAATACTCAGACCGGCCCGTCTGGCACCAACAATCATGCCACGCTCAAAATTGCTTAAATCACCTTTCGTTCTCATTCTGACATTCAGTTTGGAGTTCAGGAGATTGTCTTGACCAGGACCACACTCCTAAATGCATTGAAGCAACTGCCATGTGATTGGTTGATTAGATAATTATATTAATGAGAAATTGAACAGGTGTTCCTAATAATCCTTTAGGTATATATATATATATATATATATATATATATATATATATATATATATATATATATATATATATATATATATATATATATATATATATATAGGCTATATATATATATGCACTAATATGGAGTTAGCTCACCCTTTGCAGCTATAATGGTGCGTTCACACTAGACACGAATGAAGCGTTTCGGGTGATTTACATGTTAAGTCAATGCAAAGACGCAAATAGACATTCTGCGGTGCAATTCACGCAAATTGAGCATTTGACCCGTGATTCGCGCGAGTTGAAAAATCTGAACTTTGGCGGATATTCGCGCCGCATTAACCAATCAGGAGCTTGCTCTAGTAATGACAACAACGAGGACAAAATCATATGTGGATACCCGGAGCTGTACGTACTTTATAGAAACATGAATAAAAAGGATCTTGCTTGGAAGAAAGTGAGTGAGGAGGTCGGACAATCAGGTAAGTTGTAAAAAACACTCTTTACTCAATTTGAGCTATACGTAGGGTTATTTCAGGGTGATTGGGACACCTTTTGCCATTGAGATGACTTGGAAAAAGTGTTCCAATCACCCTGAATTCACCCTATAGACTACAAGCTAGTTAAAGCCGGCACATTGAGCTTATTCGCCATATTTTAAAACAATCCATGTCAGGCATTTCGCAACGAGACGAGCCGGCTAGCAGTCTGTTGTGTAGTGAATGTCAAACGCGAATGAAGCGAATTTCATGTGCGAATGAAGCGAGTAAACTCAAAATGTTCAAACTACGCGCAATTTGTTCACTTCATTCGTGTCTGCTGTGAGTGCACCATAACAGCTTCAACTCTTCTGGGAAGTCTTTCCACAAGCACATTTGTTTCAGATCGGTAGGTTTATAATTTTTTAACGTTTTTTTAAAGAATTTATTTGATCCAAAATGCAGCAAAACCAGTAATATTGCTCAAGAATCACTGCTAAATTCTACAAAAAGTGTAGTTAGATATGATAAAATCTCCAGCAGCATTTGCTTTGACATTTTGTCATCTAATAAAATGAAAATCATTCATTTTTCAGTGCATTTTGAGAGTCCTGAAGTGTCCAAATACTTTTGGGAAAACTCTTTGCTCTCTGTCCACATCGTCTCAGTTACATGCCACTCAACACATCAGTAAACTTCTTTGTGACAACTGCGATTACATCACAGCTCTTCAGCCATACATAGCATCTTCGGTTTAACCCTGTCACATTACAGAGGTCAAAGAGCATATCAGTCAAACCCTTGCGTCTGCTAACACCTCATGACAGCACGCATCCACACAAAGTTCTGTTTTTATGCCATACTTGCTCACACAAACAAGTGTAAGCACACACACACACTTTGAGAACCGCGAACACCATCAATCACCTCGTATCAGTCATCAATCACGCTTGGCGGGAGACGTCCCTTTCAGACCAGTCTCCGTGGTTACGGTGAGGCGTTATGCCTCTGTGTTCCGGCTGATGGGCGGCCTAGGGAGACTTGTAGCTGTGCCTGTAAGTGTGTTCTTTTGTGCGTCCAAACCTGTGTGTGTGTGCCTTCTTTCCTCTATCCCATGGTCCTCTTTCTCAACATCTATTCCCTGCAGTCCACATCTAACTGTCACTCACAGTAAATGCACATCCATGTTTTAATCAAACACAGGCATGTTTTTAACGGCCTAGTCCTAGAACAAACAACTCAAGCTCAAACACACTTCGTAAATCCGATGAGACTGGTGATTCTCCACCAGCAGTCGTGTGTGTGTGTGTGTGTGTGTGTGTGTGTGTGTGTGTCCAGGGGGATTGTGTGGCCCGATAACACAATTAAATGATTAAATGTCACTGATAGCTTGAAGGGCTTGTGCTTTACATGCTACATTAATGCAGACATTGTCTCCATAACAAGTTTATATACGTAAATATTCATTAGGAACAGCTGTTCGACATTATTTGCAAGATCTTCCTTTGAGCCATAAACATTATTAATGTTAAAAATGTTGGGAATTATAAAACTATCCATTGATGTGTTGTCATTTCTTTTAACATGCTGTAAAGGACAAAACGTTCCGATTGGATGGTGTGGAGGGGTATATAAAATTCAGGCAGTTGTCCAATTTAATTAAGATGTCTTGTGTGTGTCTATGAGGATTATATTAACCCTCATGTTCTGTCTGTGGTCTGAAAGAACCCAAGGCCATTTTAATAGCTGAAAAATATACTCAGCATTAATGCATCTGCTTTATACTTTGTGGGCTTTATGATCTTACGAGAATTATAAATACATTTTTAAAGAGTACCAATAATGACCTTTTACAAAGTCTTGATTTCGTTTTTGTGGTCTATTAGAAAAGGTTTTCATGCTTGAATGATATTTTCACATATTTTACTTTGTTGAAGCCCCTTTCTTCCCAGTCTGCCAGTAACATTCTGGGGTGCATTTTCCACACCATGTTGTAACTCGCTGCTTAACGTCTCGGTTACGTATGGTAACCCTCGTTCCCTGAAGGAGGGAATGGAGACGTACGTCGGACATCACCGACGAATTGGGATCACTTCAATGGGCCCCTATCAGCTTCGAGATATAGAGAACAGGCCAATGGGCCATTGGCGTGCGAGATTTGCATCTCACGCTCCGCACCGCACCGCGGGTATAAACAGAAAGCGAGAGCGAATGCACGCTGTTTTTCACTGAGGAGCCGAACTTAGAACTTCGGCCATGCAGTGATGGTACAGCAACTGTGGCTTCAGGGAACGAGGGTTACCATACGTAACCGAGACGTTCCCTTTCAGTCGGTCACGTTCGACGTATGTCGGACGTCACCGACAAATTGGGATCCCTTTGGAAAACGCCACAGTTACTACCACTTCCAGCGCCCAGTGATGAGCCCCTCAGACCCCGTCTGTTAGCGGGCGGGGAAAATCACGCAGGGAGAGTCAAAAAGCTGCTGTTCCGCAAGACCCATTCAGCTGACTTTATTGGATAACGCTGGGAAAGCGTGCCCGTGCTGGCCGCTGCGGAAGCCACATCATGCCCAGAGGGAGTTACCATGTGGAGATTACACGTATGGGCTGGCCGTGGGCAGCACAACATACGGAAGTCCCAGGGGTGGCCCCGGCCAATTAAAGGCAGGGAACAACACCTTCCTGAGACGGCAGAGCAGACTCTGCCGAGGGAAAGACACGGGCTCGCCGTAGGGAGCCATACCGTGGAAGAATACACACATGGGACCGCCGTGGGGGTCACAACATATGGAACCCAGCCTAACACCCGTTCCACCAATGCATACAAGTGTTAGACCTGGCGTCGGACTCTCCTCCACATCCAACTGCCGCGGGTAACGGAGGACTCAACAGGGTTCGCCATTCTGGGGAACTCAACTGGAGCAGTTAGCGCACACATCCGTCCCTTAAGTAGGGGAATGCCGCAGCAAGCCGACACAAGAACGGGCACTCCAGTGTTACTGACTATGGGAAGTGACCACACAGGAAGATACCGGCTCTACACAAAGGCTATAGAATCTAGCGAACGTGTTAGGTGTCGCCCAGCCCGCAGCTCTGCAAATATCTGTCAGCGAGGCGCCGCGAGCCAGCGCCCAGGAAGAAGCAACACCCCTGGTGGAGTGGGCTTTTAAAACCGAGCGGGCAGGGCACGTCTTGGGATTCATACGCCAAGACGATGGCATCCACTATCCAGTGGGCCATCCTCTGCTTGGAGACAGCCTTTCCCTTCTGCTGTCCTCCGTAACAGACGAAGAGCTGCTCTGAGGTCCTGAAGCTTTGCGTTCTGTCCACGTAAGTCCGGAGAGCACGAACGGGACAGAGAAAAGCTAGGGCTGGGTCTGCCTCCTCTGAAGGCAGCGCTTGCAGGTTCACCACTTGGTCCCGGAAGGGAGTAATGGGAACCTTGGGCACATATCCAGGCCGGGGTCTCATGATCACATGAGAGTTACCAGGCCTGAATTCCAGGCATGATTCGTCGACCGAAAATGCCTGCAGGTCCCCTACCCTCTTGATAGAGGCCAATGCAGTCAGGAGAACTGTCTTCAACGACAGAACTTATAACTCTGCTGACTGCAAAGGCTCAAAGGGCGCTCTCTGCAGTGCGGTCCCAAGAGGGTATAGAGGGAGGGCAAGGTGGATTTAGTCTCCTTGCCCCCCTCAGGAACCTGACGATCAGATCGTGCTTACCTAAGGACTTTCCATCTACTAGATCATGATTAGCAGCGATAGCGGCAACATAGACTTTGAGGGTGGAGGGAGACAGCCTTCGCTCCAACCCATCTTGTAGGAAGGAAAGCACGGAACTGATCGAACACCTTCGGGGGTCTTCTCGGCGAGAAGAGCACTAATCGACGAACAGGTTCCACTTCAACGCATAGAGGCGCCTCATAGAGGGGGCTCTGGCGGAAGTGATGGTGTCAACTACCGCTTGTGGTAGGTCACCTAGAACCTCCACGTCCCGTCCAGGGACCAAACATGGAGTTTTCAGAGGTCCAGACGCGGGTACCAAGGGTGCCGCGTCTCTGAGTCAGGAGGTCCTTCCTCAGAGGAATGGGCCCAGGAGGTGCTGTAGCGAGAAGCACTAGTTTCGGGAACCAAGTCCGGTTGGGCCAATACGGAGCGACCAACAGGACTGGCTCCTCATCCTCCCTGACCATGCACAGTGTCTGTGTGAGAAGGCTCACTGGGGGAAACGCATATTTGCGTAGGCCCCGGGGCCGGCTGTGTGCCAGGGCATCCGAGCCGAGGGTCCCCTCGGTCAGGGAATAGAACCACTGGCAATGGGTCATGTCTGGGGTGAAAAGTCATGTCCGGGGTGAAAATACAGAGAAAAGAGATCCTCTGTGTGGCACAGAGTTTGCTCTTCTCCCAGTTGACCCGAAGCCCCAACTGGCTGAGGTGACTGAGCACCATGTCCCTGTGTTCGCACAACTGCTCCCACGACTGGGCAAGGATCAGCCAGTCGTCGAGATAGTTGAGAATGCGAACACCACGCTCTCTCATGGGGGGGCGGGGCAGCGAAGCGGCATGCAGGGATCCGACTCGGACGGCATGGGGGCGGTCCGGAGTGGGGTCTGAGTGTGCTGTGCAACACTACCTGCTTCCGCTGAGGGGGTATGCGAGTGTGGGAAGGCCGCTTATGTGCGTTCCCACAGCCGGCACCCCCTGCTGGCAATTTCGAGAGGCACCAGAGGCTGACAAGGCATGGGAGCGTTGTACACCGCCAAGCACGCTCTCCAGATGAAGGAGGGGCTGAGCGTGGCAAGGCTTTGTGGCGTTGCACACGGTCTGCCTCACCTCCTTCCTCAGCGGGGAACAAGAGCGGCGAGGCATAGCGTCGCGCACTGTTGTCCATGCACCGCTGAGAAAAGGGAAATGAGAGTGGCGAGTCTTTGTAGCGTCACACACTGCCATTCTCTCCCTCTTGTGGGGAGGGGAATGAGAGCGGCGAGGCTTTGTAGCGTCACACGCTGCCATTCCTGAACCCCTGAGACCCAGAGGTATTGGAACTACTCTTGTTTTTTTAAACTTTTTTAACAGAATTACTAACCTCTCAGGTAGGTCCTTCAGGGTGTCATGGAGAGGTGAAGTGTCTAAGTCACATCATCTAGCCACTGGAGTTCCACAGGGCTCAGTGCTTGGACCACTTCTCTTCTCCATCTACATGTCATCACTGGGATCTGTCATTCAGAAACATGGCTTTTCCTATCACTGCTATGCCGACGAAACTCAACTCTACTTCTCATTTCAACCAGATGATCCCACGTTGGAGTTCGTATCGCCGCCTGCTTAACAGACATTTCTGCCTGGATGAAGGAACATCACCTGCAACTCAACCTTGCAAAGACAGAACTGCTTGTGGTCTCAGCCAACCCAGCACTTCATCACAATCTCTCCATTCAGCTAGGATCATCAACCATAACTCCGTCCAGGACAGCCAGGAATCTTGGAGTTGTGATTGATGATCAGCTAAAATTCACTGACCACATTACTGCAACAACCCTCCTGCAGTCCTGCAGATTTGCGTTATACAACATTAGGAAGATTAGACCCTTCCTATCAGAGCATGCCACACAACTCCTGGTCCAAGCTCTTGTTCTCTCCAGACTGGACTACTGTAATGCTCTTCTAGCGGGCCTTCCGGCATGTACTATCAAACCCTTGCAACTGATCCAGAATGCAGCGGCAAGGGTGGTCTTTAACGAGCCGAAGAGAGCACACATCACGCCTCTCTTCATTAGTCTCCACTGGCTGCCAATAGCCGCTTGCATCAAATTCAAGACACTGGTGCTCGCCTTCAAAGCAACCACTGGCTCTGCACCAAGATACCTAAACTCGCTTGTGCAGACTTACACACCCTCCAGGAGCTTACGTTCTGCCAGTGAACGACACCTTGTGGTGCCATCCCAAAGAGGCATGAAATCACTCTCACTGACCTTTTCCTGGACCGCACCCACCCTGTGGAATGACCTGCCTATCTCAATTCGAGCAGCCGAGTCTGTAGCCATTTTCAAAAAACAGCTAAAGACACATCTCTTCCAGCAGCACCTGATCAATCAAGATCAGCACTTAACATTCTATTAATTTTCTGTCTGTCTGTCTGTCTAAAAAAAAAAAAAAAAAAAAAAAAACACACCTTCTGTCCTGTGTGTTCTGTGCTAGATTAACTGAGACTTGTTACAGCACTTATGTACTGTTACATACTGTTGCCCTTGACTGTTCTAGCTGCTTCTATTGCTCTCATTTGTAAGTCGCTTTGGATAAAAGCGTCTGCTAAATGACTAAATGTGTAAATGTGTAATGGTTTTCCACCCGGCCATCCTCCGGGGGAAGAACAGTTCCTGACCAAATCCGGGTCAATGGTGTTTCTGGACCAGGGTGGACATCATCTAGCCAAGGGCCAACGCTGTGCGCAGCTCAACCTCGGCTCAGAACTACCCTCGTGCTCTAAGCAGGGTTGCCGTGTTGCTCTTTGGATGCAGCGGTGAGCACGCAATCGCGCTGGTTGTGCCTTTTCGCCAACACAAAGCGTCCTTCTCGTTCTCTGGAGCATCTCTCTTGTAGAAAGGCTCTCTTTTAGAAAAGCAGTCTTGCTTCTTCAAAGCCGTTCGATGCCGAAGTGAATGACAGCGTGCATTCGCTCTCGCTTCCTGATTATACCCGCGGCGCGGGGCGGAGTGCGAGATGCAAATCTCGCACGCCAATGCCCCATTGGCCTGTTCTCTATATCTCGAAGCTGATAGGGGCTCCCTGAAGTGATACCAATTCGAACGTGACCGACTGAAAGGGAACTACCATACCATTATTGGAGAAACTGACCAACTAGTCATGAATGTGTCCCGAAACAGTAACATGGTCGCACCTTCGTTGTTTGAACCACAAAGGCTAGACCTCAGTCAGGGTAGAGCTAGGGGTGGGCGATATACTGGCAGACATGATTAACCGTTCAAAATTTGTCAACCAGTAGAGAATTTGGACTTTCATCTCTATTGACTATAGAAATACGACTTTATTCAGCAATTTCTTATCTTCCATGTCAGTCTCCTCTGTTCACGTTGTAAACAGCGCAGAGCTTCTGCGTTCTATGTCAGAACGACAGCTCAGTATTGGTCACTGATTGGCCAGCTCCTGCGCAGCGTCACCAGATGCGTCGTTGTGGTCATGTGAACAGCGTCAGCCAATAGTGCATGGGCGTAGATTACGCGGGGGACGGGGGGGACGTGTCCCCCGCACCTTTAATAAAACGTAAATTCGTCCCCCGCACTTTACCGAGTCTCACCGGTCCAAGTCGACCCGCTCCGTGGGGGATTCGAACCGGCGTCTAGTCGTACCGCTCTTACTGGCCTACGTCTGTTACACGGGCAAGTTTGATTACGTAGAAGCCAATGTGAATAAATCTACATGACCTGTCATTTTATTCGTATCCAAAAACAAGGCGCTCTGAACACCATGGAGTGCTAACACTCTCGTGCAACACTCCAATTCATACTCGAAGCCGGAGGGCGCCCTCTCACAGAAAGTCCAAAACGGATTCGTAGAAGTAATCACGTTCCAAAGGCATTCACAGCGCTGAACCAGCAGCTAAATAAAGAGAATTATGACTGATGAAACGCGACGACAAACACATGATTTCGACATTATATGTGTGTGTTTTTCAAGCCATCTCAAGGTATTTATTGACAATAAAGTATATGAATAATGCAGTGCTAACTGACATCCTTTTTAATGTTTAGTATCTTCTGCTCACCAAGGCTGCATTTATTATATAAAACAGCTGTTTACTATGTAACTGAGCTAGTAAACGTGTAATTTTTTCCTGTGATCAAAGCTGAATTTTCAGCATCATTACACCAGTCTTCTGTGTCATATGATCCTTCAGAAATCATTATAATATGAGGATTTGCTGCTCAAGAAACATTTATGATTATTATAAATGTTGAAAACAGTTGTGCTGCTTAAAAATGTTGTGGAAACCATGATGCATTTTATTTTATAGGATTCTTTGATGAATAGAAAGTTAAATTAACTGCATTTATTTGCATTAAATAAAGCACTTATTAAATATAAATCTTTATTTATATTATAAATATCACTTGTGATCAATTTAATGCATGTTTAATTAATAAAAGTATGAATTTCTCTCTTTTTTAATCTTACCACAAAAGTTTGAATACTATCATGGTTTCCACAAAAATTAAGCAGCAGTGTTTTCAGCAGTGAATTAAGTAAGCAACTGTTTTCATCACTGATAATAATCATAAATGTTTCTTGAGCAGCAAATCAGCATATTAGAATGATTTCTGAAGGATCATGTGACACTGAAGACTGGAGTAATGATGCTGAAAATTCAGCTTTGATCACATTTATATATTCACATAGATAACAGCTGCTTTAAATTGGCATAATATTTCACTGTATTATTTTTTTACTGCATTTTTTATTAAATAAATGCAGCCTTGGTGAGCAGAAGTCTTACCGGTGTCGAACGACATGAGGGTGAGTAATTAATGACAGAATTTTCATTTTTGGGGGAACTAACCCTTTAATGCACAAGTGTTTGTAGTGCATAAACCAATCATAAAATTGGCATAAAATATAGGGGAAAATATTATACATATTAGTGGTTATTGTTCAGCAGTGTATTTGATATCTTACTGAATTAAAAGCAATAGATCAATTAAATCTGTCAATTAGACAGAGGTCAGAAAAAAACAGGTATTATACCTGACATT
This sequence comes from Romanogobio albipinnatus, assembly GCA_023566225.1. Taxonomy (NCBI): domain Eukaryota; kingdom Metazoa; phylum Chordata; class Actinopteri; order Cypriniformes; family Gobionidae; genus Romanogobio; species Romanogobio albipinnatus. The sequence continues at coordinate 13,406,197 of CM042256.1, forward strand.
TCTGTCCCCCTCACTTATGAAAAGACGGCTACGCCCCTGCAATAGTGTGCCGGCATTCTGACCCGGAAGTGCTGCACTGTGTTTACTAGACTGACATGGAAGATAATAAATTTGTTATTTTTGGAGGGTTTTTTCCACACAAAAAGTATTCTTGACGCTTCATAAAATTAAGGTTGAACCACTGTAGTCACATGGACAATTTTAATGATGTCTTTACTTTCTGGGCCTTGAAATTGGCAGTTAAATTGCTGTCTATTCATCAAAGATATCTTAATTTGTGTTTCTGAAGATGAACAAAGGTCTTATGGGCTTTGAATGACATGAGGGTGAGTAATTATTTTATTATAGTAAAAGTGTAGTAACCATGTTTTTTTGGCAAATTGATTACCATTTATACAACCACAGTTTTACCACAAATACCATGGTTAAACTATGGTTAGAGTAGTAAAGCCATTGTTTATTTGTGGTTACCATGGGTTAATTATAATAACCATAGTTCCCTTTCAGTCGGTCACATTCGACATATGTCGGAACTGACCGACAAATTGGAATTACGAATTGGGATCTATTTTCAGAGACCAATCTACTTCGAGTGTATAGAAACGAGCCAATAAACATTGGCATGCGGTTCACACACCGCCTCGCAGCGCGGGTATAAAACACGGAAGTGAACAACGCATACCGCTTTCAACTTCGGAGCCGGTAGTTTTGTTGCTTACCTGCGCAAAACTGTTTCTGCCGAGAGTGTTCAAGAGAACGGGTCTGGAGAAGTGCTCTTCCTGGTGTTGGCGTGACGGCGCGAGTCAGCGAGTGGCTGCAAAAAGAGTTCCTGTGTTGGTTCGCTGGGCGTTTTCCTTTGAGTGCTCACCCACGGGCTTGCACTATCAGACCGCGGGGAGCCGCGGCCATCTCCCTGAGTGCTTCAGCACTTTAAAAGAGCAATTTTCCATTCCTAAAAGAGCATACAGTTTGACCCTGTGTCTTTTTCAAGATGTCACTCAAACCGTGTGTTTCTGGATGCGGTTGTTTCCTGTCCTCATTTGACGGCCACAATCTCTCTCGCATATAAATATGTGAGGCGTTCGTGGGTGATTCGTGTTCTCTCAGGAGAAGGGGTCACGTCGGCGCGTTGTTCGTCTCAAGCCTTTCGCGTAAGGGCTCGGGTGTTCAGTGCACCGTGTGCCGTCTGGCGCAGCTGACAGCGGGGGTTGCCACGGCAACTCAGCGCGTCACTCGCGCTCTGGTGCGCGGTCGAGACTATGATATCACAAACGGGGTTGAGTCCCTTTGCTTATTCCCCGATCTAGTTCCTTTTCTGGTGCACCAGAAAAGGGCTGTTTTTGCTAATAAGCCTTGGTGACCTGAGGATTACAGTGGGGCTTCCCCGCCGGGTAACCATTCCCCGTGGGCCCCCGCTCCTCTATCGCATTACAGGCATGCTGAGACTTTGTGCGTGGGTGGTTCATGTTCCCTTATGAGAACATGACCACGTCTGCGCGTTGTTCACCGTGCCTCTTTTTTAGGGGCTTGAGTGTTCAGCGCGCCTTGTGCCGTCAAGTCGGGCGGCCACGCTCATTGTCCCACATGCCTGCTGGTAGCTTACAGATGGGATTGCTGGTCCTTTTTTGAAAAAATGGGGGACCTAGCATTTCATTTGGGGCTCTGGCAGAGGACAGATATCAATTGCTGCATCGGAGGGCTGTTATGCGCTGGAAATGATAATGCTGAGTTCCCACTATAATAGTGTGTGCTCATGCTGAATCAGATTCAGAGTTGACAGCCATGCTTTCTGGGGTGGCTGCCCGGATGTGCATTGGAAAAACTTAGCAGTGTGGAACTATTTGGTGCCAAAATATGGAACGCCAAAAGGGCCATAATCTGTATAAGTTTTTTCCCTCTCTCACTGCCCTCTGTCCTGCATGCATGAGGGTAGTCCCGACCCAGGGGTTATGCAGGAACTGCGTGCGGTGATGGACCTCGCTCTCCGGGTGACGGAAGTCACTGCACGCTCCCTGGGTCAGGCGATGTCCACACTAGTGGTCCAGGAAGCTGGGGCTAAACCTGGCAGATATGCGTGAGCCCGGCAAAGTTCAGTTCCTCAAAGCCCCTGTCTGTCAGGTTGGCCTCTTCGGCGACGCCATCGAGAACTTCACCCAGCAGTTCTTGGTGGCCCAGAAGCAGATGGAGGTGGTAAAAAAAAAAAAAAAAAAAATCCTACCCCGACACCAGCTGCTGCCTCCACCCAGTCGTCAGCCGCAGTGCCTCCCTCTGCTTGTCACCGAGGGCGTCTCCCTGCGTCCGCCTCCGCCCCTGCTATACCCAAGCAGCAGCCTCCACCGGGAAGCAGGGCGCCGGACGCAAAGGGGCCGCCCCACCCGCTCAGGGCCCCGCTAAATCTGCCGGCAAACGTAAGGGTAAGCGGCCCTGAGACGGGCAGCCCAGGGACTGATGGATCTGCTCGGAGGGAGATGGTAATCAACATCAACAACATCAACATAACATTTCTGCCACTAGCTCCTCGAACTCAGTGGTAACAACATTGTCAAAAAAGAGCAGTTTCCTATGTCCCTGGGCCCCAAGAGGGCCAAGATCATTGCCACTCCAGTCTTCCCCTCTTCTCGTCAGGGGGGAGTGTGAGGCTAGAGGACACCCCCAGGCCTTCTCTCCCCCACACTTCCCCACCTCGGAATGTTCAGACCCTTTTTCCGGGTCGCCTCCGGGCTGTCCAAGTCAGGTCTGAACATTCCACCTCGCTGCCTCACCCCGGGTACGTCTGTGGTGCCGTTGGTCCCGCTTGCTCAGTCTCTGGGAGCCTGGCTAGAGCTCCCGGGGCTGTCTTGCTGGCTCTTCCGTACCATCAGACTTGGTTACGCGATTCAGTTCGCGCACCGGCCCCCCAAATACAAGGGCATCCTGTTCACCACAGTGTGGAGCAGCGATGCCCATGTATTGCGGGCGGAGATCGATGTCCAATTGGCGAAGGATGCGGTCGAGCCGGTTCCTCAAGCCGATATGAAGTCGGGGTTCTACAGCCCCTACTTCATTGGACCCAAGAAAGGGGGTGGGTTACGGGCAATCTTGGATCTGCGCATCTTGAATCGGGCCCTGCACAGACTTCCGTTCAAAATGTTAACCCAGAAACGCATCTTCGAATGCATCCGTGCCCAAGATTGCTTTGCAGCGATCGACCTGAAGGAGGCGTACTTTCATGTCTCTATCCTTCCTCGACACAGACCGTTCCTACGCTTTGCGTTCGAGGGGAAGGCATATCAGTACAAAGTCTTGCCCTCTGGTCTGTCCCTGTCGCCCCGCGTCTTCACGTAAGTCGCGGAGGCAGCCATTGTTCCACTCCGAGAACGCGGCGTTCGTATTTTCAACTATCTCGACGACTGGCTTATACTCGCCCAGAAGCCGCTTCAGCACAAACACGTACTGGTCCGCACGGACAGCACTGCGGTCGTTGCGTACATCAACCGTCAGGGTGGTCTGCGCTCCCGTCGCATGCTCCAACTCGCCCGCCACCTCCTCCTGTGGAGTCAGAAGCATCTGAAGTCGCTTCGTGCCATTCACATCCCTGGTGCGCTGAACCAGACAGCCGACAAGCTCTCTCGTCAGTGTCTACTTCCGGGAGAGTGGCGACTCCACCCCCGTACCGTCTGTCCAGCTGATATGGGACCTCTTCGGAGCTGCACAGGTTGACCTGTTTGCCACTCCGGACTCGTCCCATTGCCAGTGGTACTATTCCCTATTCCCAGTGGTACTATACCTACTCAAATATGTGTTTCCCCCAGTGAGCCTTCTAGCACAGACTCTGTGCAAGGTCAGGGAGGACGAGGAGCAGGTCTTGCAAGTTGCGCCCTACTGGCCCAACCGGACCTGGTTCGCCGAACTCTCACTCCTCGCGACAGCCCCATCCTGGCCGATTCCCCTGAGGAAGGACCTTTCTCAGGGAGGGGGCACTCTATGGCACCCGCGTCCAGACCTCTGGCGGGACACGGAGGGTCTAGGTGGTCTACCACAAGCAGTGGTAGACACCATCACTTCGGCTAGAGCCCCCTCTACGAGGCGCCTCTATGCTTTGAAGTGGAACCTGTTCGTTGAATGGTGTTCTTCTCGCCGCGAAGACCGCCGAAAGTGTTCGATTAACGTTGTGCTTTCTTTCCTACAAGATGGGTTGGAGCGAAGGCTGTCTCCCTCCACCCTGAAAGTGTACGTCGCAGCAATAGCGGCGTATCACGATGTAGTTGAAGGTAAGTCCTTAGGGAAGCACGACTTAATCGTCAGGTTCCTCAGAGGTGCGAGGAGACTAAATCCTCCTCGTTCTATCTCGTTACCCTCTTGGGACTTAGCCCTTGTGCTCAGTGCACTTCAGGGTCCTCCTTTTGAGCCTTTGCAGTAGACCTGGCTTTATGCCCGTCCGCACTCTTCGCGCTTACGTTGACCGGACACAAAGCTTTAGAACCTCAGAGCAGCTCTTCGTCTGTTACGGAGGCCAGCAGAAGGGAAAGGCTGTCTCCAAGCAGAGGTTAGCCCACTGGATAGTGGATGCTATCGTCTTAGCGTACCAATCACAAGACGTGCCTTGCCCGTTCGGGTTGCGAGCGCACTCCATAGAAGTGTTGCTTCCTCCTGGACGCTGGCTCAAGGCGCCTCGCTGACAGACATCTGTAGAGCTGCGGGCTGGGCGACACCTAACACGTTCGCTAGATTTTATAGCCTCCGTGTGGAACCGGTTTCTTCCCGTGTACTCGCCTCCAACGGCCGGTAGACGCGAAGTACCCGTTCCTGTGTCAGCTTGCTACGCCACTCCCGCCTATGGCCGGATACGTGCGTTTATCTTCTCCAGTTGTGTCCCCCAAAAATGGGGAACCCTGTCGAGCTCCTCCGTCACCCCTGCGGTGTCAGACGTTGCGGCCGTCTGACGCCAGGCCTGCACCCGTATGCTTGTGGAACGTGTGTGTTAGGCTGGGTCCATATGTAGCGGTTCCCTCACGGCGACCCCATATGTGTATTCTCCATGGTACCAGCTACCCTACTCGGCTAGCCCCGTGTCTTTCCCTTGACAGAGCCCTACACAGACAGAGTCGTGGGACCAGGTTGGATCCACCCCAGAGACTGCCATATGTTGTTACTACCCAGATAGGATAGCGTTATCCAATAGTCACGCTGAGTGGGTCTTGCAGAAACAGCAGTGTCGGACCTTCCTGCCTTAAGTCCTGTCTGCTGCTCCAACTGGGAGCACCCAGTGAGCTTAAGCAGGGCACTGGAAGGGCCAGCACCCTGGCATTTTTGTAGGGATCCCAATTCGTCGGTCAGTTCCGACGTACGTCGAACGTGACCGACTGAAAGGGAACGTCTCGGTTAAGTATGTAACCCTCGTTCCCTGAAGGAGGGAACGGAGACGTACGTCCCGTCGCCAGGTGCTGTGCTTCCGCTGCAGGCCCGAGTCACATCTCGGCTCCTCAGTTGTAAAAGCGGTATGCGTTGTTCACTTCCGTGTTTTATACCCGCGCTGCGGGGCGGTGCGTGAACCGCATGCCAATGTTTATTGGCTCATTTCTATACACTCGAAGTAGATTGGTCTCTGAAAATAGATCCCAATTCGTAATTCCAATTCGTCGGTCAGTTCCGACGTACGTCTCCGTTCCCTCCTTCAGGGAACGAGGGCTACATATGTAATCGAGACGTTTTTTGGTTTAATTTGTAGTAAAACCATGGTTCATTTTCATAAGGGTAAAACAGGCCTTGTCTCCTTATTTTGTGTATGCCTTGGGTGGGAATTATTAAATGAGGGATATTGTGACGTGTACGTTCCTGGAAGAAAACGTTTTATTTAGACCTTTTTTTGCAGACTTTGCAGACCTTTTTCCTACTCAAACAGCAACAATACACACTAAGGAAAGTAGAAATTTGTAGGCAATAGGCAATTCAATTAGTCAATTAGTGAGATACTGTATAAATTCACAGTTAAATAATTACATAAAATAAAGTTGCATTGTGTCACTGTGGCAAGTAGCAATTGCAAGAAATAATTTGCAATATCAAGATATAATATCCTATTTGTGAGCTTTAAAGTTATATCAAGTCATATACATTGATGTAAAGTCACAATTTTGAGAAATAAAGTTGCATTTCCAAGATATAAAGTCGGATTGTAACATATAGCTACATTTTGATGTATAAAAGTCACAATTACGATAAATAAAGTTGCAGTTTCAAGATAATGTCATATTGCGAGATGTAAAGTCACATTGATATAAAGTTGCAATTATGATAAATAATTAGCTATTTCACAAAATAAAGTCACATTTTGATATTTAAAGTAACAATTTTGGAGATATAATGTTACAATTAAGAGAAATAAAGAAATTTGTGTGACAAAGTCCAAAAGAAGTCTAAAGCTTCAATAATGTCTTAGCTCAGACAAATGTATTAAAAGATCAGGAAGGGAAAATAAGACATAGGCCTACATTTTGTCATTTCTACTACTACTACTACACAAATCATTGGGGAGGTCTCTGTGAATTAAATCTGAGAAAAACATGAGCGGTAATGTTTGCTCTGTCAGAGTTCTGTTAACTGTACTCCTGTTCTAACATTTGGCCTGAAGTTGAGGTCAAAGATCAGGGTTAGGGCATGAGCTACTGCTGCCAGTAATTTATTTATTATAGTTAATAATTAACTGCTCTGAGTGCTGAGTGTCCTGATTACGCAAGTCTTAATAACAGAGAACGGTTTGGCGAAAAAACTCAAACTCACCTCCAAAACTTTAACCCATTAAAAAATCTGTTCACGGCTGCATTAAAAACTCAGCATTCCTCATCCCTCAAGTCCCACAGCTAAAGGAGTGAGTACAAGCTCTACAAACTCACTCTCTCCATCGTTTCACTTCTGTCTATCTCCCTCTATGGGGAGTATCGGCAAAGTAAAGAGGCAGCATATAAAGTTGTCCTCCTCTCTTCTAGGACTTGCTAAAACCTCAAACATCTGAAGTTTTGTGCTTAAGCCAGTGGGACAGAGCTGTACCAATGTAGATAAGGTAAATGTATCTGATTGTGTTAGGAGAACAACTATGAGGTTATCTGGTTGGCAGAGAGCAGCTGCACATAATTCGGTGCAGTGTTTGTGTGCTTTTGTGCACCTACCATTTGGTGCACGCTCAGCACTCATACACACAAAGGTTATGCTACATGCAGAACATTAAGCATTTAACACCCAGGTGAGAACAAATGCTGTTGCATTTAATACGGTCACTTTAGGGTTGAGCAAAGTTAGGAGAAATACTACTGAAAAGTTGGCTTGAACAATGTTAGGGCACAACATTTTATTCTAAGGGACTGAGATGAACTGTCCATCATGAGAAGTGGAAGCTGATTGGTTGGAATGCATTCCTCCAGACTCTTTGATTGGTTAGGATCCAGCTATTTAGCATGGTAAAGTAGCCCCTGTTGGTGGATGCTGTAACTACAGCATTTTACAGATAAATACTGTAGGTTCTTCCTCCATTGACGGTCAATAAAAATAGCTGTGTATTTTAACTAAATACATTTGTCTGCACATAACATATAAATTGAAGAATTGTATTATATTACAGGCGACACATTATCATTTAAGTTAAATAGAAGTATATTTTCCTTGTCTATTTCCTTAAAGGGATAGTTCACTCAAAAAGTTATAGTTATAAATCTGTATGACTTTCTTTTTTTATGTGGAACATAAATTGTATTTTGTGTAAGTCAATGGACTATAATGGAACCAAACCATAAACTGTTTGGTCCCCAACATTTTTCAAAATATCTTCTTATAACTTCATATAAGTTTGGAATATTGAGGGTGAATAAATGAAGGTGAACCTTTAAGAAAACTTTCTGTGTTTGGAGGTGTGTCAACTAAAGATTTATGTAAGCAAGTTAGACATAATATGTTGTAATTATGAATGTTGCCATTTTTTTTGTAACTGTCAAATGAAGAATAGCAAAAATTCTTGGCAGAAAACTTTACCAATTTAGTCTGGTTTATGCCAGACATTTGTGACAAAATTACATACAAAAAAAATAATAATTTTGTTCTATATCGAAGCACAAGACTACAAAAATACACATAAAACATAAATTACACTCCTAATGTGCCTACTTTTGCACACCCTCTTCATTATGTTGCTTTAACTAAAACAAATCTGTAAAAGTAAAACAAATCTTTTGTCTTTGTCTTCCTGAGAGGAAGATTATTGTCATATATATGTAATAATTAATAATAATAATTGTCACATTTATATAGCACTTTCTGGGTACTCTAAGCGCTTTATATATAGAAGGGGAGAATCTCTTTAACCACCACCAATGTGCAGCACCACCTGGATGATGCAACGGCAGCCATATTGCGTCAGAACGCCCACCACACACCAGCTGATTGGTGGAGAGGAGTGATGAAGCCAATCATATATGGGGATGATTAGGAGACCATGATGGACAGGCCAATGGGCAATTTTGGCCAGGATACCGGGGTTACACCCCTACTCTTTTTCCGAAGGACATCCTGGGATTTTTAATGACCACAGAGACTCAGGACCTCGGCTTAACGTCTCATCCGAAGAATGACAAAATACTGTACTGCCAAAAGTTGCCAGGATGCCTGCCTTTACATGCACATAAACTTATATGACATCCCATTCTAAATCCATAGGGTTTAATATGGAGTTGGCCTACCCTTTGCAGCTATAACAGATTCAACTCTTCTGGGAAGGCTATCCACAAGGTTTAGGAGTGTGTTTATGGGAATTTTTGACCATTCTTCTCTTTAGTGAGGTCAGGCACTGATGTTGGATGAGAAGTCCTGGCTCGCAGTTTCCACTCTAATTCATCCCAAAGAGTTTCTATCGGGTTGAGGTCAGGCCAGTCAAGTTCCTCCACACCAAACTCGCTTATCCATGTCATCTTTGTGCACTGGTGCACAGTCATGATCAAACAGGAAGGGGCCATCGCCAAACTGTTCCCACAAAGTTGGGAGCATGAAATTGTTCAAAATGTCTTGGTATGCTGAAGCATTAAGAGTTCCTTTCACTGGAAGTAAGGGGGCCAAGTCCAACCCCTAAAAAACAACCCCATACCATAATCACCCCTCCACCAAACTTTACACCTGGCACAATGCAGTCAGGCAAGTACCAAAACCCAGACTAGTCCGTTGGATTGCCAGACAGAGAAGCGTGATTCGTCACTCCAGAGAACACATCTCCACTGCTCTAGAGTCCAGTGGTGGCCTGCTTTACACCACTGCATCTGACACTTTGCATTGCACTTGGTGATGTAAGGCTTGAATGCAGCTTCTCAGCCATGGAAACCCATTCCACAAAGATCTCTATACACTGTTCTTGAGCTAATCTGAAGGCCACACAAGGTTTGGAGGTCTGTAGCTATTGACTCTGAAGAAAGTTGGCAACTTCTGCACACTGTGCGCCTCAGCATGCGCTGACCCCGCTCTGTGATTTTATGTGGCCTACCACTTTGGGGCTGAGTTGCTGTGGTTCCCAATTGCTTCCACTTTGTTATAATACCACTAACAGTTGACCGTGGAATATTTAGTATGTTTTAAACATTCATACATAGATATGAATGTTTTCATTTTTAAATTGCATACTTAAGGGGTGTCCAATCAAGTACCATTGCGATGAATTGGAATGCTAACAAGATCCATTCTTGGTTTCTAGAGTTCAATCACTGCAATATCCATTTGCCTCAAACCCTCTATTAAGTTATTTTATTATTGGATACATAATGGAAAAAAAAGGTTCAAGATAAAACTAAAAGTGTAATGTCTATGGTGGATGTAGAGGTCCTTTATCTGATTTACATGCTGAATATAAATCAATTCCAGGAGCACATTTCCACTTATTAACATCTTTGATGTATGACGCGAGCACAGTGTGAACGGAGGTGGGATGCGTAAATACTCAATAATTTAAAAAACATCTCTCTAAAAAACTCTCTCTCTCTCTCTCTCTCTCTCTCTCTCTCTCTCTCTCTCTCTCTCTCTCTCTCTCTCTCTCTCTCTCTCTCTCTCTCTCTCTCTCTCTTCCTCTCTTTATTTCTTATCTCTCCCTTATTGGATGTGAAGTTTCAGGATGTTAGCGGGATCGCAGCTGTCACCACTGAACCTCTCTAACATCTGTGAAAGCTTGGACTGCAGATCTATTTGAATTAAAAACACCTAAACACACACACACACCGCAATGCAGAACTGCTTGCTGTGGGGAAAATTAGCCCAAGGTCAATGATCAGCCATTTTTTTGCTTCCTTACACACACACACATCTTGCATAACCTTACTGAACCAAGCCAGTTTGCTGATCAGGCTGGTGGTTGCTGGTTTAAGAATGGTTCTGGGGTTTCCCCCAGGAAAGTTTCAATTATATTATAAAAAAGAAATACCAGTAACACTTTAGTATGGGGAACACAAATTCACTATTAACTATGACTTTTGCCTCAATAAAACCCTAATTTACAGCTTATTAATAGTTAGTAAGGTAGTTTGTGTAGCGTTTAAGTTTAGGTATTGGGTAGGATTAAAGGATGTAGAATACGGTCACGCATAATAAGGCATTAATATGTGCTTTATAAGTACAGGGAGAGCGGGGCACAACCCAACACCTTTTGACTTTCTCAGTTTATGTAAATTAACTTGGGTTTCAGAGTATTTTTTTTCCTCACATTAATTTCACACGTCTAGTACAATTATGTGGTTTTGTTTCATTAATACAGAGTATACTTTTTCTTGATTTCCCCCGAAAGAATGGAAGTGAAATGTGACAATGAGGGGCACATGGTAACATGACAGCTTAAAATGTTATCTGATCTAATACAAAAATACAAAGACAAACTAAAATATTTTGTCAATAAAATACAATCATCAACTTTTTTATATAAAATAATGGCATTTTTTAATAATTAAAAATAAACTATTTTTGGAGTTTGATAACAAACACACCGCAAACCATAGCCAACTCGTATATATACGTACGAATTGGTCGTGAGATAGCGTTGGCTATACAGCATAGTTCAAAACATAATAATAATTAATCTTTTCTAAACATTGACTCTCAGTCTTTATTCACCTTTTTGTTACGGTTTTTCAATAGAATTTGTTTCAAGAAATAACATGGAACCTCTGAAACGTATATGGTAGGAAGTGAGGCAAAATCTCATGATAAAATAACAATAAATTAATTTGCTACTTACCAGATGTTTTATTAACGCCCACATCTACTCCAACCCTAAACCTACCCTTACAATAATGCAAATACAGTAATTAAATGACGCAATATTGATGTGTGCACGCCCAGTGCCCGTAGTTGTATCCCTTTCTAGTCTTTCCCGTGTGGGACGTGGTGTGATGACATCACCGTTGCACACAATATACGGTTTGGCTGTACACACGAAAACGCAAGGGTGTCTTCAGATATATCCACTCTGGGACTCGGTTTTAAAAAATATTGGTTTCATGCTCCCATAACGCCGGATCCGTGTGGACGAAACGCTGATACGGTACAAAATTTTTACGTATACAGCTAAAGGCATTGTTATGTGGACGGGGCCTGAAATAACTGATATAAGATTAAAACAATATCAGAATTTTCTAATTTTACACAAAAAACAGAGATGAATAATAAACTAAAGTAAGAAGTTGACTTTTGCTATGGTTAAATAAATGTTCAGTGATATCTTCCAAAGATTTTTCAATTTTGTCGCAATTTTTTCTCCGGAGTGTCTATTCACGACAAGTGCTATTCGCACTAGCTCTGCCTAACAATGCCTGGTTGGCCCAAACAAGATTTAAAAGTGCGCTTGGATTTCAATGTCTTCAGTTGAGCAATCAGTGAAGCGTATGGCTAATGGATCTTGATTTTGACGCGATTGCCATGGGTTCGAATCCACCTTTTGATGAGTTTTTTCTTATCTCTTTTCTCATCACAAATCACACCAGAAATGAATTTACTTTCAATAAAAATTAAGAAAATGTTCTAAATGTGGAAATAAAGTGCCTAATGAAATGTTTAATAATAATAAAAGCATTTATTGGGTAGGTGTAGGGAAGGCTTTTATTGTTCCATTAAGAGGGCATCCATTTAATAATTTTAATAAATATAATCTTTACACTCTATGTTATTATTGCATCCTGTTAATGTACAACAATACTGAGGTGCAAATGGTATGCATCTGTCAAAATAAAGTATTTACACATATTGCAAAGAACTGCTACTTTTATATGGTGTAAATAGAATACATCAACTTAGTATGCTATTTCACTTGGTAAATAACATCTAGCTATTTGCTCTTAAATATCACGTATTGCTAAGAAAATATGTTATTTTCACTGAGTGTAAATAGAATCTAGTTGTTCCCATTCAGTCGGTCACTCTCGACGCCACGTCGGAGTACCGACGAATAGGAATCTCGCTCGCGAGAGCCAATCTACTTCGAGTGAAACTAAACGAGCCAATGCACATTGGAATGCAATGATTGCACCAGGTGTTCATGCCATGCACTGCGGGTATAAATGAGACACAGGTGCTTGCATCAAATCAACCTTTTGCTTCGGAGCCGAGTGGTATCTGGTTATGCTAGACATCACTCACCTACTTCGCAGTCCTGACTGGAAGCCAGCCCTTTTGGAAGCGCTCTTCAGTGAGTGTTGGTGTGACGGCACAGCAGCGGGTCGTGTGGTCTTTGATCATCTCTCTTTTTTGCTCGTGAGAGCAAACACAAGGGCTGTTCTCACAGCTGGTTCGGTGCGCCTGGTGGAGAGCGCTAAAAAGCCGTTCTTACGGCTGGTAGAGAGCGTCCGGTGAGAGAGAGCACGCACGTCAGGCTGCACTATTTCCCTGACTGTGTCGCCGCGGCCCCTCCCCCTGCGTGCTTCAGCACCAAGGAGAGCGATCCTCTAAAAGAGCAACACAGAAAGAGCTTGCGTCTTTTTCAAGATGACATTCTTTCTGTGCGTTTCTGGGTGTGGTGGTTACCTGTCACCGAGGGATGGTCACCAGCGCTGTATCTCGTGTTTGGGCGTTCAGCACGCTGAGGCAGCGCTGGTGGATGACTCATGTTCTCACTGCGGGAACATGACCATCTCAGAGTTGCGGTCTAGACTCCATCTCGCAAGGGGTGGAGTCCCCGTGCCTCTGCCTCGATCTAACCCCCCACAAAGGGTTACTTCAGGCAGTAGCACGGGTGATTTGAGGGTTACGGTGAGCGCGCTTCCCCCAGGGAACCAACCCCCGGGGAACCCTCACTCCTCACGCACTCTGCAGCCAGTTGAGCTTCCGTTGGAACGCGCTGGGCCGTCCTCGAGATGTGCACCAACCGTATCCTTCGGGGCTCCCCCCGATGATCAGATGTCCATCGCTGCATCGGAGGGAGGGTCAGAATTCTCTGGAGATGACGTGTCGGCGTAGGGGGCTCCTCCGGGAAGATTCGCTGTGCCCGATACAGATCCGGAAATGATGGCCATGCTTTCCCGGGCCGCCGAGAGAGTCGGGCTTGTGTGGAACCCTCCACCGTGTCCCGAACCCTCAAGGCTGGATGATTGGTATCTCGGGGTGGCCCGTGCTGGTTCTCAGTGCCCCACCCCGGTTCTTTTCTTCCCGGAGGTGCACGAGGAGCTCACTAGGTCGTGGACGGCACCTTTTACTGCCCGAAACCGGCCTAGTGGCTCCTCCTCCCTCACCACCCTCGATGGTGGACCTGCAAAGGGATACACGCAGGTTCCTCCCGTGGAACGGGCCGTTGCTATGCAACTGTGCCCTAACTCCACTTCCAGGGGGAACCCGTGTCTTCCCTCCCGGGCCTGTAGGTACACTTCCGATCTGATCGGGAAAGCCTACCAGGCTTGTGGAGAGGCAGGCTCCGCCTTACACGCTATGGCGTTGTTGCAGGTCCATCAGGCCCAGGCACTGAAGACCTTGCACGAGGGTGGTCACGATCCCGCAGTTCTCCAGGAACTGAGGACCGCAACGGACCTCGCGCTTCGTGCGATGAAGGTTACGGCGCGGGCAGTGGGTAGTGCGATGTCCACTATGGTGGTCCAGGAGCGCCATCTCTGGCTGTGTCTGGCTGACATGCGGGAAACCGACAAGATCAGGTTCCTTAATTCCCCCGTGTCCCAGACCGGCCTCTTCGGCGACGCGGTCCAGAACTTCGCCCAACAGTTCACGGCCGCACAGAAGCAGACTGAGGCAATCAGTCACATCCTGCCTCGGCGGTCAGCTGCTGTCTCCACCCCGCCGCCGGCAGCACCTCAGTCTGCTCGTCGCCGAGGGCGGCCGCCTGCGTCTGCCTCCACTCCCGCATCGCAGCAGCAGCCTCCACCCAAGTGACATCGTGGAGCCGGACGCAAGCAGGCCGCCCCGCCCGTCCAGGCCCGGGTGGAGAATCTTGTGTTCCGTTTTATTTCTGTTCCGCCGCTGGTCCCAGCACCAGCGGTACCCAAATTTTCAATAAAAGAGCAATTTCCTCCATCTCTGGGTCCCAAGGGGGTGCGGAGAGTGATGGCCGGTCAAACGCCGAACCACACTCATCCTCCCCCCTCGCCAGCAGGCAGCAGTGGACGTCCTCCTCGCGTCCCTCCTGCCCTCAGGTGGAATCAGGCTTGGGTTATATGAGTGACCCTGTGAGGATCCCATATATCTGTCCACGGTCACTCCTACGGGAAGCCTGTGTCTTTCCTTTGGGAGAGCCTTCCCATCAATGGGATTGAGCCCCCTCTCTCTGTCGCGGGCTACGGCTCAGCCTGTACTCCTACATAACTCCTTCGGGGTACGATGTGGGCTCCGCAGCGTTCCCCTTCAGTAGGGCACGCTTTCCCAGTGTTATCCAATAATCACTGAGCGGGTCATGCGGAACAGCAGTGATGGTCTTCCCGGTGTGAGCCCCGTCTCATCAGGTAAGAGCTCAGGCGGCTCACACAGGGCACTGGAGGGGGCAGAGGCCATGGCGCCTTGGTAGGGATTCCTATTCGTCGGTACTCCGACGTGGCGTCGAGAGTGACCGACTGAATGGGAACGTCTCAGTTACGTATGTAACCCTTGTTCCCTGAAGGAGGGAACGGAGACGCCACGTCCCGTCGCCATGTCCTCTGTACCCTGCTGGGGTGCCGGCTACCTACTCGGCTCCTCAGCAAAAGGCTGATTTGATGCAAGCACCTGTGTCTCATTTATACCCGCGGTGCGTGGCATGAACACCTGGTGCAATCATTGCATGCCAATGTGCATTGGCTTGTTTAGTTTCACTCTAAGTAGATTGGCTCTCGCGAGCGAGATTCCTATTCGTCGGTACTCCGACGTGGTGTCTCCGTTCCCTCCTTCAGGGAACGAGGGTTACATACGTAACCGAGATGCTATTAACACTCGGTGTAAATAACATCTATTGCCTGCCTTTTTTTCTCTATGTAGTGTTGATATGGCAACTAGTAAATACACTAAGTCTCGTCATGCTAGCATATGTGCCATGCTAGCCCCGTGTTAGGGTGTGCCCCGCTCTCTCTAATAAACAGCCAATATACTAGTAATATACAAGCTAATAAGCAACTTAATAGTGAATTGGACCCTAAAATAAAGTGTTACCAAAATATCAAATGGTTCATTCCTAAATATCATAATTCTTTTGTGGTAAAAGTTGCACCGCATGACATTTCACAACCTGAACTAACCTAGCTTTGTCATGAAAAGGTCAAATCACAATCTAAATAATAAAGTTCCCAAAAGGAGGTTTTCACAGCGATATGTGTTATGTAAGCACACTCAAAGACAAAGATTGCAGTGCAAGGGTGGTTTATTGACAACAATTGAGCAGTATAGATATGATCAGGTAAGAAGGCAGAGAGCTGGAATCTTCAATAATTTAAACTTCTGGATCTTACAGATACTGGAGAGTTGACTGGAAGATACCGCGTGGAGAACAAGGTAAGTGTTCACTTCGTGCCAACGACACCGGACAAATGACTGAGGTGAGGTGTGTGCTTAAATGGATGTGCTGATGAAGGTGCAGACAAGGTGCGAGTGTGATAATGAAGCACATGCAGGTGAAAGCAAAGGAGGAAGCAGGAAGTGTAGTGCAGAAGTGACAGGTGAACATATGACTGCAACAAAAAGATACATTTTCATTGCTACTGCTGTAGTTAAATCAATTGATTATTTCCAATTCCCCCCTAATCTTTTCATGTGTTTTAATGCACCACAACGTAGAAGAGAGAGAAAGAAGAGGGGGAAAAAAAAGTGTGTTTGTGTATATGCATGTATATATATATATATATATATATATATATATATATATATATATATATATATATATATATATATATATATATATATATATATATATATATATATATATGGTAAATGGTAAATGGACTGCATTTATATAGCGCTTTTAACAGACCAATGGCCTTCCAAAGCGCTTTACACATTGCCTCACATTCACCCATTCACACACCGACGGCGGTGTCAAGCCATGCAAGGCGTCATCCAGCTTGTTGGGAGCAGCTGGGGTTACACTGAAAAACCTCATAAACACTCAACACTCACACAGGAAAGACAGGAGAGAAGTGGTTTCCCTAGGACAGCATCTCTGTCCCAAGTTGAGACACTCTCAAACTGTACCCCTTCTTTTAATGCACCATAGACACTATACATAACATACAAAAAATAGGAGAAAATAGGGACTGAATAGATGTGGGGGGAGGGTTATCTTATATTCACTTATTATATTATCCTCTATTACTAATTTACTTTAACTAATACAATGAAGGCAGTATGATGGAAGTGATGAGTGGTGGTGGTGATGATAATGAAGAGGGTAATAAATAATTAATATAATTAATGGTTACTTTGCTTATGCACACACACACACACTCTCTCACCCACCCACACACCTATACATTTACAATTTTTTATTTCACTTCTGGACTTATGGAATTACTAGATTGTTTATTACTGCACTATTATGGTCTGTCTGTTAAAGAAAAGAAAAGGAGGAAATAAAATAATAATAAAAAAAATAATAATAATTGTGTGTATAAAGTCAGAATTGTGGGTATAAAATCATAGGTGTGGCTATAAAGTCAGAATTGAATTGCGCGATATAAAGTCAGAATTGTGTGTATAAAGTCAGAATTCTTTGTATAAAGTCAGAATTGTGTGATAGTCAGATTTGAATTGTGTGATATAAAGTCAGAATTGTGTGTATAAAGTCAGAATTGTTTGTATAAAGTCAGAATTGTGTGATAGTCAGATTTGAATTGTGTGATATAAAGTCAGAATTGTGTGTATAAAGTCAGAATTGTTTGTATAAAGTCAGAATTGTGTGATAGTCAGATTTGAATTGTGTGATATAAAGTCAGAATTGTGTGTATAAAGTCAGAATTGTTTGTATAAAGTCAGAATTGCGTGATAGTCAGATTTGAATTGTGTGATATAAAGTCAGAATTGTGTGTATAAAGTCAGAATTACATGTATAAAGTCAGAATTGTGTGTATAAAGTCAGAATTGTGTGTATAAAGTCAGAGGTGTAATATAAAGTCAGAATTGTGTGTATAAAGTCAGAATTGTTTGTATAAAGTCAGAATTGTGTGATAGTCAGATTTGAATTGTGTGATATAAAGTCAGAATTGTGTGTATAAAGTCAGAATTGTGTGTATAAAGTCAGAATTGTGTGTATAAAGTCAGAGGTGTAATATAAAGTCAGAATTGTGTGTATAAAGTCAGAATTGCGTGTATAAAGTCAGAGGTGTAATATAAAGTCAGAATTGTGTGTATAAAGTCAGAATTGTTTGTATAAAGTCAGAATTGCGTGATAGTCAGATTTGAATTGTGTGATATAAAGTCAGAATTGTGTGTATAAAGTCAGAATTGCATGTATAAAGTCAGAATTGTGTGTATAAAGTCAGAATTGTGTGTATAAAGTCAGAGGTGTAATATAAAGTCAGAATTGTGTGTATAAAGTCAGAATTGCGTGTATAAAGTCAGAGGTGTAATATAAAGTCAGAATTGTGTGTATAAAGTCAGAATTGTTTGTATAAAGTCAGAATTGTGTGATAGTCAGATTTGAATTGTGTGATATAAAGTCAGAATTGTGTGATAGTCAGATTTGAATTGTGTGATATAAAGTCAGAATTGTGGGTATGAAGTCAGAATTGTGTGTATAAGGTCAAAGGAGAAAAAAGATTTTTGACATTGACTTGTGTTTTTAAGTAGCCCCTTTCTTTCTTTCTTTCTTTCTTTCTTTCTTTCTTTCTTTCTTTCTTTCTTTCTTTCTTTCTTTCTTTCTTTCTTTCTTTCTTTCTTTCTTTCTTTCTTTCTTTCTTTCTTTCTTTCTTTCTTTTAGTTTTTTTGCTGTTTTTGTTTTGTTGTTGTTTTCTGTTTAGTTATTAACTTTTGTATTTTGACAACATTTGTAATTTCATGTATGTGTATATTCTCTTTCCCCTACGAGAGTTTTGTATTTAGCTGTTTTTGTCAATAAAAAATAAAAATAAATAAATAAATACATTTTTGCCTCTCTAAAGAATCTTTCAGTGAACTGTTCTTAAAATAACTTTTTTTTTCTTAGTCTGAGGAACATTTTAACAATCTAAAGAATTTGTTTTCCACTTCTGTGTAATGGAAAGGGTCAATGAATGGTAAAGATTCTTCATGGAATCATGGATGCCAATAAAGAACCTTTATTTTTAAGGTTGTATCGGACTTATTGACCCCTCTCTGACATCATTGCTGTTTTTTTCCTCTGCATTTTGGTTACACTCATATGATTTTGATTCGGCGAACAAACGTTTGTCAAATATTAATACACACAAAAAATTGGTTCTTCAGCAGTTCGTTGGGGTGGTTGAGGTGCTATATAGCACTGCTACCATATAAAGAACCTGTTAGGTCCAGTGTGGTTCTTCAGTGGTTCTTCTGGGTGGTTGAGGTGCTATATAGCACTGCTACCATATAAAGAACCTGTTAGGTCCAGTGTGGTTCTTCAGTGATTCTTCTGGGTGGTTGAGGTGCTATGCACTGCTACCAAATAAAGAACTTGTTCGGTCCAGTGTGGTTCTTCAGTGGTTCTTCTGGGTGGTTGAGGTGCTATATAGCACTGCTACCATATAAAGAACCTGTTAGGTCCAGTGTGGTTCTTCAGTGGTTCTTCTGGGTGGTTGAGGTGCTATATAGCACTGCTACCATATAAAGAACCTGTTAGGTCCAGTGTGGTTCTTCAGTGGTTCTTCTGGGTGGTTGAGGTGCTATATAGCACTGCTACCATATAAAGAACCTGTTAGGTCCAGTGTGGTTCTTCAGTGGTTCTTCTGGGTGGTTGAGGTGCTATATAGCACTGCTACCAAATAAAGAACTTGTTCGGTCCAGTGTGGTTCTTCAGTGGTTCTTCTGGGTGGTTGAGGTGCTATATAGCATCAGCTGCCACATACAGAACCCGTTAAGCCCCTGTATAGTTCTTTAAAGGTTCTCTAACTCTCCCTTAGTCTCTTAATTTAGTTGGGGAAAGGATTAGCACAACATTAAAATACAGTGTATTTCCTGAAGATAACGTGGTTCTCAACCTTTTTGCCCCGAAGGCCCCCCTATAAGGAAATTTAAACTTTTTGACCTCAGAAAAGCATACAATACAAGTAATTCAAAACAGCTTTTGCCATGGTTGTAAATTCCTGTTCATAGCAAACATGTGAGAGTGGAGTAATATTTCTAAAATGTAAGGCGGAGAATGGGGTGGTGGTGGGATGCAACACTGGACACTGAGAGCTGTCGCAGTTTAAATTATGTGGAAGGAGGAATACAATTGAAGGATGAGAGAAAGATAAGACATGGTGCTGGCTGTAGTCTTTGAATGAATGTACCTCTTATGGTTCTACATATAGCACCATTTGACAAAGGTTCTGTATAGCCCCCTTAGAGATAGGTTTAAGCACTTGAAGTGGTTCCCCTCTGATTAGAAGCCAATTAACAACTTTTAGTGCTATTTAGCACCATTTTTACTTAGAGTGTATGCAATGAACATATTTGTTAGGTTTTTAATTTAATTAAATTAATACAAGAACAGTTGTATCACCCTGACATGTTTTACTTTATGCCCCCTCTCCCAATATTGTAAAAGGGATTTTAATTCAGAAACATGCTTAGACGAGGTGGATTCAAGTTACTGTATATATGAAAAAAAAAAAAAAACAACTGAACTCATATAGCTTACTAGCTTACTGTTTCAGCAAGGAATGCATACACTCACTATTTCAGACGTCTATTCGGGCTCTGTTCTCTTTGAATGTATTTTGAACATTATTCATATGGCTTCTGATGAGACAGCTGGGGTGATCATGTGAAAGCCACCCATTGTGTTACTGCAGGACAGTAGAAGCTTGACAGAAGCAGTCTCCATTCTGTCTCATACCACAAAAATAACCAAAAGAGGAACCAAGTCCTTTTTTAATTTTTTTGCGCATGTAATGTTCCTAAACCGTCAGGAGTGTTCACTGTGGCAAAAAATAAACAAACCACTTCCCCAGATCTCCTTCAGTGTAAAACACACATTATGACCACACTGCAGATTGGGTGTTTGGTTTTTCCCCAGTACAAGCTTCGGCTACAGGAATTCATTTCCTGTTCTTGTCCCTCAAAAAGACGATCCCAGCCTCAGGGCCAGCAGATGTACACACACACACACACACACACACACACACACACACACACACACACACACACACGCGCGAATATGCATGCTCATATATGCAAGGCTCAGGGACACAATGATGGTTATTAATTTCAGTCCCTGAATAATGAAATCCAGCGCAAGAGAACCTGAACGGGTTTGCAAGAACGTTCTGGAAGAGCAGAGGTTGCTGAGGTCACCGCTGGAGTGAATAAATTACCGCTCAGTGAAAAAGTGACCCTCACACCTTTCCAGCCTGACAGTGGAGTCCATCACAGAAGGGGTTACTTCGCTAAAACTAGAGCAAAAGTGTGTTGAGAGAGAGGAAAAACAGTGAAGCAGGATTCTTTTGGAGTCACCATAGCTTGGTACCCTGCAGGCATTGTGGGTATTTGACAGCTCTGATGGATAGTGGTAGAGGCAGAGTGTACTGTCATGACTAGAAGTGACACACTCCATAATGTTTCAATCCTGACAACCCACAAAATGGGCCTTTTCAGCATTGTAAATGGGATATCGCTGGTGAAACTTGTATGATGCCTTGTAAACCCGAACAATGTGTAATCACTGTTTAATTTTCATGGTCAGCGGAAGCTTCCAGAAGAATGGCGGGATTGTCAGAGGGTGAAAAATTGGGCACTGACAAATCACTTGTAGAGAAAAAAAGAGCTTCTTTTGTAGTCTTGTCCTTGCAAATTTATTAAAAACACTGCGGTGTTGATGATGAATGCAATGAATATTTGCAGAGGTCAGAGTGTTTTTGTAGCGCTTATGAAAGACGTTTCTCAAAAGCTCATTTCGAGAAAGTAAACATCATTACGGAAGCAAGTCAAGTGAAGAGGTCATTCAGCAATCTACCTAATGATGTATTGAATAAATAGAAGCAAAAATATTATAATACTGCATTTATGTAAATGACGCAGTATGTAAATCATAAACATATATATCTGCATTAGCATTGAAAGAAGAAAATGGTTGAGAAAAGAGATATAGGGTACAACAAGGCTAAAGGCACCTTAAGAAAAAATTTGCTTTTCACTACTCCTGTATGATTGCAGAAAAAATATATGTTTGTGTTGAACATTTATGGAGCAACAGATTTGGTGTGAAAAATCATAAAAGTGGTTTAATTTGTTTAAAAATCTTATAAATGTATGAGGTTGCAAGGTGGGCCTTTTACCCCACACACACCAGCATGGGGCAAAAAGAACATATTATTGATGCAAATACTTTAGCTAAAAAATATTATATATATATATATATATATATATATATATATATATATATATATATATATATATATATATATATATATATATATATATATATATATACAGGTCCTTCTCAATAAATTAGCATATTGTGATAAAGTTCATTATTTTCCATAATGTAATGATAAAAATTTAACTTTCATATATTTTAGATTCATTGCACACCAACTGAAATATTTCAGGTCTTTTATTGTTTTAATACTGATGATTTTGGCATACAGCTCATGAAAACCCAAAATTCCTGTCTCAATAAATTAGCATATCATGAAAAGGTTCTCTAAACGAGCTATTAACCTAATCATCTGAATCAAAATTACACCTGCAAAAGATTCCTGAGGCTTTTAAAAACTCCCAGCCTGGTTCATTACTCAAAACCGCAATCATGGGTAAGACTGCCGACCTGACTGCTGTCCAGAAGGCCATCATTGACACCCTCAAACAAGAGGGTAAGACACAGAAAGAAATTTCTGAACGAATAGGCTGTTCCCAGAGTGCTGTATCAAGGCACCTCAGTGGGAAGTCTGTGGGAAGGAAAAAGTGTGGCAAAAAACGCTGCACAACGAGAAGAGCTGACCGGACCCTGAGGAAGATTGTGGAGAAGGACCGATTCCAGACCTTTGGGGACCTGCGGAAGCAGTGGACTGAGTCTGGAGTAGAAACATCCAGAGCCACCGTGCACAGGCGTGTGAAGGAAATGGGCTACAGGTGCCGCATTCCCCAGGTCAAGCCACTTTTGACCCAGAAACAGCGGCAGAAGCGCCTGACCTGGGCTACAGAGAAGCAGCACTGGACTGTTGCTCAGTGGTCCAAAGTACTTTTTTCAGATGAAATCAAATTTTGCATGTCATTCTGAAATCAAGGTGTCAGAGTCTGGAGGAAGACTGGGGAGAAGGAAATGCCAAAATGCCTGAAGTCCAGTGTCAAGTACCCACAGTCAGTGATGGTCTGGGGTGCCATGTCAGCTGCTGGTGTTGGTCCACTGTGTTTTATCAAGGGTAGGGTCAATGCAGCTAGCTATCAGGAGATTTTGGAGCACTTCATGCTTCCATCTGCTGAAAAGCTTTATGGAGATGATTTCATTTTTCAGCACGACCTGGCACCTGCTCACAGTGCCAAAACCACTGGTAAATGGTTTACTGACCATGGTATTACTGTGCTCAATTGGCCTGCCAACTCTCCGGACCTGAACCCCATAGAGAATCTGTGGGATATTGTGAAGAGAAAGTTGAGAGACGCAAGACCCAACACTCTGGATGAGCTTAAGGCCGCTATCGAAGCATCCTGGGCCTCCATAACACCTCAGCAGTGCCACAGGCTGATTGCCTCCATGCCGCGCCGCATTGAAGCAGTCATTTCTGCAAAAGGATTCCCGACCAAGTATTGAGTGCATAACTGAACATAATTATTTGAAGGTTGACTTTTTTTGTATTAAAAACACTTTTCTTTTATTGGTCGGATAAAATATGCTAATTTATTGAGATAGGAATTTTGGGTTTTCATGAGCTGTATGCCAAAATCATCAGTATTAAAACAATAAAAGATCTGAAATATTTCAGTTGGTGTGCAATGAATCTAAAATATATGAAAGTTTAATTTTTATCATTACATTATGGAAAATAATGAACTTTATCACAATATGCTAATTTATTGAGAAGGACCTGTATATATATATATATATATATATATATATATATATATATATGCCGGGACAGAGCGGGCAGAGCAGCAAGTCAACTCCTCTGGGCTACAGAACAGAACCAGTATACATAATTACAGTTCACAATTACATGTTGTAGACAAAACAAATACATAAGAGCAAAATGCTTGCAATATAGAGACCTGTACGGAAAGAAACAAAGGCAGATTAAATACAGGTTTGGTAAGGTGGAGCTGGGGTTGGAGGAGGTGTGATGTGATAGAAGAGATGCTGAAGAATGGGAATTTAAATGGCAGCGGTGATAGGTGTCGAAACTGGATTGGTACACGTCAGGAACAGCTGGCTATCAGCTGATGCGAGCTTGACTGACGTGGCCTGCCTGAACTGACGCAATGCTTGATTTTTGTTTAATAAATACTGTATACTGTCATTAAAATATGTTCATATAAAAATATATTTTAAAAATACATAAACATTTTTTTTAAAGTAAAGATTATGAAAGCATTGAATGAGATCCCATAATAATTTTATATAGATTTACAGTAGTAACATTAAATCATATTTTATCACATGAAATTATTAATATCATATTTTTTTTTAAATATGATGGTTTCATTATAAATATGGTGATTATCTCTAAGGTGGACTGGACACCCAACTTAAAGCAGCACTAGGTAACTTTTCAACCTTCATAATATATTTTCAAGCCTCTTGCGATGATGCATCGACTTACAATAGGTTGAATGACACGTCTGCCATAGCCTGACGGGGTCTGTTTCGTTTTTAATCGTACTTTTAAACTTCGGGTTTCGGGTAGTAACCCGAGAAAAAAAAGAACTACAAAATTAGACTGCTTTACGGCATATACGTCACTTCCTTAAATTCGGACGTGTAAGGGTAAGCCTATGTCTAAACGGCGTGTTCAAGTTTGGTAGGGGCTACATTCTCGCAAGTAAATACATAAGACGTACAAAATCATATTTTAGGATACTGTAACGCGTGTGTCCGGGTGAAAAATACGGATAGCTCACTCAACGCAACTGGAGTCGATGCAAACACGGAGGCGATTGACATCAAATAGCCCGCACTTTATTCCCCGCGGAACCCCCCACAAGAGTCCGGCACAAACTCCACTTCCGTCCACAGCATTACCCAACAAAACAAAAATAAATGAATGTTTGCAACAGAAGACAGAAAATAATCCGCACACATGGGAGCTCGAGGCGCAGTGCACACACACACACACAGAACGCAGTCGCTCCAACCGGGGGCGAACGCTCTTAAAGGGGCCACACATTTTCCTACTCGTTACAATACCTAACATGTCTGTGATATTTGTTTATTTGTCTTGCCTCAAGCTATAATGCAAATCGATTTTTCAAATTTGAAGATTCATCTATGGTAGCTTGATATTATATTGACGATATATGGTTATTACCTACCACTCAAACATTGAATTGAAGTATCATATAGATTCTGTAAAACGGTAACCAATAGACTAGACTACTATAATGACGCTGGCTTGTAAACGTGAGCATCGCGATCATTTGGCGTTTGAAAAAAAAATTAAACCCATGAAATTATATTCATATGACATGCTGAAACATATGCCACTGTACCTGGGATGAAGACATTTCACACGAGCAGAACACCTGCATGTGAACTCCTGCAGTGTTCAGGGCTATCATAGTTGTCATGTCAACAAATGCACGTGCTATATGCATCCCCTAATGTAGGATGACAGAGTTTACGACAGTAGTAGAGGACAATACTGTTTCTCAACTGTAGGGGGAGCCCGAGAGCAAAAGTTACCTAGTGCTGCTTTAAAGCCACAATATGTAATTGTAACACAGTTCTTGTTATGGGAAGAAGGAGGCGGGAACCGGCGAACACTCTTGGACGGCTGCCACACACACATAATAAAACATAAACAAAACACAGTGTAAAATCCAGGCCTGTTCCTCTCGTCCTTCACTGTCATCGCTCCTCCTTTTATGCATCCGAGCTCCTCCGTGAGTGATACGAGACCGGTGTGACGATTGCTCATTTGCAATCCCGCCACCGCCTCGCGCCATTCTCTCACGGCTCTCGCCCGCCCTGCTTGTCACAGTAATTTTGCGCCACTAGAGGTCACTTATTCAAAACAAAGGCTTAGCTTGATTACGCCTTGATTTTGCAGAGCTTTTATTATGCCGCAGACGGCCACTTCCGCTTCTTACGCTTATGTGGGGTAACACAGTGCTGTTTTATCATATTAGATACATTTGAGTGTGTTGAAAGTTATGTTATAATGCTACTCTGTGCATTTGCTCGGCGGATACTTTGAGACACTTGTTGTACACTGCTGTAAGCTAGATCGATATTAGGCATGGTAAAACATGGTACTCGCGGTAAATCAATAAAAAGGAACAATAAGACCAACTGTGTTGAGCTAACAATGATTAGTTTTCTGTTGATGAATGTATTCAAACAGTTGCTCACCTGTCTAATAAAACACAATATGTTAAAGTGTCTTTGGTGTTTCCATGGTTTCTAAAGTGGACATTTTCAGAAATTGAGGGTAATGATGTCATTGATAGGGGACGCATGGACACGATCTGTGTCCTGGTTAAAATTGCTTATTTCTCTGGATTTAAACATTATTGGCAACATTTGGGATCATGTAAGTACACAAATTAACAAAATATATAATACTGTTCTAGTGGTTTTTGGTCATTTTAATCCAAAAATCTAACATATTCTGCCTTTAATATATGATATTTACCATCCATGCCATGTCAACAAATGGAAAAGTCAGCCAGATATGTTAATTATTGTGCCTTTCACCCCACCAGCAGGGGCACCTTTACCCCAATTGCCATACTTTTACATATTCTTCCATTATTGAAAATGTTTTGCTTTAATTAGCTTGAAAAGAACTGAAAATCATTAAAAAGACCTTTGTTTAAAAAAATATTCAATACATTTAGCAATTCAACATTTTTAAAAACATTAGATCAAATTAATCAAATTAATCTAATTGATTGCGTCAAGGAACATCCAAATTTCCATATGCATCTTGAAAAGCGGATGTTTTGGAAAGTGCTGCAGCAAGTTTTTGTGTCATCTAGTGGTTTAGAGGAAAATAAAATCAAAGGAGCCTTTAACCCTGTGGAGACTTTAGCCCCGTTGTACCCTATATGTTATAGTTTTTCAACAAAACAAGTGTCATTGTCTATTCTACAAATTGCAAAACTTGAACACATTGCGATATTTTCACAAGGAATACTTTTACCCAATAAATCTTTGAATAAAAGTAAATGTGACTGCAACTTTAGCCAACAGTCTTTACAAACAAAATAGGGATATACACGTGATAAGTTAATCGATAAAGGGTTCATTAATGACACATAAGATTTTAAGTATACTGATCCTTATGGAAAGTGCTGGAGGTCTCTACTGTTACTAAACGTACTTTTACACGCCAACATCTATTGAAGCCCCTTCAACCCCCGTTCGCACTTAGCTCTTAACATTCACGCATAGCAAATAAGTAAAAGTAACAAAAAACACAACAACAGTATAAAGTCACCAAACAGCAGACAATAATCCTATAACAGCAATGCATGCTGGGAGCTCATAAACCCTTAA
Source organism: Romanogobio albipinnatus (assembly GCA_023566225.1). Classification (NCBI taxonomy): domain Eukaryota; kingdom Metazoa; phylum Chordata; class Actinopteri; order Cypriniformes; family Gobionidae; genus Romanogobio; species Romanogobio albipinnatus. Next base: position 13,433,438 of record CM042256.1, read on the forward strand.
AGTCAGCATAAAATAGAGGTAGTCTTTTTCCATATTCTGACATATATCTGAGTGAAACGGCTTCTCGAACAAGAACAAAAATGTAGGACGGGAATTGATTTGTCCATCAGGAAATGATTGGATCATTGGAACGTTGTTGTTTGCTAATTTATCATCGGAGAATATATGTCATTGCGAAGGGGAGGGAACGTTAATAGGGGCTTTCGAACCAGAGAAACCTTTAAATAGTAACTAGAACTATTGGCGGAAGTACCCGGATTTTGGAGTGTTCGACCCGCAGGAAACGATTTTAGTTGTATTCTAACTTAGCTCCTACTTCAGAGTAACCCGTCTAACCCAGCACAATAGGAACTACCAGTGACGTAAGTGTACGCTGATTGGCCGAACACATGCGAAACACCAGCATCCGCTATTTTTAAAACAGCTGTCTACACACACAGATTATAGCCTATATATTTACTCCACAAACTAACTCTACGAACATGGAAAACAGTGATAGATGGACCTCTCAATCTTTACACTAAAGAGAGCACTGTGCATCCGCCGAGCAAATGCACAGAGTAGCATTATAACATAACTTTCAACACACTCAAATGTATCTAATATGATAAAACAGCACTGTGTTACCCCACATAAGCGGAAGAAACGGAAGTGGCCGTCTGCGGCATAATAAAAGCTCTGCAAAATCAAGGCGTTATCAAGCTAAGCCTTTGTTTTGAATAAGTGACCTCTAGTGGCGCAAAATTACTGTGACAAGCAGGGCGGGCGAGAGCCGTGAGAGAATGGCGCGAGGCGGTGGCGGGATTGCAAATGAGCAATCGTCACACCGGTCTCGTATCACTCACGGAGGAGCTCGGATGCATAAAAGGTGACAGTGAAGGACGAGAGGAACAGGCCTGGATTTTACACTGTGTTTTGTTTATGTTTTATTATGTGTGTGTGGCAGCCGTCCAAGAGTGTTTGAATGCTCGCAAACTTAGGAAAATCCTACGCAACTTAGAGAGGACCAAGCAAAACATGATTATGTATTTCTGCTCAGCTAGCAACATTGGATATCAATCACATGACAAATGCAAATACTTTTTCACATACTGCCTACTTTCTTTCTTTGTAACAGTTCTATCTAAGTTGTGCAATTTTCACCTTTTTTTATAAGTTATACAAGATTCTAAATTTTTAAAAATCAATGTAACCCCCTCAAGTCGGCGGTCGTGCTGGTGCGATCGTCTCGCTTTTTTCTTATCAGTGCCAAAGAGACTCAAATAACTCTGTAATTTTTATAATTCAGGCAAGTGTTATACATCATTATAATCTGTTAAATTAAAAAAAAAAATTGTGTACAGTCACAATAAAGAACATGATGCGCGATCTGCAGCCACTCTGTCAAAGACGTTCATTCAGATAGACTTCAGAAAAGAAACTCTAACTTAGTGAATACTTGTCTCACAAACATGAGACATATGTCTAAAGAAAAATTGAAATGGTTTTAAATAATGTATACCAAATCAAAAACAAATATTCTGTGTTTATGTAATCTGTTTGAACAGAGAGATGTCAGTCGTTCGCGAGCCTCTTCATTATCCGCTAATGCGACCACACCCACGGAGTGCGCGTTCTATTGAAATTCAAATACTGAGGCGATCCAGAGTCGAAGCCCACACATCAACTCAAACAAATGCATCAAGTGCAGCACTATACTTCAGCTACTGTTCATTTCTGAGAGCAACAGATTCCGCCGCTGAGTGTAAGGTAGGCTAAGTTTATTCTGTTAACATCTGTGAAAATTAATGTAATTTAAGTTGAAATTACTTAATTGTACTTAATTTAAGGCAACTTTTTTTTTTTTTTTTTTACAGTGTAGGGGAACTTTTAGTTCTCAGGGAACCACCTTGGTGGTTAGTTCCTAGAACTACACTGTAAAAAAATGGTTGGTTTAACTTTAAAAAGTAAACAATTTTCAGTGCATTGAAATTAAAAATTTGAGTTAATACAATGAAGAAATTTGGTTTAATAAATAGCAACATAGAAAAATATTATTGTATCTGAACCACATAAATTTAAAAAAAATGTTGTGATAAATCATGAAAATAGCACAATTTGGCATGTTTCACTGCATTATTACAAATAAAACACAATTACGCAATATGCTTACAAAATCTTTTAACAATATTTGAATAAAGGGTGATGTCGATTCTCAAAAACTCACATTTTTAATTTCAATGAACTCAAAATTAAAGCAACCAGGTAACTTACTTTTTAAAATATTTTTACAGTGTACCCGGTGCGAAAGCCATGGCATTTGGTCAAACATTCAAAGTAGTTCACAATTCTTAGTATTTGTATCTGAGAAAATCGGTATGCTAGTAATAGCTTTTACAGAAAGTGCATTTTATTATGCACTAGTAATAAATAAAACATTCACTCCTGTTGTTTTTTTTAGTGGTCGCCATTCAACAACGTTCACCTCAGATTCTTTAAAGTTGTGCATGTTCTTTCATCTTTCTCTTTGTGTCTCTCATTCCCTAGTAGAGACTCATTGCCTTCCATCACTTCACTTGGCTTCATTAAAGCCCTATTCGAGAATCCCGTCGCGTACACATATGTGCGTGAGACTGAGTGTGAGATTGAGGCAGCGGTGTGAGATTGTGGGTGGGTTCTTTGGAAGATTGCCCCTCTCCAAATTCCTCATGATAAGCTGAATGATTAGTGGACACTTTCTGCAAACACGTAGTGCTCTGTTTTTCATCACCGCCCACAACAGAACTAGAAAGAAACACCCACATGTTAAAGCTGTTAATGGATTCTTCTGAAGTGACCTCAGTCAACAATCTCCAGACAGGCAAGGAGGCTCATAACAAATACACAACCTTTTATATATGCCCACTCGAAATATTCCAGACCCTGTTAACATTACTCCATTCTGCATCCTACCCTTGGGTGCAGAAACGTGCTATTAAGGAGACAGTTCACCCAAAATTGAAGATCACCATTGTTTACTAAAGGCTGGCCAACACTAAACGTATTTTTTTTAATTGTATCAGATTTTCAAAATGTGAGAGACTACGAATATGACAATAAAAAAAAATTGTTTTGTTCCTATAGTGCATGGACTGCTACATGTGACCAAGACAGCACACCACACACTAACAGATTCCATTCACAAACAACCAGAGTCCTACGGAGCCCCTAAAGCAGGGGTCTCAAACTCGCGGCCCGCGGGCCACTTGCGGCCCGCAGGATGATATTTTGTGGCCCCCTTCTTGACAATCAAATTTTAGTGTTAGTGGCCCGCACGTTGCTCTGAAAAGCACCTTTTTGCTGAATCGTTGCGTGTGCAGGGCTTGCCACGCTTGCTGCCTCCTTTGTGTGTCAAAATGATTGAGATGGCCAACCAAATCAAAGTAGGCGGGGTTTACGTTCTCTTTTGGCTGGTGCACACTGCACAGTCTTCACACACAGATGAGCGCGTCAATCTATCGCTTAATGCCGTTGCTGAGAGAGACTCTATTCTTTCCGGTGAAATCACAAAACAAAATGCAAACGTGTCCTTGGTCTTATTATACAATCATTGATGAACATCTTTGATTTTAATGAAGAAAAACTATATGAGAGCGGATTAGAACCCGGAACCTTTGACATGATTGACAAATATTCTTCCACCAGACCACTAGAGAATCCGTAAGTTATTAGCGGATCTATGTATTTATTCACTCACTCACGTGAAGAATATCGGGACTAATAATATATTTGACGCAAATTAATGCAAATATTGTTTACAAATAGTCCTAAAACGATTATTTCCCAACTAGAATTAGACCTAGAATTTCGCTCACTGTTCTGTTTGACCTGGTTACAGCCTTGCTTTGAATTAGTCTATTACTTAAAATAAAATTAAAATCATTAATTATTTCATATTACATGATTTAATTTCTATAGGCTATATTTAGTTCAAATTCAGAGGAAACATTCATGTTGAAGAACTTTTAATAATAAAGATTGAGAAGATTGGATCAGTTGTGCTACTTTTTTTTGGAATACTTGAAACACTTTTTATGTGGAATACTTGATGCGGCCCAGCCTGACCAAGAGTCTACCTCCAGCGGCCCCCAGGTAAAATGAGTTTGAGACCCCTGCCCTAAAGGGACATAGTGGTGGAAAAAATATAGGATGGGAGAAAAAATATATTTTTCAAAACTTTTGCTCTCGTAAAACATTTGCGTTCCCCCGAGAAAAACCTGTTGTGAGTTTGGACAAACACTTTCTGTTTACTTGGTAGAAGGAAATACAGTCAGTGCTTAACTCAAGGAGTTCAGTAAAGTGTGCAATATATTCACAGATTCGAACTTCCCGGATCAATAACTCATGAGCTAAGTAATGTTAAAACACAAATTACACCAATTTACAATCATAGCTTTCCTGTAGCTCAAACAGCAGAGCATGGCGCTAGCAACGCCAAGGTCATGGGTTCGATTCCCAAGGAAAGCAAGAATTGACTAAAATGTTAAATGTGTACCTTGAATGCAATGTAAGTCGCTTTGGATAAAAGCGTCTGCCAAATGCATAAATGTAAATGTAAATAGTAATGTAGACAACAAGCTACAACCTAATTTTCCTCAAAACAAGCCTTATAATATAAATTGATCTCTATGAGCAGCGGCTGAGAGACAAGTCCGAAGGGACCGTCTGCAAAACCCCTGCAAATCCCGAAAAGCGTTAGCACAAAAATAGTCATTAACTTCAATGTTACACACTGTAGTGTCACCAAATTCAGTTTACACATCAGTGCTCTCCAGCTGGTCATACTATAACACATTGGGCCCTATTTTAACGATCAGAGCACATGGTCTGAAGCGTATGGCGCAGGTGCACTTAGGCCGTGTCCGAATCCACTTTTGCTAGTTTAACGATGGAAAAAAACAGTCAGCGCGCCAGACGCATAGTTGAAAAGGGTTGTACCTAGTCTCTTAAAGTCACTGTAAAGGCAATTCTGAGATTTGTTTTTAAACACATTATAAATGTTAGAAATGTATTGCTGAAGCATGTTACAAAGACTGTGTACTAACTGTGTAGTACTGAATTGTGGAGTTAGACCGTTAAACAGTTTTTCAATCATCGCTGTGTTCAGAATGTTTTAGGCGCACTGGAGCCACTGAGCATATGGCCCCTCCCCCAACACTATCATAACTGTCGATGACGCACTGGAGCCACTGAGCCTGGCCCCTTCCCTAACACTATCATAACTAGAGCACATTCGCATCAGTTCGCCCGCTCGTTCGCGAGTTACTGTCAGTACCGTTTTTATGATTCAAATTTGGCTGGGTGGTTAATAACACATTTGTCTGTGGTGTGACAAACTCAGAACACATATTTAATTTTGACTTTACAGGGGCTTTAATGAGTCATGAGTGTGTTTTGGGGGTAACGTGCAATAAACCAATCAGAGTCTCATCTCCCATTCCCTTTAAAAGCCAGTTCCACTTGCACCATGGCGGATTCGCTATTTACATGGCGGAATTTGCGAGCAGAAAGACTGAACACTTCTCCAGAGAGGAATCCTCTTATTTTTAATATTTTAAAATGTTTGTGTGTGCTAACAAGCAGAGTGTAGGGGAGCGCGGAGCACAACCTAACACGGGGTTAGTTGTAACACGTATGGTTTAAAACTTTCCACACATGCCAGGATGACGAAACTTAGTGTATTTACTAGTTGCCATTTCAACATTATTTAGAGAAAAATTTGCGGCAAAATTAAAAAAATCTTTGGAAGATATCACTGAATATTTATTTAACCATAGCAAAAGTACATTTCTTACGTTTATTTTTCATCTCTGTTTTTTTAGTTTATTTAAAATAAGACAAAACGGATATTATTTTAATCTTGTATCTGTTATTTAACAGTTGAGATCCTTCTTTAATGTTGATCTAACCAGCAGAAGACACAAGCGGCGATTTAAATCCCAGTTGCGCAGATGGGGTGCTGTCATGATCCCAGCCTGTGTTTCTCTGTCTTGTGAGGACTTTTGTTATTTCCTGTCTTGTGTCATGTTTTGTAGTTCTTTGTAGTTTTCATGTTGATTAGTTCTCCCAGGTGTTTCCAATTTAGCCACTCCCTCTTGTTATCTTGTTAAGCTAGTCTTCCCTTTGTGTATATATAGTGCTTGTGTCTTACTGGTGTTTGTGGGTTGTTATACATGTTATGGTTGCTTCTAGTTTGTGTGTCCTAGTGGTTTTTGTTCCTTTGTTTCTTTATTCCTGGAGTTATTTGGTTCAATGTGTTATTTTATTAAAACCCTGCATTTAGATCCTCGCCTTCGTCTGCTTTCTCCAGCACGTGACAGAACAACCCACCAACACCAGTAAGACACAAGCACTATATATACACAAAGGGAAGACTAGCTTAACAAGATAACAAGAGGGAGTGGCTAAATTGGAAACACCTGGGAGAACTAATCAACATGAAAACTACAAAGAACTACAAAACATGACACAAGACAGGAAATAACAAAAGTCCTCACAAGACAGAGAAACACAGGCTGGGATCATGACAGAACGCCTGAGGGTCCAGGTCCTCCCACGCCTGAGGGTCCAGGTCCCCCCACGCCTGAGGGTCCAGGTCCTCCCACGCCTGAGGGTCCAGGTCCTCCCACGCCTGAGGGTCCAGGTCCTCCCACGCCTGAGGGTCCAGGTCCTCCCACGCCTGAGGGTCCAGGTCCGCCCACGCCACAGGGTCCAGGTCCGCCCACTCCACAGGGTCCAGGTCCGCCCACGCTCCCAGGCCCGTCCAGGTCATGTCTGGGTCCGGTGCCCCTGCACAGGCCTGGCCCACCATCCCTCCCCTGTTCTGCCTCCATTCCACCACCCTTCTAGACTGTTTCCTGTGGAGCGTCTGGAATCCGCTCCTTAAGTGGGGGGCTCTGTCATGATCCCAGCCTGTGTTTCTCTGTCTTGTGAGGACTTTTGTTATTTCCTGTCTTGTGTCATGTTTTGTAGTTCTTTGTAGTTTTCATGTTGATTAGTTCTCCCAGGTGTTTCCAATTTAGCCACTCCCTCTTGTTATCTTGTTAAGCTAGTCTTCCCTTTGTGTATATATAGTGCTTGTGTCTTACTGGTGTTTGTGGGTTGTTATACATGTTATGGTTGCTTCTAGTTTGTGTGTCCTAGTGGTTTTTGTTCCTTTGTTTCTTTATTCCTGGAGTTATTTGGTTCAATGTGTTATTTTATTAAAACCCTGCATTTAGATCCTCGCCTTCGTCTGCTTTCTCCAGCACGTGACAGGTGCGTTGTAACACTGCGTTACATTGTGCCCCTGTTAGAAATATGCTATTATATTCTATACTTTTATGAATTATATTGAGAAACCATGAGAAAAGGGTGAACAAGAGAACAAGAGAGTAAATGTTCAGAAATTATTCATTCATTATTCATTCATTATTATTACGTTTTTAATTATGCTGTATAGCTGTATTTAGGGATGTGTTTGTTGTCAAACTCAAATTTTTTAAATATTTTTAAGGATTAAAAAATGCCATTATTTTATTTAAAAAAAGTGAATAATTGTATTTTACTGACAAAATATTTTAGTTTGTCTTGGATATTTTTTCGATTATATCAGGTAAAATTTTAAGCTGTCATTTGGCCATGTTACAATGTGCCCCACCACATGTTACAATGTACCCCACCAATGGGGCATGTTGTCACATTTCCCTTCCATTATTTCGGGGTAAATCAAGAAAAAAGTATACACTGTAATAATGAAACAAAACAGTCCTTCCAGAAAAATGCGGCTTTTTTTGTGATTGTTGCGGGCAAAAATCCTTGATTATGCGCATGTTTTCTTAAAAAATGCGATGAAAAATGCGGGAAAATGCGGGATATTTCTGCAATTTTATGCGATGAAATTGCGGGAACTTGCAAAAACTGCGGTTTGATGAAAAAGAGAAAAAAAGCACTACATCACAGAAAGTGCTGGGAATATTTAAGTTCTCATCTTGTTTTATTGAAGACCTTAATAAACACATGGCTCAAATCTACAAAACATTGAGTCAAACAAGTTCTGTAGCTTTACAAAAGGAATATGCTACAACTTGAAAATTGAATAAATAACTTCCTGTTTTACAGAGGTGGCTTTACAAAACAGATATTTGAGTGCTTCCAATGCACAAAGTGCAATCTCTTAAAGGGTTAGTTCATCCAAAAATTTAAATTCTGTCATGAATGACGTCCCCTCATGTCGTTGGACACCCGTAAGACCTCCGTTCGTCTCTAAATAACGACTTATATAGTGATGACCGATTTCAAAACACAGCATCATGATGCTATGAATCAGCGAGTCGATTCATGATTCGGATCGCGTGTCAAACTGCTGAAATACGAGACTTTGGCAATCCGAACCGCTGAATCGACTCATTGATTCATAACGCTTCAAAGCTTCATGATGCTGTGTTTTGAAATCGGTCAACACACCGGGAAACTGCTTTGTGCGGTCTTTTGCTGTTATTTTTGTTGGCAAATGGGAGTTTGCACTTCATCATGCTTTTAACCGATATCTATGGTTTCACCACGGGGGTTTGCAGCTTTTCGATGATGTTCACGTCGGGTAATTACGTCACTTCAAAACGTTCCCATGGCAATAGGCTGAAATGGCGGCTCTTGTGTGAAGTAAACGAACATTTTTCAACTTTCTGCTAATATATATATGACTTTTTTTGCAACGAAAATGCAGGGATTATGAAATCATGCTAGCCCCGCATATTCTGCACGCGGAAATAGGCAATTTATGCGGCGAAAGTGCGGCGTATTTGAAAAAATGCGGCCCCCGCATAAATATGCGGACTCTGGCTGATTATGCGTTAAATCACGCGATCGCATAATCGCGTTTTTCTGGAGGGACTGACTACATAATTGTACTAGACGTGGGAATTGAATGTGGGAAAAAATAAATACTCAACAGACCGAGACAGTCAAAAAACGTTAGTTTGTGCCCCGCTCTCCCCTACATGCGTTGTGCACCCGCCTATAGGCACACATTACTAACGTGCCCTTTAAATAACACAAAAAATACTGCGCTATTGACTTTAGACCAGGTTTTTGTTGGTCAATGGTGCTGTCGTTTTCAGTCGCCTCAAAATAGCAATGCGCCAACAACGCTCCTGAACACACCTCGTTTTCAGACCAGCATGCCCATGGGCGAACAGATGGGCGCAAGTGCGTTTGCTATTTAAACAACATGGCACTAGACGTAAAAATGATAACTGTATCGGGCTGAAACTAGCAAAAAATACTTGCGTCGCATTGCGCCAGGTGTATGATAGGGCCCTTAGTGTGCTTTTGCATAATTCCTATGATTATTTATTATGAAATAAAATCAATAGCTTCACTGTTATTAGAAAAAAAATATTCAATAATTTCACTGTAACACACTGTACTGTCGCCAAATTCAGTTCACACATTACTGCTGTCCTGCTGGTTATACTACAACACTTAGTTTGATAAAAATGTCTTTTTGCATAATTTTGTGATGATTTATTATTAAATAAAATAGCTGCACTGTTTTTATAATTTTTTTAATAACTTCACTGTTATACAGTGTAATGCCATCAAATTCAGTAAGCAATTGTCATGCAAAAGTTATGGTTGCAACTATGCTAGCTGGGTACCAACATGTGTAAAGAATAGGCCTACTTGTTTAATGTGCTCTAACTTGCCAAAATAAGTGTTGTAGTACAACCAGCAGGAGAGCAGTGATGTGTGAACTGAATTTGGTGACAATACAGTGTGTTAAACTCAAGTTATTGAATACTTTTCAAAATAAAAAGTCATAAAAATGTGGTAACCCTTTTCAGGTTTTGCACTTTGCAGACAATCCCTTCGGACTTATCTCTCAGCCGCTGCTCATAGATTCATTTATAAGAAGAAATTATAATAATAGTGTTTGGACTGCTTTTTACAGAAAATTCACAGAAAAAAAGGCTTGGATGAAGTTGTGTTATGCTTCTGCCAACTCACTTTCTGCTCCGGTATCGTTTCGTTCCACGTGAAAATGATGAGTCTGTGTGCGTTTGTCCTCAGGGTTCCCCCCACACAACAGGATTTCCTATCTTAAATAAGAACAGTCCTATTTGTGAACAAATTACTCAGACTAATTCTGTGAACTGGATCGAGTGATTCATTGACAAGACTGACTCAGAAGAATGATTCATTCATGAGTCAGCTAATTGGAAATTACTACTTTTCACTCTAATTAATGCACCAAGGAGAGCTAGGGAACATGTCAGTATTTTCAGCGAGTAACCAATTTTAGTTTGTTCCTCAAAAAGCTGGAATGTAGTGAATATATAGCACATATACAACTTTTATGATACACTGCAATTGCATGGAGCAAAAAAAAGACCAGTGTATTCTTCAGAACTTCCTTTTTTTAATGTATCGTGAAGTGTCAACCAGTTTGGCATGACAGTGAAACAACAGTGGGTAAATGGTGGCAGAGTTTAGGTTGAACTATTACATTAACATCAGCTTTTCGTTGTGAAGGATGCCTTTAGAAAATTGAGAAAAAATTGTGCAAACTTGTATTGGCCTCATTAGTTCGTCTTTCACCATGGTGACAACAAGGCAGTAATTATGGGATGTGGATGCTGTGCTCTGTAACTTTTGTGTCTGGAGATTTTAAAGAAGCTGGTGGAATCATAAAAGAATGGTTATTTCCTGAGAGGAAAGAGAGAACAGAGTAGGAGGACAAATGTATTATAAGTGATCTTTTATGAGCAACAAGAAGCTTGCCAGTTGTAGATGAATGTCTCTGTCTCCTACTCCATGATATCAGTCTCTCTCTCTCTCTCTCTCTCTCTCTCTCTCTCTCTCTCTCTCTCTCTCTCTCTCTCTCTCTCTCTCTCTCTCTCTCTCTCTCTCTCTCTCTCTCTCTCTCTCTCTCTCTCTCTCTCTCTCTCTCTCTCTCTCTCTCTCTCTCTCTCTCTCTCTCTCTCTCTCTCTCTCTCGCTGTGTTTGAAATGGCATGTTATCATGCTAAAATTTGAAAGGAAATCAGCATGTGGTAATTTCCACATGATATAATGACACTTGCTATAGTCGCTTGCTGTATACTACCAGAGCTATCAAGCAGCTGTGCTATTTCCCAAAATGCAAAGCATTTATCCTTAAATTTCTGAGTTAGCTTTAATAAAATGGTTGAGAGACAGTAATACATTGTTGATATACACATTCTACTATAATTTAAAGCATTTGTGGTTTGATACTGCCATTTGATACTGCCATTTACTGCTATTTCATGCCAAAGTCTCTTTTCCCCAACAGTCTTAAAGTCTTCGGTTATGGCAGACCAGGGGTTTCCAGAGCCGCAAATATGATGAGCTCCCTTGTGAGGGACCGCCTGTCTAAAATGTTAAGGAATATATTGTATAAATGCATATGGGTATATATTTACATGCATGAAGACATGCTGTGAAAAATATATAATTATAATATTATAAATATTTATAATATATTACAAGTACAAATTAGGAGAATATTTATTTTCTATTAATCTTTTTTTTTTTATCCCACCATTAAAAGTCTGGTTAAAAGTATGCATCTGAGAAACCAAACTAGACCTGTCAATAGAATATTTATTTATTTATTTATTTATTTATTTATTTATTTATTTATTTATTTATTTATTTATTTATTTATTTATTTATTTATTTATTTATTATCAGTAGTAGAAGTATTTTTATTTACAGTGGCAAGAAAAAGTATGTGAACCACTTGCAGAATCTGTGAAAATGTGAATAATTTTAACCAAAAAAAAGAGATCATACACAATGCATGTTTTTTTTTTTTTATTTAGTACTGTCCTGAATAAGATATTTTACATAAAATATTTTTTACATATAGTCCACAAGACAAAAAAAAGCTTAATTTATTAAAATAACCCCGTTCAAAAGTTTATGAACCATTCATTCTCAATACTGTGTGTCGTTCCCTGGATGACCCACGGCTGTTTTTTTGTTTTGTGATGGTTGTTTGGTGGTTGATATTGCTTGAGTCTCTTGTTTGTCTGGAGCAGTTAAACTGTCCAGTGTTCTTCAGAAACAAATCCTCCAGGCCCTGCAAATTGTTCAGTTTTCCAGCATATTTGAACCCTCTCCAGCAGGGACTGTATGATTTTGAGACCCATCTTTTCACATTGAGGACAATTGAGGGACCGAAACACGACTACAAAAAAGGTTGAAACATTCACTGATGCTCCAGAAGGAAACACGATGCATTAAGAGCTGGGGTGAAAACTTTTGAGCAGGATGAAGATGTCCAAATGTTTCTTGTTTTGTAAAAAAAAATATATATATATAAATAAATAAATATATATATATATATATATATATATATATATATATATATATATATATATATATATATATATATATATATATATATATATATATATATATATATATATATATATATATATATATATATATATATATATATATATTTATTATTATTATTTATTTTATTTTTTTCATTTAGTACTGCATGCCCTTCAGAAGCAACAGAAGATTCCCAGAAGTTTCCCAGAAGACAAATTGAGTACAATTTACCTTGATCTTTCAATTCAAAAGGTTTTCACCCCCCAGCTCTTAATGCATCGTGTGTCCTTCTGGAGCATCAGTGAATGTTTCAACCTTTTTTAATAGTTGTGTTTGAGTCCCTCAATTGTCTTCAGTGTGAAAAGATGGATCTCAAAATCCTACAGTCACTGCTGGAGAGGGTTCAAATATGCAAAAGATGCTGGAAAACTGAAGAATTTGCAGGACCTGGAGGATTTTTCTGAAGAACATTGCAAAAAAACAGCCGTGGGTCATCCAGGAAACGACACAAAGTATTGAGAATGAATGGTTCATAAACTTTGAACGGGGTTATTTTAATAAATGCAGATTTTTTTTTTTGTCTTGTGGACTAAATGTAAACATTTTCTATGTAAATTATCTTATTCAGGACAGTACAAAAAAAAAAAAAACATGCATTTTGTATGATCTCTTTTATTTAGTTAAAATCATTCACATTTTCACAGATTCTGCAAGTGGTTCACATACTTTTTCTTGCCACTGCATGTCATTTTTATAAAAAATCATTTCAATGATTTTTTTCTGAATTTCTTTAATTTGGAAACTCCTGTGCTAGACTGCATGTTGTTGCAACAGCCACTTCTGAAACACAAAGATAAGTCGTGTTGAATGGCATGCAAACCTTTTTTGTCCATGTAAAGTATGTATCTCGAAGACAAGAGTGTCATGTATCTATTTTTGTTGAGAGGGGGCCAGATACATTTATAAGCTATTATTTTGGATCAACTGTTTTATTATACAAACAACTACAACGACCCTGCAGCAACCAACAACCTTATATGCAGTATTTTATCCCAAACACAATCATGTGATCACGTGCCAGGCTAACATTTTAGAAGATTACAAATAAAAAAGCAGAAAAGACACAAGGGGAACAAAGGCAGCAGATAGTAGCTATCTCATCATCTAGTGTGTGTGTGTGTGTGTGTGTGTGTGTGTCCTCTCATGTCTTAATAATTCAAAATAGGGTATTCAGACTTTAGAACGGCTTGCTTTGTTCCTCTAATTCCATAGCAACCACATGCCAGAATGTTACGCAGGGCAGAGAGAAAGTCTGATAAATTAACTATAGAGAACTGTGAAGCGCTCTCACACATGCAACCTCTTGAGAATGTGTGAAAGAATCATGCTTCATTTCAATTCATTCTTCAACCTCAAAATAAGATTAGTGCTTTAGTTCTTTGTGCATATGAATGTGTTTGGAATTGCATAAGTGAGTGAGCGAGTGTGTTTACAAAAATCACATTTCACACCAAAATATAGATTCACCCGAAGCATCGCCACTTGAACAAAGAATAAATCGGTTCTGCCACTGTAACCTGCAGTACATTCTACAATCTCATGAACTCTCATGCAGCCGTGTTTGTGCACGTCAGCTTAATTGGCTGTGATCTCTGCTGCCTAAAAATTGATTGGCTTTGATAAGATCAAGTTCTTATCTGCATACGGCACACAATCGTTCTAAAACCGTGATGCGTACTGTACGTGGTCAGAATGTTGCAAGCTGGTGTCATGCAGACTGCACGAGGGACAAAATGATTTTTCATCAATCAATCTCTTTTGTCTGACTTGAAGCGTTTCCGTGCATGAGTGAGAAATAAAAAGGCCTTCATGTTAAAGACAGGTTTAATTAAGAAAATAAGGACAAAGACATGAAAACTCCTCCTGCGATGAATGCCTGGAATTCAATCTAATGCGACTTAGCAGAATGAATAGGATAAATTAATGTTATTAACTTTATTCATTATTCATGCACATGGGGGCAGATTATGAGCTAATATTGTCGGAGTGAAACAGTAAAAAACAAAGAACCAATAAAGCTAATAAAATCTAATAGATCAGCGCATCTTCAAACACTATATGTAGGAGATATGCAGCTCCATCATATTACTGCAATGTTATGGTAGACAAAGTCCTTTTTGACGCCAAATAAGTCGCAAATAAGTATACGGGTCATGCTATAAAATGTATTTTCAATTTAAAATATATATATATATTAAAAGTAAATTTCTGTAATATTTTAGGCAAATGATGCATTTATGAGGATAGTTCACCCAAAATTAGAAATTATGTCATTTACTCACCCATTTTGTTGATTCAACTCTTCAGTGATGAACACAAAGAGAGAAATTTGGAATAATGTACTGGTCATTCACAATTAATATTAATAAAGACTGCAGTTATTAAACTTCAAAAAGGATTCAAATGTACCATAAAATATCCTAAAAGTTAGAAACAGATAAAAATGTGCTGGTATTCTCTGAATATCTGGATATCTGTTCCTTCTGTCATGCTATTAGAGTTAGGCCTATAGTCCACACGTACATGGGGAGTTTTTCCTCCGGCTTTAAAAAAAAATTGCGTCCACATAAATGCGCAAAAACACCATGAAGCGCTGTCAAGAGCATACCAAACCAACAGGTGGCGATATAACCCTAACCGTAAAGCCATGTTGGACAATCAGAAGCCTGGAAAAAGGGTTAATGCCGGTTCCGGTTCTGACTTAACAAGACAAAATCTCAAGTTCCACTGTCCACACGACAGCACTCCAACCGGAGTTTCTAAAAATCTTCAAAAAGAGTTTTCAAAAAAGTTTAGTTTCAGTGATCGAATACTGCGTTTGCGTTTGGACGAATGGCCAAACCGTAAAGAAAAAGCTGTGGTTTTGAAAATATCCGTGCTCGTGTGGACCGGGCCTTAAAGGGTTAGTTCCCCCAAAAAATTCTGTCATTAATTACGCACCCTCATGTTGTTTCAAACCCAAAAGACCTTCGTTCATCTTCATAACACAAATTAAAGGGGTCCTATAAATGACCTTTTCACAAGATGTTATACAAGTTTCAGGTGTCCCCAGAATGTGTTTGTGAAGTTTCAGCTAAAAATACACCACAGATTATTTATTGTAGGGTTTTTTGAAAGCCCCTATTTGGGTGGTTTCGTGTGTGTCTCTTTAAATGCAAATAAGCTGCTGCTTCCTACCCCCTTTTCAGAATAGGGTGGAGCCTTTACAGCTCGCGCTAGTTTGGATAAACGACAACAACTACTGGAGTGTGGAGAACCTCACACAGCAAGTAGAATTTGCTAAAATAGATTAACACCAACTGTTTGGCCAACTTCATTTTCAGAACATGTAACAATCTAAAGCTAAAAAATGATTGTATAGCACAAAAAAAGTATAAAAAATTAATGACTGTATTCAACAGTTTCTTCTCTTCCATGTCAGTCTCTTACGCTGTCCACGTAATAAACAGTGCAGTGCTTCCGGGTTCTACATCAGAACACCAGCTCACTATTGGTCGATGCCATTCACATGAGCACAATGATGCATCCGTGTGATGCTGGCGCAGGAGCTGGCCAATCGTTGATCAATAATGAGCCAGCGTTCTGACATAGAACCCAGGTTCCCTTTCAGTCAGTCACTTCGATGTACGTTTGTTATACCAACGAATTGGGATCACTTCAGAGAACCCGTATCAGCTTCGAGATATAGAGAACAGGCCAATAGGCCATTGGCGTGCGAGATTTGCATCTCGCGCTCCGCCCCGCACCACCGGTATAAACAGGAAGCGAGAGCAACGCACTGACGTTATTCACTTCGGAGCCGAACGGCGTTGATGAAGAGTTACAGACTGCTTCCTGTATTCAGCGAGTTCAGAGATAACAGAGAGAGAGAGAGAGAGAGAGAGAGAGAGAGAGAGAGAGAGAGAGAAGAGGGACGCTGTGCTGGTGTGACGGCATTATCCAGCGCGACCGTGAGACTCAGCTGCCTTCAAGAGAAACAACTGCTGTTCTCACAGCAACCTGTCGGTGGGCGTTTCCAATGAGTGCAAACACAGGCTGCACTATCTCCTGTGTGTTGTCGTGGTCTTTCTGTAAAAGAGCCTTTCCTCACAAAAAGAGCAACACGGTTTGACCCTGCGTCTTTTTCAAGATGTCATTCAAACCGTGTGTTACTGGATGCGGTCGTTCCCTCTCGCCCGCTGACGGTCACAATCGCTGTCTCACGTGCCTGGGCGTACAGCACGCTGAGGCAGCGTTTGTGGATAGTTCATGTTCTCACTGCGGGAACATGACTATCGCGGCGCTTAGGTCGAGACTCACCTACCTCCGGGAAGGCGGAGTCCCCCTTCCCATACCTCGATCTAGAGCTATCCCCCAGGATAGACATACTTCGACGGATGGCCGGGGTGACCTGTGGATCACGTTCAGGGCAAACCCGCCGAGCATACCTCCGCAGGCCCCTGAACCCTCACAAGCGCCGCAGCCGGTGGTGCTTCCGGAGGAGGTCGCTGGTCCCTCTCGTGGGTGGCCGGCGATCTCCTTCGGGGCACCCGCGGATGAGCAGATGTCGATCGCTGCATTGGAGGGGGAGTTCCTGTCCTCGGAGGATGATGATTCAGCTGCACTACCTCCCTCTGGGAGAGTGGCTGTGGTTGAGTCGGACCCCGAGTTGACGGCTATGCTTTCCCGGGCCGCCGAAATGGTCAGGCTTGCGTGGAACCCTCCACCATGTCCCGAACCTTCTAGGCTGGATGATTGGTTTCTGGGGGGGGTCGCGCTGGTTCTCAGCGTCCCGCCCCAGTACCATTCTTCCCGGAAGTGCATGAGGAGCTTACCAGGTCGTAGACGACACCCTTTAGTGCCAGAAACAGACCTGGTGGCTCCTCCCTCCTCACTACCCTTGACGGCGGGCACCCTGCCGCCGGCCGCAGCACCTCCGTCTGCCCATCGCCGAGGATGTCCACCTGCCGCAGCCTCCCCTCCCGCCTCAGCCCAGCAGCAGTTGGGACGCACTCAATGTGTCTCCTTACACTCGCCCGCCCCCCCAGCGGATGCAGGTTTGTGTGTCTCTCACCCAGACCCCTCCATGGACCACTCCCATGTCGTCCACGGGTCCCTGCGTTCCGCTACGCTGCCCCACAGCGGGTACGTCTGTGGTGCCAATGACCCCGCTTGTATGGTCACTGGGGGCCTGGCTAGCACTCCCCAGCCCTTCTCGCTGGCTCATCCATACCATCAAACTCGGCTATGCGATTCAGTTCGCCCGGCGTCCCCCGAAGTTCAGGGGCGTTCACTTCATGTCTGTGACGAAGGAGAACGTCCCTGTATTTCGGCAGTTCCTTACCATCACTGCATGGCCGAGTCACTAGTTCGGCTCCTCAGTGAAAAACGTCAGTGCATTGCTCTCACGACGTACGTCTCCGTTCCCTCCTTCAGGGAACGAGGGTCACCATACGTAACCGAGACGTTTTTCTTTTTTGCGCCCAAAAAGTATTATCGTTGCTTCATAACATTAAGGTTGAACCACTGTAGTCACATGGACTATTTTAACAATGTCTTTACTACCTTTCTGGGCATTGGAAGTGGTAATAATGTTGCAGTCTATCGAGGGTCAGAAAGCTCTCGGATTTCATCAAAAATATCTGAATTTGTGTTCTGAAGATGAACGAAGGTCTCACGGGTTGGGATCGACATGAGGGTGAGTAATTAATGACAGCATTTTCATTTTTGGGTGAACTAACCCTTTAATGAAAGAAGTAACAGTGTCTGTTTCATAAATCTACACGTCTACAAATCATCTTCAAAACACAAATGAAGATATTTGTACTATTCGCTAATAATTTTTGTCTATCCACTAAAAATTCCACGCAACCAAAACGTTCACGCATCAAAAAGTAAAAAAAAAAAACACTTTAAAATTGCTCTGATGAACTGAAAACTTCACATTTACAACTTAAAATTAAGGCAGCATGATCACTTTAAGTTGAAACAATATAATTTTTTTACAGTGCAGAAGAGATACGATAAACAGATTTAATTTTAGATTCATTTAAATATAATACTGAACAAGCATCAACCATCCTCGTTTTGAGTGAGTGCTTCCATTTCAGCAGCAAAACTAAAAAAGTCCAAACAAGGAAATAATTAAAAACAAGATTAGCAGCAGCGCATTGTAATGTGTCAAAAGCAAGAATCATCAGTGATTCTACTGGATGTGCAGTGCGACGAGACAGTAAACGGATACCCTGTAGTATTCCAGAGGTAATCCACGTGGTTGTGAAGCTTCCAACTACAGAACTAATGGATTTGGAAAGTTTGCTTTGATGTGTCCAGTGTAGACTGCCTCAAGCTGTTGCGGCATGGCATGAAACAACAACGGTCATGCCTGTTGTAGACAGCGTTGTCATAAAATTATCCTAAAATATGAAATATGAGAAAAGTTGCTAGATTTATGTCGCAACATGGAACTTTTCACTGTGTGAAAAGAGTTTATTGCATCAACCAAATCCAGAAGTAAATATTTTAAGTAAATGTAACTTAAATAGTATGTTGGAAATGCACATTGTCTGCAAAGCCTTGTCTAGATTACTCATTAAGAAGTTAAGAAGTGCGATATATAATTTTACAAAAATATGTTTTTGCTAAAAATCCAAATTAAGTGTGCTACTCAAATGATCCAACAAACAAATATTTATTTGAAGTCTTTAATTTAAATGTTCTTTTTTAATGTTACACTTACAGCCTAAATTATAAATTTTTTATCAATGCATGGTTTCTAGTTTTACAGTATAATTTGACATACAAGGTGATTGCTTTCCAAATCGATTTTTCCAATATGGCTCCCTAAGATCATTCGATACTGACAAACATTAAAAGATAAAGTGATAAAAAGAAGAGACTTGCTTGTCCTTGAAGTGTTCTCTTTCAAAAAGAATGCTAGTGTCAGTGTGTTCAAAATGTACATACTTGCATTTCAGGGAAAAACTTCTCATAAAGACGAAAAATGGAATTAAATGGAAAAAATGGATTTTGCCAATGCATTTAGACAATGTCTGTAGTATATTAACACTTTAACTGTAAAAGCTGGCATACACACATGACAGACACAAATGGCACTCGTTCTGTATAATATGTTATTTGGTATAGGAAAAAATTGCTCTGACCGTATGCGTATGTCATTGAAGATATATAACCGATTTTGACGTATGACAAAAAGATTGCTTTCATCTATAGTCCAGAGTGTGTCTCATGGCCACATGAAAGACATCACACATATACACTTACTCTCTGTGAGAACTAATCCTATTTTCAGCACATGAATCCATGTGTGCTGAGACATGAAGGACACAGGATCAGTCCTCTTCAGCTGTTAGTGCTGCCCATGTGATCAGACAGAGCGTTGCCATGGGGCGCCACCAACAATCCTACAAATCAGTGCAGCCAAAAAGAATGAGATTGACGGAAGGACAGCTATACTGTGGTTAGTTAAGACATGTCTACTCATGGACACTCAGCTAATGCCAAGTTTATCGTCAAGGCACTAGAGGATTTGATGGAGCAAGAGATGAGGAGCTATCTTTGCATATCTTAGCCTTTGCATTCATCTCATGCATTCGACCTGCCATCTTTACCACAGAAAGTCTCAAACCATTCATTAGTAACTGGTTTGGGAAAATGTAATAATTCTCACATATGGCGCCACTATACCACTATACTCTTTAGTATGAAACATTCAACACCACCAATGAAGTCTGATTACAAACTGAATTACTTTTTTTAGTAATTTAGTCTTTCTTGACTTTATCGTAGTTCAACTCTTGAATGAGCCGGTTCTTTTTTTACGAGTTCGCACTTACATATCATTTATAGAGAGTAATTCAATGTGTATTTGGCATGCTGTCCGGGGGGAGGGCTTCGAGCTCGGAATTAGGCCCGAACCCAGAGTACCCCCCGTATATGTAAGTGGTTTTAGAGTTAAAAGGTGTGGCGAAGGGGTGGTGGAAGGGTTGCTGATAACTGACAACAAACGGAGGTAGGACTGCTGCGTATATATACCTCTATTTGTTGATTAGCTGAGTGCTCTCCACCTGTGTCAATTATCTGAACGTGCTTCTCCCGAACCTTGTTAATAAAACATCATTAGTCAATCCGTGTAGCGACCAGTGTGTGCCTCTAATGAGCTGATTCTTTTTAGTGATTCAAACACATGCATAATTTGTTATAGCCTACCATATTTTCCGGACTATAAGTTGCTTCTTTATCATCTGAAACATGTTATGTATTCAAAAGTGACCTAATATAATCCATTTAACATAAGTGCCAGCCGAACTTAGCCCCGCTCACAACATTTGAAGTTGGGAAGTTCGGTCTGGGCTTGATCTGTTGTGGAGCAACTATGCTTGAACCAGAGCTGTTCGGACCAATCAAACTGTCAGGGCGGGCTTTATACGATGATGGACAGATGATCAACGGTAACGTAAACATCCACGTCACCAAAGAGCGCTTGGGTTGAATTAGTTTACTAAATGGAGAACTTGTTCTTATATGCATTCACCTTTACTATTACTCTCAAATATTATGATCGTGTTGGTGAGTACTCTATGTATTCTTAAATTCTTTTTATAACACCAGCAAATATAATTTACACTTATCTTCTTCTTCTACTTCTTCCAGCGTGCGTGCAGTTGAGTTCTGATGACAACTATGTGTCGCTCTGATTGGTTGTAGGTCTATCCAATTGAGTGCAGGGGCATTTTTGCCCCATAATCACACCCCAATTGAGCAGTATCAGACTCATATTCTGACTAGAAACTGAGTATGACGACGTCAGGCTACATTTAACGTCAAATAGTGTAAAAAAGTAGGCATTTAAAGGTAGTCTGAATCCCAAACATAGAATGTAAAAAAAGATGGGCAACGCACTGTCACTCTTTCATTGAAGTAAGTGAAGCCGCCAGTGTGTAAATATGGCGCTGACATCTTGGGTCTCTAGTCTGTGCAGTAGAAATTTGGAGCCTGAGTCTCCAATCTCCTCCCGAAGTTCCTGGAAATGTCCGATGGTGCCTCAGTGACTACTTCGCTCAGATAAGCTCTCAATCTCAGCTGTCAATCATAACGTCACACCCCTGAATTTATTGCATCAAATAACTGACTAAAACCAAACTTATTTAAAGATCGAACACTTGTATTAATATCAGCGAGATAAAAACAGCCTAAAATGACCGAAACCATCTTTGGAAAAAAATTATTTGAAGTGTAATTTGATTGTTTAGTTTGTCTATGTCCTATTCAATCCATCCACCTGGGGCCGAACAAAATGCTTTGGTTTCCCTTTTCAGGACTTGTGTGGCATGCTTGATCCCAAATGAATGACTCTAATTAGCTGATTCTTTTTTTAGTGATTCAAACACATGCATTTTACAGCAAATTGAGGTTTAGATCAGTGTAGTTGTTGAATGATTGTGTAGTTAAAGACGCAAAATATGAATTTGTATTTTTTCATAAAAATATGTTTATAAAAAGAATGAAATATTACCACGGCTGTATATAAAAAGACAGGGAAAAGTGTGTAAACACACCTTTTGTGCATTCATTTTTATGATTGTTATGATCATTGTGCAATGCAGTTTGCATGTGCATTTATCAAAATTGTATTCCTAAAACAGAACTAAAAGATTATTAATAGAGATGTTGAGATGTTGAGATGTTTTTTTTAATGTCAGAGGAAACAGCGAAAAATATAATAGGCTATACTAAGTTAATTCAAAACACATTATTTTATAGTGTCCTTACACGTTACATGTACACTCACCTAAAGGATTATTAGGAACACCTGTTCAAATAATCAACCAATCACATGGCAATTGCTTCAATGCATTTAGGGGTGTGGTCCTGGTCAAGGCAATCTCCTGAACTCCAAACTGAATGTCAGAATGGGAAAGAAAGGTGATTTAAGCAATTTTGAGCGTGGCATGGTTGTTGGTGCCAGACGGGCCGGTCTGAAAATTTCACAATCTGCTCAGTTACTGGGATTTTCACGCACAACCATTTCTAGGGTTTACAAAGAATGGTGTGAAAAGGGAAAAACATTCAGTATGCGGCAGTCCTGTGGGCGAAAATGCCTTGTTGATGCTAGAGGTCAGAGGAGAATGGGCCGACTGATTCAAGCTGATAGAAGAGCAACTTTGACTGAAATAACCACTCGTTACAACCAAGGTATGCAGCAAATCATTTGTGAAGCCACAACACGCACAACCTTGAGGCGGATGGGCTACAACAGCAGAAGACCCCACCAGGTACCACTCATCTCCACTACAAATAGGAAAAAGAGGCTACAATTTGCACAAGCTCACCAAAATTGGACAGTTGAAGACTGGAAAAATGTTGCCTGGTCTGATGAATCTCGATTTCTGTTGAGACATTCAGATGGTAGAGTCAGAATTTGGCGTAAACAGAATGAGAACATGGATGGCTACTTCCAGCAGGATAATGCACCATGTCACAAAGCTCGAATCATTTCAAATTGGTTTATTGAACATGACAATGAGTTCACTGTACTAAAATGGCCCCCACAGTCACCAGATCTCAACCCAATAGAGCATCTTTGGGATGTGGTGGAACGGGAGCTTCGTGCCTTGGATGTGCATCCCACAAATCTCCACCAACTGCAAGATGCTATCCTATCAATATGGGCCAACATTTCTAAAGAATGCTTTCAGCACCTTGTTGAATCAATGCCACGTAGAAATAAGGCAGTTCTGAAGGCGAAAGGGGGTCAAACACAGTATTTGTATGGTGTTCCTAATAATCCTTTAGGTGAGTGTATACTATAGTAATAATTATAAATTATGCATAATTACATGCAACTAACCCTACAACAAACCCTATTATAATGCAGTTAATTAATATTACTCAGTACTTAAATGTATAATTACACTACTTTAAGATATGTTTTTAATAACATATTTGCAGTTTAAAAAGCAAAAGTTTGCATGCAAAATAAATAAAGTCAGAATACTGTACATTTTGAAAGGTGAAAGATGCTTTTTGCCACCAGAAGTGTAGTTACAACATCTACCAGCAGGGGCGTACAGGCTAGGCAAGCCAGCCAAACCTGGACATTGGTAAGAGACATTTAAAAAAGGAAAAGAGTGAAAAGGAACAGCAAGCAGCGGAGATGAAGACAATTAGCCTAATGTCTCTCTAACTAGCTTAATGATGCAGTCTTGCAACACGCAACTGGAGCAGATGTGCCTCAAATTGCAACTCTGCAGCAGGCGGTGTGTGAATATGCATATGTGCAAGCGTTGGCATGCGCTACCTTTGGACCCTGACTGTGGTTGTTTCAGATTGATGTTTGAAAGTAGAGTCCAAATTGGCCGACTACACCAAACTAGAGGATTCAGTGCGTAATCCTCAAGGACTGATCAAATTAACCCATCAAAGTCTCATCTGATAAGAAGCTCGACTAGCACTGTGTGTGTGTGTGTGTGTGTGTGTGTGTGTGTGTGTGTGTGTGTGTGTGTGTGTGTGTGTGTGTGTGTGTGTGTGTGTGTGGTTAGTGTCCGTTCTGTCCAAGGTTTCACAAAGTGATAGTGCAGAGCGGCAGCATTCCCACAGGACTTTAAATCCTGTTCATGGTCTTGGTGCAGAACTGAGCTCTTACTCTTTTTCTTACTCACTCTCTCTCTCTTTCTCACTCTCACTCTCTCTCTCACACACAACACACACACACACACACACACACACACACTTGGAGAATAATCTCAAGTCATGACCACAACCTTCAAACAAAAACATATTTGCAAAACTCCTGTATACTATCGCAATAGAAGTCAAATATTCAGAAAACTTTCCCCAGAAGCATATGCACATTTGACTACCCACGCAATCACCACACAATGAGGGCTTGTTTTCTTCTAGAGTATTTGTCCTTTTATTCAGAGAGCTGCTTCGTTGCATCATTCCTTGATGCTCTTCTCACCTTTTTAAAATTTTTTACAGCACTGGGAGAAACACCCAGAGCGGAACAACTTGATACACTGGAGCAGACACAACCTCCCCAAGTTAATCTTCTCCCATCTACCTTGTACTTATCTAGAAAGAAGAAAAAACAAACAAAAAAAAACATAGAGGCCCAATACATCTCAGAGGGGTTTTATCTTAGAGGATGTATACAGAAAGGCAAGGCTGTGATAATAACAATGGTAGTTTGCTTTGTGATATATCCTGCCATGTGATTGTTTACTCAGATTCACTGATCTAACCAAATAATCAAGTGGGAGAGATGGTTGTGGACCATGATTTACAGTTAGGGTTTGGAAAAAATAACCATTTCTGATTTTATTTTAAAATAATAATAAAAAAAATTTATATAAAATCTGTTATTGTTATTGTATGTGCATTCTGTATTAAAACTAAATCTAATGACTCTGCATCATGAAACATACAGCGCAACTAGTGCAGTCCAATTCCCACTTTTTAGTGAATCAAATCAAATCAATCAAATCAAATCAAATCAAATCACTTTATTGTCACACAGCTATATACACAAGTGCAACAGTAGGTGAAATTCTTGGTGCAGTTCCGAGCAACATAGCAGTCACGACATGACATGTACAACATTTAAGCAACAACAGATTACACATCTGATGCGCCCACAATTACTCACAGCACAGTAAACTCTACAATAAACAATAAATAATTTACACAATGTGAGTGTAGTTCTCACAGCTTTAAACAATATACACATACTTACAATATACATATAATTTTAAACAATATACACTAAACATACATTAAACAGTATACATTAAGCTATAATAATAATAATAATAATATACAATGTACAGTATACATTATTATTCACAGTAGAGATCCAATTATGTACAATAGGTGCTATATGATAAATGATAAATAATAAATGATACATAAATGTGTATATAATGTGTGTGTATCTACAGTGGGTTGTGCGGAGTGATATTCTGTCCAGTGTGTGTTATGATCCTGATGGATCAGGAGTTAAGTAGTCTGATTGCTTGTGGGAAGAAGCTGTTCTGAAGTCGGCTGGTGCGTGTTCTGATGCTGCGGTACCGTCTGCCTGATGGCAGCAGTGAGAGCAGCCCATGGTTCGGGTGGCTAGAGTCTCTGATGATCCTCTGAGCTCTCTTCACACACCGCCTGGCGTAAATGTCCTGGAGGGAGGGAAGCTCACCTCCGATGATGCAGCTGGCCGTGCGCACTACCCTTTGCAGGGCTTTGCGGCTGCGGGCGGTACTGTTGCCGTACCAGGTGGTGATGCAGCCAGTCAGCAGGCTCTCGATGGTGCTGCTGTAGAAGCGTGTGAGGATGTGGCGGTTCATTCCAAACCTCCTCAGCCGTCGCAGGAAGAAAAGGCGCTGATGAGCCTTCTTCACAACGGCCTCGGAGTGGACGGACCATGAGAGTTCCTCTGTGATGTGGACACCGAGGAACTTGAAGCTGCTGACTCTCTCCACCGGTGCTCCATCGATGGTGATGGGGCGGTGTTCACTCTCATTCCTCCTGAAGTCGACCACCAGCTCCTTGGTCTTGCTGACGTTGAGGGAGAGGTTGTGCTCCTGACACCACCGTGTCAGAGTGTGCACCTCCTCTCTGTAGGCCGTTTCATCATTGTCGGTGATAAGACCTACCACCGTCGTATCGTCAGCAAACTTGATGATGGTGTTGGAGCTGTGGGTAGCCACACAGTCATGTGTGTACAGGGAGTACAGGAGTGGGCTGAGAACACAGCCCTGAGGGGCTCCAGTGTTGAGAGTCAGTGATGAGGAGATGTTACTGCCCATTCTGACCACCTGGCGTCTGTTTGACAGGAAGTCCAGGATCCAGGTACATACACATACAGGTGCTGGTCATATAATTAGAATATCATCAAAAAGTTGATTTATTTCTCTAATTCCATTCAAAAAGTGAAACTTGTATATATTAATTCATTACACACATACTGATATAATTCAGATGTTTATTTATTTTAATTTTGATTATTATAACTGAAAACTAAGAAAAATCCCAAATTCAGTATCTCATAAAATTATAATATTGTGAAAAGGTTCAATATTGAAGACACCTGGTGCCACACTCTAATCAGCTAATTAACTCAAAACACCGGCAAATGCCTTTAAAGGGTCTCTCAGTCTAGTTCTGTAGGCTACACAATCATGGGGAAGACTGCTGACTTGACAGTTGTCCAAAAGACGACCATTGACACCTTGCACAAGGAGGGCAAGACACAAAATGTCATTGCAAAAGAGGCTGGCTGTTCACAGAGCTTTGTGAAACAAAACCCATTCAAAAATATGGGGGAGATTCACAAACAGTGGACTGCAGCTGGAGTCAGTGCTTCAAGAACCACTATACACAGATGTATGCAAGACATGGGTTTCAGCTGTCGCATTCCTTGTGTCAAGCCACTCTTGAGCAACAGACAGCGTCAGAAGCGTCTCTCCTGGGCTAAAGACAAAAAGAATTGGACTGCTGCTGAGTGGTCCAAAGTTATGTTCTCTGATGAAATCCTTTGGAAATCAGGTCTGAAGGAAGAGAGGAGAGGCACACAATCTACGTTGCTTGATGTCCAGTGTAAAGTTTCCACAGTCAGTGATGGTTTGGGGTGCCATGTCATCTGCTGGTGTTGGTCCACTGTGTTTTCTGAGGTCCAAGGTCAACGCAGCCGTATACCAGGAAGTTTTAGAGCACTTCATGCTTCCTGCTGCTGACCAACTTTATGGAGATGCAGATTTCATTTTCCAACAGGACTTGTCACCTGCACACAGTGCCAAAGCAACCAGTACCTGGTTTAAGGACCATGGTATCCCTGTTATTAATCTATGGGGTATTGTGAAGAGGAAGATGCGATATATGCCAGACCCAACAATGCAGAAGTGCTGAAGGCCACTATCAGAGCAACCTGGGCTCTCATAACATCTGAGCAGTGCCACAGACTGATCGACTCCATGCCACGCCGCATTGCTGCAGTAATTCAGGCAAAAGGAGCCCCGACTAAGTATTGAGTGCTGTACATGCTCATACTTTTCATGTTCATACTTTTCAGTTGGCCAAGATTTCTAAAAATCCTTTCTTTGTATTGGTCTTAAGTAATCAAATTTTCTGAGATACTGAATTTGGGATTTTCCTTAATTGTCAGTTATAATCATCAAAATTAAAAGAAATAAACATTTGAAATATACAAGTCTGTGTGTAATGAATGAATATAATATACAAGTTTCACTTTTTGAATGGAATTAGTGAAATAAATAAACTTTTTGATGATATTCGAATTATATGGCCAGCACCTGTACAGCTTACAACTAACTAGATGTTGAGACCATAGACTGTAAAAAATTTGGACGTAGTGTCCGTGACGTCACCCATAGGATTCTGAAGAGTTTTGAAGCATAAAGTAGGGTCGAGCTGGCCGTTGCCATCTTGGCAGTGCGTCACTCCCGGATAACAGAAAATAGGCAAAGAGGCGGGACGTGGGCGGAGCTGAGTTGACGTGATGACTAACAGACAGCAGACAAACGACAATCCACCTGTCACTCAAAGTGGCCACGCCCTTAATTATGCAGAACTTTAAAGCTTTATATAATGTAAACGAATTAGTTATTTAAAAAAATTCAGCCCCCTCACAGTTGTTATGAAGGGCAAAATTAGATATATAGACCAAAACCACAATTTGTACACGGCTGTAAACATGTTTTTTTTTCTGCTGTAAAGTTGGGCATTTTAACATGGAGATCAATGAGATTCTGCTCCCTTCTGGAGCCTGTCTCTAGCGGCCAATCGATTAATTGCAGTTTAAGTCACTTCCATATTGGCTTCAAGAGAAACTGGGGGAGGTTGCCGCTCGGTTGAGATTCAAATCAGTTTAGATAATGATGTATTGTTTAATTGACAGTTTGTAATTAAATATACATTTTGTCAGTATTATTTTGCGAAATAAACAAATTAATTATGTACGACATTTTGTGTTTAATATTGTTGTTAGTTGAGGCCCATTATTTTATTGCATTTATGCCATCTCTAAATTAAACAGTGAAAAGTAATTAAAAATCTTTTCAATTATTTTGAATTGCATTTCTTTTATCCAAATATATATATATATATATTTTTTTTTCCCTTGAAAGCACTCTGAGCCAATATCAGATACATTAATGAACTAAAACCATTTACAGTAATCGGATGTGGAATAGATATTTTTATAATTCTCATCAGTATTCACGTGGGGACAGGTGAGACATGACACTTTCAGTCCCCACATTTTTATGAATTTTTGGTTTGATGAAATAAATGTTATATTAGAGGGAATTGAACCCATAGCTTATTTTAAAGCAAAAGTGAAACCACTAATTGACCACATTTATTTTTAGTTGCTAATTTCTGCATTTATCTACTGACCTACAAAATTGGACTGACTGACAAAAATGTTGAAAAATACTGTAACCCACTATTAAAATTGTTGTTTATTGCCAATAAACAACAATTTTAATAGTGGGTTACAGTATTTTTCAACAAACCAGTAAAGATTTTATTGGCAAAGATTGCAGACAGCCCCAGATTATTGTTGTTCAACATTCACTTACCTGTTCGGGACAAACTGAGTATCATTAAAAAGATTAAAGACTCCAGCTTCGATATTTGACCTCTGTTTATGATAAAACTAGGTTGCTGTGACATTAATTTATTAATTTACGTCAGGAGTGTAAAATAATCAATCTGTAACTTTTGCTATTTTGAATAATTCAGCTCATTCATATTCCCTCACGTCTGCTCCGGATCATTTGTGTTTACATAGATGCACTAGACAGCGCCCGTCAGGGCTCTTAGTCCAAAAGTGCACATATTTGGAGAAATATTGATTTACCATTTCCTATTACCATTTCTATTAATTTACCAATGAATTATGCAATCTGGAGATCTGAAAGAGCGTTCATAGAGCGCTCTATCTCTACAGTTTCTGGTTTGCATCAGTTATGACTCATTGAGCGCTTATTCGGTATCTACAGCTGTCAATCATCTTACGTGAGTCAATGTGATTGTCAATGTGAGACAGTCTTCTGGATGATGCTGTCCTGTACACTTCCTCGTTCTGTGCTCCATGAAAAACAAACACAAAGAAACATTTCTATGCGTGAAACAAGAAGCTAATAAACACATGAATGCGATAATATATTACGATAGTATACTCCACATCATGCAATATGGAGTATATCCATATGAATAAAGAATGTTTACATTATAAACGCTATAGCAATTAGCTGCAAATAAAATACTAAATATAACATATTTGATCATCATTTTAATTATGACTAAAATTCAATTAGATGGCGAACATTCAATGGTGGTTTAAAGTGAGTTGAGTAAAAGTGTAATATTAATCTTTTAAATTGTGTTATGTAGCTTACACTGGACATGACACGACAAATCCAGACAGTAAACTGATGCCTCGTTCTATTTATGACGTACTGACTTCTATAGCTGTTGCGACAAAGCGTCAACGATCTCATCCGGTGTAGACACAGCGTAATGCACCTACTTCTATTCTTCTATTCCATAATCTAATTTGTTAAAATAATTCACATAAGGTCCCAAGAATACTTTTTAGAAAGACTTCAGATAATAGGTGGATGTATAGTGGGATGAAAGTGGTGAGCAATGAATGCCAGAATGTAATTAAACCCATGTAATGCTAGAATAAAGATTACTAATGGATGAACATAACAAAAGAATAATGATAAAAGAATAATGAAGATTAAGGGCCCTATTTTAATGATCTGAGCGCATGGTCTGAAGTGCATGGCACAGGTCCGAATCCACTTTTGCTAGTTTAACGACGGAAAAAAAAGGTTGGTGTGCCAGGCACATGGTCCAAAAGAGTTGTACGTAGTCTCTTAATGAGTCATGGGTGTGTTTTGGTCGTAACGTGCAATAAACCAATCTCATCTCCCATTCCCTTTAATCCGAGTCTCATCTCCCATTCCCTTTAAAAGCCAGTTGCGCTTGCATCATGGCGGATTTGCTATTTACATGGCGGAATTTGTGAAGGGAAAGACTGAACGCTTCTCCAGAGAGGAATCCTTTTATTTGTAATATTTGGCATTTGTGTGTTGCTGCACATCCCTGTGTGTGTAATAAGCAGAATGTACATGCGTTGTGCACCGGCTTATAGGTGCATATTGTTAACGCGCCCTTTAACCCTTTCAAGCGTGAGTTTAAAATATTCTAGCTGACCCACCAGAGTGAGTTTTTTAAGGCAACCATTATTTTTGAACATTTCAGCTTACTGTTTTGCGTCATGCTTGTCACGTGACTCAAAGCCAAAATAGCTCTGTATTATATTTGAATGGATTGTTATTGCTGCTTCCATAGACACCAGTGTGTATTTTACAATCTCTAAATGTATTGTTTTACTAGTACTTATGTGTATTTAAATGTTTGAAACCTAAAATAAACATTATGTGGTTGAAAATACTTGTGATATATGACAAGGGCTGTGCTCTTCTGTCTCTGGCTCAGCGCCATCCAAAGCCTTAAAGCGCAGTTTGAATCTGGCAGTTATGTCATGTCACTGAACATTCTAAACCCCATATGTGGTATACCGTACTCTCAGGGGCACAGAAATAAAAATTGTATGATATCATCACTGTACCAAATTACCGCCAGAGTACTTCTTCATACGGGATGGCAACCAGACTGGGTCCCATAATTTCCTGAAGAGGAAGAGGTTGTGAGAGAAAAAGTGGGAGCAGCGAACAAATGAATGTGTTGATTTTGACAGTATATAATGGTAATTATCGTCACACTTCAGTGCTGGATTGGATCCACAGGCTTGAGACACAAATGAGATAACTAGGAGAGTCAAGGGCTTAGAGATCACAGCTGAGAGCTAGCGGAGCACATTAGCAGGCTAATGTACAGGAACTAACAAATTGACATGTTCACACTCTGTAACCATAAGACAGTTCCTGTGCAAGGATTAGAAAAAAAAGAAAAGAAAGCTATACTTAAAGATAATGAGAGAGTGTATTATGAAAAGAAATCTAAATATAGTAGATATATTCATATGAGTACATCCACTATATTTTAAATGAGAAAAAAGGCTCAAAGATAGTGGGACACAGTGAGGGAATCACAGAGAATAAATTGCCCTGCTGTTTGTTGTTGCTTTGCACATGCTGTCGTTGTTTAGCATTTGATTTATAAAAAGAATCAGGTAATGTCAAACCTAAATTATTAATAAATAGTACTGAAAGCAATTGAGCAATTTACCAGGTTAAGTGATACACTGTAAAAAAAAAAAAAAGAAGAAAAAAAAAAACTACAACTATAGTGTCAAAGTATAAATAATTCTGGCAGAAATTCACTGTTAAAACGGCAACAATGTTTCAGGTTTTATGGGATGGCATTTTGATGCCAATATACCATACCTTATAATTAGTGCAACACATGTCGCACTAAGATAATGCAATAAACATGAACTAAATAAGATTAAATATAACAGAACACCCTAATGCACATAACTGATGAAAATAATAAGACAAAACAAGACTGTTTAAAAATACATGTTTATGTAGAGACTTCTATGTTTAATTTTAATAAATTATTTTTTTGTAGTATAATTTTGTTAATTTTAATAATAATTTGGAGAAGTACTTGTTTTTCCTGTTGAGGATTATACAGATGAAAACTGTATTCACTTGCAAACATTTTACTGATATCTTCAGGCGCTGCGTAATATCATTGCATCGATGCACCCATGGTACGGCAGCAAAGTTCCATGATTACTATGCAGGAATGAGAGTATAGTTCCTAGGCATATCAGTCTAGAAAATCGCAACTTTTCATTTTCTGTCGGTCTTAATACACTGTAACTATACACATCACAACATGTAAATAGGAAAATGTTGGTATTATTTTGTCACTTATTGAGCAGTAGGCTAGCTGGAGACGTTTACCTCCAGTCTTTGTGCTAAGCTAGGCTAGCGATGGGTGTGTCAGACAGAGTTATGGCACGCACGGAGATGAGAATGGTATGTATGGACTTATCTAACTCTGGGGGATACGGTGAATAAGCTAAAGTCCCCAAAAGTCGGCATGTTCCTTTAAACATTAAAGGTCCCGTTCTTCGTGTGTTTTTTAAGCTTTGATTGTGTTAACAGTGTGCAATATAACATGTGTTCATGTTTCGCGTGAAAAAAAACACAGTATTTTTCACACAATGTACTTATCTGTACACCGCTGTTTTCACTCTCCTAAAAACGGCTGATGAGTTCCTTGTTCTATGAAGTCCCTCCTTCAGAAATACGTAACGAGTTCTGATTGTGCCAGCGGTTCCTGTGTTGTGATTCGACAGCAGCTTAGCGCACATGGCACGGTTCCTGTGTTGTGATTCGACAGCAGCTTAGCGCAAGTTGTACTGAAAGGTCACGCCTCTTAACGGGAGATGTATGCGGCTATGCGCTCAATGATCTCTACAGCGTCCCTGGGAAAGCCAAACAAAGGTGATTTGACTCCGGGATGAAAATAACAGTGTCTCGACAACATGGCGACAAACGCACTCAAACGCAGCACTTCCTTTTCTCCACGCGACCGTCCTCTTCTCCACGTGGGACAGCAACAAGACCACGCCCCCTTTTTTCACGTATTCTTGTGGGCGGAGGTTAGTCTGTTCTACTGTTCTACTGACGTCATTTATGAAGGAAGTACCAGGATGTAGTCCAAGCCAGCCGTTCGCTGTAGGCTTTGAAAGGGAACTTCTGTTAAATAAAATATCTCGCTTGGCATTGAACTTTGAGCTTTATAATTTTACAGGTATTATTTATGCTCTAACAGCAACATTACACACTAACTAAAGTTTGAACAATGGGATCACGAAGAACGGGACCTTTAAAACACTAGGTTATGGATGATCTGTCAGACTACCATGATCCAGCATATTCAACTGTGATTAAGGCACCTAAATCGACTCTTTACAATGCAGAAAATACACTTGACTGCTTCTAGATATACACTATATTGCCAAAAGTATTGGGACACCCCTCCAAATCATTGAATTCAGGTGTTCCAATCACTTCCATGGCCACAGGTGTATAAAATCAAGAACCTAGGCATGCAGATTGCTTCTACAAACATTTGTGAAAGAATGGGTCGCTCTCAGAAGCTCAGTCCATTCATGAAATTTCCTCACTACTAAATATTCTACGGTCAACTGTTAGTGGCATTATAACAAAGTGGAAGCAGTTGGGAATAGCAACTTAGTTGTAGGCCACATAAAATCCCAGAGTGGGGTCAGCGCATGCTGAGGCGCACAGTGTGCAGAAGTCGCCAACTTTCTGCAGAGTCAATAGCTACAGACCTCCAAACTTCATGTGGCCTTCAGATTAGCTCAAGAACAGTGCGTAGAGAGCTTCATGGAATAGGTTTCCATGGCCGAGCAGCTGCATCCAAGCCTTACATCACCAAGTGCAATGCAAAGTGTTGGATGCAGTGGTGTAAAGCACGCCTCCACTGGACTCTAGAGCAGTGGAGACGTGTTATCTGGACTGATGAATCACTCTTCTCTGTCTGGCAATCCGATGAACGAGTCTGAGTTTGGCGGTTGCCAGGAGAACGGTACTTGTCTGACTGCATTGTGCCAAGTGTAAAGTTTGGTAGAGGGGGGGGTTATGGTGTGGGGGTTGTTTTTCAGGGGTTGGGCTCGGTCCCTTAGTTCCAGTGAAAGGAACTTTTAATGCTTCAGCATACCAAGACATTTTGGACAATTTCATGCTCCCAACTTTGTGGGTACAGTTTGGCGATGGCCCCTTCCTGTTAAAACATGACTGCGCACCAGTGCACAAAGCAAGGTCCATAAAGACATAAATGAGCGAGTTTGGTGCGGAGGAATTCGACTGGCCTGCACAGAGTCCTGACCTCAACCTGATAGAACACCTTTGAGATGAATTTGAAGACTGCGAGCCAGGCCTTCTCGTCCAACATCAGTGCCTGATCTCACAAATGTGCTTCAAGAAGTATGGTCAAAAATTCCCATAAACACACTCCTAAACCTTGTGGAAAGCCTTCCCAGAAGAGTTGAAGCTGTTATAGCAGCAAAGGGTGGGCCAACTCCATATTAAACCCTACAGATTAAGAATGGGATGTCATTAAAGTTCATGTGCATGTAAAGGCAGGTGTCCCAAAACTGTTGGCAATATAGTATATATGCATGTTATAATGTTCATCATTTGATGATTTACTGCAGCCATTGAAACCGCATACAAACATCTCTTTTAAATAAAATTCTTATCCAGAGGCAGTAATAGCACAAAGTTAAATGCAGAAGACAAAAAGCACAGAGTTTTGTGAATAAAGTGCATTTATCCATAATAATCCCATTTCCATAGAACGTGCATGTTTGCGCTTACAAGAAGACAATTCTTTATTTAAATAGCGTTATTCTTGCATATGTAGCAGCTGATTACACTGTATTGCGGTTGGTTAGTGAATAAGACGCAGGAATTTGTGCTAAAATACGGTATGCCACAAATGTTTAGTGAATCCACCCTGGTGTGTTAAAATGTAATGGATCTCCCCCATAAGCAATGTATTTTTCAAAAAAGAATGCAAGGGTGTTGGAGGCACACTAACAAGCAGTTCATCTAATGAGGGTTTCTGCAACGACGACTCACTGCAGAGAACATTAACAGAGATATGAGCAATTTGAGCACATCAGCTAAATTGAGGAAACAGTGGTGAAATCCAGACCCGGAATGATGTAACAGTGCCTTTGGAGAGTTACAATGTTCTGACAGGAGTTTCATTATAGATTTTATTCTGAGGATTTATCCTCCTGTCTTACAACAATGATAGGGTGATATACATCACTTATGATAGGTGACCAGAGGGCAAGAAGCCGTCTAGCTTTATGACAGCTGACGCTGTACTCCAACTGCAGCCTATCTGAAATTCATTGAAGCCTGGTCTACCATAAGCGTTCTCGAACTCCCCATTGCAAAGAACATCTAAATCATGGCACAAAAGATGGCAAGCAATAAAATTTAAAGGGCTGAGCTCCTCATTTAAAGTCAGAAATAGCTGTCTTTGCCCTTGTTCTAGCTTGCTCACATCTAGCACTTTCAAACAGAATGAAATGACCTCCACTATAGGAACTGCCTCCAAGAACTTCTGTTCAAAGTTTCAACATCAAAAAGAGCTCCAAAACTGGCTGAAGTGTGTGCGATTGCAAGATGAAGCGCAGTCCATGTCAAATATTGCGTTTATAATTTAGATGTTTCTCCTGTGTCTTCCAGCTTGCAAGGAACGTTTTCAAAGTTTCATGTGGGTGTGGAACATCTCTCGCTGTTATATCTAGCATTTTGAGAAGAGAGACTTGCGAAATAAGGCTCATTGGAAAAATGTGCGATTTCTGAAAAATTATATTACGTTGCTTCTTGCATGTTTCGCGACACGAGTGCCGCTAAGGGTGCATTCAGTTTTAAATAACTCAGACGAGACGTGAAAATGGAAAGACGCATCGTGGTTTGGAAATTAAATGTTTGGCAAGTGGGGATAAAAGGTTAACCGCTTTTAAAAAATAATGTACCAACTACACTAAACCCTAACATAAACCTAACCGATTGTGGTAACAAAAGCAAACATTATGAAAACATATGCTGAAGTAGCACTGTCATTTTAGCCTGTTTCTGTCTTTGAGCTCTTTTATTGTGTAGGGGCCTATGATTTCCGCAATGCGGACAACACGGACGAAATCACGGAATCCGGTCATAAAAACTGATTTACTGTATAACATGGAATTTAATGGAATTTGTCAAATTCTTCATGAATTCATAAAAAAGCAGGCCAGTACACTTAAATCAAATCATGATATAGACTATGAATCCTGCATGTTCTGCGTGTCTCTGTGTGAATGAATGGCGCAGATGCGCGGTTTCATATACCACACACATACTTAAGCATATGTGATGTTCGCTCTGTTTTCCGCCTTTGCCTCCTCACTATATGAGGACATGAATGCATGAACTTCATTTCCAGAGCCGCTCTAAGAGTCACTTCATCTGCATTTTACCATTTCATTTAAAAAGTATCGCCATAAATCATAAAAACACAAACTCAAAGGTCTTCACAGCAACCCGTTCGGTTTCACTTGAAATTGTGGCAGAAATATATTACAGTTGTACAGTAAAATTTAGCTATGTCTCAATGTAATTAATAATAATAATAATAATAAATTATTATTAAAACTTACTTTTTTAAAGGAATAATCACAATTGTTCCTTCATGTTTTAAGAGTAAATCTCTGTTGTGCAGCTTTTTTTTGACAAATTCAGCCGAACGCCTTCTGTAGAAAAGTATTGAATGTTGAAAGTGAAACTCAAGATGCGAACGTGACGTCATGACGAGCGTACCTGGTCGGGGCAGGGGAACTTTCAACATTTTTTCCATTAATTGAACAGGGAAGGCAGTCAGCCGAAAGTTTACTTTATAAAGTTTTAAATATGGATATTTTTCTTACACAAACGCATCGATTCGCTTCAGAAGGCCTTTATTAACACCCCAGAGCCGCGTGGTGCATGTTATTTGATGGGCAGATGCTAATGCTTGGATTAGCCTGGACTTTTGTAATATAACTCTGATTTTATTCATCTGAAAGAAGAATGTCATATACACCTAGTATGATTTGAGGGTGAGTAAATCATGGGGTAATTTTCATTTTTGGGTGAACTATCCCTTTAATGTTTTATGCCTACATCTGATTGGCAAAAAAATACACAACAAAATATTTCTGAAAAAAAAAAATAATATATTTTTTTTTAATTATTTAGTTTTACTTTTTGATTATTCAAATTGAATTAAACCATTAAAATGGAATCCAGAAAACTCCAAAAAACACAGAATGTGATACAGATAAAACTGAATTTGAGAAAAAATTAAACAACACTGTAAAAAAGGTCAGTAAAAATAGGGCACAATTTACTGTATAAATATGAAGGAATGTTGCGTATTGTTTTTTTTATTTTATTGTTTTACCTGTATTTTGAATTACACATTGCATTAGTTTGTGTTTTAAGGGTCTGTAAAATTACTAGATAATGTACTGGCAGAAAATTACTAGTACATTTTCCGTTTTTATTTTTTACAGTGAAGTAATTGTTATTAAACTTTTAGTAAATTGTCATTAAATTGTATAATTTTCATGATTTCAATTTTCTTCAGACATGCTTTTTGAATACTAAAATTGAATTTAAATGCGAAAAAAAATGCGAAAAAACTGAATTTGGTGGGAATAAATTAAACGGATTTCATAGGGCCCTAATTGTGACAGGTGAGCTACTGAGCAGGTTTACT
The DNA here is from genome assembly GCA_023566225.1 of Romanogobio albipinnatus. Classification (NCBI taxonomy): domain Eukaryota; kingdom Metazoa; phylum Chordata; class Actinopteri; order Cypriniformes; family Gobionidae; genus Romanogobio; species Romanogobio albipinnatus. The sequence goes on from CM042256.1 coordinate 13,471,216, forward strand.
ATGCCAGAATAGCCATACTACAGTATGCAGCTGATTATGTGATGCAAATGTCAAAAATTTATTTAAATATCAATATCATAATGTGACAATGAATAAAAGTTGTTGGTGTTTTACTGCCTCCATTTCAGCTGAAAAAGCAGTGAATTGTATGTATAGTATGAGTTTTTGGTGTTTTGCAGTACTAAGGTTGAGGCACATTTTTCTAATGAGAAAAATGCTACATAGTAAAGCTAAAGCTAACTCGAACAGCTTGCCAATTTTCTTTAAAAGCCTGCTGTGTTGTTGCTTGTTTATTCAAGAGGATTATGTGCAATTTTGGGATGAAATTATATTTATTCATCTGTGTGTGACCGATTGTGTGATTGCGGTAGGCATTGTGCTCATATAAGTGTGTGTTTGGTGCGTGGTGCCCATTAGTTAGCTGCAAAGGCCTGGTTATTAGCGCTCATCCCATGATGATTTCAGCCTCCTGCAGCTTTATTCCCCTTCACTGGCTAAATAAATGCTAAAGCTAAAATCTCTCAATAACGCTAGCACAGTCGTAGCAGTGTCTGCTCACAGGCAACTGTGTTCAATTAGCCTCTCGCAAGGGTTTCTCTTATGGAAGCTAATGACATGCAAAGCTGCTCTCTTAAAAAAGTTTTCCCCTGATTAGGGAATGCACAGCAAATGCTTCTTTAATTAGTTTTTGTGGCAGCAATCAATGCTCTCTCCAGTGGTCGAGAAGCTAATGCAAGAGTGCTTGTCTGAGGTTAGCGTTCCCTGATGCATATTTTCAATTGTTTTTATAGCTCTGCTTGCGTGTAGCGGGGAGGTTACGCAGTCATACACACACAGATCAGCACACACTGCTTTCTCACAATCTTATTTGTTCTCTGAAAAGGTTAGCGTCTTCCGTTAGAACCAATTACTCGAGAACGCTGCCGTTAACAGAGGAAATCATTAAAACATAACCTTCTGCATGCCAACATGTTTATACATTACAGGCTGTTTCCATATGATGGATCCAAACGTAATGTTTTTTTTGTTGCTTTTTTAAGTTTGTTGCATTTCAGAATTACTTCTTAGAAATTCTAGCAGTGGCGACTGCTAGAATTAGAATTACTTTCAAAAATACTTCAGAAAGTATACCCTCTTTTGGGAGCGCAATATTTACAATCTGAAAGAAGCTGAGATGAAAGCCAGCATTGGCCAAGCTTTCCTCAGGCCAGCATAGCAAATGTGGAAGGATCTGAATGCCTCTGGAGCACTTGTGCTTTCAGGACAGCAGTTTGCGTGACAAAGGTCAAACCCATCTCATTAGAATAACAGTTTGCGCTGTGGGGCAGGACAGGAACATTCAAAATGCTTTTTTTTTAATAATTAGATACATGCAGTCCCATTGGAGATACTTTTATCTTTAACTCCCCTGATTAGAGAACTGGCACACCAACCAGGGTTTGGAGACACAAGGCGAGAGTGCCCATGGTCACTGTGGCCTGGGAGCGGGTCACGCAAGACTAGCACAGCACTATTAAGATATGATTTGTTTTCTATCTAAAAGATGTTACATTTATTGACAAAGGACATTTGGGGCGGCAGTGGCTCAGTGGTTCATGTAGGTTGTCTACAAACTGGAAGGTTGGTGGTTCAATTCCCGGTTCCACCTGACCAAGTGTCGAGGTGTCCATGAGTAAGACACCTTACCCCAACTCCGACAAGCTGGATGGTGCCTTGCATGGCTGACACCACCGTAGGTGTATGAATGGGTGAATGTGAGGCAAGATGTAAAGCTCTTTGGGTGGCCATGGACTGTTGAAAGTGCTAGATAAATGCAGCCCATTTACCATTTGTGATTTAATGTAACAAATCAGGCTGGAAAGGGATCTCTGTATTTTGGCATTTATAAAATTTTCTAAACATTGTCAAACTTTGTCATATTAGATCACATTAAAGATGGCAGGAAATAAGAGCTGCGTTGTCTTTTCTTCGCTATTGGATGTATTGCGAGTTAAATGGCTTCTGGAACAAAAAACACGAATGTAATGCAGAACTAGACTTTGTCCATCAGCTATTGATTACATTGTTGTTGTTTGCTAATTGCTCCAATCTCATGTGAGTGACAGTTTGCTGGAAGGGAAGAGATATAGGGGCCTTTTACACAACACCATTTGCAATTAAAAACAGAAAACTTTTTATGCGGTTTGGCCATTCATTTACACGACGTTTTGAGGGCCTGAAAATGCAAACTTTTGAAAACAGTGCACACTTCTGTGTTCACACTTGATGTTCTTTTTTAACAAGAAAAGGTTGACAAGCGTGCTCTTCTAGTAAAAGAAAAGCTGGCAGCGTTTGGTTCCAAATAGCTGCCGAGGGCTAGCCTGACCCACATCAAGATGTTGGGTCTGGGAACACACCATTGGCAGGGCTCAATCCGAGGGACGGGATTAATGGTTGTCTTTCAAATTCTCTCTGCACACAATAGGATAGCGCTACAACCAACCAGAGCAACGGAGAAGGTGAAGCAGAGCTAGTTGATAGATTAAACTTTCGCCATATCCGGTCAGCAAAACTCCGAACACATCTTCCTTTCTTAAGAATGACTTCAGTGCCATTCTTTGTTCTTTTCTCAAAGAAAAGCTTAACTCCAAGTCTTTCAAAGTCGCAGCCAAAGCCGATTCGAAAGACCGCCAGCTTCTTTGTTTACAAGTAGCACGTGGAACCGCCGCAACTCTGCAGTCATTATGTTAAGCCCGCCCACCGACTCTATACACGATGTGATTGGCCTGACCAGAGTTTGGTTTTTCCAGCTCACAAGCCAACGGAGAGTTGCTAGATGCCCTGGCTGCAAATGATATTTGCTTTCGCTAGGGTACGTCTAGATTTCTAGGCTAGCTGAGGGGGTCTTTTGTTGCTACAACAACAGCTGCAACAAGAGTGCGTTGGCTTTTTTGTTAACGGGGAGGAGAATGTTGGTTCACGACGTTTGTGGATGCACAACATTATACGGGGAAGAAAACAGTATGGCGCTTATAATAATTTAGTACAGGAGCTCCGATTGGATGATGTGCAGTTTGCGGCATATTTTAACAAAAGTCCGTTTGAAGACCTGCTACTACTGTTTAGTCGATCTACCGGCACCTTCTCCATTTTTCTTGTTGTTATGGTGTGACGGATCTGGTCTCTCTCCTCTACTCTGCGATGTGGTTTGCGCTGACACTACCAAGATCCGATCATTTGTACGACGAGTTCAATCTCTGCCCGAACCCCTCCACCAATAAATGCACAAATACAAATCTTGGTTGGTGTCAATCTTCTTTTTACTGCAGACTGTAGAATGAAATAAATCACCCTTTTAGTGGTTGTTTTCACTGCAGGCTTAACTGCCCTAGATGAAATATAAAATAAAATCAACATTGTGACCTTGATAACGAGAGTTCACGAAAGATAAAATAACTATATGAGTTAATAGTCAAATTAAATGGTCAAAATATTACCATTACTAAATCACAAACATAAAATACTTGAAAACGTAACTTATTTTGCATTATAATTGAATATATATTTGTAAATTGAGATGGAGCTTAAGGCCGTGTGTCCACCAACGAATTTTTTCATGCAGCTGGCTGGCGTATTCAATTGTTTTCAATGGGAACGGCGCGTTTTTAGAACGCCATGAGCGTAACAAGGCGCTGAGTGAGTATTTCACTGTTTTTTTGTTTTTTTTACCGGTTGCCGAGAGTTGAAGAATGTTCAACTTTGAGTAAAGCGCAGCGCTCCATCACTTTTCACCCAGCCGTCCAATCACTGTGGAGGAGGGGCGGGACAAATACAACACCGACCAACCGCCACATTCATCTTGTACTATACAACGTCAACAGATGACAATAAGCAGTATAATAACGGACCAAAATACTTTAAAACAAGAGTCAGGGCAAATACTTTACATTGTCTCAGCATTTTTATATAGAATCAATACAGAAACAAACTATTTGTGAAATGAGATACTAGTAACTTCCATGGATATTCCGTATCATAACAAGCAAAGAGTCTCAACTGAAAAAAACGTTGCGCTGCTAAACCGCTCTTAAGCGCCCACAGCGAGACGTTTTCAGCAGAGCGCCTAGCATTTTCAGCTGGATAAAAAAGCTTTGGTGGACACGCGGCCTAAGTATATCCACCCACAGTGTGCAGTACACATTGCAACTGCTGTGTTGCATCATCTCCCATCTTACCAAAACATTTTTTGCCTGCAGTCCAGGACGTTTTTATCAGAAAAGCTGAACTTTTTTCAACTTGAAAAGACACGCTGAGCTGAAGAAAAAGACGTCGGCGTGGCGTTTAAAAAAGCGCTAAATACTTTTTGGAAAACACAGTTTACTCCATAGGATTATAATGTAAAACGTCTCAGGTTACTTGCGTAACCTATGTTCTCTGAGTAGGGAACGAGACGCTGCGTTACTTTAATGACGTAATGGGACGCCCTCTGGGTGTGCCGATTGTCTGAAGCCCTTATAGAATCACGCCAATTGATTGGCTGATGGCGCGCACGTCGCCCCACCTGACGTAGTCACCTATATCAGCGCGCGCGCGCCATCTGCTCCTCAGATTTCTCTGCCGAAAAGGAAAGCCTGTCGGCAGCGCGAGGAGCTTGGCAGCGTACGCAGCGTCTCGTTCCCTACTCAGAGAACATAGGTTACGCAAGTAACCTGAGACGTTCTCTTTCATAGGTTCACTCGATGCTGCGTCACTTTAATGACGTAATGGGAACGATATACCAAACACGCCAAGCTAAAGCGCTGCAGTATCTGGCTCAAAGAACAGCAGATAACCTGCATGACTAGGTTAAGCAGACAGGACATGCGAACCCGGAGCCATGTCGAGATCCAAACTATAGAATCTCACAAAAGTGTGCGGAGAGGACCAACCTGCCGCCACACAAATATCTTCCAAAACAGCCCCTCTAAAAAGTGCTTGAGAGGAAGCCACACCTCTGGTAGAATGCGCTCTAACATCAAGAGGTGAAGGTAAACCACGCACCTCATAAGCTAAGGAAATAGCCTCTGTCACCCAATGGGAAACCCGTTGCTTCGAAGCGGCAAGCCCGCGGTGGCCAGCACCGAAGCACACCAACAGCTGGTTAGATTTCCTCCAGCTGTCCGAACGGTCAACATAACACTTCAACGCTCGAACTGGGCAGAGCAAATTAAGTTTCTCGTCTTCCTCCGAGTCAAACGGAGGGGGGTGAAAGGAGTGAAGAGTAATAACCTGAGAGCGAAATGATGTGGACAAAACTTTGGGCACATAACCCACCCTAGGTCTTAAGGTAACCTTAACTAGACCAGGGGCAAAATCCATACAGGTCCCATTAACAGAGAGAGCCTGTAGATCGCCCACCCGTTTCAAAGAAGACAGAGCTAACAAAAGAGCAACTTTGAGAGTCAGAATTCGCTCAGGAGCTGACTACAAAGGCTCAAATGGAGCCAAAGTTAGCCCTTCAAGGACCACGGAGAGGTCCCAAGAGGGAATACCAGGGGAGCGTGCTGGTCTCAGGCGCCTAACCCCTCGCATGAAAGATGAAACCAGTCTGTGCTTGCCTAGAGGGATTTCGTCCGACTCCCTACTGGCAGCTATAGCTGCGACATAGACCCGAAGGGTGGTAGCCGCTGCTCCAGCAGCAAACTTATCCTGCAGGAACTGCAGAACTGAACCAACCGGGCAGTTAACTGGATCTACTGCATGAGCCGAGCACCACGACTCAAAGACCCTCCGCTTGGAGAAATAGAGCTTCCTTGTAGAAGGGGCTCTCGCATTAGCAATGATCTCCTGAACGTCCGCAGAAAGACCAGCGTTTAGTGTCGTTGGCCCTTGATGGGCCATACCCACAACTTCCAAATCTCCGGGTGAGGGTGCCAAATCCTGCCCTGAAGTTGTGTCAAAAGGTCCTTCCTGACCGGTATCTCCCATGGGGAGGAGTCCAGGAGGAGAACCATCTCCGAGAACCAAGTCTGGGATGGCCAGTGTGGAGCCACCAGCAGGAGGCTGGCCCCACTCTCCCTTACTCTGTACAGAACCGCCGGAATCAGCTTGATTGGCGGGAACGCATAAAGTTTCAGATTGGGCCATGGATGCGCGAACGCATCTATCCCCAACGGGGCCGGAGAGCTCAGAGAAAACCAGAGCCGACACTGGGACGACTCCTTCGAGGCAAAGAGGTCCACTTCCGCTTTCCCGAACATCTCCCAAATCTGTGACACAGTTTGAGGGTTCAGCATCCATTCCCCCGACCGGAGCTTCTGTCTCGACAGATAATCCGCAGCGAGGTTTAAGACTCCGGGTACATGGACTGCTCTCAGGGACAAAAACTTGTCCTGAAACCGCAGGAGGAGTCGGCGCGCATGCCTGTCCAGGGTGTGCGACCGTGATCCTCCCTGGCGATTTATGTGAGACACCACTGCCATGTTGTCGGTCCTGACAATGACATGATGCCCCCTGAGTGAGGGGAGAAAATGCTGAAGGGCCAGGGATACCGCTCTCAACTCCAGGCAATTTATGTGCCAGGAGAGAACTTCCCCCTCCCAGATCCCCATAGCTGGTCTGCCCTCGAATACCGCACCCCAGCCGGTAAGAGAGGCGTCCGTCGTAACCATTTGGCGACGGAAAACAGCCCCCATCTTGACCCCTTTCTGAAGAAAAAGAGGGTCTCGCCACATTGATAGGGCACGAAAGCAGCCGCGTGACACCTTCAATAGGCGAAGGGCCGATCCTGTTGACCGAGCCCCTGAGCGTTTCATCCACCAGAGGAAGGGCCTCATATGGAGCAGTCCCAGGGGAAGCACCGGGGAAGCTGCGGCCATGAGACCCAGGAGCCTGCGACAAGTACCCACAAAAACATGATGGCCTAGCCTGAAGCGGACCAAAAATGTTGTGATACTGGAAATCCGAGCAGGGGCCAGACGGGCCTGCATCGGAACGGAATCCAGACGAACACCTAAGAAGGTGGTCTGCTGAGCCGGAGTAAGAACGCTCTTGTCTGTGTTCACTCTCAAGCCAAGAGATCGAACGTGTCGAAGAACGACATCTCTGTGATGACAGGCTAACTCCCTGGAGTGGGCCAGAATGAGCCAGTCGTCCAGGTAATTGAGAATACGGATGCCCTGGAGCCTCAGCGGGGCCAGCGCAGCATCCATACACTTCGTGAACGTCCTTGGTGCCAGGGCAAGGCCGAAGGGAAGGACTTTGTATTGATAAGCCTTCCCTTTGAAGGCGAACCTGAGAAACTTCCTGTGTCGTCTGACAACCTGAATATGGAAATAAGCATCTCTCAGGTCTATAGTGACAAACCAGTCCTCCGCACGTATCTGAGACAAGATAGTCTTTAGCGTTAGCATCTTGAACTTCCCTTTGTAGAGGGCGAAGTTCGGACGGTGGAGGTCCAGGATGGGACGCATACCGCCGTCTTTCTTCGGAACAAGGAAATAGCAGCTGAAGAAGCCACATTTCTCCTCTGTTGCCGGAACTTCCTCTATTGCCCCCTTTAGGAGGAGAGAAGAGAGCTCTTGTTGTAGCACAGAAGCCTGAGAGGCGCTGTTTACTACCGTGTGAGCGACCCCGTCGAAGCGAGGAGGGTTGCGACAGAACTGAAGCGTGTAGCCTGACTGAATCGTGCGCAGGACCCAGGATGATATCCCTGGCAAAAGCTTCCACTCGTGGAAGAAATTTGACAACGTGGGAGGTATTATGAGGTGCGGTGGACATACCTGAGTTGGGGTGTCGTGGACCTCTGAGGGGGGTGTGGCCATCCGCAGACGAGAGCACGTGGCGTCCTGGCGCGGAGTAGGCAGTGGAAGGCTGGATGGTGAGCCAATCAGACGTGAGGGGAGAAAGCAGACCGCGTCTCCTTCCTTCAGCGCCGGAAAAGGAAATGACAGAGCTGGATAGGGAGAGCTGGTGGGGGGCGGGCAGAAACGCTTGCGCGGTCTGACCCAGCCCCGGTCGTGAACTGCAGCTCCCCTTTTTCTGACCGGAGGGTCAGGGGCGACTCGAAGTGGCCGAAGCAGAAGGTTTGCTGAACGTGGTGGGTGGAGAATAACTCTGGTCGCTCCTCCGGGCGGAAAACTCTCTTTTGAAAGAGGGGCGATCTCTGGACTGAGAGGGGGAGGGGGAAGGAGCGTCCCTCGCTCTCCTCGGCATGAACTGTTTTAGAGCGGCAGACTGGGATTTTGCAGATCTGAACTTCTCGACCACAGTATTAACCGCCTCCCCAAACAATCCGGACTGGGAAATCGGAGCGTCCATAAGGAAAACTTTCTCCTTGTCGCGAATCTCGGTGAGATTAAGCCATAAGTGGCGCTCCGCCGCCACCGAGCCCGCCATAGAGCGCCCTACAGCGCGAGCTGTGTGCTTAGTAGCCCGTAACGCCAAATCCGTGGCTTTACGAAGCTCCTTTACAGCTTCTGGTGTCAAACCGGAGCCCTCGTCCATTTCCTTTAAAACATCCGCCTGATATGCCTGGAGAATGGCCATAGTATGAAGGGCCATGCCAGCCTGACCAGCCGCCATGTAGGATTTGCCAATCAGGGCAGAAGTGGTCCTGCACGGCTTAGTGGGAAGAAGGGGGCGGGACTTCCACGAGGGAGCTGAAGATGGCGCGAGGTGAGTGGCCAGCGTGTCCTCAACCGCGGGAATAGCGGAATAGCCCTGTTCCTCAAAACCCACGAGGTTGGTGAAATCAGCGGCTGCCGCGTTAGTTAGGCGGGCTGAGAACGGCTGCTTCCAGGATCTAGAAATCTCACTGTGTAGATCACTGAAGAATGGTAGCTTCCTCCGCGGAGGCCTAGAATTAGGGCCGCTGAGGAATCTCTCATCCAACCGAGAAGATTGAGCTTCGCGGGGTTCATCCGGCCACTCGATCGCGAGCTTCTGAGTAGCGCGCGCGAGTACATCCACGAGCTCATCATACGCCGCTGATGGCCGCGCTTCCTGGCCGCTTGGCGGGAGAGCGTCGTCGGTATTTGCAGCACCGAAATCCTCGGAGTCGGATGCTGCAGTGAAAATGACATCCTCCAGTCCGAAGGAAACCGCATCGCGTGCCTCCGGGCTGGGACAGAGATAGTCGTGCGAGTATTCCACAGGCGGAGTCCCGCGCACGTGCTCGGGGGAGAGAGGGAGAGAAAGGGCGAGGCCCGTCTGCTCGCACTCCACATCCTCGAGCTCTACATCCGAACCCCAGGTCGCGGATCCAAGAGAGGCCTGCGCGGCCTCGGGAGCGCGACGGGGAAAAACGGATGACTCCCTCTCAAAAACCGCGAGCCTCGAGCGGAGGGTTTTGAGAAGGAGGTTATCGCAGTATTTACAGTTAGAAAACCTCTGAACCGCGTCGCATGCGTGAGTAAATCCCAAACATTTAACACACTTACTGTGGGGATCGTCAGTCGCGATGAAGCGAGTGCACGGCGGTGGGCAACGTCTGAATTCCATAGCACTTCACCACAAGGAGAACAAAGTTCCACAATCCGTGGTCGCTGAAGTGCTGAGGTAAATATGTATACTGAATCCTAGTTTTGGGCCAGAAAAATCGATAACCGAAGGGCAGAAATGGCCGCTTCGTGAAGGCAGAGAAATCTGAGGAGCAGATGGCGCGCGCGCGCGCTGATATAGGTGACTACGTCAGGTGGGGCGACGTGCGCGCCATCAGCCAATCAATTGGCGTGATTCTATAAGGGCTTCAGACAATCGGCACACCCAGAGGGCGTCCCATTACGTCATTAAAGTGACGCAGCGTCGAGTGAACCTATGAAACAGAACAGACGCTCGCAGCTTTGAAAAAGACATCAAGTGTGAACACAACACACCCTTACGCTGCATTCACACGGGGCGTTGGCATTAACGCTTGGCTGAAGCTTCGTGATGATGCGGCTGCCATAGTGACAACAGCCAATCACACGTCTGCTCTGGGGTTGCATGAACGCAATTGGCTAACGTCTGCGCTATGGTATTTGCATAGGGCGATTTGATTGGATGACGCCTGTGTTGGTGCTTGAAAAGTTGAGAAATCTTCAACTTCTGCCGCTTGCAACGTGAGTGAAGTGACGCAACGGAACCCACAATTCAGTTCGGCAATGCATGACGTCACCCATTCAAAGTAAATGAGAAGCGTTAACGCCAACTCCCCGTGTGGATGCAGCGTTACAGTTACCGATACTGTTTTTGAAAATGATACCGTTATCATTTTTACCGTTACCGTTATTAGGTAATGTCATGTGCATGCATATTAGGTACAGTCTATAAGCGCATAGTGCTTCTTTACCAAGTGACATCACCAAATACTGCCCTACATGCATAATACAGCGTTTTTAATCGTTTTCACAGATCTGTGTGAATGAGGATCATTTTGACAAGGTCAAACTCGTCTTTTCCCACAGTTTTTACATCATTTCTACCAGACAAACAAATTAGCCCATAATAGAGTAAACAGAAAATTAGTATTGATAAAAATGATAAGTATTAAAATAACAATTGATACAAAAATGCTAGCTATGCAATTTGCATTTATTACAGAATGTTAAAAATCAAAGAAAGCTATTTAATATAAAACATAATTTGTTATGTGGTGGAAATGTTTGTGACTTTAGAAAAAAATGAAAAGAAAAAAAGGGTGCATGTATAATATATATATATATATATATATATATATATATATATATATATATATATATATATATATATATATATATATATATATATATATATATATATATGTGTGTGTTTTATATTTAATAGCTTTCTTTGATTTTTAACATTCTGTAATAAATGCAAATTGCATAGCTAGCATTTTTGTATCAATTGTTATTTTAATACTTATCATTTTTATATATATATGTTAAATCCAAAGGTCCAAAAGTGCCTATAGTTGAAGAAACACCATATAAATATATGGCTGAAATAGTACATTTATGCATTTGGTAGACGCTTTTATCCAAAGCGAATTGCAGTGCACTTATTACAGGGACAATCCCCCTGGAGCAATAAGGAGTAAAGTGCCTTGCTCAAGGACACACTGGTGGTGGCGACTGCTAGGATCGAACCAGCAACCTTCTAGTACGAGTAGTATGCTACTATGCTATTCTGAATTTTTATTACCAGGAGTGTCTGTTGTCTGTAAGTGGGTGCTTGCTTTGGAAGGTCAAGTGCTTTGGGTTGCATGCATTACGGAAACAATTGAAATTATTTATTTACAATATAATTATAGTACTATGAATATAATTAAGTGAAGGATTTAATTAAGATTTCTTAGAGGAACCCTGAGTCGAAAAACACTCTGTAATTAGCTCTGTATTTTTTTTACCAAGGCTGTGCAAGAATAGCTCTGACATTAAACCTGCGTTTGTGAAACGGCATATTTACCTGACCTCCTGAGGGAAAACTAGTCCCATCCAAACACGGCTTATGCGTGACAAACACTTCCACGCCAGGGTCGTGCGTTAAGCACTTTAGATACACAAACTCACCCACATGCTCACATAAGCATATATTGACATCCACTTAGTCACTCCAATAACTCATCAGGATATCAAGCAAATGAGTCTGAAACTTTTCTCCCCACTGTGTGATTGTGTGTGTGGTGCGTCAGATGGTAGCAGGACGGACGTGAATCCTGGACTGGGCCCAGATGGCTGCTGGGTCAGGGAGGATACTCTCCAGATGGTCAGGTAAGACAACACACACACACACATGCTGCAAACTGCAAAAATATGATGAACAAAACAAGTAACAGTGGCTAATTTTCAGGAATTAGGACATTTCAGAAGTATCAAACATCAGGCAATTAGACAGAAGCGAGTTTGAGTAGCATATTGTGACGTTAATGCACAGACGCACCATTAAACCTATCATCCGTGTCTAGCCCCCGGCTCCTGTTGTGCTCTTCAGACATACTGTCTCCCAGCAGGAGATCCTCTGCAGTATTCTCCCCACAGCCAGATCTCCCATAATCACACTCCGATCTCTAACCCCCAACAATCCAGCAAATGGTGTTTCACATTATCACAAAACAATATATCAACTTATGTAATGCTTTAGTTTAGTGTCAAAACGGTGATTCAAACCTAGTACTGACTACACTGTGTACGGACCGGAGTGGGTACTACACAGGGAACAGCATTGTCTCATAAGTGGCCGATTTGGAGTGCTTCGTGTACACTACCATTTAAAAGTTAGGGATCAGTAAGATTTTGTGTTTTGTTTTTATTAAATTTGACATCAAGGGCCCTATTTTAACAATATAAGCGCATGGTCTAAAGAGCATGGCACAAGTGCACTTAGGGTGCGTCCGAATCCACTTTTGCTAGTTTAACGACGGGAAAAATTGTCGGCACGCCCAGTGCATTGTCTAAAAGGTTTTCCCTATGGGTGTGTTTTGGGCATAACGTGCAATAAACCAATCAAAGTCTCATCTCTCATTCCCTGCACTTGCGCTTGCACCATGGCGGATTTGTATAGACACGCTCAACCTGACGAGTATTGTCACGATTGGTTAATTAAGGAGCCAATTTCATTCGTCATTACTGCAACAAGGTAATTCTGATACATGCAATGAACATCCATTATGACATGTAGGCATTTTTATCTTTATGTACACAATAATAATCTTTTACATTGTAATCATTTTATTTTTAATACTTAAAGGTCCCGTTCTTCGTGATCCCACTGTTCAAACTTTAGTTAGTGTGTAATGTTGCTGTTAGAGCATAAATAATACCTGTAAAATTATAAAGCTCAAAGTTCAATGCCAAGCGAGATATTTTATTTAAAAGAAGTTCCCTTTCAAAGCCTACAGTGAACGGCCGGCTTGGACTACATCCATACATACTTCCTTCATAAATGACGAGAGTAGAACAGTAGAACAGACTAACCTCCGCCCACAAGAATACGCGAAAAAAGGGGGGGGCGTGGTCTTGTTGCTGTCCCACGTGGAGAAGAGGACGTGTCGCGTGGAGAAAAGGAAGTGCTGCGTTTGAGTGTGTTTGTCGCCATGTCGTCGAGACGCTGTTATTTTCATCCCGGAGTCAAATCACCTTTGTTTGTCCCAGGGACGCTGTAGAGATCATTGAGCGCATACATCACCCCGTTAAGAGGCGTGACCTTTCCACGTGCGCTAAGCTGCTGTCGAATTACAACACAGGAACCGTGACACGTTCGCTAAGCTGCGGTCAAATCCCAACACGGGAACCGCTGGCACAATCAGAACTCGTTACGTATTTCTGAAGGAGGGACTTCATAGAATAAAGGAACTCATCAGCCGTTTTTAGGAGAGTGAAAACAGCGGTATACAGATAAGTAAATTGTGTGAAAAATACAGTTTTTTTTTTACACGCGAAACATGAACACGTTATATTGCACACTGTAAACACAATCAAAGCTTCAAAAAAACACGAAGAACGGGACCTTTAAAATTGCTTGTGTGCTGCTGCGTGTCCCTGTGTGTGTAATAAGCAGAGTGTAAGCGCGTTGTGCACTCGCCTATAGGCGCATATTACTAACGCATCATTTAACTCTTTCCCCGCCAGCGTTTAAAAAAAAAGTTGCCAGCCACCGCCAGGGTTTTTGATAATTTTCACTAAAAATGTTATGGCCGAAACGGGTCGCTGTGAACAGAGTTGTTTTTGAGGAGGTAAAAAGGGTGTTGTTTTACACAAACATTGAGTAATTTTAACCAAAGTATGTTACAGACCTTACATGAAGACCCAAAATAATTATACCAACTTGTGGAAAATGGGCATCCGATGACCCCTTTAATGTCCTCATGAAATCAAAATCGACCTTATTTACTTTGTTAGCACACATTACAGGGCTTAGGGTGAACAATTCATCTGTGGAAGTTAATACACGGAAAAAAAAATGTTTCAAAATCTTTGAAAAGTAACTGGAATGGTATTCCTTCTCAGATGATGTCAGTTTGATAGCATGGGTTTGAATATCCTTTACAACTCCCCTCCAACTGTTAGTTTGCTATGAGTGCGAGATGGAGAGGAGGAGCGCTGAAGTAAAACCCTGCCCTCTATTCAATATTCCGTTTCACTTGGAAATACATCACAGCACTGAAACAAAGTTTCAAAGCAACTTACGGTTCACTGGGACTTTAAAGCTGCAGTCCGTAACTTTTGCCGCTCTAGTGGTTAATAAACAGAACTGCATGCGTCTTGCGGAAGAACATTGTAGCCGGAACTAATTCTCTTAGTTTATGTCTTGGGGTTAGGTACCTTGCTTAAGGTCACCTCAGTCGTGGGAATTGAGGGTGGAAGAGAGCGCTGTTCATTCACTCCCCACCTACATTTTCCCACCGGTATTGAGAATCGAACCCGCAACCTTGGGGTTACAAGTCTGACTCTAACCATTAGCCCACAACTGCCCCTAAAAGTCTCACACAGCCATGTGTCCCTTCCAGAGGTGTCAAGTAACGAAGTACAAATACTTTACCTCACTTAAGTAGAAATTTTGGGTATCTATACTGTACTGGAGTAATTATTTTTCAGCCGACTTTTTACTTCCACTCATTACATTTTCACGCAATTATCTGTACTTTCTACTCCTTACATTTTAAAAATAGCCTTGTTACTCCTATTTCATTTCGATTTGTGTTCATTCTGGCTTGTTATCGTTCAAAAACAAAAACAACAATTCTGAATAGAGTGAATTTGATTGTGGTTGGATGAGAAGTATAAACATATACCATTCCGACACCCTATTGGTATGTACGCGATCCATCGCACCTGCACATGACACAAATCACGTAATGCTCAGTAGTACACATATATAGTTCTTTAATGTATTTGCATTGTATTAAAATTTGTTAATTTTCAATGGGCATATATGCGGCTGAAACAGGTAGCCTAGTGCATCCCACATTTTTCAACATTAACGTTTTAATAAAACATTATAGTCATTATGGCCTTTAGAAAAATGTTTTTTTGAGGAGGTGCGGTAGTGCACAATAGGCCCCTGTGGCGTGGCCTAAGCTTTTGTCCTTAATGGCATTTTTTTCCTTAAATTACTTTTACTTTTATACTTCAAGTAGGTTTGAAACTAGTACTTTTACACTTTTACTTGAGTAAAAAGCTTGTACAGAATTCTTTTTGAGTACCTGAGTAATGAATGTGAATACCTTTGACACCTCTGGTTCCTTCACAAACCGCTTGTGCTCTTTGTGCAGATAAATCTGCCATCAAACCTTCAGGGATTATTTATATATATATGTGACATGTGCTGGATAAATGACACACAACAAGCACATTTTCAAAAATGAGTCATTATTATTTCCATTCTCTATTAAAAAACCTTCAAAATTATGAATTATTTGTTTAAATGGGACCAAAAATTAAATTGCTCACATAAGACATAACAGATAATGTGTGCGTGAATACTCGCCATGACAGATATTTTGAAATACTATAATTCTGTGTATCATATGTATATCGGGATTGCGCACTGTCTAAGGCATCTTTGTGCGCGCGCTTCGAATCTGTCAGTCAGTGCTAGTGAGAACATTTTTCATGGACAAAAGAAATGTACTCCTCTCAGAAAACATAAAATAAAGATACTTTTAGATGTTTTAATTGCTATTTGGAGCATTGGGATCGCTAGACGAGGGCTTAATGAACTCAATTTTGTGAAAACCTCAAAATCATAATTTTTCACTTGTTTTGCCTGTAGCTTGAAATTTTCCTGTACGCATTCCGACCATAGGCCGTAAAAAAATATGGACGAAGCGACTTCATTCTCTTCAGTCTGCACAGCACCGCTGCGAACAAGCCTTCCATCAACAATGCAAATGTTGCGTTACTATTGATTCACATGGCTTTACGATCCTACATCGGCATCAAAACAGCGAAAACAGCGATTCCAACGCATTCATGCAGTTCACCGTAATTTGTATAGACGGAGATTACAAACGAGCAGCAACTATTAGCTCCATTAGCTGCTATTTCAAAAATGGCGGATCTCAAGTTTGTGTTCGTCTTGTTGACCCCGCCCCCAGCGCCTGATGTAATTGGTTCTTACTTCTAGCCCAGCAATGTTTTGGTGCTACTTAAGAACCACTTTTCCTGGCTCGGAGCTGGTGCTTTGGGTGTGGAAACACAAAGAACCGATTTGAAACTAGGCTCTGGCTCCGAACTAGCACCAGCACTGCCTTGGTAGAAAAGGGGTATCAGAGAAGCTGTCAATCATGATGTCACACCCCCTGTTTTTATAACATCAAATAACTAACTAAAACCAAACTTAATAAAGAACAAACACTTGAAATGAAATCAGCGGCCTAAAATGACAGAAACCAACTTTGGGAAAAAAATATTTGAAGTGTAATTTGATGGTTTAGTTTGTCTCGTGTCCATTTCACGATTTCACACTTACATCAAATTAAATGGAGTAAAGATTATGCGTATTTGGCATGCTGTCCGGGGGAGGGCTCCGGGCTCGGATTTTTGCCCGAACCCAGAGTATCCCCCTGTGATAGGGATTAGTCTAGAACTAGACTGTATTGCATTATAGATTGTGTTGACGTCTAATACGTTTTTATTAAATCAAAGTGAGGAGATGGGGTGGTGGAGGAATGCTAAGAAACTGTCAACCAAAGGAAGGTGAGTCAGCTGTATATAAACACTCCTCCTGTTTAAATTTAATTGATTAGTTTAGTATGCTCCACTCGTGTTTAATTAGGTTTTAATTATCTGGACGTGCTCCACTTGGGTTTGATTAGGTTACATTATCTGGTCTGCTCCATTTTTTAGATAGGTTTAATTATCTGGATGTGCTCCTCCCGAAATTAGTTAATAAAACTTCACTAGAATACACAGAGGGGCGGGGGTAATGAGATATACTGGGACCAACCACCCATTTTGCCAGCACGGATCACATATGGACATGGCCTCAATAATTTTTGGTGACACGATATATTGCCCAAAATGAATGTCACCAACATTTTGCCAATCGTGCCCGTGTCATCTTATCCCCTCTCAGTGTTGGAGGCGATAATGGGGCTCAGGCAGCTCCTTCATACACAGAGCGGACAACGACAGGTGAAAATAAGACGTCAGTGTAGTAAAGTTGTTTGTACGGGAAGAAGGAGGCGGGAACCGGCAGACAATCAAAATAACTTTTAATTAAACAAACACAAACTAAAATGGCGGCGACAGCCCCTCGCGGACGACTGTCGCCTACACACAAATAAACACAAAATGAAAATAATAAGCTGCAGCCCCTCACGGTCGACTGCAGCAACACATAACAAAACATAACTAAAATACAACATAAAATCCAGGCCTGGTCCTCTCTCGTCCCTCACTGTCGTCGCTCCTCCTTTATACTCCCTCACTCCTCCGCGAGGGCCGAGATCGCTGGCTCACAGCTGGCGCTCATCCTCTCTGATGAGCGCCGCCTCGTCCCGCCCTCACGGTCCCTCGGCCTCGCTGCTCGCCACATACCCCCAACGCCCTTCGCAGGCCGGGGGGCACTCCCGCGTCTGCGCTCTACTCCCCCCCCCTCCCCGGGGGGGCCGATCACGGCGGCCGCGGGACCTGGGGGTAAGAACAGCGAGGTGAGAGAACGGAGCGGGGAGCATGAGGAGCGACAGAGACGAGAGAGTGGAGAGAGGAGAAAAGAAAAAAAAAAATTCTGGTCCGGTTCCCAGACACACTGCCGCTCGGTCCTCAGCCAGCCGAGAGGCTCTTCCTCGCGGTGCCATGCGGTGGTACTGGACGGCCGGTGGACGGCTCAACGCTCCTCCGCCCCCTGGCGGCCGGCGGTGGCTCCTCCTGTCGAGGGCAGCCGGCAGCGAGTCCCGCGCGCTCCCTGCCCCTCCCCTACACGGCGGAGGGATACAGGCTCCGGCCCACGGCGAACGCCGGTGACTCCTCCGCGCTCCCTCTAGGACGGCAGCCACCCCACCTCGACCTAGGGGCACGGCAGCGAGCTCTCCGTCCCACCGGCCTTCATCCGCTCCAGCACCACCGCTTCGGGCAGCCGCTCGCGGACTTCTCTCCTCCGCGCTGCCCGAACTCCGCGGCACCGCGATCCCCCTCAGCTGCGAGGGCTCTTCGACAGCGCGTCCCTCCTTCCTCCCGGGTTTCGGCACCACTGTAGTAAAGTTGTTTGTACGGGAAGAAAGAGGCGGGAACCGGCAGACAATCAAAATAACTTTTAATTAAACAAACACAAACTAAAATGGCGGCGACAGCCCCTCGCGGACGACTGTCGCCTACACACAAATAAACACAAAATGAAAATAATAAGCTGCAGCCCCTCACGGTCGACTGCAGCAACACATAACAAAACATAAATAAAATACAACATAAAATCCAGGCCTGGTCCTCTCTCGTCCCTCACTGTCATCGCTCCTCCTTTATACTCCCTCACTCCTCCGCGAGGGCCGAGATCGCTGGCTCACAGCTGGCGCTCATCCTCTCTGATGAGCGCCGCCTCGTCCCGCCCTCACGGTCCCTCGGCCTCGCTGCTCGCCACAGTCAGCGTTACAGATAGTTTGGAAGAATAGGTCCAAATGCATTCAGTTTACACAATCCAAAAATATAAACATGACAGCGTGAAATGGTGCACACTTACAGCTAGAGCTAAGGCCATTTCACACGGGTAAGGCCAAGTCGCGAGTGTCTAGTTCATTTTCACTGAGAACATGTTTTTGAATTCCTCTGCGATGCATGTTTTTCCATGCAAACGTTCGGAAAATGTAATGTTTGACTATTGCGCTCACGTCTCTCACTGCTATTTGTGCATGACATGCTGCTATATATATCATGCTCAAGATACAAGTTCAACTTTTTTAAAACAAGCCAATGGAAAAATAGATTTAGTAGCAGATATGGCCTGTTGAGGTATCTGTGCCTTTGTTCATGTGGACATCTGACTGCTAAGTAGGGTTTGTGTTTTTTTAGCAATAGTGTGCACCCTTTACTGAGAAAAGCTCACACTGTAAAACATTTCAGGTCTCCAATTGAAAAATTTCTAGTGACTGATCACATCTAAATGTTTTAGTTGGCCAAATTGAATTTCTGTGAATAAAATTGTATCAATTCCCAGAAATTCATTTTGGCCAACTGAAAAATTTAGATGTGATCAGTCACTAGAAAATTTGGTAATGCTTTAGATTACGGCCCGGAAAGTACTGCGTAAGTAAAGAGAATTTACAACATAACTTTCGGTAATTATAGTGTAACTATAAAGTAAGTACGTGTAGGTATAAGGGAACAATATGTAATACTGGGGGAATAAAGGGGTAACTATCAGGAAAATTAACACATTATTTGTACTGTAAGTATTTTTTAATTAAGGGGTAATTATCTGTGTAGTTACAGGGTAAGTATGAATCTGCGGGCTGTAAATTAAAGTGGTGTTTGTTCCCTTCTTGTTTTGTGTAGTTACAGGGTAAGAACAATAAACAACACATACAAAATCTGATATCACTGATATCACAAACAGATTTGACACTTATTCATTTTTTTAAATAAACTTTTCATTTCAAATAATAACATCCGGACAGAAAGAGGCACGTTTTGTCCCTTTTTTGCTTCTCTTGCTTGTCTTCCTCTTCATGTTCCTCTTCTTCTTTATCGTTATTTCCATTGATGGATCTTAAGAGGAATCCCAGGTCTTTTGATATTTTGTATTATTATTTATTAAAATAAAAGGTACACCAAGAAATGCTCTCATAATTTACTAATCTTTTCGCATCCGATCAGCTGTTACCAGCGCGTGCGTGAGTAAAGAAGCTTCAAGCTTTCATGGCGTTCTCACGCAAGTTTCATCTGAAACACACACGAGAACTGGTGTCTCTGTCTTCTAGTCTTGTTTGTTTCTCATTGCTATTAACGTATATTATGTTATTGTTTGTATACTGTTGATAGCATTAAAAAAATTAAAACCAACAGCATTCAACATCCGCATGACCATTCTCGGCGCGGCCACGTCACACTTCAAGTTACGTCAAGCGTGTTACTCAACCTTCTCATTCAAGCAGATGACTGCTGATCGGAAGCGATAGTCTACCGTTTAAAAAATGTAAAATATTGTTATTTTTCTTACAAACACTTATCGTTTCACTTCAGAAGACATTGATTCATCCATTGGGATCGTATGGATTACTGTAGTTATTGCTGTATGTGCTGTTTGATGCTTGAAATTTTAGGAACCCAAATGAGTTTTCATTAGCAGAGCTTATTTATTTTTCTGTGTTCATATGAAGAAATAAAGTCGTATGTACATCTCAGATGGCATGAGGGTGAAAGACGAGTAAACGGTGAGGACATTTCTGCGTGCACTGTATTTTCAGTGTAGTTGCATAATAGGATAGCTATGACATGGGATTCCTTCTTAAGTTCATCTGTGGCAAGGATGAAAAAATAGAGGAACAAGACGAGGATAAAGCCAAGCAAGAGAAACGAATAAGTGTTGTAAATCTGTTTTAAAAAACTTTTTTTTTAAATAAAGGTTTCTGAGTGTTATCAGATTGTGTATGTGTTTATATTGTACTTACCCTGTAACTACACGAAACAAGAAGGGAACAAACACCACTTAAATTTACAGCCCACAGATTCATACTTACCCTGTAACTACACGAAACAAGAGGGGAACAAACACCACTTTAATTTACAGCCCGCAGATTCATACTTACCCTGTAACTACATGGATAATTACCCCTTAATTAAAAAAATGCTTACAGTATAAATAATGTGTTAATTTTCCTGACAGTTACCCCTTTATTCCCTCAATATTACATATTGTTCCCTTATACCTATACATACTTACTTTATAGTTACACTATAATTACCAAAAATTATGCTGTAAATTCTCTTTACTTACGCAGTACTTTCCGGGCTGTAATCTAAAGCGTTACCGAAAATGTTCAATTGGAGAGGCAGGACATTTTTTACAGTGCAGGGGAAAATCTGTAGATGGAAAATCTTGAGTGCCTTTTGTGCATTTGCAAGTGTGTTTCTACTTGTTATTTGGCACTTTTTGTTAGCAAAGGTTTATTTATTATTTATTCAACAGTATTATGATTGTTTTTTACACTTCAATCTCAGTATCTAAATGTGACCTGGACCACAAAACCGGTCATGAGGGTATTTTTTTATTTTTGAGATTTATGCATCATCCTCCAGCTGAATAAATAAGCTTTCCATTGCTGTATGGTTTGTCAGGATAGGTAAACTATTTGAAAATCTGGAATCTGAGGGTGCAAAAAATCGAAATACATTTTTGAACAAAATATAATCATGGAACATGATCTTTACTTAAAAGGGTACTTCAGCGCTGGGAAGATGAATGTGTATTTAAACTGGGTCATTTATGCAGTAGAAATGTGAAAATATTTTTTAATTTGGTGTCTTCTAGACTGAGAAAAGACAGAAAATGTATTTTTGTCTCATGTGGATGAAAGACAACAACTCCCAGAATACACTTGCTTCGCTGCCCTACGAGGCCACTCCCTACACCGTCGTTTTGATCTTCATAATACAATTATTTTGTTCAGTTAGAGAATAAACACTACAATTAAAAACTGAACGTGTCTTTTCAATAAAGTGTGAGTCGAACGAACGTCACGGCACAGACGCAGCAGGAGTCATTCATCACGAGAGCGAAGTAAGAGCTGAGCAGAGCTGAGGTAAATGCGGCATTTGTTCTCAGCGAGTGTCCAGTCTGGCGCGTTTTCAGATCGCATATGGAAGCTAAACTTTCATAGGAATTAATTGAAAAGTTGAAACACTCACTTTGCTCCGCACCGCTCCGTTATTAATGCCCGATCCGAGCGGCCGTGCGCATTTACATTCTGTGAGTGAGATCTCTCCCCTATGGGCGGCTTGAAAACATGCGGAAGTAGCTCCTTCTACTGGCTGTAGTTTTTAGCCTCTGGCCAAAAAATCCTCAGATGGCGCAAAATGACGATATTTGCGTCATCTGAGGATTTTTTTCCAGAAATAAAATACATAGTTATCTCGTCTCAGGGGGACATGAGGGGGGAAAGTAGCATCATTTGAATATACTACCGGGTTTCTACTGATAAAAAGCTTAATGCTAAATCGCTGAAGTAACCCTTTAAATGATGTTTTATTAACAAGGTTCGGGAGAAGCACGTTCAGATAACTGACACAGGTGGAGAGCACTCAGCCAATCAACAATAGAGGTGTGTATATAGATACGCAGCAGTCCTACCTCCGCTTGTTGACAGTTCTCAGCAACCCTCCACCACCCCTTATCCACACTTTTTACTCTAAACCACTTACACATACGGGGGGTACTCTGAGTTCAAGCCTAAATCCGAGCTTGAAGCCCTCCCCCCGGACAGCACACCAAATACGCATTAAATTACTCTCTATAAATTATATGTAAGTGCGAACTCGTGAATATCCTAATGATTTTTGTCATAAAAGAAAAATCTATAATTTTGACCCACACAATATATTGTTGGCTATTGCCACATATTATACCTGTGTGACTTATGACTGGTTTTGTGGTCCAGGGTCACAAATATTCTTAAGGGTTAAGTTAATTGTAATTTGTAAGTGTGTAGGCCTACTTGCATTATTATGCCGTTATATTATGATTACATATTCAGTGGCATAAAATGGTCTTACAATGACAATAATGTCACATATCGCAATTATGTCTGGGACAATATATTGCCGAACAAAAAGTAGTTTACATTTACGCATTTGGCAGACGCTTTTATCCAAAGCGACTTACAGTGCCCTTATTACAGGGACAATCCCCCTGGAGCAACATGGAGTAAAGTGCCTTGCTCAAGGACACACTGGTGGTGACCGCTGGGATCGAACCAGCAACCTTCTGCGTATCAGTTCCATGGTTTAACCCACCGGACCACCATCTCACAGTTATCATGACAGGCCTATGTGTGATTATACAAAGTAAAAAAACAAAAAAATTGGGAATGACTGGAAATAATAGGAGTTTCACTATTTTATCTTTTGATTATCTTGAAATAATCGTTGCCCTGTCAGCCTCATCATCGCAGAAATATAAACCATTCCGAAAACAGAATCACCCAATCACTTGCAGCGTATCACAGATGTGGCTGGTTAGGACAAAGGATGTAAATATGAATGCCTTTTTGTCCTATTCTTGTGAAAATACCCAAGGCTGCATAAAGAACGTAGACAAACCATATATTGTCGCAACCTTGACTGAATTCAAACTTTCTGTCAGTATGGTTCTAATTGTTTTCTGTTAGGCTGTACTAATAAAAACATGCAATATTTCCTCTATGAACTACGCCAATTTGCATGTAAGCTTGCCAATTGTTTAAAGCCCTACCCAAATGCCCCTAGTTTTGTTTTGGTTGGTGATGTATGCACTTGTGTGAGAGCGGTGATTGTTGGTGCAGCAGTGGAAGGCATGTGAGTGATGCTAAAGCTAGCGGTGCAGAGAAGTGAAGGTATGCTCCATAATGCATGGTCCACCAACCGCCCTCTGGGATTTGCTGCAAGATGGAGTCCAACTTCATTGTCTTCTTACTCAAATCCCAGTTTTCCAGAGCCCACAATCAAGAGGAGAGAAAAACCCCCAGGGGCAAACGAGAGAACAGAGATGGATAGTGTGAATGAAATAGAAAAGAGAAGGGAGCGGGAGAGACAATGAAACATGGAGAAAGCAAATTCTATTAGCCTACGCTAATTAAAAGAGTTATTAGATAGTTGCACTGGTCTGTATTGAAGTATTAAATTTTCAATGTCCTGACGTGTAGCTGGATTGCTTCATTTTTGGTCCTTTCATTGTCTGTGACAAGCTGCAGTGTGTGACTGAATGTGTCCATGTCTAGAGAGTGTTTCAGACTTGAAACTGTTTTGCTGTAGCAAGAGGCTTTTATGGAAGACGGAGTGGAATGAAAGTAACAAACACTGCATATAAACCTGCACATAGGCACAGACAAACAGAAAACTGTAACAGTGATTGTAATGTAATGTTGGAACATTAAGAACCTCCCCCGTATCTCAGTGGAATAAAGCTATGGATAACATGACTAGAGGCTATACTCTAATAGAGAAAGAGAGAGACATTAGAGCCGGGCTTTACTGGGCGGCATTGTACCTTGAAATGGGGATGAAGAAAAATTCATGAGATTTTCATAAAGCCATGCATTTTCATTAACTGTTCAAAGAGGCATTTAGCAGTACAAAAAAAAGTTATTAAGATTCTTTTTTAGGATGTGAATCAATGTGAATTGCGGTATTTCTGAGGAAAAAAAGATATAACAAGGAAAAAAATGTAGGGTGGGAAGGTGGAAGTTACTTTGGGATGGTAGGAAGGAAAGTAATTTTTTTAATTACTATATTCCCTGAAGGTTACTTTGTTTAACAAAAAAAATTTTTTTCATTTTTTATACTGTTGTCTGAGGTTAACTTATTACGTTTGCGTGATTTTTACATTCAAAAACATTATAATGAATAAGTATGGGCAATTTTTTACCCTGGTTTTGAGCCTCTCTCCTGGATCGCTCGGTTTTTATGGGCGTGCCGCACTGAAGACTTGGAAGTAAGCGCCCACTGCTATGATTGGATAACAGCTTTGCATAATAATGAGTTTCGGCTCCCCGTCAGTACATGAAAACTTCCATTGTGGGAAATGGCAACTGGAATCCGCCCACAGGGCTCGCAAAATGTCTTTATCAAAACAAAAAACAATTATTTATCTCTCATCCACCTGCAATTAATATGAATGTTATTTATATTACTTGGCCCGCCCGATCGGTGGATATACCTGCGAACCACGCATCACACACACACAAACACAAGCCAAGCACGTGCATCAGCAAAACTTCATTGCAGACAAATCAGCATGTTCAAAACTTCCACAACACAATCAGTAGAAATCAAACGATCTGTAACAATGCAATACCATCATATATAAAAAACGTTGTTTTACTCTCATAAGTGTATTGCATTATTCCTTTCGGATCCAATATCAAAGACACAGCATTGTGTTTTAATCTCAATATGTCTGCAAATCCAGTCTCGACCTGTATCAAATGATTCCGCTGTGAAATGAAGCGAACAAACGTGCAATGTCTTACGCACGTGAGCTGGAACTTCATTAAAAATAAAGTTCACACATTCCTAATATTTGAATCCAGAGGAAGCTTAGGCAGCGACTGTGTTCTTCCACAACCAGGCACAGCGCAATATTTTGCTATCTTCAGCATGTTTATTGCTCGGTAGTGCGATCCGTTTAGCTCCACGAATCGGTGGGCGGGCTTGAGGCGGCGTTTCCCCACACGATGACGTAAAGGGTCGACACATTCTGAGATCGAGCATTTGCTGGGCTTGGTGTCAATAAAAGCTTTTCTTTGACAAGGAAGTTTTCAGCTCCGAAACTTACAGGGTATTCTTATATCACGAGGAACTTTTATATATCAAAGGCTGAATGAAAAGTTGATTTCTCAATTCATGACCCCTTTAATAAAACATGACCATATTCCATTTTGTCTTTGATCCTCTGGCTGAAATTAGCGATGGGGAGTCGACTCCAAAAGAGTCGATTCCTAGACTCTGAATAGCCCCAGAACTGGGGTCGCCTCCAGCACAGAAATCGACTCTCTGTGTCGACTCTGTTGCTGTGTCCGAAATTGCTCACTTGTTTACTAATTCTCTAATCCCTATATAGTTCATGGCCATTGAGTGCACTATATAAGCAAGGAGAGAATGAAATGAATTGAGGAAATCGGACACTGACATAGTACACCGCGTCAGAGATCTGTCGCAGAAACTTTGTCACACATGTACTGTAGCTTACTTTAGAAATAGATGACAGTCATAGTGACTTTAGTTTGTAATTATACATAGGCTTCCTCCCCAATGCTAGCTTTAGTTTCATTGATGGTATATTAATGTAGGTATAGATTTGGATTTCCATGGTTAACCTTGTGTTCATAATCATTAAACTAGCCATAAATCATAAAAAAAACTCACATCAAGAATAAACACATGAATAATTGTACATTATTGTATGTATTTTAGTATTTAGTATCTTTAACTCACCTTTTAAGACAATGATCATGTGCATTTAGTGCTATCACTAAATTTTAGCTATTTTTCGTGAGTTTTTCCTCTGTAAAATTAGGTATCAGCAACAGCTAGCCAGCAACGTTGATAGCCACTCATCAAGTCATCGCTACATTGGACTAATTTGGACAGTCACGCTAAAAGTGTGCTGTTTTAATAAGGGGCTTTGTGTCGGAGGAAAATATGTAAATAGTTAAAAAGTGTGTAACAACTGCAATTTTGTCTTATTTCTTATACCCTGTTTTGATGTAAAGTAAATGGAGTCGATTCCATAGACTCCTACAGTGGGAGTCGGGAATCGGAGTAGACTCCAAAAAACCTGGAATCGAACACCCCCTAGCTTAAATATTCCTTTTTGGACCACTTGCCTTTTAAAGTCACAATGGCTATTTACATGCAACAAAATAATCCATTAGTAGTCAGATTGACAGCTCAATCCGATTGAGCTCGATCCGAATTAAATTCCGACTGTATTGAAAATGGGGGTTTATTTCTTTTCTAATCCATTTGAGCGAATATGTAAACACTTGAACGGATTGAAAACCGAAACGGGAAAGGACTGCACATGTGCAATGGCGTAATGACGAATAACACGTGGAAAGAGCTACAATTGTTGTTAAATAAAATATCATAAATTACGTGTTATTCTAAAATGATCCTACCAGTCAGTCTGTGAAGTGGAGTAGAACAACATCCAATAAGTCCTCACTTACTATACTCAGGAAGGGCGTTTTTACTGTTTGATAAATATAAGCAGAACGGCACAACGATTCATATGCTCGTCATCTGCTAATCATCCCCCGAAACAGATACATATTAAGTCTTCTCTTTAAAACAAAGCAAAGAAGCAATGTAGGAGAATAGTATGCACATCTGTATATTCGTGCAGTGTGCACATGTCAAAAATCCATTCTGATTAGTAGCTTGTGACATATAAACGTGCACATCAATCTAATCACTTAATTTATCACTCATGAAACACTACGTTCGGATTCATCAAACGGAATGAATTGATTCCGATTGAAACAAAAGTTGTGTGTAAACATAGTCAGTGTAACGGAAGAGTAAATCTGAGTTAAACGAATTATGGGGAAAAAAGTAAAGGACAGGGACTTAGTTCTATCCATTGGTTTTTGGAACTTGGAGGCAGATCTGAATGTAAGCTTAATTGTTGACAGTTAGAAAGAGGCTGGGTTTAAGAAAACTGAATGAATGGGAAGACATTTCACCAGAAGATTGAATTAAAAAACAACATGCATGGATGAATCACTCACAATAAGATCAATAGCATGCATTTAGAAAATAGATTTTGAATGAACTTTCATTTCATGCTGACTTTAGTACAATGTAAATGCCTACTGCAATGATTGGCTAACATATTTGCATAGGAAATGATCAATGATGGTTGAACAAAATGGAATCCCTAAAAGATATATTTATAATTTACATATTTTCGACGTCTACAAAGCCACCAACAGTGAAAATAATACACGCTAACACTATAGCTACATGAAGGATTTATTAATATCTCTAGATGTTTAGTCTGTCCTCTTCTCACAAAATAAACCTCTGTATTATGCATATATAAAACAAATATTCTGTTTCAGTTTATGCATTTATTTGACAAGCAGTCGTGTAGCACGATACTCTTTCATACTCCATTTTTGCAACATTTATGTATGTCAGAAGGACAGAGATATTCAATTGATGTCATAATGTGGCCATTTTCTTTCAGTGTAAACAACAAATGTTCTATTTAGACAGAAGAGGAAGTTCAGAGTTCTGAAACTTTTAGTATGTTTACTGTTGGGTCAATAAATTTTTTTATGTCTCTTATGCTCATAAGGCCCTCTTTACACCTGGTATTAAGATGCATTTTGGTCGATCTGATCCTGTGGACGACATTAAATACAGATTTAAATGGGTCTAAAATGTTTTGAGCTTGACCACTTCCAGAGTTAATCGAAAACGCATTTGACCAGATTGCTTTTGTAGCGTAAAAACGCTCATGTGGTTGAATGTGTTTGAACAGCTGCAAAAGACTCTCCGCCTACTGACCTAATGCGTAAACATTATGGGAAACGCGCTATAGCCATGTGGGATTTAAACTTTGTCGGCAGAAGACCCAAGTTTGGTTTGATGTACATGGGTATGTGTCTCCCTCATCTGCTTGTGATCCCATCGACCAAAATGCATCTTCATATTCCACTGCACTACTTTGTTTTTAACAAACTACTACCATTGTTTTTTAATGTAAAAACGAGCAAGATGGACGTCTTTAATTGTTACGCTCATGTCTTATGCAGTTTCTCGTGCATGACACGGCATTCACAGAGCTTAAGTTAAAAGTTCAACTTTTAAAAAACGCATCTCTTTTTTTTTGTTGCTCTGACCTTGCGCTTTTTTTTTGTTCCACTGGTAAATTGCACTGATTTTTTAAAGCAACATTTTCCGATTTCACCCACTGCTATTATTGGATAAGCTTTACATATTATAATGAGCTTCAGCTCCCCCCTGAGTACACATGAGGAGTTGTTTTGAAAGCGTGTGGGTAAACAGCAACCGGAATGATTCGTCCCACAGTGCTCACAAAATGTCTTTATCAAACAAACACAATGATTTATCTCTCATCCACCCGCAATTAATTGGAATGTTATTTTTTATTACTTCCCGCCAGATTGGTGGATGTAACTGCGAACCGTGCATCACTAAAACACACACATGCATGCACAAGCCTCACTGCAGAGTCAGACAAATCAGCATGATTAAAACTTCCGCGATTGTAGTTTTCCTTCAAATATCAAGTCAAGAGAGTGAACAACGCACTTGGTAGCCCTTCTGGAAAACACATAGGGACGTACATGTACACATAGGGACGTACACATCGCCCATACATGTCCAAGTCTGATCACAAATCGCAGCACAAAGAACCAACAACACCTCAAATAAAAGATTGTCCAGCCAATGACAGCGTGCTAAGTTATGTTCAGTTAGACCCGTACACATAATCAACAGATATCAAACGATCTGTAACAATGCAATACTGTCACATATAAAAAAAAAACATGTTTTTACACAAGTGTGTTGCTTCATTCATTCATGTAATCTCATCCTGTCTGCAAATCCAGGCTCTTTTTACAAACAAATCTGTGGTGAAATGAAGGAATG
Source organism: Romanogobio albipinnatus (assembly GCA_023566225.1). NCBI lineage: Eukaryota > Metazoa > Chordata > Actinopteri > Cypriniformes > Gobionidae > Romanogobio > Romanogobio albipinnatus. The sequence goes on from CM042256.1 coordinate 13,500,447, forward strand.
TCTTCCCCACGTGAGTGAAGTGAAGTGTGGCCAAGTACAGTGACCCATACTTGGAATTTGTGCTCTGCATTTAACCTATCCAAGTGCATACACACAGTAGTGAACACACACACCCAGAGCAAAGGGCAGCCATATTGCTCTGGCACCCAGGGAGCAGTTGGAGGATTGGTGCCTTGCTCAAGGGTCTCACCTCAGTCGTGGTATTGAGGGTGGAGGAGAGCGCTGGTTATTCACTTCCCCTACCGACAATTCCTGCCGGACCTGAGACTCGAACCCGCAACCTTCAGGTTACAAGTCTGACTCTCTAACCATTGGGCCACGACTGGATATTCATTAAAAATAAAGTTCATCCATGCATTCATAATATTGGAATCTGAATTAAGCTTATGCGGCATGTTTATAGCTTGGAAGTTCGATCCGGTTTAGCTCCACGTAGGCCTATATGTTATTTATCAATAACATGTCAGGCACGAGTCGGTGGGTGGGGCTACAGAATCATGCGTTCTTCTTCTTCTGTTGAGGCGGTGTTTCACCACACGATGACGTCTAGGGTTGGGAGATCTCTCGTTTGCTGGGCCTGGTGTCAATAAAAGCTTTTCTTTGACTAACAAGGAAGTTTTCAGCTCTGAAACTTACAGGATATTCTTATATTACCATGACCTTTTATATATCAAAAGCTCAAGGGAAAGTTGATTTCTCAATTCATGACCCCTTTAAGATTGTAATACAATGAGGGACAACAGACAGAGAGGAGGAAAACAACAAAGGAACAGAGAAAAATACATGTCATTGAAATGAAAAGAGACCATCTCTTAGCTAAAGAGGAGAAACGAGAGGAAAAGGCCTTAGGCGTGAGCACCAGAACACATTCAGTGTATCTGGCTGAATTATTCAAACACAGACAAACCAGCAATTCGAAATATGTAGAACCACAATCAGGCTCTTCAAAACACTGTTTTCACCTCGGCTAGAATAATAGCATCTGAGAATCTTTCTTGTCCGAAAGCAGAATCTTGTTTTAGAGGCGTTAAGCGGTATTCATGCTTTTGTACCATGGTATATCCCTTTATAAAAGTCCATTATTCTCCAGGAGTATTCACAGACACAAGGCCTTTATTTCCGCCTGTTGGTTTGATGTAGGTCTGCTTTCTCTCCTTGCGCTTGCTTTAGGTCTGCTTAATGTAATGCTTCCTTTGCTGGATTATATCATTATGAGCAGTAAGCCACATTTCCCGACCCAGCAGTTTGTTGTAACATGCACACGGCATAAAATTATTCCGCTGTTCATACACACATTTATGTGTGATGTGGTTACCCAGAGTAAAATTTTACTGCTCCGAAGCTGCTCTTTAATAGCTCAGTAGACTTAATGCAGTATTTGGTTTCTCAGATTTTTCTCCAAAGATTCCTTATGAGGATTAAAAATAGACAAATTAGACAATTTGACATACGATAAGATTATAAAAATAGCTATAGTCAGATAAAAAGTCTTCCAAAATTGAGTTTTATACAGAAATTTTTGATTGCAGATTTCAGTATCTCTGCAAATCTGAGCTCAGTTCATGGAAAATCTGAGAAGCATCCGACTGGCCATTAAAAAAATCTCCATTTGTTCTATATTTAATCTCTTTGCTGTTTAAAGTCAGCATAAAGCGGAAGTTGTGATCGTCTTTTCTTCTCTATTGTGAAGTACATCCGAGTAAAATGAGTTCTCAAACAAGACAAAATGTAGGGCGGCCACGGGACTTAATTTTGTCTATTGGGAATTGATTGGATGGTTGTGGGCTGATATTGCTGTGATGCTGTAAGTTGTTTGTAACCGCCCACCATGTTACCATGCACATACAGAAGCTACGGTGGCCGTCAAAGGACAAAAATGCTGGTCATCTAAGACAGCAGAGAGTAGCTAGCGCTCTGTAGAGAAGTTTGTCTGTTTAGGGCTACTGTAGAAACATGGTGGTGCAAAATGGCGACTTCACTGTAAAGACCTGTACACACCGGGACGAATATCGCGCGTGCTTATCGCCAGCGTTTTTCGTGACGTTTTTCAGCGTGTCTTGAGTGTTCACACCCAAGCGATTTTCATTGGCGATGTGCCGAGTGAACGTGCACATTCAGTAGATAGCGCTCCCGGTACACAAGGTGGTGCTGCGGCACTTTACGCTTCTGACACTCGCTTGTCCCACAGAAGAAGAAGAGAGACAGTATTTATGTGCTTGCCAAAACCACAGATATATTATGTCTATGGCCAAAACCATTCACACACTTTTTGCTAACTGGCAGGCAGCATTAGCAGCTCATCTTCTTCTTTGTCTACTTACTACTTCTTCGTCGTATCAATGTGTGCTCGGCAAGACCGTTTTGTGCTTGAGCACCATGTCGTGTTTTACTGTCACTTCAGCAGCTCCAGGCACGTGAACAAAAGCGCTGATCTCATTGGTCGGCCAGTTTTTAACGCGCCGCGTCAAAATAAAAAAACGAACCCGAGCCGTTTTTTTTTTTAATGACGCTTTTACACCTGCTGTTTTGCGCGTAGGTGTGCACACTCACATTGGCGCCCTTTGTTTAGTCACGAGGCGTTAAACGCGTGCGAAAATCGTCCCGGTGTGAACAGGCCTTAAAGGCTCAGTTATACTCCAGTTTGGACACGTACACGGACCGCTGTGGACAGCACAGACATGGACTACTTGTATTTATACTACTGAAAGTGTATGCTGGGGTACGTTTGGTGGACAACGTGTTCCACACATGCGCAGTAGATTACTGTTTACACTTCCACACTTCCAATTTCCCTCCACTAATTATTGCACATCTGTCTGTCTTTATATTGTTTTAATGAAGGCTTGTAGAGGTGCAGGTAGCAACGGACTTCTTTACAGCCTCTCTTCAAATTTGAAGTCCATGCTGTTTTTCCAGCGCATGAGCAGTTGGTGCTTTTGTTGCCTAGAAAAAATGGGAGGCACACGGATGTCCGCAAAGAGCCTCCGCGTCCAGCCTCCAATGATAATTTTTTCACATCACGTGGACCCTAGCAGTAAGTATAACAATAGCTTAAGGGGACCTGTGTGTACGTAGATAGAAATGGCTCATTCTAAGGTAATAAAAACATGACAGTTCATTATGTAAGGTCTTTATACACCCCTGAAAACATAGTTATGTATATTATATTGCATTTCTGTCAATAGATCCTCCTACATATTACACAGTGCACCTTTAAGAGAAAAATGTTGGACTCATTTGTCATTTTCCTTCCAATGTCCACAAGCATGTGGTTTAAGATATTCTGATTAAAGATTGATTTCAAGAAGCGTCTAAACCACCTGAAAACAGCTGGTATGATATATCATCAGAGGACATTTATCTAAAGCAGCCCCTTTTTGCGACAGCATGGCAAAGTGCTCTGATTTACTTGGCATTTCAGCACATTGCATCCAAAACGGGACTGAATGCATTATGTGAATAACTCTCTCTTCCCCAGAGCTGTGAACAGACCCTGTCAGTACAATGATATAGCTGGCCCGATCTCCCTCTCATGTCCACTCACATCAGCACAGACAAGGAGAGAGAAGCTCTTGTTGACTCTTCAGGCCATTTCTGTGGACAAGCCAAAGTAACGTCCTGCTTCATTCCCTTTGTCATGTGATCTGGGATGTCAGAGCATGTGGAGGTAACACACACAACATGTATGCTGACATCCAGTCGTCCACAAATGTAATCAGATTTGAATCGGAGATTGAAGGATACATTATAACTCTACACTTGTCTGCCTATCACCAGACAAAGCTCAATCTTTTAAGATTGAACATTAGTCTGGGGAGTCTGCTCTGTATTTTCTACTGCACAAGTGGCATGATCAACAGGCATAGTTCAATTGACTCTGTACGCAATTGGATAGTCCTTCAACCATTCAGACCACAAGAGGCGGGATCAACAGGCATAGTTCAAATGACTCTGTATGCAATTGGATAGTCCTTTAACCAATCAGACCACAAGAGGCGTGATCAACGGGCATTGTTCAAATGACTCTGTATGCAATTGGATAGTCCTTCAACCAATCAGACTCTTCTATGCAATTGGATAGTCCTTCAACCAATCAGACCACAAGAGGCGTGATCAACGGGCATAGTACAAATGACTCTGTACGCAATTGGATAGTCCTTCAATCATTCAGACCACAAGAGGCGTAATCAATGGGCATAGTTCAAATGACTCTGTATGCAATTGTATAGTCCAACCAATCAGACCAACGATTCAGGTGACAGATTCTTTTGGCCACCAGTGGGGCTAGCTAGTAAATTAGGCTTTTACCAAAGCCGGTCGGTAGTAAGGCAAACTCATCCTTCTTTTGTAGGAATTGTTCCAGGGCAAGTTTCTGTTCCGTTTTCAAAAAAAACTTGCCTATGGAATCTTTTAAAACAGCAATCAACGGTCCCAATGGGTTGCTGCGCTTTGGTGGCCGCCATGTTGAATGTAAACCAAAAGCTGCTTGCCGTTGCTTCTCTATCGTCATTGTGTTAATGCCAATAGCACGTCAGGTGGATTAGCCAGTTTGTGATTGGTCCCCGCAGATTTGTAATGGAAGCAGGATAGAAAAATGTAAAACGATGCAGATCGTGCTGGGTTGGGTTTACCCAGTCTAACTCTACACATCAATCCTGGACTGAATGTTTCATGTAGTCTCCACTCAATTCAACCAACAATGACATTTCTTTCGTTGTCATTGATTCTTTCGAGTCATGTCATTTCAAACTCATATGGCTTTCTTTCTTCCATGTTTACGAACACAATAATTCAATGTAAAAAAAATATATTTTTCAAAATTAAAAAAAAAAAAAAAATGTCATTATTGGAATACATTTTACAAGAAAATTCTTTCTACTTTAATATTTCATGTTTAATTCAATGTGTGACCTGGCATTCCTTTGTAATTATTTGTGAAATGAATTAGCAATTTATGAGTAAAAACTAATTTCAAAGTAATTCCTACACTTTTTTTTGAGTGTAATGAAAATGAGCAGAGACTGTGACGGTTAAGCTACAAAAATAACAACCAAGTGCCATAAAAGTATTATTAAAGTAGTTCATATGACTTGTGCACTATATTTTAAGTCTTCCGAAGCCATATGACAAATTTGTGTAGAACAAACTAAAATTACAGTGATTTTTTTTTTACCCGACCTCATGAGAAAACATGACTATTTTTAGAGGTGGCGATCTTGTGTGAATTTTTAGGGTGTGATTTGTACAGAAATGATTTTTAAAGGTAAAGTATGATGGTCCATCCATAAACATAACCGTCAGTGGGGCATAAGGAGATCATATGAAAACATATAAATGAGTTTGTACAAATTAGAACAAATTAGCCAAGAGTTTATCAAAACATTACAAAATGCCACGAGGGTGTGTTGTATTTGTCACCCAAAATCATCCTCTCTGGCTCCGGCATAGCTCTGAAATCACAGATTGAATTGGTTATGTCCAAGTTTGTGCAGGCCTACTACGAAATAAAGAAATTCAGAGCTTTGGAACCCCATGAGAGTGAGGATCTTTTATTAACCTTTTTATAGTATTATTAGTTAATTTTGCCTTTCACAATGAATCATAAACAAATGTTTTGGTTTGTATTAAGGCATAAAGGAAAATCTGAGTCATACACACCAAACTCGTACACTGTGGGAGAGGGAGTTTGACCCTGACAGCAATGGCAAAGCAGGAATGTAAAAGGCAGAGTTAAGACCTCGGGAAAGTAAGAGAGCGAGATGGGGGATGAGAGTTGTTCTCTCTGTATCAGTTGATCAATGTCATCTCCATCCTCCAGCCAGCACCAAGACCTATTTTTAGAGCCTCAAACTCAAACTCCCCTTCACAAAGTCTTTCCCTTACATACACATGCAGTCCTCCCTTTCTCTGGTCCTTTTCTACAAAACAGCTCATAAATTTACATACCTCTTGCAGAATCCCCCTGTAAAATGTATAACCTATTTGTTTAAAAATAGAAAAGAACATAAAACTCTGTTCCTTATGGAAGCGTGTTTCCGCCACAGAATAAAAAATAAAAAGGTAATTCTTCTTGCATTACCGAGTGTATATCTCACAATTCTAAGAAGAAATATCAGAATTGCAAGACATAAACTCGATATTCTGTCTTTTCCCCCAGGTTTATAAAGTCATAATTGTGAGATATAAAGTCAGAATTGTGTGATATAAAATCAGAATTGTGAGATATAATATCAGAATTGTGTGATATAAAGTCGCAGTTGTGTGTTAGAAAGATATAAACTCGCAATTCTGACTTTTTTCCTCACAATTCTTACTTTATAACATGCAACTGCGACTTTATCTCACGCATTTCTGACTTCATAACATGCAATTGTGAGTTATAAAGTCAGAATTGTCATTTGTGAGATATAAAAAACAAATTTTTTCCTCAGAATTGGACTTTATAACGAGCTGATATCTCATTATTCTGAGAAAAGAAGTCAGAATTGCGAGATTTGACTCGAAACAAATGACTCTTATGATCCCATATAGCCTGATTCCGGTTCTTTTAATAGTTCAAAACCATGCATTACCATTTGAATCAGTGTAATGAATCATTTACTGAACTGAATCGATTACAGAGGTTAAAGGGTTAGTTCACCCAAAAATGAAATATCTGTTTTAATTACTCACACTCATTTCGTTCCAAACCACCTTTGTTTATCTTTGTCAGAACGACGGCTTTTTATTGGCTAGTTCCTGCGTCAGCGTCACACGCATGCGTCGTGGTGCTCACGTGAACAGCGTCGGCCAATAATGAGCCGGCATTCTGGCGTAGAATCCGGAAGCGCTGCACTGTGTTTACTATGTGAACAGTGTAAGAGACTGACATTGAAGAGAAGAGATTGAAAATTTATTTAGTATTCTTGTCGCTTCATAACATTAAGGTTGAACCATTGTAGTCACACAGACTATTTTAACGATGTCTTTCCTAGCTTTCTGGGCCTTGAAAGTTGCAATGACGTTGCTGTCTACGGAGGCACAGACAGTGCTCGGATTTCATCAAAAATATCTAAATTTGTGTTCCGAAGATGAACGGTCTTACAGGTTTGAGGGTGAGTAATTCATGACAGAATTTTGGGTGAACTAACCCTTTAACCACTGATATATAGACCATTTGTGAGAAGACGTCACAGTTACGTCATTTGCGGCTGTGCGCGCATTGTGGTGGCAGAAAAACAGTGGTAACAAGTATTGGAAAATGGGCAAAATCCACGGATATAAGATAAAACAAAAATGTCTTGTGCCTTTGGATGTCAGAAACGGAATGCAAAAAAGATGGTCTTCATATTAATACAATATAGGGGTGTGACAAGATCTCGTGCCACAACTGTGACGAGATTTCCCGTCGAGGTGAAAAGCTGTATTGTGTCATATTGTCATGACAGGGTGTGAGGGTGAAGTTAGGATAGAATGTGCCAACGCTACGTTTACATTACGCCTCCACTCTAGTTTAGATTTTTATAGAAATAAAACCAATTTAATTCAGGTGGATAACAGTCACTTAAATTCCATCAGCTCATCCAACACGATCTGTTCGAGTCGACTCGTACATAGTGATCAGCACTGATCACGTGACGAGAAGACTATAAGTGTGTTATGAGTGTGTGTTAAGCGTTAGTGGAACGCTCGCATTGAGCGTGTGTTACGAGTGTGGCGAAGGATTCGTTGCGCAGCAGAAGTGTCAGACTTATATTTTAAAATGTGTGTTCAGCACCACCGCTCCCTATTTTGTACGCAAAACCCTACAGAGGACGCAAGATCGCGAAATGAATAGTGAAAGTAAACGGGAGCGCGCATTCAAGTGCGTTTTCAACACATTACCACTGTTTGAAAGCGGCTCCTTGAGGCATGCGAATATCTCCCACTCGTTGTAACCATCTCTTAGCTCTGTATCATGCTTGAAGAAAAATGTGGTCTCTATTTGCACTTTGAATATTGATTACTTATGGATTATGGTATTATGGTTTTTGTTTGCACTTAATATATATGATCAATTTGTGGGAAGGAGTTCAGTTAGGAGGTCAAAAGAAGGTCATGAGCAGTTCTAAGGTCTGAAGAGACAACCATACAGGAAAGAAGCCAGTCAGTTGAGTTTTTGGCAAAACCTTTACAGTGCTTGTTGTCTTTTACTGCATATGATAATTCATACTCAGAAAGTAGAACTGAAATGACATTCATTACAAGATAATGAGTTAAAACACTTCAAATGCACCTGGAATTTTTTTTTCTAGTCATGTATTTCATCATTGAGTATTTCTTAAAAATACTGTGTAAAAATCTTGTCTCGTTCTCGTGAACCCAATCTCGTGTCTCGTCTCGTGAGATAAGTGTCTCGTCACACCCCTAATACAATACCATCATCGAAGACATGCTGTGAAGCTGCAAGCCACAGACTGGACTGATGAAATCTGCAATGATTTGTCTACTATTAAAGGTGCTGTATGTAAATTTTTGACTGTACTAAAGCATACAACTACCATAATATGTTTTCAGATATTTAGGAAACATGCTAAGTCCACATACTAATTTCTCAGAAAGACAACACTACAGCCAGTTATTCTACTTGGAAATGTGCGTTCCGTGTCGGAATGGCTGTTTTTGTTTTGGTCTGTGCGATACCGCACGTTGCCAGTTGGCGGAAAACACAGTGTATTGCTGCCATGGAAGCCAGCAAACAAACTGGGTCAGAGATTGCAGATTCTACCTGACCTAAAAAGCCTCGGCATCCATCAAAAAATCTCTATGAACGGAAGCACATTAAAACACGGATAAATCAACTCATCAACTTGCAGTGTATAAATTTCCTCGCCTTCCATTGTCAATTGCGCTTGTTCCTGTTGCATGTCCTCACACTGGCAACCCACGTGAATGGAGGAGGAGCGGGCAGGGCAAATTATATTTTGAATTTGGTCTGCAGTACCCATTTCAACCACTAACTGTCATTCTTACATACAGCACCTTTAAAGCATGGATTTGATGTAAATAATATCTACATAATCACATAAGCAGTTCATAGGGGCATAATAGATTACACCATTAAATAATATTTAAACCTATAATAATTTATATAGCCTAGGTAAAATTTAAACATAGCATTTTTAGGCCTATCTCACAATTCTGACTTCTGAATGTACTTTTTATTGTTTTATTACATGGCTTCCATAAAGTGGTACTGCAGAATTGTAATTTTCTGCCACCAGGTAGGCTCCACCCACAAAACACATCATCGATGTTTGCAAATGCCCAAATTGTCTATAGACATGGGTGCACATAAATGTTTTGGTGTAGTAAAGCTTTGTGTGGGAAGAAGGAGGCGGGAACCGGCGGACGTTCAAACAACGTTTTAATTAAACAAACACAAAATAAATAGTTTTCCATTATTTCCATTATTGTAAGGTCCCGCGATCACGGCTGCCGCGGGACCTGGGGGTAAGAACAGCGAGGTGAGAGAACGGAGCGGGGAGCATGAGGAGCGACAGAGACGAGAGAGTGGAGAGAGGAGAAAAGGAAAAAAAAATTCTGGTCCGGTTCCCAGACACACTGCCGCTCGGTCCTCAGCCAGCCGAGAGGCTCTTCTTCGCGGTGCCATGCGGTGGTACTGGACGCTCGGTGGACGGCTCGAGACTCCTCCGCCCCCTGGTCCCCCTCTCGCGCTCCCTGCTCCTCCCCAACCTGGCGGACGGCAGCACTCTCCGGCTCCTCCCCAATATGGCGGACGGCAGCAGGCTTCGGCTCTGGGCAAGCGCTGGGGACTCCTTCGCCCGCTCGTGGACGGCAGCAACCCAACCTCGACCCAGGGGCACGGCAGCGAGCTCTCCGTCCCACCGACCTTCATCCGCTCCAGCACCACCGCTGGAGATCGGGCAGCGCGGAGGAGAGAAGTCCGCGAACGGCTGCCCGATCTCCGCGGCACCGCGATCCCCCTCAGCTGCGAGGGCTCCTCGACAGCGTGTCCCTCCTTCCTCCCGGGTTTCGGCACCACTGTAGTAAAGCTTGTTTGTATGGGAAGAAGGAGGCGGGAACTGGCGGACATTGAAAAACTTTAATCAAAAATAAACACAAAATAAAATGGCGGCGGCAGCCCCTCGCGGCCGACTGCCGCCTACACACAAACACAAATAAACACAAAGTGAAAATAAAAGGCTGCAGCCCCTCACGGACGACTGCAGCGGATAACAAAACTAAAATAAAACATAACACAAAATCCAGGCCTGGTCCTCTCTCGTCCCTCACTGTCGTCGCTCCTCCTTTATACTCCCTCACTCCTCCGCGAGGGCCGAGATCGCTGCGACTCGCAGTTGGCGCTCATCCCCACTGACTCCCTCGTCCCGCCCTCACGGTCCCTCGGCCTCGCTGCTCGCCACAGTCTGGTTCTCAAGTTAGTACCTTGAGATTCTGCTTGGTACTCACACTTTACGAGGCACTCATCCTACAAGCTGTCATCACTTTCCTCTTGACTGCTCTCCTCACTTCTTTTCTCTCGAACATGGTAGATGATGATGTAGGCCTGCTTCATTCTCCCTGGTTAAGCCGAAAAGTCTCTGTTGTCATCTTAGACAAGTGAATGTAATATATTTCTGTTAAGTCAAACCAAACTTTTATTTTGATGGGTTGCCATGAAGACCTTTGTGTTTCTGGGTGTGTTTATGATATGATGATAGTTTTTCTCAAATGAAAAATGCGGATGAAGTGACTCTGAGAGCGACTCTGGAAATTAAGTTTGTGCATTCATGTCCTCATATAGTGAGGAGGCAGAGGCTGAAAACAGTACGAGCGCCACGCGTGCTTCAGTATGTGTGTGGTAAATGAAACCGTGCATCTGCACCATTCATTCACACAGAGACAAGCAGAACATGCAGGATTTGTATTTAAATAGTTCATTTATTTATTCATCAAAAAATTGACAAATTCCACGTTTTCTGCATCACGGAAATCAGATAGGGCCCTAGAACAGTGGTTTTCAAACCTGTCCTGGAGGCACCCCAGCCCTGCACATTTTGTGAGTCTCTCTCATTTATCACACCTGATTCAACTCATCAGCTCATTAGTAGAGACTGCAAGAACTAAATTGGGTGTGTCTGATAAGGGAGACATACAAAATGTGCAGGGCTGGGGTGCCTCCAGGACAGGTTTGAAAACCACTGCCCTAGAAAAAGCCAACTTAGGCCCCGTCCACACAGAGACGCGTTTAGCTGTATAAGTTAAAATGTTGTACCCTATCAGCGTTTCGTCCACACGGATCTGCCGTTTTGGGACTATGAAACTGATATTTTCTTTAACTGGGTCCCAGAGTGGATTAATCTGAAACCGACACCCTGACATTTTCGTGTGTACAGCCAATCCGTATATTTTGTGAAACGTTGATGTCATCACACCACGTCCCACACGGTAAAGACTAGAAGGGCTACAGCTACGGGCACTGGGCATGCGCACATCAATATTGCATAATTCAATTACTCTATTTCCATTATTGTAAGGGTAGGTTTAGGGTTGGGGTAGGTGTTAATAAAACAATCTGATAAGTAGAAAATGTATTTATTGTTATTTTATCGTGGATTTTGCCTCACTTCCCTCCATTGCTGTACCCCTTCTAGCCACAACTCTTCTTCTCAATTTTTAGTGTATCTCTGTGGCAGAAATACAGCGCCACATACTGGTCTGGCATGTATACCACATCGTTTTGACTCGGTTTCAGTGGTTTCGTGTGTATGCATGCAGATATTTCTTGAGACGAGAGAAAAAAAGATTGCTCCACGTTGCTTCCCTCCACGTTTTCTGCTGTGCATTGTTTATTTTTAACACGCATGCGCACCAGTGTATGTGCACCCATGTCTATAAAGTCATTATCAAAGAGGTTAAAGGTGCAATATGTACAATTTTTTGAGTAAAATATCCAAAAACCACTAGGTCAGTGTTGTATATTTTGTTCAGTTAAGTACTTACAATATCCCAAATGTTTCCAACTATTTGTAAATCGTGAGAAATTGCTATTTTCTGTCGATTGCGTCATATCTGCGTTACCCTCGGTTTCCGGTTTTATTGTGCAGAAATGCTTTACTCTTACTGCAGTGTGAACAAGTGTCATAGCAGACAGTAACCTCATAACATGACTAACACACTCAGATGTGTCTAATATGATAAACAGAGCTGCGTTATCTCATACTCATGAACGGAAAATCGGAAGTGGCGCCGGCGACTGTGTCATAATAAAAGTCCCGCCGGTCTTCTCATTAACAATCGCTCCAGCGGCCTTGCTCAGCTCCACAACACTCGGTCCTGCTCTGCTTCATACTCCAGTAACGTTAATAATCACATCCATGAACATGATTTCTGCCCGAGTCCTATCCCGATTCTTTTCCACCAGGCGACTGCGAGGTGAAGACCACATGCCCCAAGATTCTGCGCTCAAACGTGGCGTCATCAAACTACGCCTTTGTTTTGAATAGGCGACCTGTAGCGGACGGAAAAGTTACATAGTGTAACCCACTCAATCAACATTTGACTCATCCACTCACAAGTTTTGTGGGTGGGAATTTTGATCACTTTTTTGTCTTCATGTTTTTCAATCAGGCAATTTCTGTCAAGTAAAATCATCCAGAGCTGTACTTTGTTCTATAAATCATAAGTAGCCGAATGTTGTGCATCTATCCGTCTGTCTGTCTGCCTCTTTTGATGAGCATAATTTGTGTAATTCAGTATTTTTGTATTGTGGAATATCTGTTATGTCAAATAACTTCCTTAGAGCAGTACTAAAATGAGATTTGTTTTATGATCCATCCTGGAACAAGAAGATTTGTGTGTATGAACATATGAACAGAAATGTATATCTCATCCCAAATTTTATATTTCTTTTATATTTAGTAAATCCCTGCAGCACTCACTGCCCTTCCTTCTCTCTATTACAGAGAGAGAGAGAGAGAGAGAGAGAGAGAGAGAGAGAGAGAGAGAGAGAGAGAGAGAGAGAGAGAGAGACGTATCCCTTTGGCATAACAAAGGATCAAGTGTTCCACTGGACTGCCCAGACCATTACTGACAAAACTGAGCACAAAAAAAAAATTTGAAACAAAGGACAGAGAAAGAGGGGGGATGGAACATGAAGAATAAAAGGAAATAGGAAAAGAACTCTAAATATAAAACGCAGGAAAGAGTTTTATACGTGTATATATACATAGAGAGTGGAATGAAGGAGATAGCAGTGCAGAGAAAAGCTTATTCCCCATCCTTCATGTGACCTTAAGCAACAAGACTTCCACTTTTTAGCTCTCTCATTCTCTCAGTCACACACAATGGGACGTGGGGAGGCCAGGCTTTGATGTTGGCACAATAATCTCAGTCCCCGGAGAACGTTAGATAGAGAAGGAGGAGCAAAGGATAGCCCTGAAGGGAGTATAGAAATACACAAGTTTGTGTGTGTGTGTGGACTGTAGACTGACTCAAATGATGGAGGCAGGCACGCACAGACCCAGATAATGACCCAGCTGCCAGTAATCACTTTTAAGGTCAAGGTATGCAACGGCATTTCCTTTTTCCATTTAATAGAGCCCATTTAGCATGCATATATACAATTATCTCATTCCAAAACCTAGAGAGCTGCCGATGTAGGCAACATTTTAAGCCATTACAGGCACACTGACAAAAAAGGCTGTTCAAAAATGCTAAGCAAGATACCTCATTTTATCCAAAATTCAAGCAGCAGAAAGTAATGCATTATGCACTGCATCGAGCAAGTATATGTATTTTATTTAGTCTTGCAACACTATATATATACAACTTTATTTAACAATCTCTTCTCTTCCAGGTCCGATCTCCTACGTTTTTTGCATAGTAAACACAGTGCAGCGCTTCCGGGTTCTAACGCCTGAGTCGAACAAAATGTACATGTTATTTTAGCATTATTTTTACTCAAAAAGAAGTGCATCCATCCATTTGTCCACTTTGTGTGCATGACATAGATGCCAAATCGTGTTTCAATCAATGATTTTGGCCCTCCAAAAATATTGTTTTTGCCGTTTCAGCTTAATATTCTCGGTTTGCTGAAATCTCAGCGCAACATACTAACATCAAACACCATTGAATTCAATTGCAAGTGGAGTCTCTCATGTGGAGTGCTATTTGTGATTTGCTACCCATGTAGAGCATTCTAAATTGGTCACTGGTGAGCTCCCATGATGCTTAGGATCCTGCCATAGAAGCCAGCTGCCTATCAATGGAGTTGGTAGGGTTTGAAACAGAGCTAACGCATCAATGTAGCAAAGAAACCCAACAAATCAGCATTTCCAAAATTAGACTTTTATTGGTCATTTGGGCTGCAATGGGTCATAATATCAACAAGTAACTGCAAACAGAGCCCGCAGAACTCTGGACAGCCATCGTCCATTAAAAAGCTGTTAATCATCTTATGGCTGTGAGCCTCATGAGTGGACTGGCCTTGTACTTCCATCCTGCTCTTTTAATTGGCCCTCTCTGACGGCATCCAGTGATACACACACGCACACACACCATTATGGTTCTCTAACAGGCAGAGACAGTTATGATGAGGGCTTAGGTCCACCATTACAGTTTAGTTCAAACATGAAGATCCCAAAGGATCGTGCATTTAGGAGTATGGCCTCGGAGCCTTGAACGTCAGTCGACCTCTTTGATCCATGAGAGTGGCCCGGGGGAGAAGACAATGGAAATGCAGAACGTAGCCGAGAAGAACAAAGGAAGCGGAAAGTCAACATGAAATCCTTGACGAAGGACGTCAAGCAATGAAATTAGAGAACGGGCAAATGGAAGGTCATTAAGTGGGCCAAAAGGGCGAAATGAAAAAGGAATGTTAAGTCATGAAAGGGGAGGGATGAAAACAACGGGTATCTGGACCAAACTTCCGTCTCACTTATTCGCTTTAGTCTCCTTTCAAGGTGGGCATTTCTTTATTTGTGTGTAAATAAATTTCAGAAAGACCGTTTTATACGTAAAAGATAAAAACATGCAAAATTCCTTTTGTCTGTAGTCCAAATTATACATATACAAGTTCTTCACGCCCTGTTCTTCTTCGTAGACTACATCAAAAGAGGAAAAACGAAACAAAAAACTATGTACACACCATTTAATTTACAGTGGAGTAAAAAAATTAAAGAATACCAGGCATGAAAGAATACCAGGATGACTAAGGCAGATGACATTTCAAAAAACAGAATGTTTTCATTTGCAAAATACTAAAATCACTTCAAAAAATGCAGAGAGAGAGAGAGAGAGAGAGAGAGAGAGAGAGAGAAAGAAAGAAAATAAATGAACAAAACAAAGAGTTCTGCTACCAAATAATAATGCTCGTCTCCCATTTTGCAACCGGCTGCATAAGTTAACGTTTTGGTGGAAAAACAGTGAATATACTTTTTTTTTTCCTTGAAAAAAAAAAAAGAGGAAAAACGCAACAAACAAAAGAAAATTAAACCAACTGAAATCTATTTTCTAGAATACTGTACAAAGCTGTTCTCTCTGTCTAGCCGCTCTCATTCTTCCAAAGCCTTCGTTTTGATACGTGACGTGAACGAAGAGCATGATGGTGAGAAACGCAAACAGAAGCGTGTAGAAGCATAAACGTTATAAACAGGCTCACGACATTAACACTCCAAAACTCTGAGCCACCAAAGCCATTGAACAGAAAAAAACATCATCAGATCAAATGAACAAAAATGTCAAAACGAAACAAAAAAAATGTACAAAAAGGCACGTAATATCCCAGTGCTTCTGTACTGTGAGATTCAAGTGTAACTTAGCATTCATTTAACGTTCCTTCATACGTTTCGTACCGATGATCCTTCAAACTTAGGCGAAAAAATCCTGGACTGAACCAAAACTAGGCAGATTTCCTTCATTAGACCCCTCCGTCTACAAACGGAGGGCCTCGGAGAGACCTGGTTTTGTTGCCATGGTGATCTTCCTTCCACTTTCTTGTCTCTTCGTTTCTGAGGATTCATTCTCTGTCTCTTTAGGGTATATTGGTTTCTTCATTGTTTCGATTCTGCACACTGTCCACGTCCCGCAATTAAAAAAAAAGTGCCACTGTTTTTTTGATGTTGTTTCTTTTCATTTTTCCTCCTCCTCCGATTCTTCTCTTTCTGTGGTCCTGCGGTGATGGCGTAAGCTAGTCGTCGTTGCCTCCGTACATGTCGGCGAGTTTGCGGAAGCGAGGGCCCCAGTCGTTGAGGTAGTCATAGTCCTGGTCGCCTCCGCTGCTGGAGGAGTGAAGGGAGCTGAGCGATCCGGCCGTGGAGCCGCTGCCCTCGTAGTCGAACACCAGCAGGGAGTCATACGGAGGGGCCGTGGGATCGGTATCGGCCGCCTTCAGACCCTAGGGAGCATGACGAGAACGGATGTGCTTTTAAAATAGACACATTTCAAAAATAGCACATCAACATTGTCTAGTACAAGCGTATTCATGTCAAATGACTTATTCGTTACAGCGTATTGCTGTTTAAGTGAGGAGGGGGATGGGATGGAGAAAAAGAAGGAACAAAAGAGGAGGAGGGGAGATGGGAGGAGAGGGAAGCGGAGAAGGATTGGGGTCGCCGTGCAAACAGATGCTGGGCTCTGGAACAGGCTAAAGCGTTTATTTATAAGCGGCTGCGTTCTGGAAACGCCACAGCTAAGCACAGTCTGAGCTCGCACAATTAAACAATGAAACACTGAAAACTCTGTCAGGGCATTGGATGAGAAACAACTAAAGTGAGAAGAGGAAGGAAGGAAGGAGGAAGGAGTGACAATAGAACTGAAACCCATTAAGTCAAAAAAGCGTGTGCGTCCCATTTCACATGCTTCGGCACTATTCTCTACAGTTTCGTAATAAATGTGTGCAGGTGAATCCAAAATTTGAATGGACACAAAGACCACTGTGTACTGACTATTATTTCCTGTTATGAAACAATTGCCTCTCTGGAAATCTGCAGCCTTTCCGACATTTAAAATGCTGCTCCACCAAATATTATATATACGTTTTTTTTTAAGCTCTTGAGAAGTTTAACCTATGAACGTTCTCATATGGTAATCTTTAAACATTATAAATAATAATATATTAACCTTTTTTACTTCATTTGATTTAATTCTTCTATTATCTTCTTAATTGCATGCATAGGTGCCACAAAACAAGATATTCTCCATTCATTTTAACTAATCAAAAAATCGATTGAGATTCAAGAAGCTCTCTGATTGGTGGACCTCGCATTAGATCCCGATAAGTCGTAATGCACACAATTCTACCGTTATATTTAGCATTACGCCATAACAACCTGACACAAAAGCTTGTGCTTTTTTTTTGCACAATGATAAATTGCATTTTTAAGTAATTGAATCCAATGATGGTGGATGGGTTATGGAGTGTGGGCAAACAAAAATCGGCGCCTATGCCTGCATGTTTTGTCTGTAATAACAGAAACTAGGCCTATACAAAATATTAAAATAATAGCCAAAAAAGCTGACGTTGGATGGTCACAACAGACGCTTTCCCAATGTAGCATAAAGAAAGGAGCTAAACGTGCTAAAGCTAACAGCATTTTGGATAGAAATTGCAACAGAGCCACAAACATTCTATAGACAAGATCACATGTCTACCTAGACAAATTCAAATCCTTGATTTACATTTGCCCAACCAATTTTGGTAGTGGATCAAACATCCGAATGCACATTCAATTTGAATGTTTAAAATGCCTCTGGTGCCCAAAAATGCTGTCTAGGTAGGCAGCTCACTTGGCTTTGAGACACTGCCATATTGTACAAATAAAGTTCTATTCTTAGCATAACACTCTCCAGACAGAGTGCTAACATAGACTAAACACTGTATAGACATTCAGGTGACATAATTCTGAATGCTGAAGTCGCTTGTCCAAACAAATCTTTCTACAGGCATAAAACAACTATAAACAAAACTCAGAAGTGACAATTTCTGTTCACATTCAAAGGCTAAAAAAAAAAGACAGCTAAAATATCCTTTTTCTTTTAAATACAGTTTGGTCGAAACGATTGGCAAATGCTGCCATATATAAAGCCCGTCTGTCTTTTAAGTGAGGGTGCTTACATTTAGCAGTAATGCTACGATTTAAGCAGTTTCTTGCTAATCTCACCCTGCTTTGAGTGCAGTCACACTGCTTAGAGCGTGTGAGGTCTGCATGTGTAGCATGGGAGAGCACACATCCACAGGCTCTAGCATGAGATATTGAATCCTTGAGCCTGGCTAATGATCAACAAAACTAAAAGGGCCTTGGTCCAATTAACCAATCAATCACCATTAAGTCTTATCACTGGTGCCATCGAGCCATTTTATATGGCGCGACTTCAGAAGAGCGGACGCACAGCGTACCTCGTGGATGAACTCTCCTATGTCTCCGGGATGGGGTGCGGCCGAGCGGATGGGATAGTTGGGCTCGGAGTGCATCGGTCGCTCGTCCAGCCGGCGGATCCCGACGGGCTTGATCATGTCTGGCTCCAGAGTATCGGGCTGCTGCAGCTGGCTCAGATCATAGTCCTGAAGAAACACAGATAGCCAGAAGAGACAATCACAAAGAGGGTTAGAGGTCTGCGCAAAGCCCTTGTTTTCTGGAAACATCTGCATGCAGAACCAGGAACGTTTTGACCTTAGTAATGCAATTTAAATTTGCTTCATTCCATATGTAGGACATTCATGTGGGTTTTCTTTTCAGCAGTTAGCTAAATATGATAAAACCTTCCTACGGGGAAATTTGGGAAAGTCCTTATTTGGAACAAAAATACTTAAAGACCCCCTGTGGTGAAAATCTAGTTTTTAATGTTGTTTATATGTCGATGTGGGGTTTTTAATATGCTTTAAAACAAACCATATGCATATTAATAAGTCCACATAATTGCTGAGTATTTTCTTCTTAACACTACTTGCATCGCAAACTACCTTGCAACCAATCACGTCAACGTGTGACCGGGCTTTAGTATTGTATTAACTATTCTCTGAAGCAGGCAAGTCTCAAGAGAAGCCAGGTTATTCCGGTATATTTCTCTGTTGATATGAAAAATATAGCGGGTGAACTATGTATATGATATATATTACAATGTTATGATGATATATGCCTTTCTCCACTGACGCTCTGAATTGTTCAAAGCGTTTCTAAGGATGCTGATTTTCATAAGGCAGATATTTGACTGTGAGATGGCGAAAGGGAACATGGTTTGTGTAACATTAGCAACACATCGAGAGCTGTTTGATAATGTAGTCAAGCAAAAGGCTAATCATATTAAATACTGTTATGCATCCGATGTTGTTGAGAGCGGTACATACGTCGCATTACCATTCTGACACATCGACTTGTATACGAGCCTGTATAAGTGAGTGGAGGCGGGGCTCATTTGCATATGCATAGATCCGCGCATACTAAATGAAGCAAGTGTGTGGTTCACAGGGAAAAAAAAAAACATTTGAATGTCATTTTGGCGATCAAAGATGAGTTTTAAGGGATAACATTATTGACTACAGGGGGACTTTAATGTAAATCTAAATAAAAAAGAAATTAATAAAAACTTTGGTAACACTTTACAATAAGGTTGTATTAGTTAACATTAGTTAATGCATTAGTTAACATGATCTAACCATGTACATCACCTCTTTTAATAATGCATTAGTAAATGTTGAAATTAACATGAACAAAGATAAATAAATGCTTTATAAGTGCAGTTTATTATTAGTTAATGTTAACTAATGAACTTTATTGTAAAGTGTTACCAAAACTTTACATTAGAATTAAAACTAAATGTCAAATAAATGTTTTTTATTCATTCTGATTTTTCATTTCTTTTAGGTTAGCGAGTAGTCATAAATAGCTTTGTATCCACCTTGTTTTGCAACGCCAACGTAAACGATTTTTCTGTGAATGTGAGAGACTTCTCATCAGCCACTATAGGTAAATAAATAGAAGAATAACAGTGCAGTAAACAGTAGTGTGTTTATGATTATGATAATGCATTACAATTATTTGATAAGAAATAACAGTTTGCAATATCAAGCAACATAGCTAATGGACTGTTTTTGTTCTGCTAAAATGGCCACGCCTGCTGTTACGTTAAACATAAGCTGGATAAAAAGTATGCATTGATTTTCGCCATGCCGCTACATTTTGCAATCAGCAGGGTCGGTGTAATCCACATTTTGTATGGCGCACACATGCCTTTAATTGACTGCACTAATTAGTTGGTCCACTATGTGGCAATACTCACAGTTGGCTTGCTGTTTTCAAGAACTACTTGAAGAAGACGATGGAAAATGCCATTAAAAATAACCAAAGAAGAAGGTGGAAACAACAAAAATGGATATGCAAGAGGTTAGAATATTTGAAAGATGACATGTCTGAACAGATTTTTGGTCCATGGACTTTAAAAAGCAAGAAAACTCGGCTGTGCGCAAGATGTAGAGGCAGGGGGGAAAAAATGCAGTGAACCCCAGGCTTAAGTACATTAATAATGTTTTATTTTTTAGATTTAATATTTTAATTAAAATCTAAAAATGCCAAATGGTTCCTATGGGAGTTTAAGGGATAGAAAATATAATTAACCATAAAAAAAGTCTCCAAAATGATAAAACTGAAAATGTGTGTTTTGTGTGTGTGTGTGTGTGTGTGTGTGAGAGAGAGCTTAGCACTGAGACCCTTTACAAAAACCAAAAATTGGCTCAAATGCAAATCTACGAGTCTCACACATACATGCTCACACCACCAGGCAAAGCAGGAACTGTTTCATCAATTTAAAATTAGTCTCTAGCATGCTATGACTTGTAATCATCATTACTTGGCGAAATGAATGCTGAAAATTAGATTTCAAACCGCACCACACAGCTCAAATTAAAATCAGGAACATTTACCGGCTGCTAAAAAGCAAAAAAATGTAACATGTTTTTATTAAACAAGCTAGATTGTCTCGAGTTATTCTGAGCTGAAATAATTGTGTATGCCCAGCAGCAATATGTACCTGGTCTTCCTCTCCGCCGCCCTCCTCGTCGTATTTGAGTATGTTGTCTCGCACGTCGTCCTCTGGATCAATCAGCAGCTGCTTGGCCTGTCTCTCTTTATCCCGTCTCTTCATCCACATCACAAACATCAACACCAGCACTGCAGAGAGAGACAGAAAGTGAGAGAAGGATCAATATAAAACGAGCAAAATGACTCGAGATCAGACAGTTTTAGGTGCAGTGTGTAATTTTTAACACCACCAACCAAAATTGACATTCTCCAAGCTCCGCCCCCTCATTTACCGTTGCTTGCTCAGACAAGCTTCAGAGATTTCCGTGAGCAGTGTGATTTTTCAGTAAGACGAGCGCACAAGGTAGTAAAAACTGGATTGATGTTATTCAGATATTCTGACAGAATTCTGTGACACTGCAAAGTATTTTATCTGCCGTTTTTCTTTAAAATTTACATTTTAAAACTGTAGAGATAAAGAATCAGAATTGTGTAAGAGCTAATCGTAAGCTGTGTTTCCATCCAAATTGCAAATTTAATTTAAACAGAAAACAGTTTCTACATCCCATGTGTTCTGGAACAAAATTGTCACTTCCATGGAAGTTTGAGCAAAATAAAAATGGAAGTTATGGCCATTGGGAAACTACTGTGGCTCTTTTATTAAATGTAATAAATTACTTTAGAGTGCAGAGACATTCAGAAAAAATGTCATTGCTAGAGAATGGTGGCAGAGATCTCATTTTTTGGGGGCGACAGCATGTCACAGTTTTGGTGTTGACAGTAGCCAATCATTTTGACGACAGGCTTTGGCTTTGGCAGTGTTTCATGAAGACCAAAGCCATATTTACGTAATGAGATTGGTCCAAAGTGAATAATTCAGTCACGTCTCGAAGCAAATTACTTTTTTATGCTCCTCTAGAAATGTATTCTATAAATCGTAGTTTGTGTTTATGTCTTCTTACTGAATAAAGCATGTATCCACCTCAAGTGTGCTTATAAGTTCTTAATGAGTTATAAATTTCTTCTTAACTCCATCCAGCATTAAATAAAATATCAAATAAAAATGTGTGGATAGAAACCCAGCTAAAGTCAACCGAAAGGAGAAAAGCATCATTTGATTTTGATTCAACTGATAACATTGGTGTATGTAAACAGAACTGGTGCTATCATTTCTACAACAGTCTCGCTATGAAATCTTTTGTGACTATATCGCCCCTGCGACCAAAAGCAGATCACATGTGCTTGACAGAAATGCGACCAGCTGATAAGAACTCCAATGCCTGGAAGAAACAATCTCTGTCTAGTGTGTGTCTTACCCAGCAGGATGATGATGCAGATAAGAATGGCGATGATGGCTCCGGTGCCCAGCCCGGCTGCCATGATGCGTTCCATGTCCACGCAGTCGCCGTGGTGATCGCACTGGCACACTTTGATGCGCAGGTAGGTGGTGTTAGACATGGGTAGGTTACCCGAGTCTGTGATGCTGATGGGCAGCTCGTATATCCCACTTTCCAGGTAACTAATTTTCAGACTTAACTGAGCATGATCGCCTACAAACCAACCACAAGTATGACAAAACATATGCGTCAGATAAAGTGTGGCAAGAAAAATAAAAAATAATAGAGTAATTCAGATTTGTTAATCCCAGAAAAGTGTTTTGATAAAGCGTTGTGGCGTACCACTGATTCGAGTCAGTGTCCAGTTCCTGCGGATGTCAGAGGGTCGGTTAGGCAGTTCGAAAGCATAGGGCCCAGCGTTGGGGTTGAGGTCTCCGTCTACAGCTGTGATATTGATCGCGTTGGGCTCAGGACGCTCGCACACTTCTGCTTCTTGAGGGAAGACTTGAGGTGCGTTATCGTTTATGTCCAGCAGGTAGATTTGCAGAGTTCCCGTCCCACTCGCAGGGGGGACACCTGACGACGGACAGAAGAGAAAAAGAAGGGAAAGTCAATACAAACATTGTCTCATGTAGCCAGACTTTTGACTAAGAATAGTCAACTAATCACATTTTAAACACTATTTTCAACACTCAATCTAAATAATTAACCTACATGACAAAAGATGCAATAAACGTGTGCATCTTGACTCCTTGAAACTGACTTTAAAAGATGATTCCATACAGTCTTTGCTTCCATACAGCCAATATGCTTCGTGACTGTGAACGTTTTGTGGGCGTGACATCTGAGCCCGAGACTAATAGTTGAAAACTGACAATACAGATGAACTACAGCAGTTAATGACTTTAAGTTCCTCTCATCTGGGTTGGCTGGCATGATAACTCGTTTATAAACCATAATGCACAATCTATATGATCCAATCAACCTGCCCACGTCCATAAAACATCTGCAAACCACCACAGACTGGACCATCACTACTTAGAAAAGAGCTGAGTTTCTGTTTCAACAAGAGTAACAAGACCTTTCGACTTCACTGATCTTTAAACAAAGAACAAGAGACGGGCAGGCTGACGGAGCTGCGGCTTTGCATTCTACTCCTGCTGGCATTCTCAACACTTTTTTTTAATCTGTTCCAGCCTGAAAACAACTAAATCAAGTACGACTAAGTACCCTTAATTTATTGAATCAGGTGTGCGATTCAGCATTGAACTAGATGCGGAAAGGCTTCTTTATGGGAAAGGGTTTGGATCAGCATCATACTGCTACTTGCACACAAAGATTTAACTGAGCTGAGGCAGGAATTCACAAAGAATGCCAAGTTAGTGTTGTATATTTGCACTCGCTCTCTGCATTGTTTTAGCGGATCTGTTCTGATGACAGTTTGCACAATGCAATTCTTGTTCCACAACATAACTCTCTGCTTCACTACCATAGTATGATGCATTGTTGGATAAATTAACTAGCTAGTCACAAGAGTTTCCTAAAAATGTAGTAACTTTGTCACATAGAACTATTGGCGTTAGAACAAGCTATTTGCCGTGTTCGCACTGCATGAACTAGGAACGATTTTAGTTCTAGAAACTCCTTTTGGGGGAACTAATTTAGCTCCTACTTCAGAGTAGGGTCTAACCCAGCATAACAGGAACTACCAGTGACGTCAGTGTACGCTGATTGGCCCAACGCACGCAAAACACATATAAACTATATATTTACTCCACAAACTAACTCTATGAACATGGAAAACAGTGATAGATGGACCTCTCAAACTTTACGCTAAGGAGAAAATCCAACGCAACTTTGAGGGTACAAAGCAACACATGATTATGTACTTCTGCTCAACTTCTATCAACGTTGGGCATCAACCACAAATACTTTTTAATATACTGTCTACTTTATTTGTATAACCGTTCCTAGACCCGATGCGACAGGCTCTAAAATAGAACGTCGTGAAGACGTCGTGCAGGAGGTGGAGTAATAACTTCTCTGGGACCTTTATTTACCCCAACCACACAATGATGTTTGCAAATGTTCGTTGGAAGTAGTTGGCTAATGATTCTTTTAGGAAACTCACCCCAGATCGGTTCAGAGTGCTCATTGTGGTGGATGCAGCAGACTCCAATAATATGAAATCACTGCACTATACGATCTGCCTTAACACTCTTAACACTAACACTCTTCTCTGTAATTTCATCAATTACAGTTTCAGTGATTGCTAGAAAATGTACACAAACATCCCTTTTAAATAAAAATTTATTTAATTATTTTTGTAAACAAATAACATTGCTTGATAAAATTACCCCCTGCTTTCCAGTGCAAAGATAATTGCCCATGCAAGTATTATTTTTTTGCGCAAATAGTGGTCATCTATAACAAGCCTAATTTGCATAGAAAGGTGTGTTTGTGCTAAAAAGAATGACAATGACTTCATTTACATACAGTGCATTGTTATTTCAGCGCATTTAAATATGGATAACAGGTGGGTTTTTGCACTGAAATACTGCATACAAAAATGGCACAACTGTTTATTGAGTGTTTCAGGAGACAAGCTTTCAAATTTACAGCGTGTGTGTGAGAGGAGGTTTGTTTCAGAGCTCTGATGCAGCGAGAATGTTAAACACCACGGCAGAATAGGGCCTAGCAGACTTCTGTAGACTCTTTCACACAGCGGGTAGTGTATGTGAATATGTGCGTTAGAAAGAGGCTGCTTCAAAGAACAACCCAGAGTAAGTGAGTGCATAGACATTCAGAATGAGTTTGCCTATGTTGTCGGTGTGATCATTAACATGGATGTGTGGGCATGTGTATATCTCTGTTCGGTTGCAATTCCTCCCTAGAGCTAAAATCAATGGAATCACTTGATCTCAAGTGCTTCTGCATATATACACACATACAAACACAGTTGCCCCTACCGTTGTCAGAGGCCATAAATGTGGCATTGTAGAGATTATTTTTAACATAGGGAGACTCTCTGTCCAAAACAGCAATTGTGGAAATTCGTCCATTGTTGGGGTCGATCTCCAGCCAGCTGGCAGGGTCAAACAATTTAGAGTACCTTTAAAACACAAACACAACAAACAGAGACAAAAGTTAACATTTACATTTTCATACAAGCAAAAACACAATAGTTATATGTGGAGTAGCATACTTTCATACTGGCCTACTATTTCTGCAGTGTATAGTATGTATACTAAATTTGTCAAAATGAGAAGGATACAACCGAGCTTACTGCGCTTGGCACTGCATCCCACAATGCAATGCCTTCCATTTCCAGTGTGACCACTGCTGTTATCATTAACTATTAAAAATTGCTTTCGGTAATAAAAATAAAGCTAAAATAAAATAATGCCTACTCTTTTTCACAATATTTAAAACAATACTAGACAGTAAACAATTTATACTATCAAGTATTCAAGTTGTAAGCTTGTATTTCTTTCTGAACATAGCCATTAACAATTAATCATATAGACCATATTTATGACCATCAATTTTACATGACTGTGTTACCACATATTCTTTTTGCTCCTGCACCTTTAAGACTTATGTATGCAAATAACCTCTGACATGATTGACTGAGCGACAATCTCTGAGTGATTCACTTTTGCAGCTTAGTTTCCATAAATGTTCTGGCTGGACTAGCGAGAAAGCTCTGCTTTGTTCTTCATAGTGCATTAAACTGTCCTATTTCAACAAATCCTTTCCGAACTTGGAACTGTGTGTGTAGATGCATGTGTGTATGTTTTAATACCTAATAGTCTGCTGCATGTATCTGTCTGGATCATGAGCAGTAAAAGTCGTTAGCATCGACCACTGCGGAAGCCCCTCCTCCAGTTTGATCTGTTTGGGGTTGGGGTCAAAGTTTGGGCTTTCGTTCACGTCGATGACGCGTATGGACACGGTGGCTGTGGACTGGCGGGTGCGATGGATCCCGCTTGCCAGCGGCACCTCATTTTCAGCAACAACAGTCAGCATGAATGATCGATTCATCTCAAAATCAATTGGCTGTACACAAGGACACACAAACACACACACAATCAAGTTAAAGGAGCTGTTAGGGAAAAGAATCAAAATGATAAAATGAATGGATCGTGTTGCAATTAAATACACAGAGGACAAATATTTGAATAATAATTAATGAATGACTCATTCTCAATTAAGAGACATATAAACCATTAACTCAGCTAAACAGCAGGCAGAAGCTGTTTCCATGGAGACTGTCTTTTACTCTGTATTTCAATCTGTGCCTATGAGACTCCAGCGAGATTCTAGTGAAGAGCAACACAACCCAATTACAGCGTTTACACAACAGTTAGTTCTGGTCCGCAGATCTGATTGGCCGAGCAGAGAGCTGAGACTTTTCACTGTTTGTATCACTCCGCTTGTCTGTGTATGCAGCATTCCAGACTAAAGTGTGTGAGTGGTGCGGACTCAAAGTAGAGGGACGTTGTGTGATTTTCTGTCACGAGTGAGGCAGGAAGTGTAAAACCCAAAGTGGTTCTGAAGCGGAATCGTTCACATACTCGGTTCCAGATCATCTGTCAGTGTGTTTATTTCTCAGGAAATTTGTGAGTGTTACCTTGACAACGGTGACAAGGCCTTCGTTGGTAACAGGGTCAGTCGGAATGGAAAAGCGTCCGGTTGGATCCCCTGATATGATCCGGTACACGGCATTCCAGGCAGGAGTCCCCGGTTCATCTTTGTCAGCCACGGTGAGATTCGTCACTATCACATTCACACGGTTCTCTGGGACCTCACCATGGAACTACAGAGACAGACAGAGAGAGATCGATTTTCAGCAGGGATGGTTTTCGCAAGACGCGTGTTCAAGTGTCTGTGTGTGTGTGTCACTCACAGTCTCTCGGGTGAACTCCGGAGCGTTGTCATTGACATCCAGCAGGCGTATGACAGCAGTGGCGGTGTTGGACAGACCATACGTGGGATTTCCCTCCATATCGGTAGCCTGAATGATCAGGGTGTATTGAGGCACCTTCTGCTCGGCACAAAAACAAGACAAGTTGGGTTGAAAACACATGAAGGAAATGGTTTACAGCAGTGGTTCTCAACTGGATGAGGAATATGAGAAGCGTTCTGTTTGCAAGGCTGCCAACTCTCACGCATTCAGTGTGAGACTCACACGGTTGACACTGTTCTCATGCTCACGACACACAACCTTTTTCTCATGCAGTGAAAAATCGCGAAGCAAAGAGGCCACAGACACCGATAGACAAGACAGAGCGGGTTATTTTTAATATGAAACAAAGTCTCAGCTTTCAAATTCTGTCAATTTTATTACGCATTTCGAACAATAAATACCGTTTTGGCGATCTTAAATGTGGCGTGACAGATCGCTGCTGTAGTGCCTTAGTTCAAGTGGCATGTGAACTGATCATCTCTTTCTCCTTACTAATAGTTAATAGTAAATAAACACAAATGAACATTAGAAGGTTTGTTGAAAGATACAGTACAACTTACCGATATGTATCATGTCTCATGTGATCGATCAATCAGTGTTTCACAGAAAGTGGTCAATAAAACAGCTGGAGAACAATTTTTCACATAACATTACATTTACCTCAGGAAAGCCATTTAATGACCATAGCATGTTAGTTGGCTAGAAAAATTTGCTATAGAGAGGAGTATTTTGCTACATATATGCCCTATATTACATATGTATTATATTTGTACTCATATCATTACAAATATTATAACATTATTATTATTTTATAAGAATAATGTTATAATATTTTTAATGATATGAGTAAAAATATAATACATATGTAATATAGGGCATATACCGGTATGTAGCAAAACACTCCTCTCTATAGCAAATTTTTCTAGCATTATATTAATTTGAGTTGTATTGATTGTGAAATTTCTGTCAAGCACTAATAAAAACAGTAGCCTACCATTCATTGTACCATGTTGTAACTAAACCCCAATTAAACTTAATGAAAGTTTTTTATTTTACAACACCCCTCCATAATCCTTACACCAAGCTAAACGCAAAAGTTGGCAGCCCTGTGTTTGCATCTTATTACTTAACCCCATTAGAACAGATAAGCGGCCCATTTGTTTGTTTCCGACCCACCAGTTGAGAACTATGGAAGCTTGTTTCTGCCACAGAATAAAAAATAAAAAAGGTAATTGCAACTTTTGGTAACACTTTACAATACGGGTGCACTAATATGCATTAATTCATGCTTAACAAATTCACAGATAATGTAGAGTTAATGTATGACTCATGAAGAACTAAACCATTTATTGATGATTACTGCATAAGCAACTAATGAAGATTAATAGATTAAGTAATATATGAATTGCTATTAATTAAATATGACATCATGTATTAATTCCCTAAT
This sequence comes from Romanogobio albipinnatus, assembly GCA_023566225.1. Lineage (NCBI taxonomy): Eukaryota > Metazoa > Chordata > Actinopteri > Cypriniformes > Gobionidae > Romanogobio > Romanogobio albipinnatus. The sequence goes on from CM042256.1 coordinate 13,529,196, forward strand.
AACATATTATATTAACTAAAAATGTAAATTCATATGTTAATTACCACAATGGGTCAAAGCCATGCATTTCAACTTCCAGTTGTCTGCTTTAATTAATCATTAGCAAATGATTGGCAAAGGTATCATTATGCTATGACTTTACTTGTTGAGGCACATGACTATTAACTAATTGTTAAGTAATATGTCATTGTAGTTATAGCTTTTTCAAAATACATTTTGAATTAGTTAATAGTCATGTGCCTCAGTAAAGTCATAACATAATTATACCTTTACAAATCCTTAGCTAATGATTAATTAAAGCAGACAACTAGAAGTTGAAATGCATGGCTTTGACCCATTGTGGTAATTAACATATGAATTTACACTATTAGTTAATATAATATGTTATTAGGGAATTAATACAATATGACACATTTAACTAATAACAATTTATTGATTAATCTATTAATCATGTAGAATCTTCATTAGTTGCTGATGCTGTAATCATTAATAAATGGTTTAGTTCTTCATGAGTCATACATTAACTCTACATTATCTGTGCATTAGTTAAGCATGAATTAATGCATATTAGTGCACCCGTATTGTAAAGTTTTACCCAACTTTTTTCCTCACAAATCTGACTTTTTTTTCAGAATTGTGGAATATAAAGTTGCAATTGCGAGTTATAAAGTCAGAATTGCATGATATAAAGTCGCAATTGCGAATTTATATCTCGCAATTCTGACTTTTTAACACGCAAATGCTAGATATAAAGTCATAACTGTGAGATATAAACTCGAAATTCTGACATAAAAAGTAACAATTATATTTTAAAATGTTTTATTCTGTGGCGGAAACAAGCTTCCATAGAGAACAGTGTTATTACTGTTAAATAAAACAATTAAAAATAGTTTTCAGTAATTGAAAGGAAGCTGAAATAAAATAATATAAACTATATTAGATGAATAATAAAAAAAAAATGTTGCTTCGGCAACTAACTGAAATAAAATAAGTTCAAGTTAAAGTACTAGAATTACTAAAACTGAAATAAAAAATATATTACAGCTAAAAAGAAATCGTTAAAAAAGACAAAAGCACAAAATTACTAAAACTTAATCTAAAAAAATCTAAAATCTTAATCTAAAATCTAATTCAAGATATTTAGAAATACTATATTAATATATAAATAATATAAAGCTGGTAGTTGTATATTTTTGACATTCCGCTAGCACTTTTCCTCATACCTCACGGTCCAGGCCTGCAGCTACAGTGATGATTTTGCCGGTCTTGTTGTTGATAGTGAACATATTGGAAGAGGGGCTCTCTGGGGTCTGGGAGAGGATCTTGTATCTGAGCATTCCATTGGCTGTATTTGGGTCATCCTTATCTTGGGAGGTCACCGTCATTACAAATGTACCTAGAACCGAGCAATAAATGTCAGTTTTCCCTTCACTGGTGAAGATGTGCCATAAACTGTGTCAAAAGCATAAAAGCTTGTGTGTACCTGGTTTGGCGCCTTCATCCACGGTTCCGTTCCAGATCTGGTGAGTGAACTCGGGCCGGTTGTCGTTCATATCGATGACATTGATGATGATGTCAATAGGGTTCTCCATCTGGTTCCCGTTGATGTCCACGGCATGAGCACGTAGCTGTGAATGCAAACACACACTTATAGTCACAGTTTACATGTAAAATCTTCATGAAAACAAAAGCTGGAACAATAAACACACAAGTCTACATCTGAGCAGCTATGCAAACAACATCTACCCTTTCACTGCTATTTTCATCCGAAAATACTCTACAGTTCAAAAGTTTAGGAATGGTAAGATAAAAAAAAAACACATTTAAAAGATGTCTCTTGTGCTCAGCAAGGCTGCATTTATTTGATACATTTTGTAAAAACAGTACTATTGTGAAACATTGTTACAAAATATTAACTGTTTTCTATTTTAATATTTTTTTAAATTACATTTATTGTGATCAAAGCTGATTCTAATATGCTGATTTTGTGCTCAGTTGTGTTGCACAATATTTTTTTTCTGGAAATGTGCTATTTCCCCCCACCCCCAGAATCGTCTGATAAATAGAAAGTTTAAATGAACAGCATCTATTTGAAATATTTGTATTTGTAACATTGTAACATTTCTGTCAATTTTGATCAATTTACTGCGTCCTTGCTGAATAAAAGTATTCATTTACAAAAATAAAAATCTTGCTCACTTTGTTATGCTATGGAATGCACGAAGTGAATTGCCGTCAGAATAAAGTTGAGAACAACACTGAACATGCACAGTATTCTTCAAGTGTCTTTATGCCATTATGAGCTTTTTCTGATGCAGCGTTCAGAAGAAAATGTATAGTAATCAGTTCACACATTTTCTGCAGCCAAATGAGCAAAACTGTCAGCAATGGCAGCACTGACACACTGTCAGTGCAAAAGAGGCTATTAACCACCACACTCCTTTACATCGGTTATTCGGGTTAAGCAACTGATGCAGTTGTCTTGGTTGCAGTTTGCGTGCTAGAGTAGTTTTAGGTCTGCTGCATATATGCATGAGCTATCCGAAGGAAGCCTGATGCTCCACCTTTGGCACCATTAGGAAGCAAATCATTTCATATTCATGTAATCTCTGCATAATTTGAATCTGAATGTGGATTAGGTAGACACTGAGGGAGGTTAACAGCCTCTCGGGTCCAGTAGTAAAGTGAAAGGGTATTGAAACCAGGCAGGAAAAGTTTGAAACTACTTCCAGGGGAGATTGAGAATTGTTCTTACTTAGGAAAAGCCAGAATTAGGGAATGCCCCCCTGCGAGCACAATGAATGAATGTGTGTGTGTGTGACTTAGTGTTAGGATAAGCTCATCCGAGTTTAATTTTGCCTGCTCTCCTCTTCACGGTACAGTGGATTAGAGGGATGTCAAAGGTCACATTCTCAGACTGGCTGCCATGGTAACTATGGCACATGTAATTTATTGGGAATTTTAGAGGGCTTCTCTCTGTCCTGGATGGAATTTACAGATCTAAAGACCAAAGGCCTGATGTTTAAACATTGTGTATGCATGAAACGGGCTTTGAAAAGTACACAGGCTAACCCACGCATACGTTTTTATTTATAAAAAATAAACTTTAAATTAAAATTTTAATAATAAATCAACTCTTTTACTGGGCAATTTGGCGACTCCTGTGGCCAAATAATGAACTGAACCATTCAAAACACCACATTTATAATAATAACGCTAGTCTTATACTTTTGGCATCATGCAGGAGTAATAAAATATATATTTTTTGTATAGCTAATTGAAAACCCATTAGAACATTACGCCATAAAGGGACATTAGGTAATAGATCTTGTTGCTTTAAAAATATTTAAATGAGAAGATTCAAAAAAAAATGTTTTAAGGATAATACATATTTCAGGGGTGTTCAATTAAAGTTCCAAGATGTTCGGTCTCTATATTTCCTTCCCAGTGGAGGTCTGGACTAAGCCCATGTGTATATATATATTGGAATGGTTATACAATTCCATCTGGACACCAGTAGGACTTTGTAAAAGGAATCATCAAAGATCAGGATATTGGACCCTCAGAGCCAACGTAGTGGTGTCTGAGAATTCTCTCTCTCTCTCTCTCTCTCTCTCTCTCTCTCTCTCTCTCTCTCTCTCTCTCTCTCTCTCTCTCTCTCTCTATATATATATATATATATATATATATAATTTCATCAGTTGAGCCCAATTAGATATAAATATTAAAAGGTACGATCAGATGTTTTATCAAACTATTATTATTTTTACATTTAGATACATATGTAAGGCAGAAGGCCATGTGGCAGAAAATATACTATATGGGGGTTCAGGGTTTTCCTCTTGAAGCCTAGACCCTTTTTATATTTTGCTTAAAATTTTAGTAAAATCTATTAAAAACAAACAATGTACATAATAATCGAAAGTTTATTATTGTATGTGTGCTGCTCTGTTGTTTTGACGCGTTGCTCAATTGAACTAGAAACGGTACAATGGTTATAGTTGTAATTATGTCTTCCAGTCTGTTGGAATCAAGCCAGGGTCTGGACCCAGACCGTGGTCCGCCATTTAAATATGCGTGACCTATATCTTATCGGCACAGATGACATTTAGCATCAGTATCATCTATTTTCCTAGTTTTTAGTACTGTTAAATGCATTGCATAACATATCTGGATGCCAATATGCGTTGAAAATTATATTGGGATGATGTCATGCATAACAAAATATGTGGTTATTTCAGTAGGGAATCTTCCACCAAAACATATTTGTAGGGCTGTCCCCTAATAGTCGACTAAACGTTAGTCGAAGAGAAAACAAAATATTAATGTTGGTTAGTCACAGAAAAAACAATCACAGGAATTGCTGAAGTCACGCTACACACAAGTAGTAGCCTAACGTCAGTCACTTTACATGCCGCTCAATCTAACGCTAACCTAGATAAATGTGCATTATTATTAGGCACATATCCAAGTGTTTGTGCAGAGTGTGGAAGTTTATTAATAAATTGTTCAAATGTTCAGACAGTCTGCTTGCTGTTTTTCCATACACATTCATAATTACTTTTGCCGGTGCTCTGCGGCAAGCTTTATGTGTGCGCTTGAACGCTTAATTCATATTTTAAATGCTCATTAGTATTTCTCTGTAATGTAGAAAACTGTTAAAATATTAATTCTCAACTCTGAATCCATTTTCCGATGCCACTCCCAAACCCCAAGTATATATTTAAATTAAATTAATATCATAAATGTCCGACTAGTCGACTAAAGGCTTAAATGAGCGACTACTAGTCGATTGGAAACATCTTTAGTTGAACCCTACATAGTCGCAATCATTCATAAGGTTTCATAAATGTGAAGAATTTTGCACAACATTTTTACATGACATCTCAGGACATTGAGTTATAAACACACACACACACACACACTTACATGGAAGTTGGGGATGTGTTCTCTGTCCAATGGTTTGGTGACAGACAGGATTCCTGAAATGGGGTCGATGATAAACAGGCCGTTGGGGTTTTGGTCGGCTCCTGGTCCGGTCACACTATAGCGGAGTGTGTTACTCTTGTCCTTATCTGACTGGATCTGAAACACACACACATTTTTCAGGATAAACATAAAACTGAATACTATATACGTGAATGACAACTCAATGAACGAATTAGCATTTATTTTTATTGTACGTTTTCGAATACACTTCACATGATGAACCAATGTTGTTTTTCTTTGTGTACACACTCACTTTCACAAGCTCTTCAGGGAATTGTTTTCTGGAGTTCTCAAGCACGTTGACAGGAGGAATGACCCAGTCTCTTTTCACACGATTCACACTGCCGTCGCCCTTGACAACCACACTGTGCCGCGGAAACAGTATCACTGGCACCTGGCGAAGAAAAAACAACAGAGAAAAGAACAACAGTTAGATTCACAAACACCCACACGCTCATTGTACATTTAGGTGATGCGCACACACCCACACACACACATAGTGCAGCACTTGCAATACATCTGCCCCGGCCCCAAATAATTACAGAATTAATTTTACCCTCTGTAATGGGGTCATAAATATCACTGCTGCTCCATCGTTAAATCCCAGAGCAGTAACACCCACATAGTGAATGTGAAAGTGTGTGTCGAGTTTGCAGTATTGTTCCATTTTCCTTTTCTATGAGCCGAAGGCAGCCAGAGATGTGCTTGACCAGACATTGGCCATGCTCTTAGTGTTATACAGAATAAAAAACCCTCTAAGTGTTCAGTTAAGAGTTCATTACCAACTACCAACACAAGACTTCTTTAATGCAAGTACAACAAAGTGTGTTTGCTTATAAAGCGACTCAATATTTCCTCTCAGTTGATATCAACTAAGCTTCCTTTCTCTTGACCTATCTTCTCTCTCTTCCTCTCCGGAGGTGAAATATTGCTGGTAATGACAGCGACATGGGGGCGGGCGGGATGTTGGATGTTGACGGAGGGAGATAGATTCTCTCGTTTTTCTCTCTCGCTGCTGTGACTCAGGTGATGAGCTAACTCATTACCCTTGTACCTCCTCACAGTCTCACCAACATAACATAAACATCAAATGAACTGATGGAAAAACATCTTTCGCCACAGTTCGTTCTCGTTTACTTATCATATCTCCCATTTTCTCTCTCATTCTACATTCATTCCCTTTCTATCACTATCTGTTATCTCCATCCGTATAAACAATGGCTGGGCATTTGATACTTAATGAAATTCAAAATGTTTTACGAAAGAAGTAAAAACAATACAAATCTAACTTTAAAATATGCAAGGCATGTTTTCCCACATTTTTTCACTAAATTAACTCAAGAATGATGGATACAGGGTTCCCATTCTTTCCGGACAGTTAATTTCTATGATGAATTCATGAATTAGCCATTTGTGAATACTTGATAAGATTTTTATTGAGTTTGCACTTTATCGAGCCATCTGTAGCAGAAATACTTGACCATAACTAGAAACAATTATATTGTCATGGAGCACACTTTAGATTTTTGGGAATATTGAATTGCCTGATTCATGGGATCCCTGAATACAATCATTTTCATCCAATAAATCAATACATAGTAATAAACAGCTATATGTATCTACACTACCTGTTTAAAAGTTTTGGGGCCAGTAAGATTTTGTTTTTAAAGAAAATGTATACTTTTATTCAACAAGGATGAATTAAAGCACAACTGCTTTCAACATTGATAATAATAAGAAATGTTTCTTGAGCAGCAAAACAGCATATTAAAATGATTTCTGAAGGATCAAGTGACGAGTAATGATGCTGAAAATTCAGCTCTACCATCACAGGAATAGATTAAATAAAAAATAAAAACATCAAAATTGTTATTTCACAATATTACTGCTTATACTTCTGATCAAATAAATGCAGCCTTGGAGAGCATAAGAAACTAAAAAATTTTTTTACTAAATTAATACTAAAAGAAAAATTATACTAACCCCGAAATGTCAGTTTAATAGATTAAAAATGCCTTTGGGGATTTTTGCCACGTTCTGAGAAATTATGAATCGTTGAGTTTGAATCGATTCATTAAAACAAAAATGTATCAAACATTCATTTTCGCTACTTACTTTAAATCTGAGATGTAATTAAAACATCTCACAAGATAAGGAGGGGGACTAGTTGCAAAACTAGACTAATGACACGTTCTTTCGAAAACTTAATGGCCAAATTAAAAGCTCATTAAAATCAACATGATATTTTCAGTGTTGCTTCATCACCAGCAAACTCATGGGTAATATATTGTGACTGTCCCCCTTTCACCCTCTCTTCCTTTGCCTCTTCGACCATCTCGGCCTTTATCTCGCCCTTATTCGCCCTCATCCCCCGCCGGCTCCTCTCGTCCTCCTTCCCCTTGGCGGCAGTGTGTGGGCATGTGCGAATCAGTAATAAAGAGTAAATTCTCCCTGTCTCTGAGCAGAAGGCAGGGCTATGAGACATATGGTTAGTGTTCCCAAGCTGAGGGTCCAGATCTCCACTGTCTAATGTATCCTCCTGCCTTAATGTCCCTTTAGCATCGTTAAACATTAATTACAGCCCTACTATCAACGTGTTAGTGCTCTGCTAATTTTCTAATATAGTTTTATTAGTGCTTTGGCTTTGTCACAGAGGCCCCCGGATGAAGAGAGACATTTTTGTGAGCTCACATTCGCACAATGGCTGTTTGATGGTGTAATTGCAGCGTGAGGCTAGTTTAGAAACGCCATGCGCTGTTAGCGATCTGACACAGTTATAATTAGTGTGATTTTCGCAGTCACGCATCCGCCGTTCCCTGTTAACGTGCGAGCGTGCCTTGCTTCCTACCTGCTTGGGCTGGGTGAAGTTGACGTGTACCAGCCATTGCTCTTGAGACTTCACGTCCTTGGCCTTAATCTCCAAGCTCTGCCCCTTCCTGTCGGAGAGCTGCAGGGTTCGCGCTGCGAAAACCGTCCCGTCGGCCTCTATCCGGAAATCCGCGGGGTCTCCGCTCTCGAAGCGCAAGCCGGAACCTCTGCCACAGTCTACGAAATCCACTGCAAAAGAGAGAGAGAGTGGACTGAGTGCGGCCCTTCTTTTGTTTTTAAACTGCAAACATCTTTTTTTTTGTGTGTGTGAGCAAAAAACAAGCACACAGGAAATCACATCCCCGCTCCTACACAAGGGAATAATGGTTTTACTTGGTTTTAAAAGTAAGGACAAGGAGAGCGAGAGATGGAAAGTGCGCACAGAGAAAGAAAGAGAGAGAGAGAGAGCGAGAGAGAGAGAGAGAGAGAGAGAGAGAGAGAGAGAGAGAGAGAGAGAGAGAGAGAGAGAGAGAGAGATGGTAGGAAAGGAGAGCAGGTACAACTTCTGAAGCTCTTCTGCATTATTCATGCTGAGACATCCCCTGCAGGCCCCCAGGTGTGCTGAGGAACGGAGGAACAGGAGGATGAGGAGACAAAGAGAGAGAGGGATGAGGGGAGGGAAAAAGAGAGAAAACTGAGAAAAAGCAGAGTTGAGAGGTATCTGCGGCACAGCACTGGAGGGAATCGCATTAGAAGTACAGACATAAACAAATGAATGTGCTTTATTTATTATGCCGCAATTAGAGAACACAGACAGACAATTACACGCCCAGAACTGAGAGAGACGCCGGGACGCTCTCCTATCAGGACGCATTTGTTTGCAAGAAGCCTCGTATTGACTGGGCTCATTTGTCTGACATTTTACATCTTTCAAGCAGAACGGCAGATCTCATTATCCAGCCCAGGTGGACGGCCCACGTGATTTCTCAGAGCGTTAACGTGACACGGTATATAGCTGCAGTGGACGCACGATTACTAACAGGGATTCATTTTACCGCTCATCAGTTCTGTCAGCACATGAGCAAATCATAGAAACACGTGTAACCGCAATAACATTTTGGCCACCTCGATGCAAACATGCACAGATAGTTGAAAATAACCATATATATATAAACCATATATATCGCGATATTTTAAATATCATTTAAAAAACGAATACTAGCCTAAAAAAACTCTCAAGCTTACTGAAGACAAGTAGGCTGTGATAAAGAAAGAGCAAAGAAAACAAAGTACAGTAGTACAAAGGCACAAATGAAATATACCTACCTGAAAAACGTCAAGCACTAGAAATACTACATAAATGTATAAAGTAATCAAATTACTTATTTTTTACAAATTCAGCCTACACATAGAACTTGACCAATGTGGTCAATTCATAAACAAATAACTCTTATGAACCAAATCTTTTTAGCGGATCAAAAACATACAGTATGACAAGTGTAGTCTGATTCCTCGAATGAATGACTCTTATGAACCGGATCTTTTTCAACAAGACAAATTACAGATTGAATCAGTCTGAAATATAACAAATTACATAAATATAATTTACAGAGTATTTCTTTTCATATGTCAGCAAAATGGATATCATGATTGTGCCTTAGTTTAGCAGTAACACACTGAAACATGATTCTCATGCAGGAAAAGTGCAGCTCATGTCATATCCCGAACATTTCCTGTCCTTTCTCGGTCAATAAAAATGGTGCAAAAGCCAATTTTCCATCTCCATGGAAATTTCCATTCTTTCTCTCACAGAGAAAAACCAGCGAGCACTTTTCCTCCACACAGATGAATTTCTCTCACACAGGGTCTTTCTACCAATCTGCTTTTAGTTTGTTTTTTTGTGTGTGTGTGTGTGTGTGTGTGTGTGTGTGTGTTGCCTTGTTTCTGGTGCATATGTGCGAGGTAAAACGCTGATTCGCCGTATAGCAATTAGGCTGGTCTGTAGGTAAATTACACCTTTCACTCTTGTTAATCACCATTTATTATGCGAGGACCTCTCAGGGTATTACAGTAGGCTCAAATAATCGCTCACTATTATTAGACATGGCAACCAATGAGACCTTATTGCTGATTATTAGATAAAGACCTGCTGAAGGGGGCGAGCAATTATTAAGTTTATCAGATTGTTAATATTGGTAGTCCCGACGTCCTTGCGTAAAGGGCCTATGTCCTATGTTGTTTAATTTTCGTTTTTCAAAATTAAAAGACTCCTCTTCCTGGCCCCTGGCGCACCGGTACCCATCACGGAGTAATGCGTTTAATGTAACACGATTGCCCTGGTGGCACAAGATCTGCCGCTCGGCAGGTGCGAGGTAGGTGCTTGTGGTGTGTGCGTGTCAGTCTAGCTTGACGAAGTGCACCGAGTACGTTTTATTAGATGGCTGCACCAGTTTCGCCTGCAGCTGCATTTTCTTGTGCAGTTTTCATGAGGACGGGGGAGGGTGTTGCAGAGCGCTATATGTCTACCGCGCTGTCTCCTTCCATTACCGAATGCTGCTCTTCTAACGGATGAAACAGAGAAAACAGTGTCTTTGAGTCTTTCTTCTCATCTGCAGTCTCTTTACGCGTCCCTACAAACTTGACTTAATGCAGCGAGTAAAAGCCGCATTACTCATCACGTCTCTTGAGTAAACACGGTTACGGCAAAACAGTGGAAATTGATTTAATTATTAGGGTGATTTAATGTAAGACAGAGGTAAATGACTGAATTATTTTAAGCAAACTCTGAGGTAGCTTGCGAGTGTTTTCTCAAAGCCCTCAACAATGAGTGAGTCTGCAAACTGCAATATGATTAGGATAAATTGAACTGCTAAGATTTTATTCTACAGGTTTCTCTAGGTACATTTGGTTTCATTATATTCTCGACCTAATTATATTCATCACCCTTGTCCATACCGAAGGGTCTGACATTTATGTCTGGTGTTATTTTTTAAAGTATTGATGATGTATGACACGCTATTCAATACTTTAGCTACAAAATCAGGAGACAAACAAGTTCTTGATTTATCTGTAATGAACTGATACAATCTAAATAAGAGGCAATTAAAAGAAAACTAAAAAAACAATCCATTTTCTGTCACCTTGACCAATGAGATGGAAAATAATTTGTCAAAGTGCTAAATGCAAGCTGGAGATTTAGGAGGCTTGATATGCGCATGCATGCGTGTCTATGAATTTGCATCTACGTGTGTGAGAAGGTGATCAGACACCACAGACGTGTTTAAGAAGCAAGACGAGAGTCAGTTGCCCTTCACTATGTCTCTTCAAAATCACCAGAATGATTTTAAGAGGCAGAAGCAATTCTGCCATTTTTTACTCATTATTAACCCATCATGTAGTTTCAAACCTGTATGCTGTTATTTCTTCTGAGGCACAAAAAGAATTGTTATGCAATTATTGTCTTACAACACAGTGAATTGTAATCAGAGGCTGCTAAGCTCTAAGAAGGACACAACACAATGTAAATCAAATCCTAAAAATCTGCAATATGACTTGTGCTCTATTTAAGTCATTATTCAACCATTTCCCGACACGGCCAAAACACAACTTTCAGTGAATAACAACTATAATTTAGCTTCAGAAATATTGGAACATTGTCACTTGGACTACTTTTTGTCCTTTCTATTGAGTTTGTGTCGCATAACAAGTGTCCATTTTGCGCTCCACCTATACAGTTTTGAAATGACATAAGGGCGAGTAAATTAAAGACATCTTTTTCAGGTGAACAATCCTGTATACTTTTTTGCACACGAGGGCCCGGCCACATACGCACATTCAAGCTGAGTTGGTGAGCCAGCAGAGGTGTGATGTGCTCTGTAAGCAATCTCTTTCATCCATTAGCATTTAGCATTCAACACCAACTTCACATCTTTACCGCTCAAAATGTCCCCGATATTCCCTCCCAACGGGACTCTTAGCTCATTTTAATACAAGCCGGCTACAACTGGTGTGAGCTTTTAGTAGCAGCAAGACATAAATGAGGAAAGTAATGGAAAAATAGTTTTGTTTAGCCCACCACCCCCATGAGAGAGCGTAAAATAGCTGTCTTAATGTCGTCGTTGGGGTTTCATGGTCTCCGAGACATACTGAGCCTTCCTGTGAAAGAATTCAGATGGATGTGGCACTTAGGACCCCACTCCGCACCGAGCTGAGCTGTCTTTTGTACCGCCTGCCTATAATTGCCCTTTTTCCAGGACTTTTCTAAGGGTGAGCTTCCTCTAATGGCCACATCGCTCAGCCACATCCCTCGGTGGGCATGGCAACTTAGGTTTAACTCATACACACTTCCACAGCCAAAAATACACAAAAAGACAGACACATTCACATATAGACCTAAACACAGAATGAGAAAACGCACCAATGGGAACTAAATCAATTTGAAAACCAAACTGCACATTAAACTGTTAGAGCTTTTCAACTCATAAAGGGATTCATTATCTCTTTTGGAAACCAGCACAATATGTAGCTCCTATAATGAGCCAATGTCTATTGATTAGTTGCCAAAATGTTATAATGGTGAGTAACAGCTGCTTTTATGTGTTCTTATGTTAATGTGAATCATCTAAGTCTTTGATCCAAAAGTACAGCATACGTATCTACTCGCCTCATGCTGTTTTCCCTCAAACAAAGCGAGTAAAACATAGAAAGAGAATATGACATTCCCACTTAAAATATCCTCTCGTCTTTTCCCTCATTTGTTGAGATTTATACTTTAGATCAAAAGAACATGGTGAATCTCACGGCTGATTAAGCTCAATCTCAACCTGTTAAATGACTTGATCACATGCAAATGCATGCACGCTCGGATAAGTACATGTAGAGAGAACTGTCATTTTGTGCCTCATACCTTTTTCTCACACTAATGATGTCAGTGTTACAGAATGCTTTTGCAGATTTGGCAGATGTAAATATGTAATCGAAGTACAGTTATCTAGCTGGCTGACGTAGACTGTGCGTTCTAAATAATGCTGGGTTGTTTCAACACAAATTTGGGTCAAATATAGACAAACCCAACTGCTGGGTTACATTATTAAATAAAATGTTCAACCCAACAGTTGGGTTTGTCTATATTTGACCTAAATTTGGGTTGAAACAACCCAGCATTATTTAGACTGTGAGAATGAGTTGTTATCGTCTTTTGTAAAGATGTGTTTAAAACTGTAAATCAATTTCCAGCAAGTGTTTATAAATCTGATAATGAGTTTCATAATTTTTGTATAATAAACAATATAATTATTTTATTTTATTGTAAGAAAATGTATATTTTTATTAGTGGATACATTTCTGTAAAATTTCTGTTTATATTTTTTGGGATTGTGCCCCACCCACACACACACCGTCCAGTCCTGCCACACCACACATGGGGTGATTGAATTACATAGAGCATAATTATTTTTTTTATGGATAAAACATTTAAATATTCAAAAAGCAAAAGATTGCATCTTTATTATTGTGCCCTGGACACTTTATTATATATTATATATATATATATATATATATATTATATATTATATATGGTATTTTGAAGCACCACAGTATATTTTTGTATGGTTCTTTTGGTTACTCCCTGCTAACAAGTCGGACATCGTCATTTGAATATTTTGGATTTGCATGCAAATTTTGAGCACAAATGCTTTGCTCTAGAAGAAGGTGTGTAGAAATGTTCTGTCATAATCCGGATGCTAAACATGTGAATAAATATATACCACAATGCAGAACATAACTATACACCACCACATTTCACATGCAGAGCATTTGTCAGCTTCTAACCATTAATGCCAATACAGAAGACACCTCCAAAACAGACAAATAAAATATGCGATACTGAATGCAGGGTGGAAAAAAAGTATGATTTTTTTTTCCTGGCATACACTGGATAATCTTTGCCACAGACAAACTCAATTATTCAGTCTGCATCATAATAGCACTAATAGCCTGTAGGTTATTTTTTCAATCATACATTTTTTTAGAGCGACACTCCAGTTTTGCATGTGTGTTTGTGTATGTACGCATGCGTACGATGTCATTTTAACCCCTGACCTCGCTAGATTGGTGGTGTCTGCGAGGATTTAGGATTTATGACCGTGCACAGAGCCACACACACATAAACACACACTAAAGCACACACAGATGCAGCATATGGCAGGGGCTCCACGCCAACTCGATCCTGAGCACCTAAAACGGGCAGCGCATTCCACTGCTGTCTGTGCTCCTCGCAAAAAAAAAAAAAAAAAAACACTTCTAACTGCTGTTTTACAAAACATAAACTGATTTTTAATTGTCGAGCACAACTTGAGGCTTCATAAATGCAGTCCAGCAGTTAAACTCAATATTCCTGCTAGACCATAGACCCATTTCAATACCTTCTTCTCATACCATTAACCAGAAATGTTTTCAAACACGGCAGACTATGCCAGAGCAAATGTCTCCATCTTTCATATGAAAACATTTAAACAAATTAATTGCACTAGCATTCATTACAAACTACATAATTCCATATTACATGTTGTCCATTACTTTCTTTGTGTATTTACTCCTATAATTACACTATAACATGGAGCCCATTATAATGTGTGCCCGAACGTCCATGACAATTACTACTATTTGGGTTTGAAAAGCCAGAAAATTGCTTTTGTGACAACGTTGCCTGTGGGGACGCTGACTGGGTCACAAAATTTGCCGCGTCAATGGACAGGTATTACAGTAGCAACCTTTTTCCCCTGCCTCTTTTATGTTATCATGTCTCCTACACATACTACACAGATAAAGTACTCGCATTTAAGAATATGTCTTCTTATTAGAAATTCAGAAAAGCATACTTAAAGATCACAAAACGCCGCTCACAACATATTTCAAGTGTGGTAAGTGTATTTTAGGTTGAAATAGAACATTCAGCAGGCATTAACGTAGGGCAGGATTTTATCCATTTGTATTTGATTGGATCATGTGAAAAGTCGATTTATGATATTGAGTTAATATTCTGCACCTTGGGTATGCCTACAATTTGATGAAAGCACACATTTCTTTTCAACACACTGATGTACAGTATGACCAGGGAAATGTATGAATAAAGCAAGTCCAGGTTAATGTAATATTGCCTTTAAAGCAACTCTCTGCTGCTGTTGTTTCTTGAATGTGGTCTGGTTTCTGAGGTATGATCTGAAGCGAGGACAGAATCCAAACTAGAGTGAATGTACGAGTTAAAGAACGGTTCATTTGAAACCATATTGATCTGAATATCAATGTGTCCCTCTCAATGTCTATGGTGGCCACAGCCTGACTCGCTTTAAAGATTAGAAGAGCAGTGAGAGAACCATATCTGACAGCTACACAACAGAAAAACACTGACCTACTGCATTATACCAGGACAAAGAACTGCACTATCATGAATGGACAATGGACAACGTTACAAAGAAAGAACTAGTGCGGTAATTTAGGGAGAGGTTTCTTTTGTTATTGTGCAGTTAAAAAGGAGGAAATAAATAAATGAACAAAATGGCATGTTGACTTAAAGCATAAGAATAACAAACAGCCCCCCTCCCCTTTTTGACCAATGAATTTCATGACCTTTCTAAGACCTTTACAGTATGGATTCACTGTGGACTTTGATTCTTTGAATCCACACCTGGAAAACAGTGAGAATACTTTTTAAAAAATGCAGTTTATAAAGAAATTGAAGAGTAACATTTACTGGGACATTGTGAACCTGCGAACACACACACACACACACTCTTCAGCCAAAGTGTTCAGAGTTTGATGTAAAATAGATGGTAAGCCACAGGATTCATTAATTGGAGGTTGATGGAGGGAGGAGGGGATTATACTGGCTCCAGATTATGTGTGTGTGAGTGATTGAAGACTCCCTCGGGTCAGTAACATTGACCACTGTAATCACTCGTCATTGTGTATCACAAAGACTGACAGGAAATAACAAACAGCAAATAATTGCAAACATCTGCAGTTTCTCACACAGCACTGAACGCAGATGATACTGTAATTTACCAAGATTGCTCAACAAAACGAATTCCGTTTTGAGATTTTGAAAATAGCAGCGTGCGTGTTAACAGATTTGGCTGCCTTGCTAAATACACCTTGCTAAAACCAGCAGTCACTTTAATCTACAACAGGATTTTATAATCTGTCTCTTCTAAAACACAACCCCGTGTTTGTGTATGTACCAGGTGCCGGCGCATGTTTTCACGACTTCTTTTAATCTGTATTTAGAAAGCACAGATTGAAGAAGCAAATTGCAAACAAACGAAGACAAAGGCAGGATTAGACTTCCTCAAATCTTGAGTTCCCGGGAAAATAATAGTGATTTGAGCTTAAGCCCTGATTAAATTTATAGTGTGTGCGTGGCATGTGTGCTGGCATCCCGGCGTTATTTGTTTAAGAGGTTCTTCCTCTTTGATCTCTTCATCTGACACACAGCAGCCGAGGATAGGCCGTGTCAATAAAGGTACGTTCACACAGACAAAAGCAAAAAGACAAACGGTAACACAAAACCGGAAAACACTGTTGTGGAGAATCATGGTAAACCCTGAGGGAACGATATTTTCGTATGAGAAAATCTGCATAGCATCTCAGATGAGGCCCAAATACGATGCAAATTTAATTGTGAACGGACCACTTTGTCTATTACGCACACTCCCGATCGCACTCGGATGTGGTGAGGGGGCAGAATTGTGGATATTGATTTTTTGGGCTAGCAGAAATCCATAACCTCCTGTTCAGAACAGATGCCCATTAGATCCTGCAGTTCAGGGTAAAACATCCTTATTGTAGAACCAGAAAAATAGAGTGTTTTTGAACAGGGTGTGTGAGGAAGTGAAGTACCTGTCCTCAGGTGTGTCAACGATACAGGCAGACCGTGTGAAACAGGACCCCAGCGAGCCTACAGAGGTTTCAAATACGCTCACGCACACACATATAGTGCAAAATGAGCAATGGAGGGTCGGCTTTCATTTATTGACGCTCCTCTGTGAGACACTCGATACCTTTTTAAATGCGAAGGGAGGGTATACCTACTACAAATGCTAAAAGCAAATCTAATCTTGTGCAGAAAGGAGTTAAAAAAGTAATGCGTGTTCCTGAGGTGTTGTTTCTAATACTAGGTCAGAACTACATTACCCAGAATGCATCAGGATGGCAGACTGGAGTGTAATGAGATTTGTACAGGCACTGACCCAGATAACCAAGCCCGCAGTGGAGGAGTGTGTGTGTGTGAACGCGTTGCTGCTTTTCTTTGCGAGTACGAAAAAAGCAAATGTCAAGAATAAAGTTACACATGCTTTTGCTTTAGTGAACTTTCACGCATCTTTAAACGTCTGTCAGAGAAAGAACAAATGCATTCTGTTAGCATAAGTGTGTCAGCTTCTGTGTGTGTGTGTGTGAATGGTGACAGCTGGGGAGACAGTGGGATACAGTATTGCGGACAAGGGCGGACTTAGTACTTTGAAATGTGTGCGAGTGCTAGGAGGTGTGTGTGTGTGTGCGCCTCAGGATTATCGCCAACTGAGCAGAAGAAAAATAAGCAAGAGATGTATTTCAAAACTCTCAAATTACATAACTATGCGCAGATGTAACACGCAGATAAAACTATCAAACATCCATCCTGAACAAGCATACGCTTTTGATTTGTAGTGGACGTCAAAGATTCCTCCGGCTGTGAGGTCACGTTTGCGCCTGGCTAGTTTCTGTTGACTCAGGAACAATACTCCCTGCGCAACCACGCTCAGCCAAATGGGACGAATTAGGCCAGGTTGCCTAGCGCCATGCTGGTCGCCCCTGACAACCCCAAGGCCTCCAGCTCGGGAGCAAAAGGGAAGGCTTTTTGCAAAGGGGAGGAATAGAGTTTCATTCGGCCGCATGCTCTTACAAAACACCTCCCCCCAGGCTCGCAAAACAATGTCGGCCGTGTCAAATCAATCGGCAACGCCCAAGGACATCAATATGGGGCCAATAAATCTCACTCGAGGGAAGCCCACTCTCTCACCTCTCCGGCCATATGGGAAACATTGTAATAACGTAGCTGCAACGCTCGACTAGCAGTGATATGCAAGTTGAAACATTGCGGCACATGGGCGGTGCCATATTAACCGTGGCATTCGCACAGGTGATAGAGTATCGGGAAAATAAAAGACGGAAAGGTGATAGTGGAATAAAAGTGGGGCTCAGAAACGGGGAGATGGAGAGCGTAACAAAAGACACAAAAGCTTGTCTCCTTTGAGGAATGGCTGAGTGTAAAAACCGCAAGAGCGTACACTAGTAAACGATGTTTCAAAGGAAAGGCTGAGACAATACAACACAAAGATGGGAATATTATGATGAGACAGGCAGTGGGAGAGTGAGAAAGAAAGAGAGAGAGAGAGAGAAACACAGCGATCTAGGCGGAGGGAGACAGACCGAGATGATGTCAGCGCTCTAAGTTTTTGAGATGGCCCCTCTGAGGGAAGCTGTACAAATCCGTAGTTTTAAAGGGATAGTTCTTTCAAAAATGAAAATATAATCATCCTTTTTTTCACCATCATAGCATTCCAATCTTTATTTTCTTCACTGAAACACAAATAAGGGTGTTAGGCTAGGTGACCAAATGTCCTGTTTTCCCAGGACATGTCCTGTTTTCAAGTCCTGTCTTGGTCCTAATATAACAATTTTCTATCCATTCAGAGGGGGCATACTTTAAATGCATTGAAATTAATAGCGAGTAAACTTCGAGTATCATTTGAGTTTCTCATTTCCGGGCCGAATGTCCTGGTTTTCGGTAATCAAAATATGGTCACCCTATGTTAGGCAGAAGGTCCAAGCTGTTCTTTTTCATACAGTGAACATTGATGTTATTTTATAATATGCCATGCTACAAAAAAGCACCATAAAAGTGATCCATGCCCATATATCCATATCCTTATTCTGAAGTCATATGATTTGTGTGAGGAACAGACCGAAATTCACTGAAAATCTTCCCCTTCACCGCAGATCACAAATCAAATATGGCTACAGTGAGTTCACTTGGCGGCCATATTGGAAATGTGTTAATACAATCATTACTGTGATTATGATGAAACTATGATTTAAACTGTGACAGTGACAAACGTGGTATCAACTTACAACAGTTGTTCAAATCAACAGATGACTATGAAAAGCTGGCCGGCTTATTTAACTGTAAGGCAGGCCTACCATATGCATTGCATTTTAATGGCATATAATTTGTATTACACAGTTTTAACATAAACAAACTATAAACTATAAAAAGGCATATTTGTCTATTTTCACTTCTTGCACAAATGAACATGATAAATACTGTATATAAACCTGATTATTGGTTATTTAAAACACATTGTATAGCGATTGTATTGATTACATCGTTACGCCACTATGTGGTGAAAAAGTGACTGTTAAAGATGCAACTGTCATTTAATTATTAATTCAAGAGATCTGTTCATAAAGGATGATTCATCCAGTAATTAGTGAGTCATTGAATCATTCATTCAAACCAATTTTTTTGTTTGTTAAATAATAATAATTAAAAAAAAACTTTCTTTTTTTTGTCAGAACCTGTAAATTATGTTATTTTGTTTAGTTGTCTGTTCAGAATCATGGGAGAATCTCTATTTGAAAAAAAAAAAAAAAAAACCTGTGATTCTCAATTTATCCAGAATTGTCCAGCTCTACTAAGAAAACAAGCAGTATGAACTACAATGATACTTTTCTGATGATGTCTGTGTTTTTTAATGTTTGACATTACAAACCACCATCCACATTCATTGTAAAGAGCTGCTTCATTATTCTGCCTAACATCTCCCTTTGTGTTTCACCAAAAAAAGAACCTAACACAGGTTTAGACCGTCACCAGGGTAAGTAGATGATTTTTGGGTGAACTATTCCTTTAAGCTAGAGAACAGAAGTCACATGAGCCGGTCCAATTATCACCTCCTGCACCCGCTAACTCCTGTGCCAGCTAATGTCTTTTCTCATTAAACACTAGAGAAATCATTTTTAATCGCCATTCCTTCCTCTCCTGTTGTGCGTGTGTGCGTTTAAAAAACGGACCCATATCGGGTACAGCTGCGATCCATTGTCCTGTATTAAGGTCATGCTAGCTTTACCCTGATCCAAATATATCCCTCCATCTTACGGGAAATGCAAGAATTCCACTTCACACTCTCTTCCCTCGCTTAGCTGCTGACACACCTAAATCAGTGAGCGAGCTGATAGCAGAAGCAGAGGTGTGAGGAGAAGGGAAACAGGAGGAAGGGTGTAATAATGATGGGACAAGAGCGTTCATACTGCAGAAACCTGAGCGGAGATGGACACATGCCAGTCCAGCTGTCCCCTCTCTCATGTAGACTATCCTAACTCCTGTAAAAACACACACACACACACACACTTACACAGAGGGGGAAAAAATGACGCATTTGTCTGAGACATGCCGATCTTGGCTTATCCTGATTGTCGGGGGGCTGGAGGGTAGGGGTACTTACAGCTGTCAACCGGTGGGCTCTGATGGCATTATACGTCCTTATATATTCACACACATGCATATGTGCAAAACGGAAATCCAGTGCTGTTGTCAAATGCCATTAGCACAGGATTAACCCGTCGTTCACCGTTATCAAATAAACGGTCTTTAGATCTGAATAGCTCACACACTCGTGCACAATTACGTCTACAGCTGCAACCTTTTATAGATAAAGATTAGAATAACACAAATACCAGCCAGATTAGGGGTGAGGGGGAGGGTGTTTTTGGACGGGTGGCGAGACGGAGACAGGGCAACGTCTGCTGGGTTCGCTGGAATGTGTGCGTCTCTGAAGTGCGTTGACTCGCATTCTTCACGTCCGCGCTAGCCATACGCGCCGCAAGTCAAGGCAACATAAACACTAATAAAGCATTAAAAGAGCTCCTGCCAGGCATTTCAAACCATCCAACACACACAACTGTATGCTAAGAGTGTGTGTCCCATATCTTCCCTCTGCAGGGTGGGAGAAGGAGAGATTTGGCAGAGCATGAAATAGACCACGGACATAGGAGCGCATTTGTACACACATACACACACTCACATGGGGAGAAAAGCATCGCTCCATTCAGTGGGCTGTTTAACCACGGCGGTGTTTTGTTTATGCGCACACTGAATCATTGGGATGGTATTGATGACATCATAATTGGCCTTTCCATGTTACTGCGACACACTAACTGGATTTAGGAATGATTCATAAATTCACGACCACCATCTAAAATGAACAATAAAGACAAAACAATCCAGTCATTCGTTTCTGTTCTTTTTTTTGTCTGGGCTGTTTTCCTTCTTCTAACTAGCTAAATGTAAAACGACCTATTTTCAAAAATCTACTAGTCGGTCGACTAGTTAAGTAATTGATCTTAGGGAAGACGAAAGATTTAATAAGCGAGACGAAACGCAATTGCCAAAAATGTCAACAGTTTTCCTCAGAGGGTCTTAGTACAATAGCTAAAGCGAACAGCATGCTAATTAAAAATA
This sequence comes from Romanogobio albipinnatus, assembly GCA_023566225.1. NCBI lineage: Eukaryota > Metazoa > Chordata > Actinopteri > Cypriniformes > Gobionidae > Romanogobio > Romanogobio albipinnatus. The sequence continues at coordinate 13,550,548 of CM042256.1, forward strand.
CTGCTACTATATTTGTGTTTGTTTGTGTGTGTGTGTGTGTGTGTGTGTGTGTGTGTGTATATATATATATATATATATATATATACTCCATTCCACTCCAACCTTCATATCTCTCAATCATCCTCTCCCCCAAAAGCCCCTGACTCGGCCTGATGATTGAAACCAGACTTCAGTGTAGTTCAGCCACCCCCGCATTCTCACAGTGCTCCAGAACACAGTCACCCAGGCATGCACCCAACCGCAAACTCCAGGCATGTAGAGGTCAGTGGTGCTGACCAGTGTGTGTGTGTGGGAGAGATCGTGAGCAGTGGGCTTCTGAACCGCAGGCTCTGTTTAGCAGCGGTCAGCCTACGATGACACAGTGAGGCCCAAACACACAAAAAAGGCCTTTTACAGCCAGTGCTGCATAAACACGCTCAGAAACAGAGCGTGGGTCCGCGATCCGATAGGGAACTCTTAGTCTCACCGAGTAACCACGCTGTGATTAGCATACACGCCACATAATTACCCGTTTCCTGCGGTTAAACACCATTACTGCGTAAATGATGTCTTAAATGCCTTCTGTTTAACGATCAATAATCCTCTGAGTATGAAAATTCAAACCACACCCATATTTCCCTCTTTTTCTCCTCCGTTTCTCTCTTTTCCTCTCTCCACCCCTCCCCTTGAACCAATATGGTCAACACAGTGGGAAGGAATCCATCATTAATATGGAAACTAGGGCATCCCGTATGAACTTGCATAGTGCAATTTTAAGCATGCGTGTGAGTGCGTGTGTATGCGTGTGAGAAATAGAGTCAAGCACAAAATTAGAGACAACAGTGTTTTTGGGTCACCTGACCTCTGACAACAAAAAGCCAGAGAGAACGGAATCAGACAGTTGCCATGACACCAAAGCGCCCAATAATAATCCCGCAACAGTCAAAAGGGGCTTACACGTGCACGTGAGAGACAGATAGAGAAGGACAGAAAGACTTGGTGTTTTGTTTGCTTAGCGTTCTAACACCCTCAAGCAGTCACGAAAATGGGATTCAACAATAAAGACGGCCCAGGGCCCAGTGGGAGAGCGTTTCGGGCCAGTGGACAGGACAGTCTCTTGCACTAGTGGGCCACTGTTGCGCTGTCACTACATTTCACGTACGTTAATCAGGTGTTGTTATGCCTTGCAAATATTTGTGTGACATACTGAACATGATTGTTGAATTCTGCTCATTTCAATGTCACGCCAAGGCAATGCTCTGGCTTTATTAATGCTATGAAATTACAATAGACAAATAAACGAATCAAGCTGTTAGCTATGTTTTGCATGTATTAACTAAAAAAAATATTTTTTTTACGTGATATAAATGTTTTAAATTATTATATATTTATAGTATATAGTATATATTTTATGTACAAAATTTTACATTCACATTTTATAGCAAATTTATATATATTTGTATTGTATACTTACATTAATATTTTTAAAAACACATTTAAATACACCACCAAGGTAATGCCACCAAGGGCCGACTTGAAAAGATCTAAGCAAATCAGTAATGTTTTCTGTGGTTTTTTTATTATTATTATTTAAATGAAATAACAAAAATAGATATTTGTATGTAATATACTGACATTTTTATATTAATTTTATATAATCCATTTAAATTATATATATTATAATTAAATATACTAAAATATTATATATTAATACATTTATTTATATTATATATTTTATATACTTTATAGTTTATTGTATATTTACATTTAATTATAACATATTGTAATGTATGTCAATATTTAGCATATTTAAATATGTAGGAAGATAAAATAAAAATGTGTGAAAAAAGTTAGAATGGGTCAAAAATAATAAACAAATCACATGTTTTTCATGTTGTTTTAAAAATGATTGTTTTATTACAAATATATTAAAATTAAAAATCAAACATATATTTTGTATATACAATGTGTTGTTCATATTTATATTTTATAATTTCATATTTTATCGCATATTTATTTTTAATTATGTGTTAATCTTTGTATTACTGTTAATGTTTTTGTATTACTGTATTTCTAACACATTTAAAAATGCTTGAAAAATGCTAATCTTAGTTGCAGTGGGGCCAGTGAAAATGTTGGCAGGGTGAGTGCAAATCTGATCTACTGGCCCAACTGGGACACCAAAAAAAAAAAAAAAAAAAATCCTTATTTTTGATCCCTGCGCAAGCTTTGCCAAAACTACAATCCAGCTCCATGAGCAGCCAATGATAACCATCGAACACAGCATGAGTCTTGTCTGATGTCATTCTTTACTCTTCGAAAATACAGCTTATGTGTTAGAGCACTAAAAATATCCCTTGAGAGGGCTGATGTCACACTGGACAGGTTCCACGCCTCCCCCCGCGGCACCAAACCTTGAGACCAGCTGACTAAAGAAACATTGTGGAGATTTTTACAGCGATTTAACGCAACATTAACAGGTGCACATACACACAGACGCTAATGAGAGAGCGCCGGATCTCGTGGTCCACAGTAATCCTGGTATGTCTGGTACAGACCACCCGAATTTATATTGAACTATAACGTAGTTCAAAGGGCTAGTTTTCCGTCTTTCCCAGGTTCACAGCCCAAAGATTAATCCATTCTTTCTCTTTTTCTTTCTTTCTTTTCTCACATGCATCAGCTCGCTCACATATGCATGCTCTGATCAATACTCTTAGGGTCTTTGTTTTGCCAGATCGATTTAGGGTAATGAAGTCCATGTGGCCAAATCCTACAGGGAGAGAGAGAGGGATTGTCAAGCCTAGAGGTTTGACCGTGCGCGGATCAGAGGTTGAGGCTTTAGAGATGTCACGTTTTACTCTCATCCGTTCTTCTTTAACATAGACTACCTCTCCACATGGTGATTAATAAAGCACGTCCCGTCCTCCTGTTGCATTTAAATGATTAGGAAGATGCACATTTCTCCAGCCTTAAAGAGATAGTTTATTTCTGTCATCATTTATTCACCCTCATGTAGATCCAAACCTGTTTGACTTTCTTTGGATCCCTTTGGACAAATGTATGGACAAAAAATACCACTGAGACATTTTTCAAAAAGATTTTTTTGTGTGTTCCAGAGAAAAATAAAAGTCACTCAAGTCTGGAATGATTTCAGTTTTCATTTTTGGGTGAAGATCGAAAGCGCAGTCGTTGGCAACGTGATCTTTAAAAACTATGACAGCAAGCAGGCCAAACCGGGTGACTCGCGCTGTCGCTCAAGTAAACGGGTGAATTAGGACTGAACTGAACTCTGGGATTCAAATTTTGATGGTGAACTAAGTAGAGAACAATCCACTCCTGTAAAGCTCCCTCTCACCCGGGGTTTTAAGTTTTTTTCGGTTAATTAAAAATGTCAGCTCATTATCACATGTATATGAGCACAACAAAGAATTTCGGTGCCTGAACAAATAAGACAATAGCACGCTTGGTAATCTTTAGACAGCTCATTAGGTACTTCATATTAAATTTAAAATCACTGAAAGGACAAAAGCACCAGGAGTGCCCACCCCCAATTCTACCTCTCTTTCTCTCTCTCTGTTTTTTCACCCCTCACGCTCTGTATTCCCGTAACCGTTGTTTAATTCCACCTCAGTCAGCCCATTGAGGGGCAGTGAACCGCATGCTGATGACCTCACTGCCGCGCTCTGATTGGTCAATCTCAGTGACCAACAGCCCCCACATGGGCCAGACAAAAAAGCCACTCTGTCTCTGTCACTCTCTCCCCCCTCTCTGTGTTGACTCATTATTGTTTTCCATCTCTTTTCTTTTACTTGTTCGCAGAAACAGGCAGAGCTGAAAGTTGTGTTTTCGTTCGCTCTGATCGGAAGTGATCAAAAACAAACACCGCCGTTTGGCTCGGTGCGTTGTGTGCGCCCCTATACGGTAATCACCTCTCACCCACTGCATCTTCCTCTGATCATTTGCGCTCTCCTGTTTTAAAACAGATCAAACGAGGTGGAACACGAGTTCCAGTGAACACAAAGAGGACATGGAGTGAGAGAGAAATTTGTGGAGTACACATACTCAGCGGTTAAAAGAAACTTGATTTAGGTATTTCATGGGGAAAAAAAGTTACAAAATGACTCCTCTAGTAAAACATGTTTGTCTTGAAAATTCAAAGAGTTATCTCTGTTCAGAAGAGATGGGAGAATTATATAAGGAAAAAAATAAAAACAGATGAAAGCTGGAGAAGAGGCCTAAGAGACCTAAACAGGGAAAAAAAATGTTTACTGGCATGTAGGACTATGAAATACCATGAATATTCATTATATTTTTCCAATGGAAGAATATTTCCACGGATAACACAATGGTTTTCCCAAAAATGAAAAAGTGAGTGAGACTTTTTTTTTTGTTTCTTGATATGATGGGTGGATTTATTTCCATGAATCAGTATACACCGATCAGGCATAACATTATGACAGGTGAAGAGAATAACACTGATTATCTCTTCATCACGGCACCTGTTAGTGGGTGGGATATATGAGGCAGCAAGTGAACATGTTGTCCTCAAAGTTGATGAGTTAGAAGCAGGAAAAATGGGCAAGCGTAAGGATTTGAGCAAGTTTGACAAGGGCCAAATTGTGATGGCTAGACTGTCTGGGTCAGAGCATCTCCAAAACTGCAACTAACTATCAAAAGTGGTCCAAGGAAGGAACAGTGTTGAACTGTTGGCTCATGCCATGGCTCATTGATGCACATGGGGAGCAAAGGCTGGCCCGTGTGGTCCGATCAAACAGACGAGCTGTAGCTCAAATTGCTCAAGAAGTTAATGCTGGTTCTGATAGAATATATTAATAGTGGAGTCCATGCCTCGACGGGTCAGGGCTGTTTTGGCAGAAAATTATGTTTCTTGAGCAGCAAATCAGCATATTAGAATGATTTCTGAAGGATCATGTGACACTGAAGACTTGAGTAATGATGCTGAAAATTCAGCTTTGGTATCACATGTAAATAATTTACATATATATATATATATATATATATTACAATAGAAAACAGACATTTTAAATTGCAATGATATTCTATAATATTGCTGTTTTTATTGTATCTTTGATCAAAATAAATGTAGCCTTGGTAAGCATAAGATCCCCAAACTTTTGAACTATAGTTATATAGCTATAGTTTAGAACTATATATAATTTTTTATATAAATACATGTATTGCTGTTTACTACTATGCATACATATATATATATTAAATGAAAATGAGTAAATGTTAACTCAGTTGTGTTCCTTTGGAAGTTGGAAAAAACAAGCCTTGATTTTTTATTATTCTTATTAACAGTTTACTGTATTTTATTTCTTACTTAGCAACATTGTCTGTTATCAATTGACATGTATACATATCAAAACAAAACAGTCAAAAGACTAAAAAAAAAAGTACTTTTACTTTTTTTAATCTACATTTCCAGCCCTACAGGAAGGAAATTAAAATCCTTCAAACCAACAAAAAACTGCATAAGCACATTCTTTGAGTACAAATCACCAAGTGGGCTCAGTGAGACAGCACTAACTGTACATTCCTCTGTCCCACTTAAAAAGAAAAGGAGGGACCGAGGGGGAGAGAGAGTGAAAGAGAGGCTGCAGGGGAGAAGAGAAAGTCTTCATCCCTAAGTCATTTGCCTAAAAAGGATGTGATGAATGAATGTCAGGGACACAAAACATCCACCTCATGTTTAACAAGAGACTCCCCCAGTCCTCGGTCAGGAGGGGGAGATGGAGAAAGAGTTGAAGGGGGAGGGAGGAAGATAGAAAGCGAATTCTTGTGTCCATTGGCAAAAGGCACTGTGCGTAACAGAGTTCACATTGACTTGCTAACCGTACAGACCGAAATGGTAATGAAACGAGAGGCGCTTTTGTGTCCGTGTGGTCAATGCGATACAGCTCACCTTTCCACTGAAAAGGACATAGGAAGTGAATCAGTGAGTCAACCGTGAGATCAAATGACTGGTCTGTGTGAGCGCAATACAACTCGGCCATCAGCAGTTCCTGACTCACGCACACACTTGGGAAATTCCTATCAGGGTGTGATATGTCGACTCTCAGTGTGAAATTTTAAGCAAGTGTTATCACTTTTATTGTAATTGTCACAGGTCTGTGTGTGCGTTTGTCCCACAGTTCACAAACAGACCTCAAGAGGCACAAAGCTACAGCTGTTCATATTCCACAACTCACTCTTCCACGGTAACCCATGAATAAGTCAATGATATGGAAATGTAAAAATAATATGGCACTTGTTAGAAGTAACAAACAAGAAAAAAAGAACTCATCCACTCCCTGGCTCGTTGGGACAAAAATATTCTGCTTAGTGATACAACCAAAAATATTCTCCTGAAACAGCAAAAAAAGTCAAAATAGTTTTCGAGGGACCAAATGTTTAATTAGACTGTTCCAGCATCTATTAAATCCACAAAACTATACACTATAAACTATATATAGATATATGGATAAGCTATAACAGATAAACAAGTAGGCAGTTGGATGCACTTCACCACAAGTAGCAATATGTCAAATTTGTTCGGCTGAAATATTGAGGGGCGGCTCTACTATGACTGGTTTAATCATCAACATTACGAGTTCATTTACCCTAATTTTCGGATAAATGAACACTGTTTTTGGTAACACTTTATTTTAAGTTGATGTAGTTACTACATGTACTTACTATAGTACTAAGAGTAACTAACCCTAACCCCAACTCTAGTAAGTACGTAAGTGTAGTTAAAGGTATAGTTCACCCAAAAATTTTAATTAACGTCATACGTCGGATAAGTTATGCTTTTCCCGTTGAAGTTGAAAGGCCCACTGAAATCAAAATAAAGTTTTTTAGCTTTTAGTATGATTATATTAGCCTTAAGGTTATGAATAAGCTGGTGTGTTCCAAAACAATGACAAAATTTGCATTTAGGAGATATAAGCATTCAAAACTTACAGTCTCTCACTTCCGTTAAAACGAATCACAGATTTTGATGACATCATCGCAGACTTCACCTTCTCATCAAATCTTCTGTCCAATCAAATGTGCTCTAGAATCTGAAGTCCCGCCCCCTGCATTATAAATAGACCCTGAACTGCGTCTAAAAACAGTCAGTTGTTTACGCATTTACTATTTTCTACATGGTGAATAGCACATAGCGCACTATATATGCAACAGGAAATGATTCAGACAGTGTAAATATTCAGACAGTGTAAATATGCTTTCAGTTGAGGCGAAAGAAGTCTGGGTTCACGATAGTTTCACGCGCACCGCAGCAGCGCACACACATAGTCTAGAGCAGAGCTGTTGACTACAGACACGAGAGCGCAGCGCGAATCATATCCGCGAGTCGGCGCAGACAACAAAACATATCGGACCCATTTAAATGCTGCACAGAATGCTGTATTTCAAAGAGATATGGAAGAGATTATGATGATAAACGGTTAGATTTGGAGGAAACTGGCTTTAAAAAAACAGAAAGGCTAGTCAAACTGTGGTAATAACGAAACACTATTGGCTGTTTCAAAAAAGGGGTGGAGCTGCTAACAGCTGCAGCCGTTTTAGGGGAAATTACGTCAACACAATGAATAATGCTGCGCGTTCCAAGGCACTTCAGTGGGCCTTGAATACAGAAGGTGGTCTGGTGGAGGCTAGATATTTTACTTTATAATGTTTTAAATATGGATATTTTTCTTACACAAACCGATTGATTTGCTTCAGAAAGCCTTTATTAACCCCCAGAAATTGTGTGGATTACTTTTATGATGGATGTATGCACTTTTTTGGCCTTCAAATTTTGGGCTCCCATTCACTGGCATTATAAAGCTTAAATTAGCCAGGACATTTTTTTGATATAACTCCGATTGTATTCGTCTTAAAGAATAATGTCAAATACACCTAGGATGGCTTGAGGGTGAGTAAATCATGGGTTAATTTAATTTTTGGGTGAACAATCCCTTTAATTAATAATACTCAGTACTTATTTGAGTAAGTACAGTGTAACTACGTCACCTTAAAATAAAGTGTAACCCTGTTTTTTTGTGTTTCAGCTAAAAAAAAAAAGATTTCGGTGCATCATTAATTTTGCTATATAATATATTTAGGCTGAATCATGAGCCATGGCTGTAACTGGTGGTTTAGATTGGTTTATCTACTGGAAATGTAAAACATGTAGTTATGGCCTTTTTACGACATCGTAATTAAACACGACGCAAGGATGTTATAAGGCCTCCCAAGTTTACAACCGCAGCACAAATGTTGCCCCTTCTGGATTGACAGATTGTATTGAGATGGCTGACTGGGATCTGTGCCATCGAATGACTGTATGGATACGGACTGGTCTAATCAATGCTATCGATCACGACAGGGGGGTTTCAACCACAGTGGGGGGGACGGGTGATTCAGCCCCCCAAATATTTCACACTGTGACCCTTCAAAACACATTCCACCAAAACACTGAGCTGTTCCTCCTGGTCCTTTCTTTCACTCACACATATATCCCTCTCTCTATAAACACCCCCCGCTAAATCAACCCTAACACTTAACCCCCTCCCCCCTCTTGTTCTTTCACATACAGGCATAAAGCCCACCCTTCCCCCATCCTCCATCCTCCCTCTCTCTTTCGCTTCCCAACAGAATCAGGGTGGAAACCGAAGCATGGTGAGGGAGCGGTTTGCAGCACGTTCGATTGCAAAGAAAACACCATTGTTTACCTTTGAGCAGAAATTGTCCCTCAGTGATGACGTCGGCGGTCATGACGTTGTACTCGTTCTCGGTGAAGCCCGGTTGACATGGCATCGCCCCCGTGCCCTGGACTGCCACCTGCCAAAAACACAAAAGCACCAGACAAATTAATCCCCCGATTAATGGTGATTAATACACATCGCCCCTCAGCACGGGCCAACCTCCACCACGGCGAGAGCCAAATATCCAGAATCCCAAGAGGAATCGATGGACATAACGATCACGCTCTTTCACCATAAACAGAGGAAATGAGGCAGAACTCTGCTCAAGAAAAGCACAGCGATGAGACTTTCCAGAGCCGCAGAGTCCATCGATCAAGCTCGAAATGAACTCTTTAAATTAGCAATGCTATTGTATTTTTCACCGATTACTCGCTAATTTGCAGCAGATCGGCGAAATTAAATAAGGTTCATTGCATGACGATTTACTGGGTTGCTCCTGAATTATTCCATTTTTCTTCATTCCACTTTGCTCAAAGGATAGCGAGGGGTCTCTATCTCCCCTCCTCCCCCTACCCCACTAGGGCATATGTTATTTTGAAGGTGGGTGTAATTAGACTGATGAGGTCAGGAGGGCGAGACGTTAGAAAAGCAGAGTTGACCAGGCTACGCATACTCTGCCTTGAACGCCGTGGTCTGGTGGAGAACTTATCACATAAAAACACAAACACACACTTGTGCAGCTGCCGTAAGCACTCCGGTGACAGGCCACAAACCCTGCTTTATGGCTTACGCTTAAAACAGGCACGCACACCTAGCATTTAACAGGCAGGACAAAGACTTATTCATTCTTGGCTTGTCTTATTAGAAAATAAACCACCAGCATTGAGTCAGTCTTAATAGCATGAGCTGATATGACACACAAAGTCTTAGTATAAACAAATAGGCGAATTTGGTTTTTAAAGGATGCTTGAGAAGATCAAAGGTGATGTCCACTGTGAAACAGCCTCTTTGTGTTGGAATAAGATCAGAGGCTTGGAGAAGACGGCTGGCTGTGTTTGTTAATGGCCTCATAGTCAATTTATCAAACATGTTAATTACTTGTTAGCTCGGTGGATGCTGACTTAATGCCCTACACCAACGACCAATCAAACATGTGCTATTGTGCTAACAAAATCATCGTCAACCCGATCAGTTTTTTGTCATCTGGTGCTGCCTCGCTGATTATTTATCTGCAGAACCCCAATATAAAGCTGGCACTACAGGGGTGTGTTTGAAAATCTGACTTTAAACTGTCCTGTCAGCAATTGCTTAGCAATATGCTGCCTCTGCACATCCACACAGAGCGAATGATTCTAGATGGAGCCGCACCAGCGGCCCTGCTGACATGAAGAATCAGAGGCAGAAAGAGGTTGCAGATAACTATAAAGCCAATGGTGATCGTAAAGACACTGTCACTATGGCTTTATATATCTGCGATAAATTACAATGAGATTTGTAGTTACAATTTCAAATTAAATCTTGTTAAAAATGCTCATACACACTTTGTCTTCAAAGAACCGCTTTTAAAAAAGCACGTTAGGCTATCACTTGGTTCTCGACATAGCAGCATTGTGTATTACATTTTTTTTTGTTAAATGAATAGGTCTGTTTATTACAAGTTCATGTCTCGAGTTCGTTGCAGTCATGATTCAAAACATAAAGCCATTTAGAAACTAAATATAATTTGTATTTACACTATACAAACCTCAGTCGTTTTTGCTATAAAAAAGTGCAATTATGTTTGTGAATTGACTAAACTGTCATTTAATCAAGTCGTAAACACATTTCAGTACGTTTATTTTTTAACATGTTCGTGACGAGTCAATAAATCATTGAGTTGTTGGTTTGAGAACAATTCAGCTCAGTTCGCTCACGGAATCGGTTCACTTGAAAGATTCAACTGACTCGTTCACCAAGCGAACATCGCTATCATACAGCAGAGGGTTTTTAAACATGTGGAACCGTTATAACACACACACACACACACACACAAACACAAACAGTAAAATGCTACATTGATGTGCACTTTAAAAACTTGCCGCAATAACACATGTATGAGGTCAGGACTGCTAGGCTACTTCTGCTATTGCAGACCACAAATACAATACAAACATTGAAGCCAGGACCAAATGTTAACTTTATTGCCATGTAGATTTCAAGCGTTTGGTTCCATCATAACATAACAATTTGCTAGTCATTTATTTCTCATCGGAGTGTGATGGAAACATAACATGACTGCTCCCCGCGTTCAAATATGAATTCTGCTGGACTCTGCATTTTCAGCAAATCAGAGGGCAGCAGAGCAGACCCAAAACCTGACAGCACGATTCATTTCTCCGCTCGATGGTTCGGGTCAGAGTGATCTGTCATATCTGGGTTACCCACAGACCCGTTGTTCGCCGTGAGAATTCGCATTTGCACATCTAAAAGAGACAGAGTCAGCGGAAGAGGACAGTCGCCTTGCGGCCACTCTAATGAGCTGTTCATTAACTGGTTATTGTTACATTTGTTTCATCAGTCGAAAAGGGACCATTGTGACCTAATCACCTCCTCGAGGGCAACTTTTCAATCTCGTGCCAAAAGAAGAGAGAGCGCGTTTGAAACCCCGCATTCATCTGCGACTGGCTCCGGTTCAGCACGGGACGGTTTAAACGGGGCTGCTAGTAGCCTACAACCCAACGGCTCTCCAACATACAAAAACACATCGCGCACAGAGCCTAAACCTCTTGTGAATAATTGGGAGGCAAATATAATAGAAAAAAGACTCTCTAGAATTGTATAGGGAGCAAATGAAATGCGACATGAAATCTTTAACCCTTCGAGATGATCAAAAACCCGATAGTGCTGAATTTGATCTAGGCACTGACGCCCTATTTAAATATTCTGCCACTAAGCAAAAGCGTTTATTTGCATTTTGACTAATACATGCACACCAATAATTGCTCTACAGTTTACAAACATATAGAGTATAAATAATAGCAATTACAGACACCAAACCCCAAACATCAAGCAGCATCGCTACAACGCACTGCTCGTGCCCGAGCGCACATCGCCTTTCGGACCGCTTCGTTTTACCTGCAGAGCGGCGAGAAGCCCCAGCATCACGCCTCCCGAACGGTACATCGTTTAAATTCCGTCCTTTGTGAAGAAACCGATAGAGTTGGCCGTTTTCCGCTGTGTTATAGTGTTCCGTAAGGTAGCGGCGGCATGTAGCGACAGAATCGTTCCTCCGTTTCTCTCTGGCACTGATCCGTGCTGCTCTCGGTCTGGTACTGACGCTCCGCTCGCTCTCGCACTTCAACGGCAGAGCAGCGCTCTCAGTGGCGCCCTCTAGCCGCGCTCAGTGCTACTGCGCCTGATAGGGGGCTCCTTTCCTTATGTCACCCCCTTCAGCCTCCGGAAGTCACAGTGAAGAAGACAAGACCCCGCCTCCTTCACTACAACAAAAGGAAGATCTTCTTTCTTTAACCCAACCCAACCCCTTAATGCCCACTAATCGGCAAGAGGGACTGAGAATTACTGGATTTAAAGTGCATGTCTCATCTCATGCAGGTGGGCTACTTTGAAAATCTAATGTTGTGGTAGGTAGCAGCCTACTTCTGAAAGCATTGTTAAAAACCTCATGTAAGAGATGTGTCAGCGGGTCATTATTAGGAAATTAACCTGACAGGGTGATCAGGAACCCTCAAGAAGCTAAAAATAAATGTATGGAATATTGATTAGAGCTGAAATTATTTTATTTTGTGAGAATTTGAGACTGAGAAGTGTTAAAACAATCCGGATCAACTGTACTTATTTGGAAATCATGAAACATTATTTGTGAAGCTGCACCACAAAACCAGTCATAAGGGTAATTTTTTTTTAAAAAAATTGAGATTTAAACATCATCTAAAAGCGGAATAAATAAGCTTTATGTATGGTTTGTTAGGATAGGACAATATTTGGGATATTCGAGATGCAAGTATTTGAAAATGTGGAATCTGAGGGTGCAAAAAAATTTAAATGTTGAGAAAATCGCCTTTAAAGTTGTCTAAATTAAGTCCTATATAACTACTAATACTTTTTGTATATATATATATATATATATATATATATATATATATATATATATATATATATATATATATATATATATATATACGGTAGGAAATTTACAAAATATCTTCATGGAACATGATCTTTACATATCCTATTGATTTTTGGCATTAAAAGAAAAATCAATCATTTTGACCCATACAATGTATTGTTGGCTATAGCCACAAACAATGTGCGATTTATGACTGGTTTTCCAGGGTCACATTTGTATAATCCGCAGAGCATAGATATTAAACACTGCTTTTTGAGATCTGTTAAACAGAATATCACTGAATGACCAATTAGAAATAAGCATTCCAGAGACCTGTAATAAATCCAGATAATGTAACTCAATATAGACCAATTTAGCTTTAGTTATGCCAAAAATCTCATGAGTATCAGATGGGGAAAAATTATTCCTGTCTTATGCTGTGAATCTTAAATAGTGTGAATTGACAATGTAAATGGATTTTATGACTGCTGAAACTTGATTAGGGAATTTGCTCAGGTGATGTCTTATTCCACTGCTGTCTTGTGGGCATGACTGCGTCTCTAGTCGTGACAGGCAGGGACAGGCACAGGGAAACTGGCACTTGGAGTGCCTGTGACAGCAGCGAATGTCTATGGAGCAGATGTCCTGTGCTCTCTGAGAGAGTCTCCGGTCATCAGCGCGCACCACCATCTGCTCATCATTACCGGCCCGGCCGAAGCACACAAACACACACACCAACCGTGGAGCCGCCGGTCTGTCTAAGTGACATCAGAGAGGTTGGCCTTGACAGAGAGCGAGAGAGAGAAGCGATAAAGAGGGGGCAACAAAGGGGAACCCGTAGTCCTAATATTCATTTTTAAAGGGATAGTTCAACCAAAAAATTTAACCCGACATGATTTTATTTCTTCTGTGGAACATGGTGAATTTTTAAAATTTCAGTAGGATCCTCACACAATGCTAAGACTTTTTTTTAAAAATTACTTGTATGGTGCATTTTTTGTCACTTTGTGAAAAAAAGTTAAGATATTTACCATAAAATTTGCCTTTTGTGTTCCACACCAAGAAAGAAATACAGTAAATGATGCCAGAATTTTTCAAAACATGCATCCACAAAGTCTATCTTTGCCCAGTGGTGTTAGCAGGGAATTTCATCACATTCGTATGTTTCATGATTGTATATTGTCTTTGGCACTTTTATTTTTCTCTGAATTTAGAACTGGACAAGTGATTTCTTGTGTTCTCAATACAAAGGCTTAAGGTTTTCAAAGTTATCTGGATTGCAGACTACAAATGACCTGCACTATTATCTTCCTTCCATCTCATTAATGTCCTGAAACTGCTTCATGAATCCTTATAGCATTCTATCAGCTCATCACCTGATACAAATGTATATTAGCAATGTATTAAGAGGTGCTACCTTGTAGGATTGGGCAACATTCAGAATTACTAGCTTCCATTCATACAATGAGTGTGAATTTGGATTCAATTCGTTTCAGACCACAGGATGTTGAACTGCAATTTGAATGGGAATGACATGAAGAGGATTTTCTCTGTTGTTATTCAAAGGAATTCAACTCAGTCACAAAACAATGGCATCCTTAATTTGCAAATAATGCAAATACACATTTTTAAAAGTAATTATTAAGACCATTTAATCCTTCCAAATACCTCATAAAACATAAACCTATACCTATTATTTAATTTAAAATAATACAGATATATTCCCTGATATAGAAAACCTTTATTATATATATATATATATATATATATATATATATATATATATATATATATATATATATATATATATATATATATATATATATATATATATATAGTAATTATTTTAAAAGTTTTAGTAATTTTTTTGTGTTTTTGAAAGTTTTTATTTTTTATTTTAAATAAGTCTATATAGTTTATTTAGTTTTAGTTGTTTTAGTAGCATCTCCAAAACTGCAACTCTTGTGGGGTGTTCCCGGTCTGCAATGGTCAGTATCTATCAAAAGTGGTCCAAGGAAGGAACAGTGGTGAACCGGCGACAGGGTCATGGGCGGCCAAGGCTCATTGATGCACGTGGGGAGCGAAGACTGGCCCGTGTGGTCCGATCAAACAGACAGACAAATTGCTCAAGAAGTTAATGCTGGTTCTGACAGAAAGGTGTCAGAATACACAGTGCATCGTAGTTTGTTGCGTATGGGGCTGCATAGCTGCAGACCAGTCAGGGTGCTTGTATTGACACCTGTCCACCACCGAAAGCGCCAACAGTAGACACGTGAGCATCAGAACTGGACCACGAAGCAATGGAAGAAGGTGGCGTGGTCTGATGAATCACGTTTTCTTTTACATCACGTGGATGGCCGGGTGTGTGTGCGTTGCTTACCTGGGGAACACATGACACCAGGATGCCACCAGGATGCCACCAGGATGCACTGGTCAGATATGCTCACTGAATATAAACCTAACAGATCACTCAGATCATCAGGATCAAGTCAGTTAGAAATACCAAGGGTTCACTCAAAGCAAGGAGAGTCTGCTTTTGGCTATTATGCCAGTTGAGTTGGAACCAGCTTCTTGAACAGATCAGATGTGCTCCAACAGTAGCCACTTTCAAATCCAGACTCAAAACACATCTGTTCAGCTGTGCATTTACTGAATGAGCACTGTGCCACTGACGTCCGACTGATTGCACTTTATCTTATATATGTATCATCTTTTTATTCTTCATATTTAATTTTAATTATTTTCATATCTGTTTTAATTTTATCTTGTTTTTATTTTTGGTTACGATTTTATACATTTTTGGTTAGTGCTGTCTGGTTGGGAGAGTTGGGAAGTGAGACGGTACACACTCAGACGTGAGAACACCGGGTCCTTGGAAGGGCAGGAGGTCACTTCGAAGCTGGGTTGCTACTAGTGTGTCTCACAAACCGAAACCAGACTCTTCTGTTCAGACAGGGGAGCCCCAAATTTAGTATTGTTATTTTCTTTCTTATACATGGTATTTTTTATTTCTTATGTTGTGATTATTCTATCAATATTTTAATACCTTTTCTATGTAAAGCACTTTGAATTACCATTGTGTATGAAATGTGCTATATAAATAAACTTGCCTTGCCTATGAGAAGAAGGTCCTGCCATCCATGTGGATGTTACTTTGACACATACCACTTGTTGCAGACCATGTACACCCCTTCATGGAAACAAAGCTCATCAGCCTGCCCGGTAGGTAACCATGTCGTAGGCAGATTATGAAGGTCCCCTCCTGTGGGGACCGCATAGCAGCAGCGACGTCTCGTCATGCTAGGGTAAGGACACCGCCTTCAGGTCTCGCGAATGGCCAGAGATCAGAGCCTGATAGCGGGTGACCACTAGCTGTCAGCGTAAAGCCAGTTGTGCGTTCCCGCCCAGGGAACTTGTTCCCCAGGGAGGCCGGGAGGGGCCTCCACCTGGCAACCCGTGCCGACTGCTCGCGTGTCCAACAGTGGAGCTCGCTGTCAGGAAGGCCAACCGGGCCTGATACCTGATAGCAGTCGTGCTAGCCCTCGAGGTAGCTGGGAAGACTAGGGACTCGCTCCATCAGGGAGGCCTAGCGGGCCTACCACCTGTCGAATCCCACAGGAAAGCCCCGTGCAGCTTGCCTGATAGCATCCCATGCTACGATCCGTTACCGAAACTGGGGACCGGGGAACGATTTCAGGGAGGCGCAGTGCCTCCTCCTGATAGCAGAACATGCCGCCCATAGCCAGAATGTGCTACTCATAGCACTTCATGGTCACCGCCTCAGCGGCTGCACTCAGGGAGGCTGGTTAAGGCCTACTACCTACTAGCACTCGTGCTAGCCATCCAGTGACTGGAGCCCAGGAACGCCCCCACAGAGGAGGTCAGGTGAGCCTGCTTACCCCACAGCAGGCCCTTAGGGAGGCCAGGTACCGCCTACCACCTACTAGCAGCTTGTACCAGCCGTCGAGGGACTTAATGCCAGTGGTGCCCCCTCGGGGGAGACTAGGCAGCGCCTGCTGACCACAGCAGGCTCTCAGGGAGGCCAAACGGGCCTACCACCCGAGCGAAGGTAACCCAAACCAAACTGTCTGCTGCTGACGAAGGCCTGGAAATCCAGTTTACACCTGGGAACTCATCCCCAAGGAGACTAGTTGACAAGGTTACTGCTGATGTCGACACCAGTGGAGAAGATCCTCCAAGGCCATGGTGTCGAGACTTTCTTGCAAGGAGGCCGGTTGACGCCTACTACCTGTCCTGAAGTCTTGCTGCCCAGACTGCCCAAGCTGGCTACTAACAACCAGCTGGCTCCATCCCAGAGGCCGCTAGGGAACAAGTTCTCACTTTGTCCTAGGGCCCCCGCGACGGCGCAGTCTCTAGGGCAGGGCCTACAGACATGAACCTAATCACATTGCCAACAGCAGTGTACTCAGCAGAAGTGCTCAACAAAAACCCTCTAAAGCAAGGGGAGTACAACTGTCGGCTGTCTTACTTTCCATGCAGCGGCCAACCATAAATGCGAGGGCGTCAGCCATTGCCAATGCGAGGGCCTCAGGGGAGCATCCGACCATTCACACACAACCACATAATGTTGCAAAGAAAATCGTTCTTAGCTTACTCACGGGGAGCTGCAGGCCCTGCGAAATCGCCTCAGGGGAGTGACGGTACAAAAGTCCTGAAAAACATAGTTTTGAAAATGTTTCGCCCTCATAGAGGGGAACTCACCAATCGCTCCACGCGGTGCTTTAACCCAGCCATCGAGCTAGTATCCGCCCGGCCTGATGTAAAGCGCCCGGGGGAAAGCCAGAGGAAGGGAAAAAGGCAGCGTTCATCTCCGTGTCCTCGAGGGCGGAGTCCGCTGCCTGCGCTGGTTCCGGTTACCAGCCCCGGCTTCCTTCCTCTTCCTGTTGCGGGTGTCCCGCCTCCCCTGCGCCCCAGTCCTCCACGGCGGGGGCGCTCGAGAGGCGATGCTGGCTCGCTGTTCCCGTCTCCAGCCCTCAGACTGGGACGGGCCGAGGACACCCGACTGCCTGGGCGCAGTCATGGACCTCAGCGGGATGCATGTTCTGAATGCCGCCGAGCGTGCCTCCGCCTCTCTGAACTTTCTCACCACCGTCTCCACGGAAGTGCCGAAAAGTTCAGATGGCGAAACCGGATGGTTTGAGAAGCTTCAGCATTTTTAACTGACTCACCCATCCTCTGCTCGAGTGGAAGAGCAGCAGACGAGGAGGAGGAACATAAATCCTGCTCCTCCTCCGAGGTCCGCCTTTCGCGATCTGGATTGTCCTCGAGAACCACATCTGTCTCCAAGCGACGAGCCAGATCCATCTGGGAACATGTTGTTTAGACGCCGCTTAGCCGCAGCTCGAGCGGGGCCGTTCCCAGATGCTGAAACCTCTCCCCTCGAGAAGAGGTCCAGCCGAAAGCGGAGCGTTCCCAGAGGACAACGCTCACAAATTCTTTCACAAGAGGTTTGCAAACCTCTCATGCATGCTCTTCTCCCAGACAGTAAATGCAAAGTGTGTGTGTATCCAAAGCGCAAGCTACCTGGTACACGTTCAAAACACACCTGCAGAAGTGGCGTTCTCAGCACACTTCATTGTTATCCTTCTTGTAGACGTTTCACGTGAAGACAGGCAAAACAGTCCCTTCAGACGAAAAGATACTGTCATGTTGGCAAGGCTCCCTTATATACTTCCTGGTCGCACCTTGATGACATCATAGGCTGTCGCCGGTCAATAGGATTGACGTTTTTTGATTGTGATTTCAGGCACCAGTCACGCTGGAGGCGTTCCCCGTAGCGTCGAAGCTGACGCAGCGCGAGTTCCCTTTCGAAAGGGAACCTTTATAATTTTTTATTTATTTAATAAATACTGACAAAACAATTAACTAATATACAGTGTGTATATATATATATATATATATATATATATATATATATATATATATATATATATATATATATATATATATATATATATATATATATATATATATATATATACTGTATATATTAAATACAAATAATACATTCAAATTAAATGCACATTTCTACATAAGGAATTTTAAACATGAATGAAGACCATTTAATATTTCTAAATATATCATACTACCTAAACCTATACCTAGCAGTTAAACAGAGATCATTTTTAAACCTCATTCCATACTTTGAAGGAATGTTTACTTTTTCTGTTTAATTTGAAAGGTTTTAGTAATTGTGTATTTTAGTTATTTTAGTGCATCAAATTAAACTAAATTAAATTGAGACATTTTTTTTTTATGTTAATGTTTATTTTATTTCAAGTAAGTTTTTGTTTTAGTTAACTATAATAACCCTGATTCCATTTACATTTTTCTTTTTATCTTTAAAATCAAATTGCAATTGTGCATCGCTGCATTCCTGTTTGTTTGGAATTCAGGAAGTGAACTGGAATTTAATATTCATTCTTAATTCAATACTTAAGGCCTGCAATTCTGCTACCTTGTGCCTTACTTGATCGCTATGGTAATAGCAATTCATTGAGGTTGAAATGTTGATTGGCCCATTATGTACATCTAATAGCAGACTACTTAATAGTCACACATATTTAGCTGCTTAATGAATTATTTGGGAGCAAATGGCCAGCAAGTTCCTCTGAAAATCTATATGTAGACACAGTCCACTACTCTTGCACTGCTAAAGGCATTATGGTCAGAACAGAACATTATGGTCAGCTAGCTAACTAGCCATCGCTCCTCATGGGAGGCCGCCCCACATTTGAGCTTCAGACTCCCTACAGACTCAAGAAATAATTTGTTTTCCTCCAGACTACATTTTCCATGCCCTGAACCATATTTCAACCAGACCATGTTTTTCATGCCCTGACGTCCTTTTGAGTCATTATTCATGCTGAATTGCAGCATCTGCTATATGAATAAAATAAAATTGTGCAAATATTACACTGTCCTATAAGGATATATGGAGATTTACTAGTTGGTCTTCATATGAGCCAGAAGTATTTAGAATCCATGCATGAATGATGCAGGAGACATGCAGGAAACTGTAGCTCATTATTAATTTACTTCACAGTGATTGGCTTTTGAATGGGGACGCAAAGTCTCATTGGTCCACTGAGAGATTGATATGGATGTATTAGAGTACTTTAACAGCTATTAGGGTTAAAGGTTGCACTGAGAGTGTTTTTTTGTGTTTATTGTAAGAGTTATATGAGATGTGTCTTAAAGGGATA
Source organism: Romanogobio albipinnatus (assembly GCA_023566225.1). NCBI lineage: Eukaryota > Metazoa > Chordata > Actinopteri > Cypriniformes > Gobionidae > Romanogobio > Romanogobio albipinnatus. The sequence continues at coordinate 13,570,557 of CM042256.1, forward strand.
CTTCACCCGAAGACGAAAATGCTGTCATCATTAACCCTTAAAACGCATAACGTAGTTCTTTAGTGACCCGGGTCGTCATTTAGTACCCTCCTCCTCATTCATTTAAAAATAAAACAGTTAGACATCAACCATCTTAGTATTCCTCAATCAATGAATTACAACAATATAACAAGAAGAAAAAAAAGTTCTCCCCACTGTAAAAATCCAGAAAATCACATTGTATGATTTTTAAGTAATTAAATAGCATTTTATTGCATGACATAAGTATTTGATACATCAGAAAAGCAGAACTTAATATTTGGTACAGAAACATTTGTTTGCAATTACAGAGATCATAAGTTTCCTGTAGTTCTTGACCAGGTTTGCACACACTGCAGCAGGGATTTTGGCCCACTCCTCCAGACGTTCTCCAGATCCTTCAGGTTTCGTGGGTGTCGCTGGGCAATACGGACTTTCAGCTCCCTCCAAAGATTTTCTATTGGGTTCAGGTCTGAAGACTGGCTAGGCCACTCCAGGACCTTGAGATGCTTCTTACGGAGCCACTCCTTAGTTGTGTTTTGGGTCGTTGTCATGATGGAAGACCCAGCCACGACCCATCTTCAATGCTCTTACTAAGGGAAGGAGGTTGTTGGCCAAGATCTTGCAATACATGACCCCATCCATCATCCCCTCAATTGTGCAGTTGTCCGGTCCCCTTTGCAGAAAATCATCCCCAAAGAATGATGTTCCCACCTCTATGCTTCACGTTGGGATGTTCTTGGGGTTGTACTCATCCTTCTTCTTCTTCCAAACACAGCAAGAGGAGTTTAGACCAAAAAGCTCTATTTTTGTCTCATCAGACCACATGACCTTCTCCCATTCCTCCTCTGGATCATCCAGATGGTCATTGGCAAACTTCAGACGGGCCTGGACATGCGCTGGCTTGAGCAGGGGGACCTTGCGTGCGCTACATGATTTTAATTCACGAGGGTGTAGTGTTTGTACTTATGGTTTTCTTTGAGAATGTGATCCCAGCTCTCTTCAGGTCATTGACCAGGTCCTGCCGTGTAGTTCTGGGATGACCCCTCACCTTCCTAATGATCATTGATGCCCCACGAGGTGAGATTTTGCATGGTGCCCCAGACCGAGGGAGATTGACCGTCATCTTGAACTTCTTCCATTTTCTAATAATTGCACCAACAGTTGTTGCCTTCTCACCAAGCTGCTTACCTATTGTCCTGTAGCCCATCCAAGCCTTGTGCAGGTCTACAATTTTATCCCTGATGTCCTTACACAGCTCTCTGGTCTTGGCCATTGTGGAGAGGATGGAGTCTGTTTGATTGAGTGTGTGGACATGTGTCTTTTATACAGGTAACGAGTTCAAACAGGTGCAGTTAATACAGGTAATGAGCAGAGAACAGGAGGGCTTCTTAAAAAAAAAACTAACAGGTCTTTGAGAGCCGAAATTCTTACTGGTTGGTAGGTGATCAAATACTTAAGTCATGCAATAAAATGCAAATTAATTATTTAAAAATCATACAATGTGATTTTCTGGATTTTTGTTTTAGATTCCGTCTCTCACAGTTGAAGTGTACCTATGATAAAAATTACAGACCTCTATATATGGGTCCGCAGAGTTTAAGTTTGAACCATGCTGAAAATCAACCTTTTAAAAAAATATATTGTTGGCTGATGCTATCTGGCTGGCTAACTAGCTAGCTGATGCTAATGTGAGGTAATTTTTAAATATAAAGTCCAAATATTTTTATTCAACCACCTAGTTAGATTACATTTGATGGAAAACAAACTACAGTCATTATGATAGTGGGAAGCGATGCTCCCTGGGGGCGTTTTACTTCAAGTGGCTGGGGGCGTTTTAGCCCACAGACTATTTAAAAAAAAAAAAAAAAAAATGTCATTCTGAAAATTATATTTTCCTTAAATAACAAGTAATCCCTAACTACAGGCCTTGCTCTTCTCATATCATATACACTCACCTAAAGGATTATTAGGAACACCTGTGCAATTTCTCATTAATGCAATGATCTAATCCACCAGTCATATGGCAGTTGCTTCAATGCATTTAGGGGTGTGGTCCTGGTCAAGACAATCTCCTGAACTCCAAACTGAATGTCAGAATAGGAAAGAAAGGTAATTTAAGCAATTTTGAGCGTGGCATGGTTGCTGGTGCTAGAAGGGCCGGTCTGAGTATTTCACAATCTGCTCAGTTACTGGGATTTTCACACACAACCATTTCTAGGGTTTACAAAGAATGGTGTGAAAAGGGAAAAGCATCCAGTATGCGGCAGTCCTGTGGGCGAAAATGCCTTGTTGATGCTAGAGGTCAGAGGAGAATTGGCCGACTGATTCAAGCTGATAGAAGAGCAACTTTGACTGAAATAACCACTCGTTACAACCGAGGTATGCAGCAAAGCATTTGTGAAGCCACAACATGCACAACCTTGAGGCGGATGGGCTACAACAGCAGAAGACCCCACCGGGTACCCCTCATCTCCACTACAAATAGGAAAAAGAGGCTACAATTTGCACAAGCTCACCAAAATTGGACAGTTGAAGACTGGAAAAATGTTGCCTGGTCTGATGAGTCTCGATTTCTGTTGAGACATTCAGATGGTAGAGTCAGAATTTGGCGTAAACAGAATGAGAACATGGATCTATCATGCCTTGTTACCACTGTGCAGGCTGCTGGTGGTGGTGTAATGGTGTGGGGGATGTTTTCTTGGCACACTTTAGGCCCCTTTGTGCCAATTGGGCATCGTTTAAATGCCACGGCCTACCTGAGCATTGTTTCTGACCATGTCCATCCATGTCACAAAGCTCAAATTATTTCAAATTGGTTTCTTGAACATGACACAAAACTTCTACATCACTCTGGTCAATGTAGTCCATAGCAACAACAAAAATGTATCTTGAATTTATCTAGTTGGTTATTTTAGGAAAAACATTTTACCCCATGGGGGCATTTCCCCCCACTCTACCCTATATGACATTCTTCTTTCAGTCGAATACAATCTGAGTTATATTAATAAATGTCCCGGCTAATCCAAGCATTATAAATGGCAGCCCAAAATTTGAAGCCCAAAAAAGTGTATCCATCCATTATAAAAGTAATCCACACGTCTCTGGGGGGTTAATAAAGGACTCCTGAAACGAATCGAGTGGTTTGTGTTAGAAAAATATCCATATTTAATATTATCACAGTTAAGCTTTTTTTTGTAAGAATGTTTGTGTCCATAATGAAAGTAACTGGGGTCCAAAATAAAACAACAACATCAGTGCGAGTAAATGATGGCAGAATTTACTTTGTGTGTGTGTGTGTGTGTGTGTGTTAGCTGTCCCTTTAACACTAAATGCAATTATGTACGGTCAATGACTTCAGTTTCGTTCTCTATCTTTCTTTTTCTGTAGTGATTGTTCCCTGAGGGAGGTAAGTTATGAGAAAGCTCTGATCCTATCTCTTACTTATCCCATTAGCATGCCACTGCATGTTTTCTAGTGAGTTTAAGATGCTCTGCATGTTGCATGTGTGTGTGTGTGTGTGTACGTGCATTGAGCTAAGTGGGGTCACATTCTCATGCACTTCACTACAGTGTATCTAATAGTCTACATTCTAAATCCATTCCTCCCTTTTTCCATCAAAGCATCCTTACTTTTTTCTTGTCCTGTTTTTCCTCCAGCTTTATTCTGAGTTTCACCTTAGGCCTCAAAGCACTAAACCTGGAAAAGACAATCCACTTTGAAAGGCTTCATAACAATCTTCTAAAAGTCACAGTCAAAACAAAGTGTCAAACCATATCAACAGTAAAAAACAATGATGGTGCTGCGTGAATGGTTCTGATCTAAATGTCAGCCGCCACAAGGTTTATATGTACGAAAAAGCTGCAGAATTTGCATTCAATACTCCGCTTTTCGTAACCATTTGTAAACCATCATCTTACAAGCTCATATGACATGCACGCTTTCACATGCCTTTAAGCTTCTCTTAGCATCTTTAAACATGAAGTGGATTTGCTTTACTATCTGACAAATTTTCCGCAATATTGTTCTGTCAAATCCAGGTTGTGAAAGTGAAATCTGTCATAACAGTGGTTGGAAATATCTTCAAACACTTTTAAGCAATAACAACACTCCTACACTTTAAAACAATGAAGGTTACGAAAAGGTTTTTTTTTTCTTCCCCATACAGTCTGATGCCGTAGGATAATCTTATTATGCTCAGTTGCTCGACAGAAAACCATCTGGGTTGTTCAAGGAAAGCAGGAATGCTTTATTTTCCCATTATTTTATCTGTGATACTTAAAACAAATATAAGCATGGGTGCACTAATCTTAAAACACACATACACACACACACACAGAATACATAATTATGAAATATGGAATACGCATAATTCATGATTCATTAGGTAACCACATACACACACAAAAATACATACTCACAGTATAGTGGAAACAATAAGAAAATAATGTGCCATAGGAATTGTATGTATTGATTTTTCACAGGTGTTTTACAAGTATTTTGAACTACATGCTTGGCATTTTTATTATGTTTTATGGTTAAAGGAAATGTCTCTATGTTAACAGAGAATGGTTATTTTCTTCCAGGAAATTTGTGAATTTGTTTCTTTCAGTGTAGGCTATTTTTTGAGTGCCTTTGCACTGATTACAATTAAATACAATTAAAATGACATGACAAAATGCAGGCATATGGCAAATAAGAGGTATGAAATGCGATCAAGTGCAATAGGCCTATATAACTGTATGAACTGTTTTTGAGAATTTTAAGAACATTTTATGCACATATGAATAAGGCAGACTAATAAGGCTTTTTGATAGTAATGCCTTTAATATTTATTTGGCAAGAAATGTTTCATAAATGAAATAAAGCGAAAGTGAAAAGAATTATGATCTAGCAAACACTGTGCATTTAAGTCATGTTGGAAAGATACACTCTAAAAAAAAAGGTTCTGTATGGCACCAAAAAAGGTTCTTGGCTTGTAATCATAGGGGAACCTTTTTTAGTGCTATATAGCACCAATTTTGGTGCTTCAGTGGTTCTTCAGAGGTGCTATATAGCACCTTAGTCAAAGAACCTCTGAAGAACCACTGAAGAACCACTGAAGCACCAAAATTGGTGCTATATAGCACTAAAAAAGGTTCCCCTATGATTATGAGCCAATAACCATTTTTGGTGCCATATAGAACCTTTTTTTTTAGAGTGTAGTTTTCACGGTTTAATTGCACATGAACATAACCACAATGTAGTAATTATGAGTGGGAAACTTTCAGAGTTAGTATTGTGAGAAAAACATGTCAGATGCAGCGTCTGTATTAAAGGCACAATATGTACGATTTTTGGATTATAATATCCAAAAACCACTAAACAATGTTATATACTTTGTGGATTTGTGTACTTACATTTTATCCCAAATGTTTCCAAGAATGTTTAAATCCAGATAAATAAGCAATTTTAACCAGGACACGGACCGTGTCTGTGCATCGCCTATCAATGACATCATACCCATGTTATCCTTGATTTCTGTTTTATTTTGTAGAAACCATAGAAACACCAAAGATGCTTTAATATATTATGTGTTTTATTAGACAGGTAAGCAACTGTTAGGATACATTCATCGACAGAAAACTAATAATTGTTTTATAGCTCAATTTTGTTTAAACAAAAATATGGACGTAGTATCCGTGACGTCACCCGTAGGTTTCTGAAGAGCAGTTTTGAAGTGTAAAGTCGGCCGTTGCCATCTTGGCAGCGCGTCACTCCCGGATAACAGAAAATGGGCAAAGAGGCGGGACGTGGGTGGAGCTGAGGTGACGTAAAGACTTATGCTGCGTTCACACTAAACGCGAATAGAGCGTCAGGAGCGATTGATTTCAATGTTAAGTCAATGGGAAGGCGTGTTGACGCGCATCTGGAGGTCCTGCGGAGTGGTAGACGGGTTTCACATGGCGCGATGGACGCGATTCCGCCTCATGACGCGAATTGGACGTAAATTGAGCATCCAGCACAATACGCGCGTTACATGCGAGTGGTGCTTTTTGTGCATTCACGCGTTTGAAGCGAATTCACGTCTGACGCCAGAGTTGAAAAATTTTAACTTTGCCGTCAATTCGCGCCGCGTTAACCAATCAGGAGCCTGCTTGCTGCTGTCACGTGGTAAAGTGACGTGATGAGAAACCCTGCATAATTTAAAAATACTACTGTTGTGTCACAAAATGAGGTTTTAAGACTTTTTCAGGTGAGAATGTAGTTGTTTAAAGCTCAAATCTGTGGTTTATTTATAAAGAGAGCGCTTTTTTTATTTTTATAATCTTGCGTTTTTGGAGTTGAATTAATTTTAACTCTGTAAAAAAAAATCAGGTCTCCATTTGAAAATTTTCTAGTGACCGATCACATCTAAATTTTTCAGTTGGCCAAATTTAATTTCTGGGAATTTATGCAATTTAATTCACAGAAATTCAATTTGGCCAACTAAAAAATTTAGATGTGATCAGTCACTAGAAAATTTTCAATTGGAGCCCTGATTTTTTTTTACAGAGTTAAAATTAATTCAATTATTAAAATATGCATTTTCAAAATACCATAGTATTTACATCAATTGAATAAAAACAAAAGCAGCAAAAATCACACCCAAAGCACATTCTTTATTCAACATTTTGTAGACGTAAAAAAATCATGTTGAATTTTATCGCCATTTTACTCTGACCAAAGTTATTAAAATGCATTTAATGCCCCTAAAGGCAAACTCATAAATACGAACTTCCCAGGGGGATCTGAACGTGCCAATAGTTGTGTATTATCGGAGCTACTTCTGTTTCCGCTTGTCTGGACACGGAAATGCTGAAAAGCACAAGCAGTCAGACAGTGTTCAGTCACACTGGCAGCACTCATTCAAACAGAGGGCTTGCCAGAGGTCATGACAGTGAAAAGAAGCATCATCTGGAGCTATTTCACTCCACTAAATAATGACAAAGCTAAACGTGACATCTATCAAAGGCTAAAACTGTTTTGTGCTGTTTGATCTTTTGTAGAAATGAGGAAGTTTGTTGATTGATCATGTTCTAATTATTATTAATAAATGTATTTTGTTATGTTAAATGACTATAATAGCCTATTGTATCCTCAAAAATCAGCCTTAAGCAATATTGATTGTGATTGTACCTGAAAAGAAGAACAACCCAGCAATAAATGTTGTGTTTTAAAAACGTCTTATAGCCGTCCAAACACAGCCCAGACGTCTAGGCTAAAATAAGGCAAAATTTGGGCTGTCAATTAAAATTTAATAGACGTCTAACCATAGACCAAGAATAGACTAGTCATCAATTATAGACTAGTTACCTGGTTGCCTTCAAATTTTGAGTTCATTGAAATTAAAAAACAAAAGTGAATACAGAGATAGGAAGATAAAGGTTTAATAAATATAAACTCAAAATATGATGTTATCTGAACCACATTAATTATCTAAGCTGATTTGACAAAAGATTTGACAATATTTTATTTTTTTATTTTTTTTACAGTGTAGAACATGTCAAAGAAATGAAACCAAACACTTTGTAATCACTGTTGACATTGCTTACATGATGGAGTATCATACATCTCGCAGGTTATTTTGCCAAAAATGACATGTAACCAAGTAGGTTACTCATAGCCAGACTATATCGGGTCTAGTTAACCGAGATGTGATGATGGCTATTGCTTTCTGGGAAGTGGCATAACTCAACCTCACAAATATGATGATATATAGCAGCAGAATAACATTTTCAATCTCTAAAAACTGCTTAGCCAACACAAGAACACTGTACAGCAAACATATTTCTTGATAAGGCAGTTTTCTGCTGAATTAAGTCATTTTAAAATATGCTATTTTAAAGGTTCCTAATATTTGTTTTGGAGGTCTACAGGTTTACATGCAGCCAAGGTCAAAAAACACTCATTTTCAGTCAATCTCATGTCAATCTTGAGTACCTATAGAGTAGTATTGCATCTTTCATATCTCCGAAAAGTCTTTAGTTTTATTATATTTATAAAAGAAAGATACGCTGTACAGAGTCTTTCCGAAAAAAGCAGAGCGGTTGGGGGTGTATCGTTCAGGCGGAGCTAAAGAATGATGAGCGTGCGCAGCTATAGACCCTTTTACAGCCCACGTGATCAAATAGTTGCGCGCGCATTTTGGCAACGGAAGTGGTGTTGTTCCCCAGTGGTTCTAACGTGTTAGCAACTCCGAAAGTTTATCAAAGCGGTTTCCCAGCATCAAAATGTCTGGCTGTTGCGTTTTCGGTTGCACTAATCGATATTCCACCAATGGGCTTAAGTTTTATAGGATTCCGACAGGATCACGGCCGTTTCAGACATAATAAAAAATGCTCGCGTTATGCTGTGAGGACGTAGTTCTCTCGTTGGTTGATTATTATGGCGTTCCGAAGGGTTCTTTAATATGACTTTCGGCAGACCCAGACGACACGTTTATTGAGACGAGTGCATGTTGCAAAGTCATATTAAAGAACCCTTCGGAACGCCATACACAATTGACTTTCTCTTCACTCATTCCTCTCAATGAACGTGACATTCAGGGTTGCCAGGTTTTCACAACAAAACCCGCCCAATTGCTACTCAAAACTAGCCCAAAACATGCCCAGTTTCAAGGGGGCATCTCCAGTAAAAATCGCAATTGGGGGGGGTTAAATATGTGTTTTTTTGGCATGGTTGCCTACTAAAATTCGCATTCTCGGGGCTAAATATCATATAATTGGGGTCGCTTAAACCCGCGGACATGAAAAACAGCCCGCGGCAACAGTGATGAAGAAGCCCAATACAGAGGGAAAACCGAGGACTTGGCAGCACTGGATTTGCGTCTGTCTTATGCCGTGACGTCTGCGTCTGTGATTTTATTTGAGTGTGTAAATGCGTGTGTGAATTCTTGTTTAATCCCACAAAGATAATATTTGGGGCCTATATATATATATATATATATATATATATATATATATATATATATATATATATATATATATATATATATATATATATATAAATCTATTATTGGGGTTGTTATTGTAAATAACCCAAGCCTCATACATCGTTGTCTTGTGTCCTTGTCTTTGACTAGGGAGAATTTCTGATTTTAACACACAAAACTCTGAGTCTATGTCATGGTATTTGACGTTCTGTACATGCCCACAGACACCGTATTCATAAGCATCCAGTGATTTATATGCTCGTGATTTCTCTCGGGTGTACACGTTCGGTTTCTCAACTAAATACGTATATATATATCCGGCCACTGTATATTTGGCCATCTGCTGACGTCTTCTATCCACTCCACTATAGTACACGGATCTGGTAGCCGAACACCATTTGATAAAATCAACTTTTTAAAATAACTTTCTCTGTCTGTGTTGCTTAATCCGCTCGCGTAGCTTGACAAGCTGCTGATTCTCGCCATAGTTTGTTGCCAAAATGCGTGCGCATACGTTGCTACGTCATCATTGTGTACAAACAGTAAAAGGGTCTATTGATTTGAGCTATGTATGTTTACATAGAAAAACAATGGAATCGATAGCTAACAACACAAAGACATTTGAAGCATTTTTACTCACCGCCTGCTACTAACACACGACTGTGAACCTTAATCGCTGGGACTGCTCCGTCTTTCAGCATTAGGCGAGCTACAAATCCGGAGTTGAACTGTACCTTGTTTATAAACCATCGTCACCGAAATTCAGGGAACAAACAAACACTTGCACAACTCCGTTGCTGCTCCGGAAAAACATGATTGTCTTGCCATGACAACCAAAAACAACATGTTGATTTCGTGAAGTCCTGTGACTGCAGCGCAGCCGGCTTCCCTAAAGCGTTTGCTCTCTCGGTCTAGTCGCGCGCGCGCCCTTCCGGGAGAAGAGCCCGTACGGCCCGTACAAGGACATTCCGCCCTATCTGATGTCACATATACCCATACTTGAAAAAAACTTTCTGAAACTTATGAGAAACCAGAAGGAGTATTTTTGGCTCATCAAATGTCCAACTTAAAAAAAAAAAAAAAACTTTGTCCATGTTTAGGATGGGAATCCAAGTCTTTAACAGCATTAAAAGCTCAGTATGCATGAAACAGCATTTCACCCCCCCCCCCCCCCCCCCCCCCCTTTAATCTTCTCACAATGCAGCTCAACTCTTTTCTCACGTTACACAAACGCATCACTTCCCTCCAAAATGCCTTTATTAACCCTCTGGAGCCATGTGGAGTACTTTTATAATGGATGGATGCACTTTTTTGGGCTTCAAATTTTGGGCTGCTATTCACTTACATTAATAAGCTTAGATTAGCCAGGGCATTTTTAAATATAACTTCGATTGTATTCATCTGAAAGAAGAATGTCATATACACCTAGGACGGCCTGAGGGTGAGTAAATCATGGGGTAATTTTAATTTTTGGGTGAACTATCCATTTAAACCCCTCCTTTCTAAGAGCCTAATCTTCTCTGATTGGTCAGATGGCCTAGCCTGTTGTGATTTGACTACTGATTACAGCACAAACACTCATTACCATATCTGGATTTCAGCTCTGAAGGCTTCCTCTGCATTTGTATACACAGTGATATGAACAGTAACAAAGTTTTACCGTATCAATCTGAGCCCGAGTCCTCATCCTTTGGAATTGCATGCAAAGTGGATTTTTGGATTTCACAGCTCAGAAAACAGCATCTTCCACTACACAAATCAAACACTTCCAGGCCTCAGCTACAACTACAGTGTTTGGGGATCAAAGTAGACGTTGTTCGTGGGCAGCCAATGAATACAATAGGCTGGCATTATGCTAATTTGTTTGTGCAGGAAGTAAGACTGGATTTACTGATGACTCGTTTCGGCAGTTCAGAATCTATCTGCTTTTTCTTTTGGGAGACATTAACTCCATTTATCATGGACTTTGATCTTTGAAACTTTTTACATTCACAAATAAAGCTATATAACACACTTCATGAAAGGTGATTTAAAAATATTTAACGCAGCATCTTTTGGCTAGTGTTACATTACAGTATATGATCATGCTCTTATTCCCGCAAATGCTTTAAAAAGCACGACACGACAAGAGAACGTGTGACAGTATCGCGCACACAGACAGTGCATCAGAATCGAGTTCTCTTTCGCACTTGAACGAACAATAACACACAGAATAATGCCAAAATGCCCATGTTGTTGAGTATTCTCATAAGGACAGTCTAAAATGACTAAATAACATCTTAAATGAACTTAAAGAGAAAATGAGATGCATGTGACAGCGTGTTAGATCTCCATCATGTTTGGCAGCGGCAGATCTTAAAGTGACAGCAGCTCACTAATGATGTAATCAAGGGACAAAGGTAACAGAGACAATTATAGCTTTAATAAGGATTAATCTATATTTGATTTGTAATTTATGCAACGCAGACTGTTATTCAATTTCTGTATATTTCCTACCTGTTAGACAGGCCACAGGTAAATATGACATTTATTATAATGGATTTATGTGAAGATAAACCAAAGTTCAGTTAAGGTTCAGTAGCAGTATTAGTAAAGGTGATACTAGCCATCATTCATAAAAAGATGCCATTACAACTATTTAAAATATCTTTATCTTTAAATTGTTTCTTCATTAATTTGGAGAGTAACTGAAATGATTACAATATAAATATATTTTAATAATTAATAAAATTTGTGATTAATTGTTTTACATTGATATGCACATGTTATGCATCATGTTAAGCCAAAAGTACTGGCCCTAATACACACTTGTTCCTCTCTGTCGCACTCTCTAATGTCATTATCCCATTCGTTCTACCCCGGCCCACATCTCTCACTCTCTCAATGAGCCTAATTACTTTTGTGCAAAGGAGTTCAGGTGACTTGTTTTTGGAGGTTGGTGGGCTCTCATACACATAAGTGTGTGTACACTGGCACACACTCTCCAGCTCAAAAAAGGTTTAAGTAGGTGGCATGGGGTGCTGAGCAGATAATTACACCGGAGCGGTGAAGAACAAGAAAAGAGCTGAGAAGAAAATGAACAGATCCCTCGTTTTCTCCTCTTCACTTTACACTCCTTTCTTCAGCCTAATTATCAGCATAGCTTTGAGGTTAGGCAAAGGATTCACACATCTCCCTCTCCTGAGCTTTTTATTCTGTCAGCTCTCTCTGAGATAGTGGAACAACTCTAAACATGGAGAAAAGACAATCTGTGAAAGACTCAAACTTGTACGTGAATTTATTTAAGGCTGATATCTGAGGCTCATTGTTCAACTGTTTCTCTGTGATTTGAGGGCTTTAGAAATGAGCTCAGGAGGCTTCAGTGTGCTAAGCAATGAAACTGCAGATATAGACATGGTTCTTATTGCTGGAGGCTACAAGGAGTTGCCTTGGGATAAACATATTTAACCACCAGCCTTTAGGGATATATATAAGAGTGACAAATATTATTATTATTACACTCATATTCTGCTGAACCAAGCCTACAGCAATATTACACCTGTGTTAATTTTTAACAATACCACCACATTCTTTGTTTTATAGGCTATATATGTGTTTTATTAACAATAGAGCTTACCATTCTAGCAACTTGCTAATGTCAAACTCTACATCATTAGCTTGATAACATACTGATTGTCAAATATGTGCATCAAGATACTAAATGTTAAACTCTGCGTCATTAGCTTAGCAACATGCTAATGTTAAACTGGGTGATTCTCAAATAGGTCCCTAGATCAGTAGTAGGGAACTGACTGCCATTTTAGGGTGCTTTCACACTTGGTTCGATTGCCTGGACCGAACCCGAGTTCGATTGCTCCCCCCTCCCCCTGCCCCCGCTGGACTGTGTTCATATTATATTATTTGGGTCCAAACCGGGGTGCATTTGCGTCATCAAAGCAGAAGCTGTTTATCCCGTTGCTTGGTAACAATGGCGAACGAGAAGGTGGCAAAATGCATAGCGTTGCTCACCTCACCTCACTTTTATATTTTTGTTTTTGAACCATTGGTTTTGTTACCAAAGCTTCAGTACATAATGACACTTGCGTCTATCTGCCTCAAATTTACTGCAAATGCAATAATGAATGCTGAAGACGAGCAGAAATGAGATCTACAGCTCTCTGCTTGCAGTACGTCAGTCACACTCGTCAGGAAAATGAGTGAAACACACATTTGTATCAAACCATACGTCATTAATAGCGGTTCACTTCTGTGATTTAGTACGAATGCGTTCACATCAGCAGCGAACCGTACCCGGTTCCCAGTTCACATGAACCTAACCCAAAGACCACCTTACAGTTTGCGGGCGCACACCGGAGTTCGGAAGACAGCGTTCACATCACCCAAATGAACCGAACTCTGAATCGAACCCGGGTGCGCACCAAAAGTGCTAGTGTGAAAGCTGTAGCGAATTAGCTCTGAGGGGAAATATTAATAATTATTCATAACTCATTATGATTATTCATTATGATTAATTATGAATATTTGAATCAGTCAAATAGATTAACTTGATGTAGCTACATTAACATTACAGTCATTCAATCAGTTCGTCCTAAGGACGTTCAGTTTTGATTATTAATTTAATTCTTAGAAAAGGATATTTTTCATGGCCACAGAAAAATTATTATTTCTTTGAATTGACCTAAGCGCCTAGAGCGCATAGCAAGATCGATCATTTAAGGGAAAATATGTTTGCAGGCACGGAGTCAGGACCAACATATATTGTGCATAAACTTTAATAACTAAATCACGGAACAAGACTATAACTAACAGTAGACATACATGACATACACAATATATACATGACAAGAGGTAAGGTTAAAGTGGTTGGAGGGAAAAGGGTCAGAACAGATTGATGAAGTTATGCAGAAAGTCTAGAACCTTTGGGAAGAACCACAATTAATAAACTTCTTTGTCTGAACAAAGAGTTTACAGTTTTACTAACTACACAGCGATTTCTGTTTCGTACTTTACTTGCATTTAGCCTGAGCTGTAGAAGACCATCCGGGGTGAAATCGCAGGAGAAAGTTTGTGGGTTCCATCAGATGGCTTTGACGTGGCGATCAAGTTCTTCTGCATTGGATAACGAAGAAATGATGAGCTTGCGTGGTTGCTTCGAATCCGTTGAGGATAAGAAAATTGCACATGGCGTGCAGAGTCTGGGCCTTCTGGTCCATGGCCTTGTGAGGCCTTTGGCTCAGTGTGGGAAGAGGCCTGCCATGTGGGCAGCCTGCGGGGCGGGAGCCCACAGACACAGCGTGTCGTGTCTGTGGAGCAGGAGAAGAGAGAGAGGGAGGGACGAGTCCATTGCTCCTTAAGAAGTCTGCAGGAGGTCACCACCTCCTGAAGTAGACTTGACCAATGAGATTGTTGGGATTTCCAAGCGGGAAGTTATTTTGGAGATTTTATGGCCCTTTGTTTTAAACATGAAATCAAAAGTGTCTGTGCCCATTTATACTCTAACAAACACATATTGCCTCCTACGAGAACGCGGCATACAGGAAAGTGTAAGTTGTGAAGCGAGCATTAATTTGATAGGAGACACGACATATATGAAGTTACCTGAAATAGTAAGTTGTTCATAAGACATTCTTAAGTTACATACAATGCAACCGACCCTTTACAAGACAGTTATGTGTGTACATACAAGGTCCTAGGGTGCTTGTTTATTTATAGACGGTTTGTCTATAACTTGAGGCAAAAGCGTGTGGCTTTTCCCTGTGGACTTTCCATGTGGCCAAATTCCTTTGGGGTCGCAAAATATCTTATCAGTTTTGTTTCCAGGGTAACCGAGGATCCTTCTCTGTTGTGTTGGGGGAAGGTCTGTTACTAAGCACAAAGTATTTAAAACATATTTGTTAAATGTAACAGACAACTATGTGTCTGATTTGCCTCAATCACTACAAAGCACATTGTCTCAATCACAAAGCTCCTTAAAAAAGTCCATCAATACACAGTGAATACCAGGGAGCAAATATCCAAACCAACATTTAATTAGCATACACATCGCTAGTGTCACAATCACCAGTGAAAGTGCCCCTGATTACCACCTGAGGGCACCCCACCCCGGACTGTCACTCCATCACAAACTATATTACCCATAATTCTTTTGTCCGGACTCATCATCACTCATTGTTTGCACCTGTGTCTCATCACCTCATTACCCCATTACTCCAGCCTATATAAACCATGTTCACGCTATCATTCACTGCAAAGTCTTGTTTATTGTAAACTGCATTTCTGAGCGTTTTCCCTGGTTTCTTGTCTCTAGTTTTGGATTTCTTGCCTGTTCCGTGGATTACTCATTTGCCTGTCTCTCCTGTCTTGTTTGCTGTATTGGACTGATTACCTGTTATGACCTCTTGCCTGTTTGTTGACTACGAGTGTGGATTACCCTTTAATAAAGCTGCATTTGGATCTTCTACCTTCTGTCTCAGAGCAGTACATTACAGCTAGACAGGCAGTGAACTAGACAGCTAGCTATATAATTCATTTACAGCTAACATGCAACATATATGTAACAATCAAAGTAACATTAGCATGTTGAAAGCTCTAGCTTTTGGATCATTGTGTCTTCCTGTCAGGTTTATGTATTTTATTATATTATATTCTCTTTTTTTTTTTTTTTACCTCATTGTAATGTACCTCATTGTACAAAGTGGTAGATTGTACAGCACTTTGGTCAGCAGTAGCTGTTTTAAAGGTGCTTTAGAAATAGAATGCCTTGCATTGCCTTAAAAAATAGGTAATGTCAGGAAGAAAGATGTTCTGCTGTGGTTCATAAATACCTGTAACATGCACCTGGAGCTTCTTCTTCTTTTTATTTGGGATTATTGGCGGTCTGCATTCTTAGCGCCTCTGTCTGTTCTGGACTGCTGTTCTTGTATCTTGGCTGCGTCCGAAAACCTAGACAGCTGACTCGTTCAGACGATGGCTTGTAAGGCAGCGTTTGAAAATGAAGGCACCTAAAACTAATTTCGGACAGACTTCTTAGCCAGGGTAACAGTTTAATGATCTACAGCAAAATAGAGAGAGCTTTAGTGAGAACAAAACACATGTTTAATTACTGCAT
The DNA here is from genome assembly GCA_023566225.1 of Romanogobio albipinnatus. Classification (NCBI taxonomy): domain Eukaryota; kingdom Metazoa; phylum Chordata; class Actinopteri; order Cypriniformes; family Gobionidae; genus Romanogobio; species Romanogobio albipinnatus. The sequence continues at coordinate 13,586,636 of CM042256.1, forward strand.
TAGTAATTTCTCGCTAGAAATGACATCAGAAGTGGAAAATGTTGGTAAAAAACGTACATTTACACACAAACTGACCAGCAAATGCAACTTTCGGATTCCATCTTTTTTTCCAGCTCAACTGTCACAGAATGGAAAGCACAGGATTGTGGGATAGCAAAGACAGTGAAGGATACAGATATGCTGCCTTCAAAAATCGATCAGATGAAGGTATCTCAGGAGACAGGAAGTGAAGCTAACATTAGATTTGGACGTGCCTTGGTGCCTTCCTGTGTCCTCCGAAGGCAACATTTTCCAGGTTTCGGATGCAGCCCTTGTTTCATGTCCCATTTGCCATCTTCTTCTTCTTCGGAATTCTGGCGTATTCCACACCATAGGCACATACCGTCGCCTACTGGTTTTATTTGTACATGGATGATAGACACATCTCTACTCATATTCGTGTGCCATCTTTGTAGTCCATTGTAGTTTTTCCTGTTCCCATTGTTCCCAGGTGTGTCTTGTTAGCCTATTAGCCCTTGTGTTTCTCTTGTTCTTTGTCAGTCATTGTTGGATGTAGCCAATCTTGTGGTTTTATGTGTTCCAACGTTCTCATGTGTGACTCCTGGTTCTTTTGTTATTGTTTTGTTTTTATTTAAATTAAACACTCATTTGCAAAAAAGTGGCTAGTGGGAGTGACTGTGTTACATGCCACAGCTGAAATCCACGGGCATTTGGCGGGTTGGCCTTTATATATGTTTAACACTAGATCTTTTTCTGATAGTATTCCAGAGTTTAGCTCCCTGCACATATAGACATCCCTTAAACCTGACCAAAAATCTGTTGTTATCAGCATTATCAGGCATCCTGGTGTTAGGCCTCTGACCTCTGACTGGTCACTATCTAACCGTACGTGTACACTGGCACCGACTGAGCAAAGCTGAGCAGGCATTTTCAATTCATTATCTTTGGGAGCTGAGCGTCAGGCTCGTGTGGGGTATTGTGGGATTGACAGCGTTGAGAAATGCTCAAGTTTATGCAAATGAGAGGCGAAAAACACCAGGCGGCGTTTGAAGACAGTGATGTCTGTCATAAGCCTTTCAAATTTTGCAAATAGTCCTGGAGGTTCTGGAGGATTCAGTGCTTAAAACACATTGCAACACATTTAATTCAGGTTTCAAATGCAGCTTTCATGCTTTCATTGCATTTAGGCTGTAGCTGAGTTAAAAAACAAAACAAATTGTTTTATGTGTGGGTCAATGACATGATGCTTCTGTCCAGATATAATAATTTATAGAAATATACATCAAATATGCAATTCATACATACAATGACTACAATGCAGCTCTCGATGAAGCATGTTTTTTAATATATACTTTTATTTGGACACTTTAAGTCACACATGTCAGGGTTGATTATTATTTATTGGATAAATAATATGTTAACAAAAACTGCTTTATTGTTCTAATTTAAAACTCAAATAACTTCCTTGACGAATAATTTGCGTCATCATTTTCGTCAACGACCCTTTTTCACTGACGAAAATGAGACGATAACTAAATAAAAAACATTTTTGGAGGACAACAACTATGACAAAAATATACTGTCATTTTCGTTAATGACTAGCCTGGATGCCAGCTGAACTTAGCCCCGCCCACAACATTTTAGTTCGGGAAATTCGGTCTGAACTTGATCCCTTGTGAAGCAACTATGCCCGAACAGAAGCTGTTCGGACCAATCAAATTGTCAGGGCGGGCTTTAGATGATGATGGACAGATTATCAACAGTAACGTAAGCATCCACGTCACCAAAGAGCGCTTGGGTTGGATTTATTCTAATCCTAAACGGAGAACTTGTTCGTATGTGCATTCACCTTCACTATTTCTCTCTCAGAAATGATGATCGTGTTGGTAAGTACCCCGTGTATCCTTAAATTATTTTTTACAACACCGGCAAACATTGTTTACACTCACTTCTTCCAGCGTGCGTGCACAGGGTTGCCAAGTTTTCACAACAAAACCCACCCAATTGCTACTCAAAACTAGCCCAAAACAAGCCCAATAGCTTTCCGCGGGGAAAAAATGGCGTTTGGGGGTTAAAATATGTGTTTTTTTGCAGGGTTGCCTGTGTTCCTGGGTCTGAATATCACATAATTGGGGTCGCTTCAACCCGCGGACATGGAAAAACATCTTGCGGCGCAACCGCAGACTTGGCAACACAGTGCAGTTGAGTTCTGTTGACATTTGACAACTAACGTTATGCGTCGCTCCGTTGCTCTGATTGGTTGTAGGTCTATCCAATTGAGGTCTTTCCTGGTTCGTTTGAAACACGCCTCATAATCACAGCCCAACGGAGCAGTATCAGACTCATATTCTGACTAGAATTGAGTATGACAATGTCAGGCTAGTCAATGACTAAAAACGAGACGGAAATGTTAGGGAGGGACGATTAGGGAAGAGATTTAGTCAGTACTGGGGCATGTTCAAGTTCAAACCGGTGCGCAATGTTTTGCTATGTTTTGCTAACGGTGTGCAACAGGGTTTGAGATACTTTTTCTCTCGTTTGGTGGGTGTGTCAATATGTCAGCCCAATCAGCAGCAACATGTATATAAACCATGCGGTATTAAAGAGACAGCTCTCACAATGGGTCCAAGTAAAGTTGTTTACAAATGTGTCCGCTACAACTCGGTATACGCAACAACTGAAGATATTAGAAGACGTGATTGTCGTAAGAGTTTTAAAGTAAAAATATAGCATATCAACATGATGATGTTGTTTATATTTTTAGCTTCATTGCAAGGCAAATTTATGTATACCGAATTTCATACACAATGGTAATTTAGTGCTTTACATAAACATGAGAAAGAAAATACAAGGTATTAAAAAATTAAGATCTAGAAATTAAATTATTTAAATTAGATTACCAGGAGATAAAAAAAAAGTTAATTAAATGGGATGGGGATTTAAGTCTGTATGGCTTTTATTCTAGACGGCAAGGGCAGTGATTGCATCGAGTGTATTTTGCAGTATTAAACACGTATTTATGTTGATTTCATTCTTGAAAAAGAACACTAAGAATGGCCTTCTCAGCTGCCATAGTTGCAACTCTTGCGTCATCAGAATAGGGTGTTCAATGCAGCACCATTCCCGTTTAAAAATGTTTTGAAACGTTTTGTCGGGGCTGAACGCAGCCCTGATGTACTAGAGGGGGGTTGGGTAGGAGACAATCCAAAGCTCTCCATTGACTTTGCATTGCGTGAGGCGTGTGGCTATCTCCCTCATCTGAACTTGAATGAGCAGCTGCAACTGCAATAGTAGGGCGCAGACATTTCAAAATAAGAGTCAATGTGTATTCCGAGCTTGTTTATAATTAAAAGTCACACATTATATATACGTTTTGGTTACACAATAAACTGTATTTCATTTCATTCCCCTTTAATTCATAGTCAGGAGGAAAGACTAAGTATTTGACACATAGTATTCAATAAAGTATCAGGGTTAATTAAATAGTTAATTAAAACCATAAAAAAAAATCTTCATTCCTTGAAATTAAATAAATGTTAACTGAAATTAAAAAATAAATAAACTTAAACTTATTTGAAGCTTTAGGAGAGGGGGTTCAGCGAAAAATCAGCAGCTGGCTGCAGGAAGTAGCTGCCGTTGACAGCCGGAAGTCCTGCCATATTAGGAGGGACCTGCTATTTCGTGGCAGCCAATCAGCATCGTCCAACGTAGAAACAATCAATCACATTTAACTGAAAGTCAAGCGACAGCAGCCAATATTGGCGCCGGTGAATCTTCAGTAATGGCGTCGGTATTTGGCTCGGTAAATTCGTAATTTGTATATTAATTATCAGATTAATAAATTATTGTTGCTCTGTAAGTTGGATTTTAACTTTTATGTTAGAGACAGTGTATCTGTGACTACTTGAATTGGTTAATGTAATCATTTGTAGAAACGCAGCCATGTGGTCCTGGTTTGACAAGGGGCGATCATTAATTTCAAATTACGTTACCATTACCATTAAATATTAATGTTTGTTAACACGTTAACTTAATCTATTGATTAGAATAAAGCTCATGCTGATTTATTGGAATTATTGACAAGCTCAGCCTTGATGATACACGTACAACACTAACCATGTCGTGTTTTTTTTTGTGTGTATCTAATTTTTCAGGGGATTGTCTGATATCCAACCATTTATTGATTTTTTTGTTTGTTTTTGTTTTATTGGTATTGCATTATTTATTGATTTTTTTACAAAAAAGTTATTTTAAGAACTACCTTTCTTTCTCACTCTGTGTACACTCAGTTCTACACTTCTTGTGATTTAAATGTGGTTAGAAACTGAGAAATTGAATGGTTTAGCAACATGTCTTCAATTATTCTTTTTAATCATGCTCATTTTTATGCTCCTCAAATTTAAATATTCAGGTGTAACAAATTGGAGAGAGAAGTCGGTGACATGTCAAGAATACTACCAGATGTACACACTGCAGCCCTGCAGACACTGCAATGAAATGTACAAGAACTGCTTACCAGGTGTATTTATTATGAATGTGATCATTGCTAGCTGCTTTATGACAATGCAATAAGAATAGTTTTTCATGTGGCTGCATCCATGTGTACTGTTAATAAGGTAATTTGGATTTTAATGTCACAATTTTTTTTATGAATCCTCTAGGTTATGTTGAAAGAGGAAAACGAGGAAAAATGCAAGGCTTTTACTCGGAAAACACCCATCCAGGGTTTTGCAGTGATTGGTGCCAGCTACTGGAGAGTGAAAAGTCATTCAACCAACCAGTTCCAGTCTAAAAGCCTAGTTAATCTATCTATCTTTTTTTTTCTTAACTTGCCTTTAACTTAACTTTTCTTTCTTTCTAATTATTTTCTTTCTAACTTGTCTATCTTTCTAAAAGTTACAGCTGTTTTATAAAACAAAGACAAGAATGTATTGAAATACTACAAATGTAAAACTGAACTTAAATGATGGCAAAATATGATTTTAAATAAAGGTCATTGAGACAATGTTCTTTTTTTTTCTTTTAGACAGGACTTTAATGAATGTTTATGTGCATTTAATACATATATGTGTATGTATATATTTCATTATTTAACAAACATGTACACTCATTCATAAATTATATTTATACACGTACAAATTCATAATTTCAAGTGTAGCTTAATTTTTGTTTTCTGTATTATGTCTATGATCTTCGTTAATTGATTTATATTTGATAAACCTTTTTAAATCAAATACAAAATTACAAATTTAAGCATTTTATTTAAATAAGTACTAAAATGATATATAAATTGATAATTTATTTGCCTTGCTAAAAGCGGCATCCTCCAACTTCCGGTTATAAGCGGCATGCCGATTTTTCGCTGAACGCTGACCTGATATACTAACTAAAACAGAAATACAAAATTATAAAAACTATATAGATGTTTGTTTGTTTTTTAAATGGGGGAAAAAAGTGAATTGAGCTCTCTTTTGTGTATTTTGGTCAAAAACACAATTATGTCAAAATATCCGTTTTGACATGTATTCAAGTAACAGTTATGCAATGCTTAAATGCTCAATTAATGCATTACAATTTAACTAAACTCATTGGATTTTAGTCGACTAAAACCAGACCAATTCAGGTGACTAAAATATGACTAAAACTAAATGGCATTTTAGTCAAAAGACTATGACTAAAACTAAATCAAAATTAGCTGTAAAAATGAACACTGATCATCATGCAGGAAATGTCATGAAAGATAAATCTGGAAGTAATTGTTCAGGTTGTAAAATATCATGTGGTGTGACTGCCCAAGAGCTTAATGACATTTTACAATTATATTAATTAAAATAAATATTTTAAACAAATATATTTAAATGTAAAAAAATAATAAAAAATGATGATGTGTACACTGGACCAGCTCTATACCCTCTACAGGGTGCTGGAGGGTTCATGGGAGTTTGCCCAACCAGTCCACATTTGTTTTGTGGATTTGGAGAAGGCATTCGACTGTGTCCCTCGCGGCGTCCTGTGGAGGGTGCTGGGGGAATATGGGGTCCGGGGTCCTTTGTTGAGGGCTGTCCGGTCCCTGTATGACCGAAGCAGGAGTTTGGTCCGCATTGCCGGCAGTAAGTCAGACTTGTTCCCGGTGCATGTTGGACTCCGGCAGGGCTGCCCTTTGTCGCCGGTTCTGTTCATAATTTTTATGGACAGAATTTCTAGGCGCAGCCAAGGGCCGGAGGGTGTCAGGTTTGGGGACCACACGGTTTCGTCTCTGCTCTTTGCGGATGACGTTGTCGTGTTGGCCCCTTCTAACCAGGACCTTCAGCATGCACTGGGACGGTTTGCAGCCGAGTGTGAAGCGGCTGGGATGGGGATCAGCACCTCCAAATCCGAGGCCATGGTCCTCAGTCGGAAAAGGGTGGCTTGCCCACTTCAGGTTGGTGGAGAGTTCCTGCCCCAAGTGGAGGAGTTCAAGTATCTAGGGGTCTTGTTCACGAGTGAGGGGAGGATGGAACGGGAGATTGACAGACGGATCGGTGCAGCTTCTGCAGTAATGCGGTCGATGTACCGGTCTGTCGTGGTGAAAAAAGAGCTAAGCCGTAAGGCGAAGCTCTCGATTTACCGGTCAATCTACGTTCCTACTCTCACCTATGGTCATGAGCTTTGGGTCATGACCGAAAGGACAAGATCCCGGATACAGGCGGCCGAAATGAGCTTTCTCCGCAGGGTGGCTGGGCGCTCCCTTAGAGATAGGGTGAGAAGCTCAGTCACTCGGGAGGAACTCGGAGTAGAGCCGCTGCTCCTCCACATCGAGAGGGGACAGCTGAGGTGGCTCGGGCATCTGTTCCGGATGCCTCCTGAACGCCTTCCCGGGAAGGTGTTTCGGGCATGTCCAACCGGGAGGAGGCCCCGGGGAAGACCAAGGACACGCTGGAGGGACTATGTCTCCCGGCTGGCCTTGGAACGCCTCGGTGTCCCCCCGGAAGAGCTAGAGGAAGTGTCTAGGGAGAGGGAAGTCTGGGCATCTCTGCTTAGACTGCTGCCCCCGCGACCCGGCCCCGGATAAGCGGAAGAAGATGGATGGATGGATGGATGATGTGTACACTCACATGCATCAGTGAGAAATATGAGAAAAAGAGAACTATGTGCGTACTTCTTGCTTGATGGCTGCACCACATGACATTATTTATCATTAAATGCTCTTGAAAATGGCGTTCAAAAACATATGGAACCAACATGAATACAAATAGCACATTTCTAAGGACTTGACATATGTTTTAAACCAGATATTTACATCATTGATATATATAGGCTAAAGTTTTTGCTAATGTACATGATTTTATTGACCAGTTTCCTCTTTGGAGTCAGTGGCTAAGACAGACACAAAAACCTGCTGTAATACTGAGCAAGATGTAATAAATAAATCAAATGAATAAATACACCCCAGATTAAGTTGAAAAAGTTTTTGTACTTTGCAAAATTTATTTGGCTCTCTCACTTCAGGATTTTCAGGGTTCTGTGTGATTTGCAGAATATAAACTCTCTCCATCGCTATCTCTCTCTCGCCCGGGCTGCCCCGCCAACATGCTTGTTAAATAATGTACTTTGATGTTTTTTAAACACATATCAAACGTGTGGGTTGCTAACCAACTGAGGCCTTTAGGGAGCGCAGAAAAAGAGGTACAGAAATGAGGGATAGTTCACCAGGGTACCACTTCAATTCAGCCCAGAATATAGAGACAGAGAGAGATGAAAAATCTCTGCGCACCTATACCTATTTCTTCAATTGTATATTAAGCTGTACGCTGAGGGAAATGTATTTACAGCCTCCTCTGCCTCTGTTACTCTTAAATAGACTGCTGAGCGATGTTCTGAGCTCTTTCCAAATTCGAAAAGATTTTCAACATGCTTTAAACTTCATTTGAAATGGTTAGTGGTCTTCTCTCAAATGCTCCCTTCCTTTCTATTTAAGAGTCTATTTCCTAGAGCCAGTTTAATAAGAAATCTACTGGGCAAGTAATGCAAAATTCAGCCATATGGAAAATTTAGGTCAGACTAAGTGTGTATATATATTCCCTTTGATATTAATACGTTTCACTGGCCCATAAAATATCAATAGTGTTTCATGTTGTCAGTGACCACTGCATCGTCCAAAGGCATTCAGTTGGTATGGCTGATTCATGAACCATTTCATACAGTTGTCAAATCCCCAGGATGTGGTCCAAAATATCATCCTTAAAGATATGATATATAATTACCATTTCTGATCAGCTGAGAACTTACAGGTAATCGAACCAAATGGTGTTGTTGCAAGTCGTGGCTACATTCCAAAACCTTGTTGGCAGCTTTTTAAGGCAACATATTTATTCTTTTGGCCAGATTCTAAGGCTGCACTGTGGAAAAGGCAATCCCAGAATGCATTGTGACAAGCTCAGTGAAAATATCCATCCAATTTGGCAGACAGAGAAAGTGTAATGTCAACTATAAAAAGAAAAAAAATGTGTTTAGCACCAAAGAAGTAGCGTGAAACGGTTCGCTGATGGTCAAAGTGATGAACTTACTGCACCTACCAAACTTTTGTACAGTCACTGGTTTTACACCTGTTTTTTCATTAATTTTATTTATTTTATTTTAAAGAAACAAAATGTTAGATGTGATTAAGTCATTTGTGTCGGTTGGTAAAAAAAAAAAAAAGGATACAAAAAGACATAGCTACATAAAATCTGCAATCTGTCTTTTAATCATGCCTGCTAATCCTTTGATTGTTATTTCATAAGTTTGTGTGAGCTTCGTACATAAATCAGGATATAAAATATTTTACCCAATATTTGTGTGCAGTGTAGTTTATGCTGATTTCCTTATTGTTAGCTTAGCAACATGCTAATGTCAAACTCTGTTATTAGATTAGCATCATGCTATACTTGCTATGTCCTTGTAGTCGGAAATATCATAATTACGAGTTCCGAATTACATGACCGATCACTGATGGAGATTTTATTCGTCTGAAAGAAGAATGTCATATACACCTCGGATGACTTGAGGGTGAGTAAATTATGGGCTAATTTTCGTTTTTGGGTGAACTATCCCTTTAATATAAAGTGGGACCCAGTCTGAGCTCATTTAAATGGGTCAAGACATGAGAAATCAAATTTTCCTTGATCTTTTGGCATATAAGAGGCAAATGAAAACTTGATGGCCCAGAATAGTAAGTAAAAACGTCATTTAAGGAGTCCAAATGACTACAGTGGCTCTGTATTAAGTCTATCATGCGACGAAAATACTTTTTGAGCGGAAAAACAACAAAAATAACGACTATTATTGTTGTTCAATTTGAGCCTCTGACGCCACGACGCATGCGCGAAAACTGAGATTAGTAGTAGTAGAAGAAGAACGCCGTTTTCGCGCATGCGTCGTGGCGTCAGAGGCTCAAATTGAACAACAATAATAGTGGGATAAAGTCGTTATTTTTGTTGTTTTTCCGCTCAAAAAGTATTTTCGTCGCATGATAGACTTAATACAGAGCCACTGTAGTCATTTGGACTCCTTAAATGACGTTTTTACTTACTATTCTGGGCCATCAAGTTTCATTCCCTCTGAAAGCCTATGGAGGAGTGAGACAGCTCTCAGATTTCATCAAAAATATACTAAATTATGTTCCGAAGATGAACGAAGGTCTTACATGGTTGGAACAACATGAGGGTGAGTAATTACTGACTTTATTTTCAATTTTGGGTGAACTAACCCTTTAAAATGTCCTCCTCATCAATAAAAAAAAAGCATTTATATAATCAAGTTGTAAAAAAAAGAAGAAGCTTCATTTGGATCCGAGGTGGCATGTGACGTCACAGGGAACAATAATTTGAATACGAATGCATGTGGAACATGACAACAACTTTTACATCATCGCATCATTGTCCCCGCCCACTGGTGTTCAGCCGATGAGCAGCAAGTGGATCTAAAGTAGTTGTTTAGAATAAGATTGTGATAATAACAACATTGCGATGCCACACAGATGTTGTGCTGTTCCTGGCTGTGGAAAAACCATCAGTGACTGTATTGAGAACAAGTCGCAACACAGTACTGGCTTTGCCCAAAAACTTTTGCTCAAAGATCAGGCTGTGTCAACTGTTCTGGAACCAGCAAGGACCCCGCAAACAGTAAGTAACATATTTCATTTTTAAACTGGCAATGACAGTTAAATTCATAATGAATAATCCTAGTATTTTTACTTCCAAGAATTCTCTCTTTATAATGGCTGAATCTGTTGATCACCCAGCACAAGTTTATCTGGACACTTGCCTGTTATAGTGACGCTCTTACACAATGAATCTCTTACTGTATTTATATCGTGTTTGCATTGCTAATTATGGTGAAAGCATTTTCTGAGTGTGAAATTGCGTTGCAATGACAAGATCAATGCATTCAAGCGATCAACAGACTGTCATCATTTCAATGCTCATCACTACAACCTTCCATGTGATGGGAATAGATATAAATATAATGCAATAATCATCACGATTCGTTAATTTCGACAGCTGTAATAGTAAAAATGTAAAGATTCGAGAGTTTTCTACATGTAGCCTAATACTTATATGCAAATATGTCAGCCAATCACAGGCGTTTACACTGAAGTCTCACAGCAGACACGCCCCTTCAAACAAAGCATTCAAATCAGGGTAGAACATAGCCATTTATTTCTAAATTATGACAATTTTTTGATGTAAAAATATTACAAAACAATGCACTTCAGGAAACATAATAAAGTTATTTGAAAAAATCCAGATCATGACCCCTTTAAGATGTTGTTTTTCAGTAGGGCAGTCACTTATGAGGTTCTGTTTGTGTTGCTTTGAAAGTCAGCTTCATATGAAGGCAGTATACAGCAAGGCTTTGGAACAGAGCCAGTAGGCCTATCTATCAAGCCCATTTTACCACACACACACTTTCCCCCTCACTTCTCGCTGCAGTATACGCTCTCATCATGATCTCTGTGCTGCACACTTCTTTCACCTCTGACCCCTGTTGCCATGACGCCCAATTGAATTCCCCTGGTGTCACCTGCACTGTCATGTCCTGTTTGTGTGGGCTTGCTTCCCTCTGATGAGTCTATCTTTATGTGTGTGTGCGCGTGTGTGTTTTTGCGGATAATACTCCTGACCCAGACTGTCTTTGTGTCATGAAGGTTGTGCTAATATTTGCCTGCCAGCTGAAATATTGTGACCTGTCTCGCAAGTCACTGACTCCCAACCTGTCAATCACGATCCGCACAGCTCCTCGCTGTCCACGCGCCTCTAAAGCATTGATTCGTACAAACAAATGACCACACACGGACATTTTCATGTTGCTAGCTCATTCTGATTAGCATGCTGCTCTCTGTAAATGAGATGCAAATGAAACCTGAGGTGAAATGGGCCGAGTGGGTCACTTGCACGAGAAAGGCCTAAATTAATGTGTGGAATTTGACACGGGCAGGACGACAGGGTTATAACCTCCTCTAAATAAGATCAGCAGCTTCGCTTCACCTTTTTTGCCTGTGTGTATGTGTGTAAGTTCAAAGCAGTCCGACCTTGAGTAGAGATGCATTCGTCTGGGATCAATACTCATCCTGATCCTCTTTCATTGCCGCCACACACACTAGCACATGGGCCACGTACACAACCTGCCATTTTTATCCAGTTAAACCAGCTCAGACTTCAAAACCTTCATGACCATATAGTGCATAATACAACAAAGCATCATAGTGTTCAGTGAAAACAATGCAAAGACAAACACCGCTCTGTTCCCCTCCTCCACCCACAACCTCACGTCCCACTTGAAGCCCCTTAAAGCTCTTGGCAATTTTTTCCCACTTACATCATGTTATTTGAAATAAACAATATAGTAGGCTATTGTGAGGTGCTGTTGCTCTGATATTTGCCAGAGACAGCTCTGTACTCATTTTTGGCAGTGTAATCAGATTTAGCTTTGTTTGACTTTCATCTCAGCTGTGTGTTATCAGAGTGGGATGATAATTAGTTGCTAGGAGATGGGCACATCCTTTAACTGTCTGACAGCACTAGAAGTCTTTGTCCTCTATTTCTAAAATGCATCTAGAGGCATTTGATGAGCGATGAAAAGAACAGAATATTTTGTGAATAGCAAACTGGAGAGCAACGGGTCATAAAACGATCCCATTGTGATGAACACAAAAACTAGCTCAAAAAGGTAAAAAATAAATCAATTTGAGCTTGTAAATGTGTACATAGATGTCATTGTTCTCTAATTAGTTGATTTATTCACTTAAGACCTAATAATTAAAACAATTAAGGTCAGTTAAGTTGACATTCACATCTGTGCATTTTTAGGGCTGTCAATAAATTAAACATTTATTAACAGGCCGGAGTGGTGGGCGTGGCAAAAAGAGGGGTGCTGAGCAAGTTCCCTTTCGTTCAGTCACTACGACGTACGTTAGTGACTAACGAATGGGGGGGTTTCGCTTAGAAGCCAATTATCTTCGAGAATTCAACAGCGCCCAATGGCAGTGCCAATGCCATGGGCATGCGGAATTTGCATGCGTAACTCCGCCCCACCTCGTGGGTATATAAGGAAGTACGCTGGCAACATCGCATTATGTTTCTGCTTTGGAGCCAAGAGTATCTCTTCACTCCTTCAAGCCTGATCCTGAGTCTTCGACAAAGCTTTGAGACGAGCAGCTTTCCAGAGGCGTTGGTGTTACGGCGCGTTCCAGTGATCATCATACTGCCTGCCTGCTGATCTGCGCAGTGGTCCGTCTGACAGCTGGTGTGTGGTCGCTGGGCGCTTCGGCGTTCTCTGCGAGGCTTTCCTCTCCTAAAAGAGCTTGCACGTGACGCGTCCTTTTCAGGATGTCTCGTCCGTGTACTTCTGGGTGTGGCCGGTTGCTTTCTTCTTCTGATGGGCACAAACACTGTCTGGTATGTTTGGGCTTTCAGCATGCCCAGGCAGCGTTTGTGGATGAGTCATGTTCCCACTGCGGGAATATGACCATCGCGGTGTTGCGGTCAAGACTCCATGACCTTCGTAAAGAAGTGAGAGTCCCCTCTACCACACCCCGATCTACTGAGTCCCCGAGGCCCAGTACTTCGGCTGGTGGTCAGGGTGACCTGACGGTTACGGTGTGGAACAAAGCCCCGACGCTCATGCCTCGGGCCACACCCCCGTCTTGCACACTGCAACCCGCGAGTGTTCAGACGCAGATCGCGGGGCCTGCTTCGGCCCCCCCGCGCATCTCGTTTGGCGCTCCAGAGGAGGATGCGATGTCGGTCACCACATCACAAGGTGGGCTCGAGTCCTCTGAGGATGATGACTCGGCTGTGTTGCCGCCTTCGGGCGTTCCAGCATTGCCCGAGTCGGACCCAGAGCTGACAGCCATGCTGTCTCGGGCAGCCGCGAGCTTAGGGATAGAGTGGAACCCTCCGCCCTGTCCCGAACGCTCAAGGCTCGATGATTGGTTTTTGGGAGCCCGCGCTGACAACCGTCAGTCCCCGCCCCCAATACCTTTCTTTCCCGAGCTGCATGAGGAACTCGCGCGGTCCTGGAAGTCCCCGTTGTCTTCCCGTGACCGGTCAGCGACTTCCTCCGCCTTCTCCGCCCTCGATGGGGCGGCGGCTAAAGGGTACACTGGGGTCCCCCCAGTTGAACGTTCTGTTGCGATGCAACTGTGTCCTCAGAGCGCTTCAACTTGGCGCGGCGATCCAAAGCACCCCTCCAAAGCCTGTCGATTCACATCAACCTTGGTGGCGAAATCGCACAGAGCCGCGGGGCAGGCCGCCGCTTCTTTGCATGCCATGGCGATCCTTCAGGTCTACCAGGCCAGGATCCTCAAGGACATGCACGAGGGTGGAGTTGATCCGGGGCTCTTAAATGAGCTGCGTGCCGCCACCGACCTCGCTCTCCGGGCGACGAAGGTGACCGCACGCTCCCTGGGTCAAGTGATGTCCACAAATGTGGTCCAGGAGCGTCACCTATGGCTGAACCTGGCCGATATGCGGGACACCGAGCGAACCCGGTTCCTCGATGCCCCCATATCCCAGGCCGGCCTCTTCGGCGGGGCGGTTGAGGACTTTGCCCAACAGTTCTCAATCGCCCAGAAGCAGACTGAGGCTATAAAACACGTACTGCCCCGGCGGCCAGCTGCTGCCTCCACCCAGCCGCCGGCACAGTCGCCTCAGTCTGCTCCACGCCGAGGACGCCCTCCTAAGGCTCCCGCCCCTCCCACCCGGTCCAAGCAGCAGCCTTCACCCGGGCCGGGTCGCGGAGGAAGCCGTAGGAAGGCGTCCAAGTCCCCTCAGGCCGCCCCGCGCCCCGCTAAACGCCAGGCCAAGCGGCGCTCCTGAGACGGACGGCTCAGGGATGGGAAATTCTTTCGAGGAGATGGTAGCAGGACCACTCCTTCCCCCGGTGGAGGGCCGGGGGAGAATCCTTTGTTCAGCTGCTGGCCCACGGGTCAGCAGCACCCTAATTTGGTCAAAGAAAGAATTAACACTCCCATCCCTGAGCCCACAGAGTCCGGCGATGACAGTGCGCGCCACCCACGGGTCCCGCCACTCGCATCCCACTCTGTCGCCAGCCTCCTGGCAGAGCAGACCCCAGTGGAACGTGCGTCCTTCCCTGGTCTCCTCTGTCAGGACGCAGCAGTCAACCGTGCCCCCGCACCGGGACGCCCCTCAGCCTCCCATGTCCGGGCCGGTGACGCTGCATCGCTGCAAGCCCACACCGGGTACGTCTGTGCTCCGAATGACCCCGCTGGCGCAGTTTTTGGAAGTCTGGCTTCAGCTTCCAGGGCTGTCCCGCTGGGTCGCGCGGACCATCAGGCGCGGCTACGCGATTCAGTTCGCGCAGGTTCCTCCCTGCTTCCGGGGAGTCCGCTCCACTATGATCGGGGCCAATGCCCCCGTCATGCGAGCGGAGATTGCCACCCTACTGGCGAAGGGTGCGATCGAACCTGTCCCTCCAGCCGAGATGAACTCCGGGTTTTACAGCCCGTACTTCATCGTACCCAAAAAGACCGGTGGGCTACGGCCAATCCTGGACCTGCGCGTCTTGAACCGTTACCTTCACCGGTTTCCGTTCAAGATGTTGACAGCGAAACGCCTTTTCGAATGCGTTCGTCCAGACGATTGGTTTGCAGCGATCGACCTGAAGGATGCCTACTTCCATGTCTCCATTCTACCTCGACACAGACCGTTCCTACGGTTTGCTTTCGAGGGGCGGGCATATCAGTACGCAGTTCTACCATTCGGGCTATCTCTGTCCCCTCGCGTCTTTACGAAGATTGCCGAGGCAGCCCTTGCGCCCCTTCGGCAGCACGGGGTTCGCATCCTGAATTACCTCGACGACTGGCTCATACTGGGTCACTCTCGGGAGCAGGTTTGCGGACACAGAGATCAGGTGCTCCATCACCTAGCCCGTCTGGGCCTTCGGGTCAACTGGGAGAAGAGCAAACTTTGCCCCGCGCAGAGGATCTCTTTTCTCGGTATGGATATCGACTCGGTCGCCATGTGCGCGCAGCTTTCGAGCGAGCGCGCGCAGTCTCTGCTGACTTCCCTTCGTCAACTCGAGGGCAAGAATGCGGTTCCACTGAAACTATTTCAGAGGCTCCTGGGGCATATGGCATCTGCAGCCGCGGTGACGCCGCTCGGATTGCTTCATATGAGACCGCTTCAGCACTGGCTACGCGATCGAGTCCCGAGATGGGCATGGCGGTCTGGCACGCTCCGGGTACAAGTGACTCGGGCCTGCTTACAGACTCTCACCCCGTGGTCGAACCTCGAGTTTCTACGGACCGGAGTGTCCTTAGAACGAGTTTCCCAGCATACTGTTGTATCAACAGATGCGTCATCCACCGGGTGGGGTGCCATGTGCAATGGACAAGCAGCCACAGGACCCCAGCGCCTTCTGCATGTCAATTGCCTCGAGTTACTGGCAGTACGGTTCGCCCTGCACCGCTTCCGAGCGTTGCTGAGGGGTCAACATGTACTAGTCAGGACAGACAACACGGCCGTAGTAGCGTACATCAACCACCAGGGCGGTCTACGCTCCCGCCGTATGTCTCAACTCGCCCGCCATCTCATTCTATGGAGTCAGAAGCACCTGAGGTCCCTTCGTGCTGTCCACATCCCGGGAGAGTTGAACTGTGCAGCCGACGAGCTGTCACGGATTCAGACCCTCCCCGGAGAGTGGAGACTCCATCCCCAGACGGTTCAGCTGATATGGGAACGGTTCGGCGACGCACAGGTAGACCTGTTTGCCTCCCAGGACTCTTCCCATTGCTCCCTGTATTATTCTCTGACCGAGGGCACCCTCGGCACGGATGCACTGGCGCACAGCTGGCCGTCAGGGCTACGCAAATATGTGTTTCCCCCAGTGAGCCTTCTTGCACGGGTACTGTGCAAGATCAGGGAGGACAAGGAGCAGGTCATTTTGGTCGCCCCGTATTGGCACGGCCAGACCTGGTTCTCAGAACTACTACTCCTTGTGACAGCCCCTCCCTGGCCTATCCCTCTGAGACCGGACCTTCTCTCTCAGAGACGGGGCACTCTTTGGCACCCGCGTCCGGCGTTCTGGAAGCTCCACGTGTGGCTTCTGGACGGGACGTGGCAGGTTTGAGTAGTCTTCCACCTGCGGTGGTCGCTACCATCACTTCTGCTAGAGCTGAGTCTACTCGACGTCTCTATGCTTTGAAGTGGAACCTCTTCGTCACATGGTGCTCTTCCCGCCAAGAAGACCCCTGGAAATGCCCGATCGGGTCTGTGCTATCATTTCTCCAGGAGGGGGTGGAACGAAGGCTGTCTCCTTCCACCCTTAAAGTGTATGTGGCCGCAATATCTGCCTACCACGATCTCCTGGGGGACAAAAAGGTAAGTCAGCACGACCTGATCATCAGGTTCCTGAGGGGGGCGAGGAGACTGAATCCTCCTCGCTCTCCTCTCGTACCCTCTTGGGACCTCTCAGTAGTCTTAAGTGCTCTGCAGAGGCCTCCATTTGAGCCTTTGCAGTCAGCTGAGATTAAATTCTTGTCTATGAAGACTGCTCTGCTGACCGCATTGGCCTCGCTTAAGAGGGTCGGGGACCTGCAAGCATTTTCGGTTGACGAAGCGTGCCTAGAGTTCGGGCCGGCTAACTCTCACGTGATCCTGAGACCCCGGCCCGGATATGTGCCCAAGGTTCCCACCACTCCGTTCCGAGACCAGGTGGTGAACCTGCAAGCGCTGCCTTTGGAGGAGGCAGACCCAGCCTTGGCATTGCTCTGTCCAGTACGCGCTCTCCGCGCCTATGTAGACAGTACGCAATGTTTCAGGACCTCAGACCAGCTCTTTGTCTGTTATGGTGGAGAGCGGAAGGGAAGTGCTCTCTCGAAACAGAGGTTGTCTCACTGGATAGTGGACACCATTGTTTTGGCTTACCAGCAGCAAGGTCGACCATGTCCCCTTGGGGTTAGGGCACACTCCACTCGGAGTGTGGCCTCCTCTTGGGCTTTAGCGCATGGCGCCTCGCTAACAGACATCTGCAGAGCTGCAGGCTGGGCGACACCCAACACATTCGCCAGATTCTACAATCTCCGAGTGGAGCCAGTGTCCGACTATGTACTCGCCCCTACGGGTGGCCGGTAATGGGCCAGGCTCAGGTGTCTTCGCTTGCTCGCCATTCCACTCCAAGGACTGGATATGTGCGATATTTTCCTCAGGTGAGCTCCCCGAGAACCCTGAGCTCCTCCAGCACTGCTGACGCCGACATCAGTTCAGTCTGCCCTTTCGAGCCCAGACCCTCATGTCCGGCCAGGTGCTCCGTGTGCATGGTTCCCCTCCGGCGACCCCCACACGAGTATTCCCACCGTAAGCCTCCTCAGCGAGCAGGTGTCTTTCCCTCGGCAAGTCCCTGCCACCCCTAGGGTTAAAAATCCACCTTCGGCTGGTACCCTAGAGATCTTCCATATGCAGCCCTTAGCGGGTCATATGTGTATTCTTAAGTCCTCCCTACGGGCAGGCATCTTGGCATTCCCTCACTGGGATATGCTTCCCAGTGTACCTTGGTAATCCTGTGATAAGTGGGAGTCCTTCGTCCGTACTAGTCTTACGACAGGGTACTCTCACTTACGCAGGGCACTGGATGACGGCTGAGTGGCGTTGTTGTATTGGAACCCCCATTCGTTAGTCACTAACGTACGTCGTAGTGACTGAACGAAAGGGAACGTCTCGGTTACGTATGTAACCCTCGTTCCCTGAGGAGGGAACGGAGACGTACGTTTCCTCTGCCACGTCAGCCGTGCTGCTGGAACGCGGAGTTCAGTCTTGGCTCCTGCAGCAGTAACATAATGCGATGTTGCCAGCGTACTTCCTTATATACCCACGAGGTGGGGCGGAGTTACGCATGCAAATTCCGCATGCCCATGGCATTGGCACTGCCATTGGGCGCTGTTGAATTCTCGAAGATAATTGGCTTCTAAGCGAAACCCCCCATTCGTTAGTCACTAACGTGCGTCTCCGTTCCCTCCTCAGGGAACGAGGGTTACATACGTAACCGAGACGTTTCCCCAGTTTCTCTTGAAGGCAATACACAAGTGACTTAAACTGCAATTCATCGACTGGCCACTTGGGACAGGCTCCAGAAGGGAGCAGAATCTCATTGAGCACATGTTAAAATGCCCAACTTTACAGCAGAAAAAAAACATGTTTACAGCCTGGTACAAATTGTGGTTTTGGTCTATACAGCTAATTTTCCCCTTCATGACAACTGTGAGGGGGGTAAAATATTTTATAACTAATTCGTTTACATTATATAAAGCCTTACATTTCTGCATAATTAAGGGCATGGCCACCTGAGTGCCAGGTGGATTGCCGTTTGTCTGCTGTCTGTTACTGTGCGTTCACACCACCAGTCATTCATTTTCAATGGGAGCCGGCGGCGAGCTCCGGCGAGAGCGGCGCGTCTTGGACGATTTGGGCGTCGAGGATAGTTGAAATCAGGTCAACTTCATGGTAATGAGCTATGACACGGTTCAGTGGCAACTCCACTTGAGAGGATTCCAGAGACTGCAGTGCTGTAAACTTTGGTTCCGAACACATTAGTTCCCAAGCAAAATGGAGGAGAGGTTGATCATTGCTGTGGCGGGTTTGATAAGAAGGCGCGCAACACTATTTATTGGCAACATTTTCGCTATAGAACGGTTGTTTTTCAGCGGGAATGCAATTTAATTTGCTCAAAACAACACTGATTTGACCAATTGCATTAATGCTGCACTTGTAATGTAGGCTGCACACAAATTAATGTTAATGTTAATTGAAGACCCCGGCACGTCTAGTGTGTAACACTTAACCATGAACACAAAAGCCACACCACACAAATGGCTTTTAATTGGTTTATTTTGTTAGCAAACATGTAACTATAATTAAGTTATTTCCATCAATCTGTTTTTTTTTTTTTTTATTACTTTCACATTTAAATGATTTCATGAGGTTAACTTATACAGTTATACCCTACTTGTGGTCAGTCTGCACAAAAGCTGAACAACACGATTGTTTGCTTTGGCCCCTTTAAATACAGTTAAAAAAAAGACCAAGCATTCAATCTACATTAGGGCATCAGAGCGTCAGCGCGTCCACAAATCTTTCTACAGCATCATTGGCAGGGCGACCAGAGCGAATTTTGACGCTCTCGCCGGTGGCGGTGTGAACGCACAGTTAGTCTTCATGTCACCTCAGCTCCAGCTACATCCTGCCTCTTTGCCCATTTTCTGTTATCCGGGAGTGACACATGCTGACCTGCTGCCAAGATGGCAACGGCTGGGTTTGAGGCTTCAAAAACTCTCTTGGTGACATCCAAACCTATGGGTGACATCACGGACACTACGTCCATATTTTTTTTACAGTCTATGGTGCCGAGAGGTGATTTGCTACAACCAAAACCAAATCTATTCAGGCTTTGTTGGTCCCATGATGCTGACCATCAGCTTTCTCTGTCAACAGCCAATCACATGCTGTGGATCAGTGAAACTGAGATTCACTTCTCGCGAGAGAAGCACGAGATTCATTTCCCTTCTGCAGAATATTACATGATTGAAAAATATTTAAACAAATTTACACAGCAAGAAGAAAAGAGCTGTCTATGAAAAAGGACAACTTAAAGAAAAATCTTACTACGTCAATGCAAGTAAAAGTCATGAAGTTAGTTTAGTTGGACCCACTTTATATTAGGTGACCTTAACTACTATGTACTAACATTTTAATTAATCATTTGATACAATGCACTTATTGTGCACATAAATGTTTTTACATTGTACTTACATTTAAAAAAAATAACTGCATGTAATTACGTCTGTAATTAATTTCTGTAGTTACATTTGTAATTACACAGTTGACACTTCCCTTACACCTAACCCTATCCTTAAACTTACCTATATCACTGCACCTGTCCCTAACCCTACCCGTATCCCACCTCAAAATCAGCAAAAGTGTTTTGCAACACAATTTGAACACAGTAAGTACATTGTACTTATTTTTTGATGTAAGTACATAGTAGTTAAGGCCACCTAATATAAAGTGGGGCCGTTTAGTTGATATACGGAGAGGTGGTGGTCCAGTGGGTTAAACCACTTAACTGATATGCAGAAGGTTGCTGGTTCGATCCCAGCGGTCACCACCAGTGTGTCCTTGAGAATGGCACTTTACTCCACGTTGCTCCAGGGGGATTGTCCCTGTAATAAGTGCACTGTAAGTTGCTTTGGATAAAAGCGTCTGCCTAATGCGTAAGTATACAGTATATATAGAGAATTGAACATTTAAGCTCATATGTAGTAATTTTATTTATTGATTTTAAAGCTTATTTTAACTAAGTGCCTATTAATGATTAATTAACTAAAATGACACATTTTTAATTGATTAAGGGTATAATAATTACATAAATTATATCTAAATCATTAAATTCTTCTTATTAATATAAATATGCATTGTCAAAAAGCCAGACAAATTAGTCTTTAAAAACGTATCGGTTACGTATGGTAACCCTCGTTCACTTTCAGTCGGTCACTACGACGTACGTCGGTTATACCGACGAATTGGGATCACTTCAGAGAGCCTCTATCAGCTTCGAGATTTAGAGAATAGGCCAATGGGCCATTGGTGTGCGAGATTTGCATCTCGCACTCCGCCCCGCACCGCGGGTATAAATAGGAAGCGAGAGCAATGCACTGACGTTTTTCACTGAGGAGCCGAACTAGTGACTCGGCCATGCAGTGATGGTAAGGAACTGTGGCGACGGGAACTGTGGCGACGGGACCTATGTCTCCGTTCCCTCCTTCAGGGAACGAGGGTGATCATACATAACCGAGACGTTCCCTTTCAGTCGGTCACTACGACGTACGTCGGTTATACCGACGAATTGGGATCCTTTTGGAAAACGCCACAGTTACTACCACTTCCAGCGCCCCGTGAGAGCCCCTCAGACCCTGTTCTGATGCGGACGGGGAAATTCACGCAGGGAGAGTCACACTACTGTTCCGCAAGACCCACTCAGCAGACTTATTGGATAACGCTGGGAAAGCGTGCCCGGAGGGACGCTGCGGAAGCCACATCATGCCCGGAGGGAGTTACCATGTGGAGAATACACGTATGGACTGGCCTTGGGTCCCATACGGAAGTCCCAGGGGTGGCCCCGCCTGTTGCAGGCGGGGGAACGACACCGTACTGAGACGGCAGAGGAACTCTGCCGAGGGAAAGACACAAGCTCCCCGTAGGGAGCTGTACCGTGGAGAATACACATATGGGACCGCCGTAGGGGTTGAGGTCCTTCCTCAGAGGAATGGGCCAGGGAGGTGCTGTCGCAAGGAGCTCTAGTTCCGGGAACCAAGTCCTGTTGGGCCAATACGGAGCTACCAAGAGGAGCTGCTCCGGGGCCAGCTGTGTGCCAGTGCATCCGTGCCGAGGGTTCCCTCGGTCAGGGAATAGAACAACTGGCATTGGGTCGTGTCGGGGGCGGCAAACAGGTCGATCTGTGAGGCCCCAAAGTGACTCCAGATCAGCTGGACCACCTGGGGGTGGAGTCTCCACTCTCCGGGGAGCACCGGTAACCGTGACAGCTCATCGGCCGCACGATTGAGTGGGCCCGGAATGTGAATGGCACGAAGGGACCTCAGATGCTTCTGACTCCACAGGAGGAGATGGCGGGCGAGTTGGGACATGCGGCGGGAGCGTAGACCACCCTGTTTGTTGATGTACGCAACAGCCACAGTGCTGTCCGTCCGGACCAGAACGTGCTTGTCTTTGAGCGGCGCTTTGAAGCGGCTGAGAGCAAGACGAACTGCCAGCAACTCCAGGCAATTGATATGCCAGTGCAGTTGGGGCCCCGTCCACAGACCCGAAACTGCAAGCCCGTTGTACGTGGCACCCCAGCTGGTGGATGAGGCATCCGTGGAGACAACAGAATTCCTGGACACTTGTTCTAGGGGCACTCCTGCCCGTAGAAATGAAGGGTCCGACCACGGGCTGAAGGTTTGGCGGCATCTCGGCGTCACTTGGACACGGAGGGACCCGCTGTGCCACGGCCATCTCAGGACTCGGTCGTGTAGCCAGCGTTGAAACGGTCTCATATGGAGCAGCCCTAGCGGCGTTACTGCGGCTGCTGCTGCCATATGCCTCAGGAGCCTCTGAAATTGTTTCAGTGGTATCGCTGTGCTGCGTTTGAATGAATTCAAGCAGTTCAACACCGATTGGACACGCTCCTCGGTGAGACGCGCTGTCATGGCGACCGAGTCGATCTCCATCCCGAGAAAAGAGATCCTCTGTGCGGGACAGAGTTTGCTCTTCTTCCGGTTGACCCGAAGACCCAACTGGCTGAGGTGCCGAAGCATCATGTGCCTGTGTTCACACAACTGACCCAGCGACTGAGCAAGGATCAGCCAGTCGTCGATGTAGTTGAGAAGGCGAACACCACACTCTCTCATGGGAGCAATGGCCGCCTCCGCGACTTTCGTGAAGACACGGGGCGACAGGGACAGCCCGAAGGGCAGGACTTTGTACTGGTATGCTCGTCCGTCGAATGCAAAGCGCAGAAGTGGTCTGTGTCGAGGGAGAATCGAGACATGAAAGTACGTGTCCTTCAGGTCGATCGCTGCAAACCAATCTTGGGGACGGACGCACCTGAAGATACGCTTCTGCATCAACCTTCAGAACGGCATCCTGTGTAAGGAGTGGTTCAGGTATCGCAGATCCAAGATCGGTCGTAACCCGCCACCTTTCTTGGGTACAATGAAGTACGGGCTGTAGAACCCGGACTTCATATCGGCTGGAGGGACCGGCTCTATCGCGTCCTTCGCCAGGCACTGGGGCCAGTGGCGGAACAGAAATAGCAGAACAAAAAATTATCCCCCGGCCCTCCTCCGAGGGGAAGGAGTGGTGCTGCAGCCATCTCCTGAAGAGCAGTTTCCTCCATCTCTGTGAGAACAGTGGTTGTTTCTCTTCAAGGCAGCTGAGTCTCGCGGTCGCGCTGGATAATGCCGTCACATTAGCACAGCGTCCCTCTTCTCTCTCTCTCTCTGATCTCTGAATTCGCTGAATTTGCTGAATGCAGGAAGCAGTCTGTAACTCTTCATCAACGCTGTTCGGCTCCGAAGTGAATTACGTCAGTGCATTGCTCTTGCTTCCTTTTTATACCCGCGGTGCGGGGCGGAGCGCGAGATGCAAATCTCGCACGCCAATGGCCCATTGGCCTGTTCTCTAAATCTCGAAGCTGATAGGGGCTCTCTGAAGTGATCCCAATTTGTCGGTATAACCGACGTACGTCGTAGTGACCGACTGAAAGGGAACCATCTGCTATGTAGTGACCTTTAATTTGGAGTAGAAACAGGGGGAGTGACTTTATTGCATCAGAGGTCATTAATAACTTACCTGTTGTGTAACACGCGAGAATGAACCTCAAACGTTTTCCCGCGTCAAGCAAACATGCTTGAGCTTACATTTACCTGGGGCCTATACCATGAAGCCGGTTTAGGTGGCTAGCCAGGTATGTTTCAGTTTAGTTTGCACCAACCGTGGGTTTTAGGGACCATGAAATTGGTTTGGATTTTAGCAGTGTTCATCGCCACAGTAACTTACGCTCCACGGGCAGGTTATGTTCTGGATAAGAGATCTCAAACTGAATTTGGACCAATCAGCTGTGTGCACAGTGACACACCTCTGATGAAATAAAGTCACTCCCTGAGTTTCTGCTCCAAATTAAAGGTCACTACATATAGCAGATGATTTTTAAAGACAATATTGTCTGACTTTTAGCAAAGCCTATTTATAATAATAGTTTTGTATTATTTAAACATTATTTATGTAATTGTCATACCCCATAATCCATTACACATGTACAGATTTAGTTGATCAATTATTATTATTACCACTTAGGTAAATTAATAGAAATATAGTCTATAAAGGTAATATAAATAAGCTTTAGAATCAGTAGATACAACTATAAAAATGACTACATATGAGCTTTATTGTTCAATTATTCAAATCTCTCTATATCAACTATATACACTAACTTTTCCTCTTTCATAGACAGCTCTTTTCTTCTTGCTGTGTAAATTTGTTTAAATTCTTAATGTTTTTCAATCTCGTAATATTCTGCAGAAGAGAGAAGTGAATTGCACTGCTTATCTCGTTCACTGTTCCACAGCATGTGATTGGCTGTTCATTACTGATGTCACACCTAAACTCCTAAACTCAGGTTCAAAGCCTGAGTTGACAGAGAAAGTTGATCATCAGCATCATGGTACCAACAAAGCCTGATTGGATTGGTTTGGTTTTGTCAATTCGAAACTAATCATGTAACCCTGAATATGTTTGAACTACCATCATGGATGGTAGTTCATGATGGTAGTTCATGATGGTATACCTGGTGTGTGATTTGACAAATGTTTATATGTGAATACAATCTTAAATTCAATCTGTTCAGTTTATAAAGTAATCATGTATCTTCATAAAACTAAACTGCTCAATTCATATGGATTAGTTGTATGTTCTCTTTATGAACTTTTTGATAGAGAAAGCTCTCAGACTTTATTAAAAATATATTCATTTGTGTTCCAAAGATGA
Source organism: Romanogobio albipinnatus (assembly GCA_023566225.1). Taxonomy (NCBI): domain Eukaryota; kingdom Metazoa; phylum Chordata; class Actinopteri; order Cypriniformes; family Gobionidae; genus Romanogobio; species Romanogobio albipinnatus. Next base: position 13,611,712 of record CM042256.1, read on the forward strand.
ATAAAAGTCGAATGGGTTTGGAACGACATAAGGGTCCGTAATTAATAACAGAATTTTCATTTTTGGGTGAACTATCCCTTCAAGTGCACATGCACACTCATGTCTTTGACCACCTTTAAAGGTGCACTATGTAAAATGTTTTCAGTAAAATATCCAAAAACCACTAGGCCAGTGTTATATATTTTATTCACTTGAGTACTTACAATATCCTAAATGTTTCCAACTATTTGTAAATCGTGAGAAATTGCTATTTTAACCAAGGAATCAGGACGTGTGAGGGAGTTGCCTTTCAATGGTGTCATATCTGTGTTCCCCTCGGTTTCCGGTTTTATTTTGCAGAAACTTTTAACTCTCACTGCAGTGTGAACAAGTGTCATAGCAGCCGCCGAGCGAACGCATAGAGTAACGTCATAACATAATTTTCAACACACTCAGATGTATCTAATATGATAAACAGAGCTGCGTTACCTCATACTCATGACCGGAAAAACAGCTGTGACTGTGTCAAAATAAAAGTCCCGCCGGCGACTATGCCATAATAAAGGTCCCTCTGCTTTTGTTGCGCTCTTCTTATTAACAATCGCTCCTGCTTCTGCTTCATACTACAGTAACGTTAATAATCACATCCATGAACATGATTTCTGCCCGAGTCCTATCCCGATTCTATTCCACCGGCTCTGAGGTGAAGACCTCATGTCCCAAGATTCTGTGCTTAAGCTTGGCGTCATCAAACTACGCCTTTGTTTTGATTAGGCGACCTCTAGTGGAAGGAAAAGTTATATAGTGTAGGTTTAATGTTTTTAAATTAAGATACAAATTTAAATGTGTATCTTAAGGGCCCATTCACACCAAAAACGATAGCTAAAAAACTATAAAGATAACTATATTAGCCTCTACACTAGCATATGATATCATATTGTTTATTATAAGCACGCAGTTCTGTCGTCTGTTGCTTTAAAATGCTTACAAGCTTTTTAAAGCAGTATGGACTCTGATTGGCTCTTAATATTTTTATCGTTCATCGTCTGAATTTTTTTTTTATTGAACTTTATTGTTTCTCTGTGCCATTATCGTTGTGGTATGGACTTGGCTATTCTTTATGATGATTTTTAGATCTATGTCTTTATGATTTTCGTTATAGTTATTGTTCTGTGATCCTGCGTTCTATTCCATTATGATGTAATGTTTGGTTATGACTTATGAGTAATCAGCACTAATGTTTTTCAAATAATTAATTTCCCTAGTATTTTTAATAAATTAAAATAACACGATACCAGTTTGCAATATCAAGCATCACAACGTAGGTACATACGTTTTTGTACAGCTAAAAATAACTGGAAGTGACTGACAAAAAAGCCATGTCCACTCTTATGCTGAAAATGTGGATAAAGTGTGATGTTAGCATTTTGATACTAGACATAAAAATACATAAAACATTGGGTAAAAAAAAGTCTTATTTTTATTTCTTCTAATACTTTTCAGTACTAAATAAAATATTGCTAGAAGTAGGCCTATATTGTTAAAACTCTACAATGAGGTTTAATTTGTTAACATGAGTTAACTAGTACTACATTTAACACAAACGAACAATGAAAAATACTTCTAAATCATTTATCTTAGTTAATGTTAATTTACTATTGAAATAAAAAGATCTGTTAATATTATTCAATGGACCTGAGCTAACATGAACTATCCATTTTTTTTAAATTATAAATAGTGGACTACTATAACAAATGCATTGCTCATTCTTCGTTGATGTTAGTAAATGCATAAACCAATTTTAACTAATAGGACCTTATTATAAATTGTTACCATTTATAATTTTTCTTGCCACCTTTGTTGACTTTTTTCCATTGAGCTATAGTCACAAATGCATTGTGAAAGATAAATGAGATGCTCAGAATTTGGCAGAATTAAAGTATCTTAGAAGGCAAAAGATACCATGAGATGCATAGGTAGCTAACTTGGTTTTGGAACAGAGCTATTTTGTCTCTGTGTGTATGGAATAAAACAAAGTGCAATCTAATGAACAGTAGATGAATCGGTACAGGCTTCGTTGACCGCTGCACTGTGCTAATGAACTTGTACAGTCTCATTTGTGAGTCATGGTTGTAGCTTCCATTTTCTTTACAACAACCTTGAATCACTAACAACCTTCAGAGACTCCCATTAGTCTCTATATCCTGCAACGCTAACTCTTAGCTTGCCATTTGTTTCCTGCATGCCCTCTTCTCTGCTGTAGACCATTTGCTATCTTTCTCCAAAGTCCTACTCTCTGTCTTTTCCCCCCTCTTTCTTTCACTCTCCTTTTTATTGGCTCTAATCTGGCAGTGGTGATTTATCTCTTCTGTCTTCACTCTGGACCAGATGCTGCTGACCTTGCAGACAGTCAGAACAATGTGCGCTTCTGCCTTTTTCTGTATGCATGTGTGTGGATGTTTTGTTTTTTATGCACAAAAGCACAGAATATATCAGTATTTGTGTATGTCTATATATCTTTACCCCTTGTTCTGTTCTGTTTAGATTGAGTCGTCATGGTTTGCTTTATTAAATGCAAGAATGGTCTTATCAAAATTAACCTTTTTCACCTTTCATTTTATATCTGAGGTATTATTATATATACACACACAAATGTTTGAGATCAGTAAGATGTTTTTTTTTTTTTGTCAGGTCATTCCGTGTCAAATCAACCAATTTTTGGAAACTTCCAATTTACTCATGGAGTCACATTAAGATCTCCATATATCTGGGATTGAACCATCGAGGGCCTTTAAAATGAAAACACCAAAGGGAAAGTTTTTTAAGAACCACGATCTAAAAAGATATTAAGATATCTTTAATATTTCTTGAGTTACAGTCATGCAAACATGAGGCGAAGAAACACAATAAATGCTTTTTGTCATTTTTGAATGGTCACCGTTGGCATATTATGAAACAAAGATTGCTAAAGTTAACAGATTTTACTTATAGACCTAGCAATCTACAGTATGTGTAAAAATAAAATAATGATGCTGCCATCTTTCTAAAGTCATCTTTACACCCCTCTAATTTGGCTCCAAATCTCAGGTGAAATTTGTAAGTTACCAAACATGCGTTGCTTGTGGAAACACGTCAAAATAAAATTCTCACATAGCAACCTACACAACAGCGGCAGACAATAATGAAACTTATACAGAATATCACAAAAACACAATGGAAGGTTTCACAGACTAAGCCAGGATTAGGCCTTATAGCTTTTATAAACTTGTCTTATAAAAAATAAATTAAAAAAATAAAACATTTCTGGTGTGCATCTTGCGACGGAACAATGGCAGAACAATATTTTAAGATATGTCAGTGCAAGTATATTTCAGTTAAAACAGCTCAAACATGCCTTGTCTGTGAAACCAGGGGAATATCTACAAATTCAAATGTCCATCATAAACTACACACAGCCTCTAACAGAAGCAATCTTAAATTGTAATAATATTTCACAATATTACAGTTTTAGTGTATTTTTGATCAAATAAATGCAGGTTCGGTGAGCATAAGCATCAAAAATAAAATCTGTAGGCCTATATGAGACATTTTTTGCTCATGTGCCTTTAAGACTTTCCCTCTTCTCTTCACATGCGGAATGAGATACGTCAAGCATAAAATATTTTATAACTTCAAATATATTTACCCCATGCACTACCCCATTCTTTAGTAACTGCCTCTCTGCAAATCCTACATTGCATTGTGACAGACTCATAAAACAATCCACACTGAAATGCAGCATAAACAGATAAACTCATATTGAAATGCTCAGGCCCCTTGTTAAAAGGACATTTCAGCCGCTCTTTGCTAACACTGGGTACCTTCAGGAGCATACAATATTATAGAGTGGCAGATGCTACACAGCCAGGAACAACAAAGGTTTGACAAACTTTCTCATATTTTATTTTTATTGTCAGTTTTTCTGGAGTTTAGAAGTAATAGCATCCATCCATAACATATAGGCCTATATATATATTGAAATCCTAGTTCAAAACCAATGCAGCACTAACTCTTCATTACCATCCGCGCACCCACTGAAATAAATAAACAAACAAAGCAATCTGTATTTGACAACACAATTTCTGCTGCAAACAGTTAATCAATGCTTGCCCTTATTTGACTCCGTGTTTGTCTTGTTGATAAATATGAGGTCATATTCACAACAGAGAATGCCATTTTTGGTTGTCTAAAATTAAATGTGAGAAAGACTTGATTGAAGCAGTGCAATTCTAGGGAGAATATAACTGTGGTTGGGTTCACATAGAGTGATTGTGCAATTAGGCTAATGCAATGGCAAAAAGAGAAAAACCTTTTAATGCTGATACAGAGAATTAAAGTCGTGATTAGATGCGCTTATGATGCCACAGCCAAAGTTACTGGTGAATTACGTACTAAATACCTGCATGAGTATAGCTATCTGATATGCTAAAGGTTTGATTAACATTTACATTGTGTTCTTTACATTTTGATTCTAACTGTTTTCTAATAAATCAACATACATCAAAGTTGAACTAAAAGTTTAGGACGCTACTAACTAAACTGAATTTTCCAGTTACTTAGCTGGCTTTATAATAGCCTATTTCACTCAACAATACGTTTTCCAACAGTGTATGGAGACAAGCTTAAACAAAACAGCTTAAACCAGCCTAAGTTCCCTTTCGAGAGGTCTCTCGTATTGCGTTATGGGAAAAACTCCTTTTCTCGAGAATATGAAGCAAAAACTTTATTCTATAAAGTGTCTATGTAAAACGCAGTGCGGCTGCACAGCAGGTAGAACAGCGCGAGCTGCGTTCTGATTGGCTGTGCTGCGCCAACTGCAGTAACCTATGGCGAGGCGGCTGAGAGAGCGAACCAGTAGGGGTCGCTAGAATTCCCGCCGAACAAGGTCGCTAGAATTAGCATATTTGAGGCTATAAAATACCATGTTTTGCCATAGGAATTCAGATTTAATCTCCTTCAGCGATACCTTCGTTGACCTTCGGATTTGAAGCCCCGCCGTCGAAAAGCACTCAGCGGAACTCCTGCAGCTCTGAGAACTCCGGATTCCCGTCTGGTCCCTGCCTTCAGCCATCTGGCGTTCCAGCTTCGCCATCTGGCGTTATATCTTTTATTCTGTTTGTCTGTGTTAAGTGTGCGTGTTTCCGCCGCAACCCCACTTTCATAAAAGAGCAGCGAAGCGTTGTTTCAAATGCCTCACCCTTCCTGTGCCTTGTGCAGAGCACCTCTCCTCGGTGGGGACTGCAAGCGACTGCACGCCGAGTAACTCTCCATGTGCCTCGCTCTCGCCGGTGAAGTTCACCCAAGAGGAACAGCGCCCCTCCCTCGCAGCGGCCAGTTCTGTCTCCTTCGGTGGACCAGCAGCGGAAGAAGAAGAGGAGGAGGAGGACAGCCTTTCTTTGGCCGCGTCTGGCAGCGAGTGGTCAGACTCTGTCTCGCAGCCCTCCGCTTCGACACAGACCGCCACGAGCTCTAAAACCAGCTTTTATAGGGAACTTATCTGTGTGCTCACTAAAGCCGTGGAAGACCTCGGGCTCGAGTGGTCCCACCCTCAGGAGACAACGCGAAGTAGGCTGGACGAATGGTTCCTGCAAAGCCGTCGCCTTTCCTCCCCTCAAAAGCCCACCCCCTTCTTCCCAGAGGTACATGACGAGCTGACGAAGGCTTGGAAAGCCCCCTTCTCAACTCGTGCAAGATCCTCGTTTTCCCCAGTCTTCTGTCGACGGCGCTAAGGAGAAAGGATACAAAGGTTTTCCTCCCCTTGAAGAGGCCGTCGCTGCACACCTCTGCCCGCCCTCCTCCAGAGGAAGGCAGGCCAGGGCTCAACACCCCTCCAAACCGTGTCGCTCCACTTCAGCTTTCGCCAGTCGAGCGTACGCCTCCGCTGGCCAAGCTGCTTCAACGCTACACACCTTGGCTGTCCTTCAAGTTTACCAGGCTAAACTCCTCCGCTCTCTGGACGAGTCGGTTCCTGACTCTGAGATTCTGAAGGACCTGTGTAGCGCCACTGATCTAGCCCTACGCGCTACCAAATTCAACGCGCAGGCTATCGGAAGGACTATGGCCAACCTGACAGTTCTGGAACGCCACTTATGGCTGAACCTTACAGAGATGAAGGATGCCGACAAAGCCTCCTTTCTGGATGCTCCCATTTCCTCCTCTGGTTTGTTTGGTCCGGCGGTGGTTGGCTTCGCCGAGCGTTTTACGGAGGCTCAGAAAGTGTCGCAAGCGATGAAACACTTTATCCCTAAACGCTCCAGTTCTTCCTCTGGCCGTCACAGAGCGCCTCAACCCGCCAAGGCTGCACCGCCGACCTCACGGTCCAGACATCGGCAACGCTCACGATCTGCGAGCCACAGCAGGCAGTCCGAGCTTCGGGGACCTCGACCCAAAGCCGCGTTGAGACCTGAGCCACTGAAGCTGTCCTAGCCGTAAGAGGGAAGAGAAGGTGGCCAGGTCCCGCCTCGGCCGGACCCCCACCACACTCTCTTGGTCTCCTAGTTCCTTTCAAACAGGTGACTGGCGACTCAGTTTCTGCAGCCAACTGCATTATCAAAAGCGCTCGCCTGCACACAAACGCCGTTTTCACTGCGACCCAAACAAATCTCAAAAAGAGCTTTTCATCTGTAGTCGATGTGCCCACTTCACAGTATGCACTCCTACACTCAAACACTTACCACACAGCTCACACGCTGTCCTGTGCCATAAATGTAATGCGTGCGCCCACTACTCAGTGCACACCGCCAAGCATAAACACTATCCCCAAAGTGTTACAAGCACAAAACAACCGGGTTACCGGGTCCCTTTCACTAAGTGACCCTCCCCCGTTTCGTATTCAACCCCTGGCTTCACGGGCACAGGCCTGGCAGGCCATTCCCGGTATATAAAATTGGGTGTTGAACATAATAAAATGAGGTTACTCACTACAGTTCGCTCGCAGACCGCTTTCGCGCCGTGGTGGAAACCTCAGTGAAAAGCAGCATGAGTCACGTGCTCCGCGCCAAGGTTTTGAAACTGTTAGAAAAGGGAGCGGTGGAAACTGTGCACCCGACACAAAGCGAGTCAGGCTTTTACAGTCGCTACTTCCTCGTCCCGAAAAAGGATGGCGGCCTCAGGCCCATCCTAGATCTCAGACATCTGAACAATGCGCTTATGACGCGCTCGTTCAAGATGCTGACAGTGAAACAAATCCTCGCGCACAGACCTGAAAGATGCCTACTTTCACATTCAGATAGCACCCCGTCACAGGCCATTCTTGAGATTCGCCTTCGAGGGTCAGGCTTATCAATACACAGTCCTGCCATTCGGGTTATCCCTAGCGCCTCGCACTTTTACGAAGTGCATGGACGCAGCCATAGCCTCACTGAGACTGAAAGGCATGCGGATACTCAACTACCTCGATGATTGGCTTGTCATAGCCCAATCAGAGGCACAGTTGATGATACACAAGTCCTGGCTCCTCAACCATCTAGAATGTTTGGGTCTCAGGATCAATATCGCCAAAAGCTCAATATCTCCTACCCAGATGGTTTCTTTTCTGGGTACAGTCATAGACTCAATACTGATGAGGGCGCGGCTTACGTCACAGCGCGCCCTCTCTATTCAGAGCATGGCGGCGTCATTTAAAGCTGGCGCTTACGTTTCTCTCAAACGTTTTCAGAGGATGCTAGGTTTTATGGCCTCGGCATCGGAAGTACTCAAACTGGGTCTATTACACTTCAACGCTGGCTGAATTCCCACGTTCCGGCTCGCGCATGGCGATCAGGCCAGATTCGCATCAAAGTGAACCACAGCTGTGTCAAAGCTCTGGCTCCTTGGAGGGCGACCACCTGGTATCAGACAGGTGTTATTATGGGTACAGTTACGAAACGGAAAGTGGTCTCGACAGATGCATCCAACCTAGGTTGGGGCGCCCTGCACGAGGGCAAGCTAATGGGCGTTGTCAGAGAAAAGGCTGCACATAAACTGTTTAGAGATGAAAGCGGTCATCCTATCGCTGAGAGCTTTCCTTCCGTACATAAAGGGTCACCACGTCCTGGTCCGAACGAATATAGAGTGGTATTGCATCCTTCATATCTCCAAAGAGTCTTTAGTTTTATCATTATTATAAAAGACAGATATGCTGTACCAATTCTTGTGCAGGCATGCAGTGGGAGGAGCTAAAGAGACATGAGCACACACACACAAAATACATCATGGCAGTATCCCTGGATAACTTTCGATTCACTATAAGTTCATGTTGTTTACATTATATGTACTTACGCACCGATTGCCAACAAAACACAGACAATGCAGTTTCACTCACCGCCTGCGGTTTCAGATCCATCGAGGGAACCAAAAAACACACTTGCAGAACTCCGTTGTTGCTCCGGGAAAACAAACTGCATCCACTGTTTCCTTAACGCTGGGTTATTTGGGAAGCTGAACAAGGTTATTTTTCCCTCACAACCAGAAACACACTTCTTTAGTGACATTGTTGATTTTGTGGTCTAAAAATTAAATAACAACGCTGCCGATGGCTACCGTAACTGAACAAAGCTAATTGTTGATGCTCTTGCTCTTGCTCTAGTCGACATGCGCACGTGCTCATCCGGGAGAAGTGCACATATAAGCTATTCCACCCTTTATGACATCATACAGGGCCATACTAAAAAAAAAAACTTTCCGAAACATATTTCAGGAGTGTATTCGGCACAGAAATACTCCGTCATGTCCAACTCCGTTTTTCATGTTTAGCATGATAATCCAACTCTTTAACTATAAATAAGTCAAAATGCATGGAACCCCCATAACTGACCAAATGCATAACTGACCTGTTGCTATGACAGCAAGTCCAGGATAAGCGTCGAAGAACCAAGCAATCCAAGATCATGCCAGATCGTCAACAATCTAATACGAAGAATGGACTCCAGCTTTCTGACTAAAACAAAAGAAAAGAACAAACAACAACAACAAAAAACACTTTAAGCTGGTTAATAATTTTTTTAGGGAATAAACCAAGGAATAAAAAACACATAACAATTTAGTAAATATGACAGAAAATAATTTCAAGCCACTACAGCCGAGTCACTAAGCACTGTGCATTCAATTAATGTAATGAGATACAAGAAAAGATACATTGCATATCAGTTTATTTGTCTTGTATTTCAAGAGAGAAATACTTAAAACATTTAGTACAGCTTTTAGTCTTCCACCTGCAGAACAGAGATATATTTTATGATGTCAGCATTAATGTAGAGTGTTATTGTGCTGCCATGCCTAAACTCATTCCATCTGCGGGAGGATTATCCAGGTGTTTTGCGTTCCAAATGAATCACAATCTTGGTGGTTTGGGGAGCAAAAACTCACATCTGTGCATCTCCCTGCAAAGTGCTCTTGAGCCCAATAGTTAGCAAGGGCTAATAATTCTCATGCTGCCACTCTGAGGGCATTTCACTGGGGCTGTTTATCACTGAACACATGCAACATCTCAACATAATATATTATTCAGACCTGTAGATTCAATTTGCAGTGCTGAGCTAATGTCTTTAATTTTCCATGGCTGTCAAATGCATTACAGTGTGAAGATTAAAATCACCAAGAGAGCAAAGTACCTCTTGCAAATATGTCCCCTTCGTGGAGTTTTGTAGGCATTTTTCTTTTCCTCTTAAATTTACTTTATGAATAAATGGAAGTGACAGTTTTGTGTGTGTGTGTGTTAATCACACTAAACATGGGAGCCAATGATGCCATATGGAGGGGATGTGGATTTCCATTTCACAAAGAGTCTGACCCTCACGTACAAGGTTGCACGATGTGTATGTGTGTGTGTGTGTTTTGGGAAAGGACCTTGAATGTGTGAGGTTGATGGTGTTAAGGTCACAATACAGTGTGTCAGACAAACCAAGAGGCATTGTTAATAAGAAATCCAGCATCTGGCATTCAATGCAGATATTCATCCTAATCGTGTGCCATATAATGTTGACTTTCATTATAAACGTGCGTGAGTAAATCATTAAGCATGGAAAATTGAAAATCATTGGAAACCTTAAGGACAGTGAAGTATTACCATGAATTCCTACTTGACAGACTAGATTTCTATTTGTTCTTATTGAAAGCTTCTCCACGAAGGCCAGGAGGAGGAAAGAGTGAACGACAATAGCGCCGAATAAAAGAGAAAACTGCTTGGATGTGCTCCTTTTAGAGGTAAATTATTCATTCTGTGATCCACAACAGAACAGCCTTGTTAGGGAATGTAACACATCACCCACCAAGGGCCAGAAAATGGGAAAAATATTTGTCAAGATCAAAGATCGGCACGTTATAATTCATGACACCAGGGGCGGTGACATGGTTTGGCTTAATGATCAAAGGCAGTCGAGCAGCAGCGTATCAGACAGGCGGCAAGCCAAACAATGAAGCGCAACGCCTCATCATATTACATTCTGCTGACAGACCAGGTTAGCATGAGTCTACAGCAACCTGCCCTCAAACACCTCTCATTACCAACACGGATCCAAAATAGCCTCAAGCATGCTTAGCATGAAGCTACATTGAAATACACCTTCATCACATGAAGCAATGCCATTATGTTGAGAATTTGCAATAAGTTAATGCAGCACTGGAATAGGATATGCATGACACAATAAAAAGGGGAAAAAAAGAAGTCACTGTTTGGATTTAAATAGGCGAATCCTTAAGTCAATGATTGGATCATTATTGCAGTGATTATGTTTCTAGCATGTTATATGTTTGGCAACAGTTCTTCTAACCCTAATTGATGGAGTGTGTAGCTTTTAATTTCCATATTCCAAGATGACAATGTCAAGATGCATCAGGCTCAAATTGTGAAAGAATGGTTGGTTGGTTGGGAGGGAGCACGAATAATCTTTTTTTCACACATGAATCTGATACCAGAATCCAGACTTAAATGCATTGAAAGTCTTTGAGATGTGCTGGAGGAGACTTTACAGGATTCTTTAATTAGGCTGGTGGTTGAATTTTTGTAAACCGTGTCGAAGGTTACAGGTTCTAATCCGCCCTCATACAGTTTTTTTTCTTCTTCATTAAAATCAAAGATGTTCAAAGTTGAAAACTTTTGAACAGGATGAAGATGTCCAAATTTTTCTTATTTTTTTTTAAATATCTTTTTTTCTTTCATTTAGTACTGCCCTTCAGAAGCAACAGAAGATACTTACATGTTTCCCGGAAGACAAATTAAGTAAAATTTACCCCCCGGCTCTTAATGCATTGTGTTTCCTTCTGGAGCATCAGTGAATGTTTGAACCTCTTTTAGTAGTTGTGTTTGAGTCCCTCGATTGTCCTCAGTGTGAAAAGATGGATCTTAAAATCGTGCAGTCACTGCTGGAGAGGGTTAAAATATGCAAAAGATGCTCGAAAACTGAAGAATGTGCAGGACCTATAGGATTTTTTCTGAAGAACATTGGGCAGTTTAACTGCTCAGGACAAACAAGGGACTCATGATCATGAACAACCATCACAAATAAAAAAAACAGCCGTGGATAATAAAAATAACATGCATTTTCTATGATCCCTCTAATTTGGTTAAAATTATTCCATTTTCACAGATTCTGCAAGCGAGCATGGACACGACATGCACTTGTCTGTGTGAAGACTGTGAATGAGCCAAAAGAGAATGAAAACCACTACTTTGATTGGCCATCTCAATCATTTTGACATTGATGAGTGCTGTTAGACCTGAGGCAGACCAGACTAAAAATATAACTTTTAAACTATTTTTGTCATCCTAACATGCCGAGTGCTGCGTAATGCTGTGCAGGAGAGCAGTGCAAGAATTTCAAATATTGGCCAATTTGGCCATTTCTAATTATTGGTGGCTCGGCCCTGAGTTAAACGCTGTATTTTATAATACTGCAGCCACCTACATGCGCAAGAGACAACTGTTTACACTTGTACACGCATGCCCAGTGTGCATGAACGGTCATGTGACATGCGTTTTGAGTCATGCAGTGTAGAGAGAGATCGTTTCTGAAACGCAATAGAAACGCCAGTGTAGACGAGGACCGGTTTCATTTTAAAACACTGTTTTAAAACAAAAACGCACTAGTGTAAACGGGGCCAGAGTTCTCTCCTTTTGCTCCTGTCACTTTCTAAATGTTTTATGACATAGTTAATGAACTTGCCATCAAATAAAATTATTTGATTTAGACTTTTTAATGTCCATTCATAATGTATATAACCTATATAAAATATATAAATAGCATTTGCTGCAAGGAAATGGAAATTTCCATTAATGAGGACAAATTTGCCCAGTATTTAATCAATATGAGCATAATTTGGCTTAAATTGTGTAACCTAACCTGTTAGGTTTCTTTAACCCAGCATGCGTTCTGTCCAATACCCATCACTGGGTTGCCCAAATGGGTTGTGTTTAACCCAGCCATTTTTAGAGAGTTGTCATCCTGGAATATAGCCATGTTGTGTCTTCCTACATGGTTGGGTTTAAGAAATGATGTTTAAGAAATGAAAATCTTCTAACTCCATAAATTAGGGTTAGAAGAACTGTTGCCAAACATATAACATGCTAGAAACATAATAATCACTGCAACAATGATCCAATAATACAGGTGCTGGTCATATAATTAGAATATGATCAAAAAGTTGATTCATTTCACTAATTCCATTCAAAAAGTGAAACTTGTATATTATATTCATTCATTACACACAGACTGATATATTTTAAATGTTTATTTCTTTTAATTTTGATGATTATAACAGACAACTAAGGAAAATCCCAAATTCAGTATCTCATAAAATTTGAATATTACTTAAGACCAATACAAAGAAAGGATTTTTAGAAATCTTGGCCAACTGAAAGGTATGAGCATGTACAGCACTCAATACTTAGTTGGGGCTCCTTTTGCCTGAATTACTGCAGCAATGCGGCGTGGCATGGAGTCCATCAGTCTGTGGCACTGCTCAGGTGTTATGAGAGCCCAGGTTGCTCTGATAGTGGCCTTCAGCTCTTCTGCATTGTTGGGTCTGGAATATCGCATCTTCCTCTTCACAATACCCCATAGATTTTCTATGGAGTTAAGGTCAGGCAAGTTTTCTGGCCAATTAAGAACAGGGATACCATGGTCCTTAAACCAGGTACTGGTTACTTTGGCACTGTGTGCAGGTGCCAAGTCCTGTTGGAAAATGAAATCTGCATCTCCATAAAGTTGGTCAGTAGTAGGAAGCATGAAGTGCTCTAAAACTTCCTGGTATACGGCTGCGTTGACCTTGGACCTCAGAAAACACAGTGGACCAACACCAGCAACAACCACCACTGTGTTTTCTGAGGTCCAAGGTCAACGCAGCCGTATATGACATGGCACCCCAAACCATCACTGACTGTGGAAACTTTACTCTGGACCTCAAGCAACGTGCATTGTGTGCCTCTCCTCTCTTCCTCCAGACTCTGGGACCCTTATTTCCAAAGGAAATGCAAAATTTACTTTCATCAGAGAACATAACTTTGGACCACTTTTTTTTCTTTTTGTCTTTAGCCCAGGCGAGACACTTCTGACGCTGTCTGTTGTTCAAGAGTGGCTTGACACAAGGAATGCGACAGCTGAAACCCATGTCTTGCATATGTCTGTGCGAAGTGGTTCTTGAAGCACTGACTCCAGCTCCAGTCCACTCTTTGTGAATCTCCCCCACATTTTTGAATGGGTTTTGTTTCAAAATCCTCTCCAGGGTGTGGTTATCCCTATTGCTTGTACACTTTTTTCTACCACATCTTTTCCTTCCCTTCGCCTCTCTATTAATGTGCTTGGACACAAAGCTCTGTGAACAGCCAGCCTTTTTTGCAATGACCCTTTGTGTCTTGCCCTCCTTGTGCAAGGTGTCAATTGTCGTCTTTTGGACAACTAGTCAGCAAGTCAGCAGTCTTCCCCATGATTGTGTAGCCTACAGAACTAGACTGAGAGACTATTTAAAGGCCTTTGTCGGTGTTTTGAGTTACTTAGCTGATTAGAGTGTGGCACCAGGTGTCTTCAATATTGAACCTTTTCACAATATTATAATTTTATGAGATACTGGGATTTTCCTTATTTGTCTGTTATAATCATCAACATTTAAAGAAATAAACATTTGAAATATATCAGTCTGTGTGTAATGAATGAATATAATATACAAGTTTCACTTTTTGAAAGGAATTAGTGAAATAAATCAACGTTTTGATGATTTTCTAATTATATGACCAGCACCTGTAGACTCCTAAGCATTTGCCTATTTAAATACAAACAGTTTTAACAGTTTTTTTCTTTTTTGGCTGGGCAGTGTATATGACAATAATGAGCTAAATCAACACATAGTCATGTCATGTTTTTGCTCTTGTGGGAATTATTGTTGGTTTGAATATTACCTGTGAAATAACATTAATGTTGCTTTATTCCAGGGTGTAAAAATTTATCTTTTTTTTTTGTTGTCCATAAAATGCCAGTGTGATCCAATGGACAAAAACAGTTGAGATATTCTTTAAAATATCTTCTGTTATGAAGAAAGAAAATCATACAGGTTTGGACAACAAACTTGGAAAAATGTGCCTCTAGTACATTTTAGCAAAACTCCAAAAATGTACTTAATTCACTGCAGTTTCCAGCTGAAATTATCTCCATTGCACAACACTATGTTATGACCTCAAAACACCATAGTGCTTTTTGAAATTTACATCACGTATTCACCTCTATGGCTTTTCTGATGTAGTAAAGTTGTTTGGTAGCTCACCTGGTACAGCATTGCACTTGTGAAGGGCATTTTCTGTTAAAATGAGCAAAAGCAAAAAAGTGTCACAAATATTCCTGCTCTCCTACAACCTATGAGAATTAATAATTTAGTTTAGGCCTGTTAATGATGAGAAAAGCGACTTCCAATGTTGACTTCACATTCTACAAAGTTTTATACTTATGAAGTGGAAAAAGTGAGGAAAATTTTGAAGACCCTGCTATTTTGCAAGTTCTCCCACTTAGAAATCATGGAGGGGTCTGAAATTGTCATCATAGGTGCATGTCCACTGTGAGAGACATAATATAAAAAAAAAAATCCAGAAATCGTCTCGGTTACATATGTAACCCTAGTTCCCTGAGAACAGGGAACGAGACGCTGCGTCAGCTGACGCTACGGGGAACGCCTCCAGTGTGACAGGTGTCTGAACTACTATCGAATCACGGCAATCATATTGACCGGCGACAGCCTATGATGTCATCAAGGTGCGACCAGGAAGTATATAAAGGCGCCTTGCCAACATGACACCACTTTTCGTCTGAAGGGACTGTTTGGCAGGCAAGCCCTGAGGCATGGCAACACGAAGCAGCGTCTCGTTCCCTGTTCTCAGGGATCTAGGGTTACATATGTAACCGAGACGTTCCCTTTCGAAAGGGAACTCGCGCTGCGTCAGCTGACGCTACGGGGAACGATATACCCACGCCGCCATGCTGAAGGGAGTGCATGCCCACTGACAGTGACAACTGTCAAGACAAGCAAATTCAACTGAAATTCCTGAACCACTCCCCTTCTGGTCACATTAGGCTGTCAGTGACAGCGCTCCCTACGGTCAAAGCCCAAGCTATAACCATGAGAAGGAACCTTCGCATACCATATGAGATCCAACCCTGGCCGCTCGAAGGCCTGGAACCAGCCCATTCAACAGAAGGGGTTCCTTTAAGGGAACGTGGCAAGGGAACCCGCGCCAGTCATTACTCGGGAGGATTTCACCGAATGCCACCAGGGAGGTCTGACCTAGTGACCTCATATGGGACACGTCAGTATAGCCAACCCTGTCTGTAAAGTACAGAGCCTCTGGTACTCGCCTCCAAAGAGACATCCCGCTAGGGTACTGCAGAAAAGGCAGTGTCCTCCACCACCCGGACCTCAGAGACGGGTTATCCTGGAAAGCAGCGCTCAGCAAAGTGCTTTCTAACCCTTGCTAGCGAGGGGAGTTCAGCCGCTCGATCCTCGGATCTACCAAGCACTTACTTTAAAACGTGCTCAGGAGGCCAGAAGGCCTACAGGCTGATCCCACCAGGGAGGCCCCGAGGGGCCTACAACCAATGGATAAGCGCCAGGCGGCCGTAAGCTCGCAGCAGACTCTCACTTGAGAGGAGCTCATAAGCCTGCCTGGTAGTAACCATGCTATAGGCGATCTATGAAAGTCCCTTCCTGCAGGGACCGCATAGCAGCAGCGTCATCTCGTCATGCTAGGGTATGAACACCGCCTTTAGGTCTTGCAACCGGCTAGAAACCAGAGCCTGACAGCAGGTGACCACTAGCTGTCAGCATAAGGCCAGTTGTGTGTTCCCGCCTAGGGAACTCGTTCCCCAGGGAGGCCAGAAGGGGCCTCCACCTGGTAACCTGTGCTGACTGCTCACGCGTCCAAACAACGGCGCTTGCCCTCAGGGAGGCCTAAAGAGGCCTACTACCCAATAGCAGTCGAGCTGGCCCTCGAGGTCGCTGGAAGATGGGACTCGCTCTGACAGGGAGGCCTAGTGAGGCCTACCACCTGATAGCCATCGGGACTCATTCCTTCAGGGAGGCTTGGGGAAGCCTGCCACCTGATAGCAGACCATGCTAGCTGTCCGAGCGTCCCGACTCCGGGGCTCGCCTCCAGGGAGGCCTGGCGAGGCCTACCACCTGGTAGTAAGACCTGTAATGGTCCAGCTGGCTTGTCACAGTGACTGGAACCGGAACCCCCTCAGGGAGGCCTAGTGGGGGCCTACAACCTGATAGCACGTAAGTGAGCTAACCGAGCGCCCACGCTCGGGGGCCCTCCCTCAGGGAGGCCTAGCCATTCGTGCGAACCATCAGAGATGACTGAGGTCCTGGAGCTCGCCGTTAGGGAGGCCTGCTGGGGTCTACCACCCAGAAGCGAATTTTCAGGGAGGCCTGGTGAAGCCTACTACCTGACAGCGATCCACTGCTAGGTGTAAAGTAACTGAAGACCAGGAATGTGCCCTCAGGGGAGGCCAGGATGAAGCCTGCTACCCAATGGTGAATCCCACAGGGAAGCCCTGTGCAGCTTGCTACCTGTTAGCAAACCCATGCCACCATCTGTTACCGAAACTGGGGACCGGGGAACGATCTCAGGGAGGCCCAGCGCCTACCACCTGATAGCAGAACGTGCTACTCGTAGCACTCCATGCTCACCTCCACAGAGACTGGGAACCGGGAACTCGCCCTCAGGGAGGCTGGGTGAGGCCTACTACCTACTAGCAACTCGTGCTAGCCATCCAGTGACTGGAGCCCGGGAACGCCCCCTCAGAGGAGGTCAAGTGTGCCTGCTTACCCCACAGCAGGCCCTTAGGTAGGCCTGGTTACGCCTACCACCTACTAGCAGCTTGTGCCAGCCGTCGAGGGACTAATGCCCAGGAATACCCCCTCGGGGGAGACCGGGCAAGGCCTGCTACTCATAGCAGGCTCTCAGGGAGGCCTGGTGGGGCCTACCACCGGAGCCAAGGTAACCCAAAAACCGGGAGCCTACCCCTCAGGAGGCCTGGCAGGACCTACCTCCAAATAGGAGGTCTGCAGATTCTATGAACCCTGCCGCGGTTAGAGGCAGGCTGGCTGGTGCACCTGGGCTGACGGTAGCTGTCTGCTGCTGACGAAGAACTGGACATCCAGTTATCACCTGGGGACTCATCCCCAAGGAGGCCAAAGAGGGCATACTAGTTGACGAGGTTTCTGCTGAAGTCAACGTCAATGGAGAAAATCCTCCGGGGCCTCATCCCCAAGGAGGCCAAAGAGGGCCTACTAGTTGACGAGGTTTCTGCTGAAGTCGACGTCAATGGAGAAAATCCTCCGGGGCACACTTATGGGCTGCGGCATCGAGACTCTCTTGCAAGGAGGCCTGTTGATGCCTACTACCTGTCCTGGAGTCTACTGCTCAGACTGCCCAAGCTGGCTACTCACAACCAGCTGACCTTAAAAACCCTCTAAAGCGAGGGGAGTACAACTTACGTCACCTGCTTCGGGGTGGCCGCCTTACTTTTTCATACAGCGGCCTGCCGTTCATGCGAGGGCGTCAGCCATTGGCAATGCGAGGGCCTCAGGGGAGCATTCGACCAAAACCGGCATGCAGAAGGTTTGCGATGTTCAGCTCAACCCGAGCCCTAAAGAAGGTGGAGCAGAAGACATAGAGCAAGGGTGAAAATATCATACAAATATGCAACCCACCGGCCGTGCCATCCTCCAGGATGAGGCCGGGGCCGCCAGAAGGTGGCGGCCACACAAGCTCTGGAAGGCGGGTTACAGCAAAATAAAGTCTAATTGCACACAAGCGGAAGACGCTTAACCCCACCCCACGACCACTGGCAAAGTCGCAATCCCTGCTGCAACACCTAGACTGCATTACTAAATAACCCCAGAACACAGAGAAGGGGCCGGACGACTCTGTAATAAGAGGAGGCTGAATCAAGGATGCAGAAAACAAAGCACTGTTCTTATACTTAAAAGATAGGCCCGGGGCGACAATACCTGCCTTTAAAGGAAACGCCCCCCATCCTTAGCGAAGCCTAGGCCAAGAGGTGCGGCGCTAAGCCTGCACTAGATCTACTCAGGGCTCGGGAAAGAAATATTATCACCCCTTAAATAAACACAACGAGGCCCCGAAAAACTCATTCCCAAAGCCCCACAAGGCTGGGCGCAGATCTCACTACAGCTCATGCAAAATTGCATACCCGGTCGTCGGCTACTTCACACTTTAAGCTAGGAAAAACACGGCTCGCCCCCGCACACCACAAGCCCACGGGCAAGAGTGCAAATTCAGCTACCCACATTAGTGGGAGAGATAACACGGAGAGGCGGCTATTCTCTACTAGCTAAAGTGAGGCATTCATACACAAACATGTATAGTTGCAAAAAAGATCGTTCTTAGCTTACTCACGGGGAGCTGCAGGCCCTGCGATGTCCAACGATGTTCCATAATCCCCCAAACCCTCTCAGGAGAGCGAAAGAGGGTCCTGCAAAACATAGTAAGTAATGTTTCACCCTTCTCGAGGGGGACTCACCACTCGCTCCTCTGGCGCTTCAAACCTGACACAACCAGCCATCAAGCTAGTATACGACCACCATCCTGAGAGGGCACTCTCACAGACCAGCCAGGCGGGGCCTAGAATATCATCATCACGGGCCCACCCCAGGCCGGATGTAAGAAGCGCCTGGGGAGGAGATGAAGTAGAGGAGTGAGGGTCAATGCAATTCTTACTTCAAGAAGGAGACCCATCATCAACGCTTTATTTATTTATTTTTTTCGACTGCGATTGTGATATAGAACTCCTACTTCCCCCGGGAGTCCCCCTCTGTGCACCCCACCCTCGACTGAGGGGGGCCCCGAGAGGCGATGCTGGCCCTCGGGCCCCGTCTTCGGTCCTTGGGCCAAGACGCCTCCCGTCTGCCAGGGACCCGGATCTCAGTGGTATGCAGGTCCTCAGACGCTGCCGAATGCACCTCAGCGATGCTGGTCTTCAGACCCAGTCTCCGGCTGGTGCACCACATCAGAAAAACATCCCCTGATTGAGATCCCAACTGAGCCGATGATTTATGGACGGGGAGAAACCAATCGCTTACCTAACACGAGCGATCTCTCCACTAACGCACAAACATGGCAGCCGCAGCCCGCCTGCAGCGTGTTTTATATACATTCAAAGGCTCAGCATACACAGTCGGGATGCCGAGAAGATTAATCTCCCTTCTCACTGCCATCCCCAGAGCACTTGCAGATAAGTCTCATCAGCAGCCTCAGCGAGCTCTATCCAAGAAACCAGTGACACGCGTCCGCACTCAGCCTCGGCCTGAGCGGGACCGCCTCATCAGTCTCGGATGCCAAACCCTCTTCCCTCAGGAAGAGAATCAGACGAGAACGGAGCGATCTCGGATTGACAAACGCTCACATACACAAACAAACAAACAGCTCCATAAGAGCTGAATGAGCATGCTCTTGATCCCCGGCAGAAATACATGAATTTGAATTACCTTAACTCGAAGCATTCAGACAAAACAGTCCCTGAAGACGAAGAAGCGGTGTCATGTTGGCAAGTCGCCCTTATATACTTCCTGGTCGCACCTTGATGACATCATAGGCTGTCGCCGGTCAATAGGATTGCCGTGATTCGATAGTAGTTCAGACACCTGTCACGCTGGAGGCGTTCCCCGTAGCGTCAGCTGACGCAACGCGAGTTCCCTTTCGAAAGGGAACACAATGTATGATTTTTTAACTATTTATTTGTGTGATACAGCTGCAAATAAGTATTTGAACACCTGATAAAATCAATGTTAATATTTGGTACAGTAACCTTTGTTTGCAATTACAGAGGTCAAACGTTTCCTGTAGTTTTTCACCAGGTTTGCACACACTGCAGGAGGGATTTTGGCCCACTCCTCCACACAGATCTTCTCTAGATCAGTCAGGTTTCTGGCTTGTTGCTGAGAAACACGGAGTTTGAGCTCCCTCCAAAGATTCTCTATTGGGTTTAGGTCTGGAGACTGGCTAGGCCACGCCAGAACCTTGATATGCTTCTTACAGAGCCACTCCTTGGTTATCCTGGCTGTGTGCTTCGGGTCATTGTCATGTTGGAAGACCCAGCCTCGACCCATCTTCAATGCTCTAACTGAGGGAAGGAGGTTGTTCCCCAAAATCTCGCAATACATGGCCCCGGTCATCCTCTCTTTAATACAGTGCAGTTGCCCTGTCCCATGTGCAGAAAAACACCCCCAAAGCATGATGCTACCACCCCCATGCTTCACAGTAGGGATGGTGTTCTTGGGATGGTACTCATCATTCTTCTTCCTCTAAACACGTTTAGTGGAATTATGACCAAAAAGTTCTATTTTGGTCTCATCTGACCACATGACTTTCTCCCATGACTCCTCTGGATCATCCAAATGGTCATTGGCAAACTTAAGACGGGCCTTGACATGTGCTGGTTTAAGCAGGGGAACCTTCCGTGCCATGCATGATTTCAAACCATGACGTCTTAGTGTATTACCAACAGTAACCTTGGAAACGGTGGTCCCAGCTCTTTTCAGGTCATTGACCAGCTCCTCCTGTGTAGTTCTGGGCTGATTTCTCACCTTTCTTAGGATCATTGAGACCCCATGAGGTGAGATCTTGCATAGAGCCCCAGTCCGAGGGAGACTGACAGTCATGTTTAGCTTCTTCCATTTTCTAATGATTGCTCCAACAGTGGACCTTTTTTCACCAAGCTGCTTGGCAATTTCCCCGTAGCATTTTCCAGCCTTGTGGAGGTGTACAATTTTGTCTCTAGTGTCTTTGGACAGCTCTTTGGTCTTGGCCATGTTAGTAGTTGGATTCTACTGATTGTATGGGGTGGACAGGTGTCTTTATGCACCTAACGACCTCAAACAGGTGCATCTAATTTAGGATAATAAATGGAGTGGAGGTGGACATTTTAAAGGCAGACTAACAGGTCTTTGAGGGTCAGAATTCTAGCTGATAGACAGGTGTTCAAATACTTATTTGCAGCTGTATCATACAAATAAATAGTTCAAAAAATCATATATTGTGATTTCTGGATTTTTTTTTAGATTATGTCTCTCACAGTGGACATGCACCTATGATGACAATTTCAGACCCCTCCATGATTTCCAAGTGGGAGAACTTGCAAAATAGCAGGGTGTTCAAATACTTATTTTCCTCACTGTATTACTATTCCAAACACAGCTCTTTCGGACAAAGCCTGCAACTCCATCCACTGCCATATAAATTAATTCCCCTTCGTCATAGATGCAAGATGACAGCCCCCAACGTCGATGCATTCTTTCCCTTCCATCTCCCTTAATTTGGTCTTTTTCTGCTGCTTTGTGGAGCACCAAAAGTTGTGAAAAGGAAATGTTTTATTCAGAGCCAGAGCTGTTCCTTTGTGCAAAATCTTGAATCTAATTTAGAGAGGAGTATTGCAACACCTTACTGACAGCACGGTTGTGGATGAACTTTGGCTTTGCTCATTTATTGCCTGCCACCTACTCTGTCTCCACTGTGTTTCCGTGTGTTCAAATACTGCATCAACATAAGGATGCTTCATTAGCATAGCACTTTTTTTTATCGAGGGAATGAAGGTGCTTAGGATGGGTTAAGGTCAGTACAATTGATATTCAA
Source organism: Romanogobio albipinnatus (assembly GCA_023566225.1). Lineage (NCBI taxonomy): Eukaryota > Metazoa > Chordata > Actinopteri > Cypriniformes > Gobionidae > Romanogobio > Romanogobio albipinnatus. Next base: position 13,633,841 of record CM042256.1, read on the forward strand.
GCAATGCAGTCAATACTGGTTTACAATTTGCGGCCCATTGAGTCTACAAGACGTTTTGTGATCAATATTCCTGCTCTCCAAAGAGCTGTTGATAACAAGTATTAGGAAGTTTGTATTGATACAAGTCTTTTTAACATGAAGGTTCTGCAGGAAATCATTGAAACAATAAGCTCTGTAGACAGCAGTGTTGGGGGAGCTTCTTTAAAACTAGCTAATCTAGCTCATTTGAAGCAGTACAACTACAGTAAAGCTTTTCTTTTGAAGAAGAAGCAATAACTACATTGAAGTTACTCAGGGGGCAGTATGCTTTTGGCAATAAACCTCAAATATTTTTAGGTTTATTAAAACAGAATCCTCTTAAGGAACTTCAATTACATTACTGTATGTAATGTACTGTATTTAGGGCCAGATTTACTGGGAAAATTTGCAAGAGAGTAGCCTGGCTCTGCCCTTCTACGTACTTCCGCTCAATTTTCATTTTCCTTCAGTACGTCATCCGGGTTTGCGGTATATATTTACTGGTTTTCTCAGACCAAATTTTAACCTGTCCAATCAGCGAATAGAGGGAGTGGCTGAGAACGATGACTTTGATGTTGTGCGCTAGTTTGAGTTGTAATTCAGTAATGGCTGCGGAGAAAGATGCGAGTGAAGCCATTCGGTCCATTGTGGCAACGCTGCCGAATATCCAGAAGTTAAAAGCAAGAGCAAGAACAATCATTGCTAAGTTTTGTTGATGGCCATGATGTTGTGGCCCTCCTCCCCACGGGGTTCGGGAAAAGTTAGATTCCCTTTCGAGGGAACTTCACACTGCGTCCACTAGGGACAGCTTTGGGAACGCCCACAGCGTGATAGCGTCTGATGCACGTATGTCAACTCAGCCAATGGCGAGAGTGAGCGTCACGGGCAGGTGACGTCACGTCCAGGAAAGGATAAATATACATCCGGTCCGATCGCACTTCAGCTTTTCTGCCTCAGCTAAGCGATCTGTGTGAAAACTGTCTCTGTCTATTTATTGTTGTACGTCAAAAGCACAATAAGTCTCAGTTTAAAAATGGCGAATGCATCAGTATTCAAACAGTGTATTCCTCCGTGTCCCCGTTTCCTTACGGGTGGAGATACACATGATTTGTGTGTGATGTGTTTGGGAGTGGAGCATGCTCTGTCAGCCTTCGAGGGGGCTGAATGTGAGCATTGTGAGAAGCTGCCGCTTCGCATGCTCCGCTCCCGCCTGTCACTCTTCGAGAAGGGTGATCAGGATCGCGTTCCCTCTGGTTCTGGACCCGCTGATGCCGAGGCACAGCGGAGAAGGACATCATGGGGTTCGCAGATGGATCTCTCGGCGGGGTTTGAGACGAGTGCGAGCGCTCTTTCTCTGCCTTCACCCGGGAGATCTGTCGCTCAATCTCTGGTGTCGGAAGCCCGCGCTGCGGCTTCTTCCGCCCAGAGTGAGAGCCCGTCGCTTCAACACTCCAGCTCTGAGGAGGTGGATGTGTTGAGCGTCGGATTGGGGGAAGATGATTCACCATCTCTTTCCCCCGCACACGAAGAGCTGGTGGAGGTGATTACTCGCGCTGTGGCGAAGTTAAATATTGATTGGCCAGCCGAGAAACAAGGCGCTCGTCCGAAAAGCAAATTAGACGAGCGCTTTTTGACGTCAAATGTGTCACCTTCACCACGGGGTCTTCCTTTCTTTCCTGATTTACACAGTGAGCTGTGTAGATCATGGAAGAAACCATATTCATCACGTCTTTTCAGCCCTCAAGTAAAAACATACAGTGATATAAGGGGGCTGAAAGAATATGGTTATGGGGCGATGCCTAAAGTGGATCAGACGCTTGCTAGTTATCTGTCCCCTGCGTCAGCATCGTCCCTGAAGGCCCCCACGCTCCCCACTAAACCATTAAAAACAACATCAGGGCTAGTGGGGAAAGCGTACACGGCAGCAGGGCAGGCTGGTGCATGTTTGCATACAATGAGTATTTTGCAAGCGTACCAGGCTGAACTGCTGGGGGATTTGGATGGCGGCGAAACAGTGAGCCCTGAGGCAGTGCGCGAACTGCGTCGGGCCACAGATTTATCTCTGAGAGCCACCAAGGAGACCGCTAGAGCTATTGGGCGGTCTATGGCAGCCTTGGTGGCGACAGAGAGACATCTGTGGCTCAATTTATCTGATATTAAGGATAAAGACAGGGCTTTTCTCCTTGATGCGCCAGTTGAACCCGCTGGTCTGTTCGGCGACGCTGTAAATGAAGTCGTCGACAGATTTCAGGAGAATAAAAAGCAAGCGGAGGCTTTTAAAAAATATCTCCCGCACCGCCACCAACCCTCTGGGGCTGCTGGGCGTGAGCAGCCCCAGCCGTCTAGCTCTTCGTACAGGTAGCAGCAAAAAGAGAGTGTCGCATCTCGTGCTCCACCTCAGAGATACGGTGGGCCAGGTCGGCACTCTCAGCCGAAGCCTTCTAAGCCGAAGACCGACCTGAGGGTCGTGCTTCAGGCGAAGAAGGCTTCAGGCCAAAAGAGGTCCTGACGCCAGCAGCGTCAGGTCTCCGAGGGCGCCCCCCCGCGGGGTGGATTGGTGTTCACCTCAGTATACGGTGCCCACTCCACTTCGTTGCCCTCAGGGGACCGTTCTGCCAACCCCGCCACCCTTGGTGCTTCGGGGCGCAGCGGTTTCCAGCGAGCTCGTGACTCGGCGTCCACAGGACAAGGTGTCACACTCGCAGCCTCCAAGGAGGTTAGAAACGCAGCCAGATCGGTTAGGTGCTGCCAGTATGCTTCAGGACGCCGAGATGGTTGCAGTGGAAATATCAGAGACCAGCCTCGAGAGGCTGGTTCCCTTAGTAGATTTTCTGGCAGAATGGAAACGTCTACCAAATATATCGCTATGGGTCCTGCAGACGGTAGAAAAGGGGTACAGAATTCAGTTTGGGTTCCACCCACCTCGTTTCAACGGAGTGCTGGTAACATCAGTACGTCCCGAGCAGGCTCTGATAATGGAACAGGAAGTAGAAACCTTGTTAAAAAAGGAGGCTATAGAACAGGTCCCTGTACAGAACAGAGAGTCGGGTTTTTACAGCCAGTACTTCTTAGTTCCAAAAAAGGATGGAGGGTTGCGCCCCATATTAGATCTTCGTCGTCTGAATTGTACGGTCAGGAAACTAAAATTCAAGATGCTGACGCTAAGTCAGATTGTGACCCAAATCAGATCCGAGGATTGGTTTGTCACAATAGATCTGAAGGACGCATACTTCCATGTCTCCATCCTTCCACAACACAGGAAGTTCCTGAGGTTCGCTTTCGGGGGCAAAGCGTACCAGTATCGGGTTCTTCCATTTGGTCTAGCTCTCTCACCCCGCACGTTCACGAAATGCGTAGATGCAGCTCTGGCCCCGCTCAGGCTGCAGGGCATACGCGTTCTGAACTATATAGACGACTGGCTGATTCTGGCACAGTCGCAGGAGATGGCGGTTCGGCATCGAGATGTCGTCCTCGCGCATATTCAAAAGTTGGGGTTGAGGTTGAACGCGAAGAAGAGTGTGCTTTCTCCAGTACAGAGGACCACTTTCCTAGGCGTGGTTTGGGATTCCGTAGCAATGCGGGCAGTGCTTTCACCCACGCGCATTGCTGCGATTCTGTCAGCTATAAAGAGAGTCAAACAAGGCCAGTCATTCACTGTCAAGCAGTTTCAAAAGTTGCTGGGGTTATTGGCAGCGGCGTCCAACGTGATTCCTTTTGGCCTGCTGTACATGAGGCCCTTACAGTGGTGGCTCAGGACCAGAGGGTTTTCCCCGAAGGGGAACCCTTTTCGTATGATCAAGATCACGCGGCGGTGTCTCCGCGCCTTGGTCATATGGAAGAAAGCCTGGTTCCTGTCCCAGGGTCCGGTGCTGGGGGCACTATGTCGTCGAGTCACCCTGACGACAGATGCCTCTCTCACGGGCTGGGGAGCGGTAATGGAAGGCCGCTCAGCTCAGGGTCTGTGGGGGGACCATCATCTTTCGTGGCACATCAACTGCCTGGAGATGATGGCAGTCTTCAATGCTTTGAAGTTCTTCCTCCCGGACCTGAGGGGCCATCATGTGTTGGTCCGTACGGACAACACATCGGTGGTTTCCTATGTAAATCGTCAGGGGGGTCTGCGTTCGCGCCCACTGTGCAAACTAGCGCACCAGATCCTCCTGTGGTCTCTGGGGAAGTTACTCTCCTTGAGAGCAATCTTTATCCCGGGGGCCCAGAATATTGGAGCGGACATCCTGTCGAGACAGGGGCTGAGGCCAGGGGAATGGAGACTTCACCCCGAGGTGGTGAAGCTCATTTGGGAGATTTACGGCCAGGCGTAAGTGGATCTGTTTGCGTCTCAGAATAGGACGCACTGTCCACTCTGGTTCTCTTTGACTCATCCAGCTCCTCTGGGACTGGATGCCATGGTACAGACGTGGCCGAGGCGGCGTCTGTACGCATTTCCCCCAGTTGTTCTGCTCCAGGGAGTTCTGGAGAAAGTTCGCCGGGAGGGGATAAGTCTACTGCTAGTAGCTCCTTACTGGCCGAGCCGGATTTGGTTCTCGAACCTTGTAACACTGCTCGATGGCTCACCTTGGAAGATTCCGATAAGGAGGGATCTTCTATCTCAGGCGGAGGGCTCAATATTTCACCCCCGCCCAGAAATGTGGAACCTATGGGTTTGGCCGCTGAGGGGGCTGAGCTCATAGAGTCTGGTCTCTCTACTGAGGTAGTGGAGACCATTCTTAGCTACAGAGCTCCATCCACGAGGAGACTATATGCCCTGAAGTGGAAGTTGTTCACTTCTTGGTGTCAAGAACGACATTTAGATCCAGTCAACTGCCCTGTTGGTTCAGTGCTAGATTTTTTACAAGAGCGATTCTCTTCTGGGTTGACCCCTGCTACACTAAAGGTGTATGTTTCATCTATTTCTGCTTACCATGCCCATGTGGATGGTATTACTGTGGGGAGAGACCCGTTGGTAACTCGTTTCCTTCGTGGCACTAAGAGGCTGAGGCCTGCGGTGCGCACTAGAGTTCCTACTTGGGATTTGGCTATAGTGTTGGAAGGTTTATCTGCGGCTCCGTTCGAGCCACTTGACATCATCTCAGAAAAGTTTCTGACTCTGAAAACCATCTTCCTTCTTGCCATCTCTTCTATTAAGAGAGTAGGAGACCTTCAGGCCTTATCAATATCTCCTTTGTGCTTGGAGTTTGCACCAGGGATGGTTAAAGCTTTCCTTTACCCTAGATTAGGGTATGTTCCGAAGGTGTTAACCAATGTTCCACGGCCTATAGTGTTGCAGGCTCTCTGTCCTCCTCCATTTGTTAATCTAGACCAGGAAAGATTGAACCGTATATGTCCAGTGCGAGCACTGGATGCTTATGTCCACAGAGCTGCCCTGTGGAGGAAAGCGGATCAATTGTTTGTTTGTTTTGGACCTCAGAACAGGGGTCTCCCTGCGTCCAAACATACAATGAGCAAGTGGATAGTCGAGGCTATCTCACTGGCTTATGGGTCTTCTGATCAGCAGTGTCCCTTAGCTGTCAAAGCCCACTCTACTAGGATTATGGCGGCCTCTAAGGCCTTGGTATCGGGGGTTTCCCTCAAAGAAGTCTGCGATGCGGCCGGTTGGTCCTCGCCTCTTACGTTTGTGAGATACTATGATCTTGACCTGGAATGTGCTCCAGGTTCTTCAGTGCTCCTGTCTTGAATGTGCCACAGTTTCACACGACAGGCATTTGGTATTATGGCGTTTTGGTATTTCGTTCCCAAAGCTGTCCCTAGTGGACGCAGTGTGAAGTTCCCTCGAAAGGGAACGTCTCAGGTTATGACTATAACCATAGTTCCCTGAGAAGGGAACGAAACACTGCGTCCCTTTGCCATACTCCCTGCATCCCTGTGATCCCTTGCTTCGGCAGTTTAGCTGAAGTGCGATCGGACCGGATGTATATTTATCCTTTCCTGGACGTGACGTCACCCGCCCGTGACGCTCACTCTCGCCATTGGCTGAGTTGACATACGTGCATCAGACGCTATCACGCTGTGGGCGTTCCCAAAGCTGTCCCTAGTGGACGCAGTGTTTCGTTCCCTTCTCAGGGAACTATGGTTCCATAGCAATGCGGGCAGTGCTTTCACCCACGCGCATTGCTGCGATTCTGTCAGCTATAAAGAGAGTCAAACTAGGCCAGTCATTCACTGTCAAGCAGTTTCAAAAGTTGCTGGGGTTATTGGCAGCGGTGTCCAACGTGATTCCTTTTGGCCTGCTGTACATGAGGCCCTTACAGTGGTGGCTCAGGACCAGAGGGTTTTCCCCGAAGGGGAACCCTTTTCGTATGATCAAGATGTCATACACAGCGGCGGTGTAAGCCTGGTTCCTGTCCCAGGGTCCGGTGCTGGGGGCACTATGTCGTCGAGTCACCCTGACGACAGATGCCTCTCTCACGGGCTGGGGAGTGGTAATGGAAGGCCGCTCAGCTCAGGGTCTGTGGGGGGACCATCATCTTTCGTGGCACATCAACTGCCTGGAGATGATGGCAGTCTTCAATGCTTTGAAGTTCTTCCTCCCGGACCTGAGGGGCCATCATGTGTTGGTCCGTACGGACAACACATCGGTGGTTTCCTATGTAAATCGTCAGGGGGGTCTGCGTTCGCGCCCACTGTGCAAACTAGCGCACCAGATCCTCCTGTGGTCTCTGGGGAAGTTACTCTCCTTGAGAGCAATCTTTATCCCGGGGGCCCAGAATATTGGAGCGGACATCCTGTCGAGACAGGGGCTGAGGCCAGGGGAATGGAGACTTCACCCCGAGGTGGTGAAGCTCATTTGGGAGATTTACGGCCAGGCGTAAGTGGATCTGTTTGCATCTCAGAATACGACGCACTGTCCACTCTGGTTCTCTTTGACTCATCCAGCTCCTCTGGGACTGGATGCCATGGTACAGACGTGGCCGAGGCGGCGTCTGTACGCATTTCCCCCAGTTGTTCTGCTCCAGGGAGTTCTGGAGAAAGTTCGCTGGGAGGGGATAAGTCTACTGCTAGTAGCTCCTTACTGGCCGAGCCGGATTTGGTTCTCGAACCTTGTAACACTGCTCGATGGCTCACCTTGGAAGATTCCGATAAGGAGGGATCTTCTATCTCAGGCGGAGGACTCAATATTTCACCCCCGCCCAGAAATGTGGAACCTATGGGTTTGGCTGCTGAGGGGGCTGAGCTCATAGAGTCTGGTCTCTCTACTGAGGTAGTGGAGACCATTCTTAGCTACAGAGCTCCATCCACGAGGAGACTATATGCCCTGAAGTGGAAGTTGTTCACTTCTTGGTGTCAAGAACGACATTTAGATCCAGTCAACTGCCCTGTTGGTTCAGTGCTAGATTTTTTACAAGAGCGATTCTCTTCTGGGTTGACCCCTGCTACACTAAAGGTGTATGTTTCATCTATTTCTGCTTACCATGCCCATGTGGATGGTATTACTGTGGGGAGAGACCCGTTGGTAACTCGTTTCCTTCGTGGCACTAAGAGGCTGAGGCCTGCGGTGCGCACTAGAGTTCCTACTTGGGATTTGGCTATAGTGTTGGAAGGTTTATCTGCGGCTCCGTTCGAGCCACTTGACATCATCTCAGAAAAGTTTCTGACTCTGAAAACCATCTTCCTTCTTGCCATCTCTTCTATTAAGAGAGTAGGAGACCTTCAGGCCTTATCAATATCTCCTTTGTGCTTGGAGTTTGCACCAGGGATGGTTAAAGCTTTCCTTTACCCTAGATTAGGGTATGTTCCGAAGGTGTTAACCAATGTTCCACGGCCTATAGTGTTGCAGGCTCTCTGTCCTCCTCCATTTGTTAATCTAGACCAGGAAAGATTGAACCGTATATGTCCAGTGCGAGCACTGGATGCTTATGTCCACAGAGCTGCCCTGTGGAGGAAAGCGGATCAATTGTTTGTTTGTTTTGGACCTCAGAACAGGGGTCTCCCTGCGTCCAAACATACAATGAGCAAGTGGATAGTCGAGGCTATCTCACTGGCTTATGGGTCTTCTGATCAGCAGTGTCCCTTAGCTGTCAAAGCCCACTCTACTAGGAGTATGGCGGCCTCTAAGGCCTTGGTATCGGGGGTTTCCCTCAAAGAAGTCTGCGATCCGGTTGGTCCTCGCCTCTTACGTTTGTGAGATACTATGATCTTGACCTGGAATGTGCTCCAGGTTCTTCAGTGCTCCTGTCTTGAATGTGCCACAGTTTCACACGACAGGCATTTGGTATTATGGCGTTTTGGTATTTCGTTCCCAAAGCTGTCCCTAGTGGACGCAGTGTGAAGTTCCCTCGAAAGGGAACGTCTCAGGTTATGACTATAACCATAGTTCCCTGAGAAGGGAACGAAACACTGCGTCCCTTTGCCATACTCCCTGCATCCCTGTGATCCCTTGCTTCGGCAGTTTAGCTGAAGTGCGATCGGACCGGATGTATATTTATCCTTTCCTGGACGTGACGTCACCCGCCCGTGACGCTCACTCTCGCCATTGGCTGAGTTGACATACGTGCATCAGACGCTATCACGCTGTGGGCGTTCCCAAAGCTGTCCCTAGTGGACGCAGTGTTTCGTTCCCTTCTCAGGGAACTATGGTTATAGTCATAACCTGAGACGTTTTCCAGCTCGCTCTGTTAGCGGTGAAGGAGTTGGGGGATGGTTGTTGTTTACAGCCTGCGCAGCTATGTTGTTTCCAGGCGGTTCCCGCACAAGTCATACGTCATGACCAAACGTTAGTTAGTGTTGGTTATGGCAGATCCAGAGTGGCTCTGGGCAGATTCAATAGTTTTAAATTTAACAGATTATTTTCATCCTACTAAGAGAAACAATGTGAAGTTGACCGTCACTGGTTTGATTTACTGACACATAGACAAAGAACAGCTGACTGTACATGAATCATAAAATAAATCACTGGTCACAGATCAGGCATTATAATTAACACAATTACTTACATATTGTCGCATTACTGTCAAGTCCATATTGTAAAAGTCTGTTTGCAAAGCCTGCTCCGAATTGCGACTGATTTATCAACGAATCCACAGTGAAATGTACAGAACAAACAAATAATGCTCAACGGAAACATTCACATTGTTGAAAATAAATAATCACATTAGCATTAAGATCCTTTGGAAGGAAATGTTATTTTTATTCCAGAAATCCTGTATTGCTCTTTTTTGCCAAAGTTGCAATGATGAAGTAGGCGTTGATTTTCTCTGCAGGGGTGGTCGTTCACCTATCTATTACAGGCATATTCTACAACAAGTCTGGACTTGGTTACAATAAAAGCTGTTTTTGGACTAACAAGCAAGTTTTCAGTTCTGAAACGCACAGGATATTCTAATAGAATGATGCCCTCTTATATGTAAAAAGCGCAAGTAAAAATCATGAGTTCATGACCCCTTTAAAGAACACAACCAAGAGCAACATAAATTAGTGTCTGGTTTAAGACATGCTCGTTTTGGAGGGTAAATAATGGTGCAAATAGCAGTAAATTGACGAGTGCAAACCTTAGTAAATCAGCTTGCTTGATATATTTAAATACTCTCCTCCCATACATTTTGTTTCTGAAAAGGAAACTCCTATGCATATGCAATAAGATCAGCCACAAAAATAATTGTGTCCATGCCTTTTCAGTGCTAATTTTTCACTTTGTGTCTTCCTGACAGTAGTTTTTTTAATGCCAAAAGAGGATTTGCGCTGGAGCAAAATGTTAGTAAATCTGGCCTTTAAAAAGTGTCCAAAGATTGTAATTTCTATAATTCGGTTATAATTTAATCAGAGCTATATTTTGGCTGGCACAAAAACAAGGAGATAATTTGAATTAATCTTGAATGTGGTGACAGTATCACAAAATCATAATTCAGGGACTCTAATTTGTGAATCTTTTTTTAGAGTAGAATGACTTGAATTCCCCAACTTTACATATTTTGGAGGACTTTAAATGTTCATGGCGAATCGATTCACTACAATGAAGCAGAACACTTGAATGAATCAGATTTTCCAACGCTTGAAAGAGAACCATCCAGAATAGTCCAATTCATTCAAATGAATCATATTTTGCAATGCTTCATATGAGAGAGGACCATAGAATCCTGCAGGGGTGACGTATTGTTGTAGGCCAAAACCCGTCACCGAGTTTTTAGCACTTCCGGTTTTAATATCTTGAAGTCAATTGGTTTTTTAATGGGATTTTGGCTAAATAGACAGTTGAGAGGATTATTGGTGCTCCGCTGCCCACCCTCCAGGACCTGTACTCAGAAAGAGGGCATCATCACAGATTCCACTCACCCTGGCCACCACCACTTGATTGAACTGTTGCTGTCTGGATGGCGTTTCAGGTCAATGGGCACTAGAATATCTAGACACAGGAACAGCTATTTCCCACAGGCAATTTCAACAGTTAAATGGTTAGTTCACCCAAAAGTGAAAATTCCATCATTATTTACTCACCCTCATGCCGTTCCAAACCCGTAAGACCTTCGTTCATCTTCGGAACACAAATTAAGGGGGTCGGTTTGGCACAAAAAGTATTCTCTGCGCTTCATGACATTAAGGTTGAACCACTGGAGTCACATAAAAAAATCAATCAGCAATTTTTTAAAAAGAAGCTTTTACTTGAAGTCTTGAAGTAGGTGGTTGCTAAAAAGTGTCTAAATAGGGCTAAAAAGGTTATCAGGGACATTAAACTTCACGCTGAATGGGTAAGCTCATCTACCCACTAGTCCACTTTTACAGTCTTATTGTGCTCTTGTAAACTAGTCTAACTCAAACTTTCAGAGAAAATGTTTTTTAAATAAAGAGTAAAGACCAAAAGAGTTGTGGGATGACATAGTTTGTTTATAGCCTATGTTTAGCTTTTGATTCTGTATTTAGGCTTCAAAAGTCATTAAAGTTGTGTTCATTTGTGAGTATTATCATGACGAAACATGCACGAATCATAAACTTTTGTTGGTCACAGAATTTTTTTTTTGTTGAGGGACCCAGGAAGATGCTAACTTCCAGGTTGGCACAAGAAAAGTTCATCAATGCAGTGCTCTATGTAGGACTAACTGGTTCAGTAGAATGAAACAGATCTTCCACCGCTACATTTAAGAGAGAGGATCATCCGAATTAATCATTTCACTAAAATAAATCAGACTTTCCAGCGCTACTAGAGAGAGGATCCTTTAGGTGAGCATGTGGGCTCTGATATTAAAATAGCATTGTATTGTGCGGTTGGTTGCGCTGCACAACTACTCTTTGGAAAAGTATCTCGCTACTGGAAACAAACAAAACAAAAAAACTTTTAATCCCAACGCTGGCAGACAGAAGCAGACAGTGACATATTCTAGATGAATAAGGTGGCAGGTTGGGAACTGAGTGAGAAATCTGAATATTAGATATTTACCTACATCAAGCCTCTAACCATCTGGAAAGCAAAGATATATTACAGAGAATGCTACAGCTGTGGTCAAAATGAAATAAGTAATATACAATGTGATTTATATCGTGGAGTTTATTGCAATTTTGGAGGCAGTGCTGGTGCTATAAGTAGTCTCATTAATATGAGGCTATGAGCGTGAGCGCTCTAGGCGACTCTGAGATATGATTGATTCAAAGGTCTACTGATATCAGTCTAAATATTTCTGCAGTGCAAGAATATGATTCACTTTAAAAATGAAATTACAGTAGGATTTGGCTCTAAGTACAATAATAAATGAATTGGAATAGGAATCACCTCTCGGTTTATACATTATGCATGAGGGTATTCAGAAAGTTGAGTAATGGCCCCTGCATTAAAGTCTGAGTTAGAACTGCATCTCTACTCTATAGTATGTGCAAGCGTATGCCCATGTTGGGAGGAGGGAATGAAAGAAAGACTTACAGCTTGTGAGTTTTATGTAATCGGTCACTTCCATTATCCTCCCTTAAATCATCTCTACAGGGGTCCTTTTTTACAGTACTTTCTCTCTCTCTCTCTCTCTCTTCACTCTTACATTCTCTATCTCTCTAATACAACACTTTCTTTTCTCATTTCTCGTCTGTCAGTAAATCTGGATGTTTTTGGTTTTGTATTGAGGAAGGTTTTTTTTAATTGTTTCATATCCATTGCTTGATTCTGATGTACAGTTTACTGTCAGGGGAAGTTAGAGGAACACAATTCCTCTAGTCTTCTCTGACACAAACAGTAGCAGTAACTTGTTCAAGAGTCGTTATGCTACAAAATGGTGTAGCTTTTCCAAAAACAAGCTACTTTTTTCCAAAACATATTAGTGTTGCATTTTTCTTTTCTACACATTTTATTGTGCCCAAGCTGAGGTGTTAATCAAACATGTTCTGTCTTCTCTATCACAGATAGCATTTGGAAGCCCGAGTCTTAGGCAGTAGCTCAGTGGTTCATGTAGGTTACTAACCAGAAGGTTGGTGGTTCTATTCCCGGTTCCAGCTGACCAAGTGTCGAGGTGTCCATGAGCAAGACACCTAACCCCAGCTGCTCCCGAGGAGCTGGATGGCACCTTGCATGGCTGACACCGCCATCGGTGTATGAATGAGTGAATTAATGGGTGAATGTAAGGCAATATTTAAAGCGCTTTGGTGGCCATGGGTCTGTTGAAAGTGCTATATAAATGCAGTCCATTTACTATTTCTCAGATAGATTATTGACTGCTAGATTTTAACCTCTATATTTAGCAAAAAGCTGCCATTTGTCACTATACTTTACTGTCACTTTTGATCAACTTAAAGGCACAGTATGTAAGTTTTGTCGCTAGAGGTCACTTATTCAAGACAAAAGCGTAGCTTGATGATGCCGTGAATGAGCGTGGAATCATGTTCCTGAATGAGTTGTAGTCTTGACTCTTCACCTCCACAGCCGATGGAAAGGAGTCTGACATACTCGGGCAGAAATCATGTTCCTGAATGAGCAAATATATTAAAGTTTTATTCAAGTTATGGTGGTATGAAGCAGGATGCGCCGAGAGCCATTGGGAGCGAATGCTAATGAGAGAGACCTGCTTGAAACACCAGTCTCTGAGCTTTTATTATGCTTATGCTGCAGTCGGCCACTTCTCCTCTTTTCCTTGCATATGAGGGGTAACGCAGCGCTGTTTTACATGGTTAAAACAATCTTACTAAATACATTTGAGTGCTTTGAAAGTTATAACGTTACTCTGTGCATTCACTTGGTGCCTGCTATGAGAGACTATGAAGGATCAATATTAGAATATCATATTAATAAAAACAGGATGACTAAATGACTGTTGCTAAATGACATGCAATTAATTTTAAAATATATTGTATGATGGAGAAAGCTCTCTCTGATTATGCTATGTTAGCCACTTAGAGGTACAAAAAAGTGTTGTCTCTGAGGCATGGTAAAAACGTTACTTGCGTGAATCAAGAAAACAAGCGATTCAAACAATAAGACTAACTGTGTTGAGTTATACAGTAACAATGATTCGTTTTCTGTTGATAAATGTATATCCAAACAGTTGCTCGTCTGGCTAATAAAATACATATAAATGGAGCAATTCCAATAGGGTCCTCACACCATCGGTGCTCGGGCCCTAGTTCAGACATTTTTGGTGTTTCCATGGTTTAACGGATATTACATCATTGACAGGTGACGCAAGGACCCGGTCCATAACACTGGTTAAAATAGCTGATTTCTCTGGATTTAAACATTGCTGGACATGTTTTGGATAATGTACGTACACAGGCCAACAAAACATATAACATTGTTCTAGTGTTTTTTTATATTTTAATCTAAAAATCGTACATATTGTGCCTTTCATGAAAGAAAAACAAACTGACCCACACTACTGTTAAAAAGTTTGTAGTTAAAATGATAATACATTATTAAATAATATTTTTAATTATTTGTTGTTTTGATTTTGACTCGCCGACAGGTTTAGCAAATTCGCAGACGAATGCCTGAAATCATAGGCAAATATGTGCTTGTTCATGCGATTGACAATCACACAGTGTGAATGATCAAAGACACGATTTGAGAGAATCACCGACTAGTCCTGCTGTGTGAAATGAGCTCTGACTGAAAATGACATTGGCGATGACCTACAGCCAATGAGAGAGGGCAGTGGGAGGTTCGGGGAGGAGTTATAGACCAGAACTTCAGTATTTTAATAGATATATTTACAATTATATCAAAACAAAGCAAACCATAAACATTTGCTTGGCCAGCCGCAGCAGTACATTGCAAAATTATTTATTTACCTCCAACTCTCTTTGCAGAACACAATCCTTGATACCGGTGTCTCCCCAACCATTTCCTCCTAAATAATCTTTTTTCTTTTTCTCCTTTTCGCTGCAAATCAACGCACAGATTTTGGATTGCAAGCTTTCTTCAGTCTATAATTTTTAATAACAATTCTAGTCTTGCGCGAGGACTCCGGTCTGACCCACGCGTAATATCGCGTTGTCACTTCTCGCGTGTAGGGTTGCCACCGGTCCCGTGAAATACGGAATCGTCCCGTATTTACAAGCAAAATGACGCATCCCATTTCAAACCAACACGGGATGCGATTTGTCCCGTATTTTACATAGGTCCACCCATAGTTCAATAAACACATACGGATTTTGCAGTGTGGAGAATACTAATAGCAAATATAAAGAAATCAATTTCACAATAAGTAGCAGAGAAGCTCATTTGCGCGTGATTGTGTTTACTCGGCTTTGTTGCCATAGCGCCGGAGTCTCGAGAACATGCGCTGTGCATTTGCACGGTTTTTTAAAAGCATGTCGAGCTCGCATCCACAGTTTGAGGTTTGAACGCAGGATCTCCAGATATAGGACTGAATAGAAAAAAGGGTCTGTCCAGTAATTCATGATGAACCTCAGGCGAACTGCACACTTTGCAGAGAAGCATTTCAGTTGCTCCGACTGTCTGACTTAAAGCAGCTTGACATCCGTGCTTCTAAGGTATAACTGTTAGGCCTATTGTTGTTTTTATTTTTTAATGGATAATATATTAGTATAATATTCCATACATTATCAGAGCTTGGCAGACAGAATTATTATATTTTTTAGACAGGTTAATTAATAGATTATAGCCTAATTAATGTTATTATTCATTTATCATTTAGCTAGGCTATATTAATCATACATAATAAATAATCCTGTCATATAAAGTTTATGACATTTAAAATAAAATATTTAGATAAAAATGAGACATAGTCATAATTTAAGTAAATTCATAAAATAATAAAAAATGATAAAAAATAATAAAAAATGATAACTGGTTAAGAATGAAAAATTCTGTTATTATATTTACTCACCCTCAAGTTGTTCCAAACATGTATACATTTCTTTATGTTGAACACATGAAGATTCATTCCCACTATGGAAGTCAACGGTGCCCCAAAGCAGCCTGGGTACAAACTTTCTTCAAAATATCTTCCTTTTGTTCAGCAGAACAAAGAAACTCATACAGGTTTGGAACATCATGAGGGTGAGTGAATGATGACAGAATTTTCATTTTTGGGTGAACTATCCCTTTAAAGTGCCCCAAATATGCTACTAAAGAGTTCTTTAGAAATAAATAAAATAATCAAATGTAAAATAATATAAAATGTGTTCTGTTGCAAGTTCACATACTTGATCTCATGTTTTCTTATGGTTTATTGTTGAGCTGTCAAGTTGTCATTGTTGGAATAATCAGTTCATGACTTATTTAAGTATGTGTGTCCTTGATGAATTTTCGTGAATGGGTGTCTCTTATTTTGCCACACTGAAGGTGGCAACCCTAGTGTGAACACAGCAGAAACGAAATGCTACCCCAGATAGTCATGCAGTGTGAAAAAAGCAGTGATCTGACGAGTTTTGAAAATCGTGCAGTCTGAACTCAGCATTAGGCCATACGGAAGAAGGAAGATTAATATTATTCATCAGTTTCAATCAGTCCCACTCATAATGTTATCTTCACTGGGACAACTAGTGAGATTTGCATGTTTGTGGAGTTAAATTTGAAAATTGCAAAGCAGATTTCAATAAATTTGGATATCCCAGTTGTACAGCTTTAAGAAACCAAGTCGAGCAATGAATCTAGGCTATGTTTAGATTCCTTTGGACACAAACTCACAGAGACACTTGATTATGATGAAATAATCTCTGTGTTTACCAGAAGCCCCATTGTCTCTTATTGTAATTTAGGTAAGTCCTGTAACTTCAAATAGGAAAAACTTATTTGTGTCAGATTGACTAATTGCAGAATTCCATACAGTACCATCTGCTGGTTATACATTTATATAGGTTTTGTTCCCCTACAGCTTCAATATAGATGACTTCCTGAGTCACTTCCGCAACACATTTATGATGTCGGGTTAAACCACCTGGTGTGTCAACGTGAAGATGAAATTCAAGCCACATACACATTACATTACATATACATTCCCAATAACTCACACGCCAGCAAGTGAGAAATTCAAGATGTGTAATGCGAGCCAAGAGATGAAGCTGTCCTTCCGCATCATGCATTATTTACTACATTTTCCATATTATTCATGGTTATCTTGTATCTATTACTGTATATATCATTTTCATGTGGTATCTACTCTACTGAGCACTGCTGATTTCCGATTGCATAAAGCACAGCGTATCTATTGTAAAGCATCAATAAATATGTGGGCTACACATAGAGCCAAAAATAACCTGAACAATGTGTTTCCATATAATGTTTATAATGAGAAGCTGAATCTTGTTAATTTTTACTATTTCTGTTCCAGCTGCTCTGAATACCACATTCCCTATTATCACAGCGTCACGTGTCATCAAATCACATTTTGTTCATAATTGGATGAATAACAGTTAGAACAATAATCTTTTATTTGCGTAATTATGAACCACCTGTTTCCAGTTTAAAACCAAAGCCCCATAACAACAGGTTTGGAAAAACATCTCTCAGTGCTATAAAAATAATCATGCTCTGCTTACGTGCCAGTTCTGGCAATTAAAATTATTAATTGAATTTGACATAATTGATACGTTAAAAGAGCCCCCTTATTAAGTTCCAAATTATTTGCCAAAGTTCTGCAAATAGGCCTACAACAAAAGTGAAGCTCAGTCAGTGCCTGCGGAGAGGCTAACTGCTGTCTGGAGTAGCTTTGGATCGATACCAACATTTTTGGCTCTGGTACCAATTCAGGGTACTAAATCGATACTTTAGGCAGCATATAAATAGCCTCCGGTGACTGATGAAATGAAACTGTCAAATGAAGCTGTCACTAGATTCAGCAATTTGATGCCAATAATTTCCGATTAGTCTCATACTGTATTTTTTTGTATGCAATGCATTAACACATTCACAGTTCCTAACTGTTGGGTTGTATCGGACCACATTTCTTTAGTACCTGTGTAGTGTTCAAGCCTAGTCTGTAGGTGTGGTAAAACTGCTTGATCGTCACCATTGTGAGGAAGATGATGAGGATGATGATGAAGTGGTGGAGGTGACAGATTCGCTCCACTAAACGCATCTCTCACAGATTAAAATGTATGTGTGGAAATGTGTGTGTGTATGTGTAGGGGGTGTTTAGGAAGTCCTGTCAGGGCACATCAGGGAATATGAGCCGCTTTCTCTGCGCATGGAAATCAATCACCACCGCCTGAGAGCCACCTGCACTTCCTGCATCTGGAGTCGCCATGCAGAACATTATCCCTTAGAGCCTGAGAGCACCGGAAATACTCCTGCGCTTTGGCTAGATAACGTAGAGCATGACTAAGGAAAGAAGCTAGCAAAAACAACATTAAAATGGAAAAATAGATGAAGCGAACGCGAGGGGGAGGGAGGTGTGATTATAAAAGATATTTATTAGAGGTACGAGTTGTTTGTGGCAGTGATGGTGATGATTCAGTGCTGTCTCGGACCAGCTCTCTCACTCTGCAGCTAAGGTCATTACATACAGCCTTGATATACTCGTATGGTAATGATTCACTGTGCTAGCTGCTCACGGTACATCATTAGCTCAATCATCATCTCTCTGTTTTACCCCTACATGCTCTCAAACCATCATAAACATCAGGTAATAAGACAAAGGCGTGCTTGTGTGCATTCATTTATATAGTTCTGGTCAGCTTTCTTTTGTTGGTTAATTTGTGATTGTTTTCAGCCTCTGAAACAGATATGATTTTACACTAGAACAGTCAATTAAATATGTTAATTTGGCGTGATTAATAAAAAATCTATATATATTATAAAAAATCTGATCATAAATTAGAGGTAGCCTATTGCTTGCAGCAGTGCAAAATAGGGGAGCGCGGGGCACAACCTAACGCGGGGTTAGTTGTAATGCGCATGTTTTAACCCTTTCCACACATGCCAGAATGACGAAACTTAGTGTAGTATTTACTAGTTGCCATATCAACATTATTTAGAGAAAAAAATAGCGCCAAAATTAAAAAATCTCTGGAAGATATTACTGAACATGTATTTAACCATAGCAAAAGTACATTTCTTACTTAAGTTTAGTTTTCATCTCTGTTTTTTGTGTTCATGTAAAATAAGACAAATCCGATATTATTTTAATCTTGTATCTGTTATTTAACAGTTGAGATCGTTCTTTAATGCTGATCAAACCAGCAGAAGACACGAGCCAAGATTTAAATCCCAGTTGCGCAGATGGGGTGCGTTGTAACACTGCGTTACAATGAGCCCCTATTAGAAATATGCCATTATATTCTATACTTTTATGAATTCTTTTTGAGAAACCATGAGAAAAGGGTGAATAATGACTGAGAGTTAATGTTCAGAAAGTATTAATTATTATTATGTTTTGAACTATGCTGTATTTAGCGATGTGTTTGTAGTCGAACTCAAAAATGCTTATATTTTTAATGATTAAAAAATGCCATTATTTTATTTTAAAAAGTTAATAATTGTATTTTGTTGGCAAAATATTTTAGTTTGTATTGTATAATTTTTTTCGAATTTTTTCAGGTAACATTTTAAGCTGTTATTTGGTCATATTACATTGTGCCCCACCACATGTTACAATGTACCCCACCTATGGGGCATGTTGTCACATTTCACTTCCATTCTTTCAGGGTAAATCAAGAAAAAAGTATACACTGTATTAATGAAACAAAACCACATTAGTGTACTAGACATGTGTGCAATTAATGTGGGAAACAATAAATACTCTGAACCCCAAGTGGATTTACACAAACTGAGAAAGTCAAGGTTAGGTTGTGCCCCGCTCTCCCCTACATCATATCATAAACAAGGTGAACAGTTACGACTGCATGAATCAAACTCTGCATGAATAAAAGTCAGAAAGACATTAACTTGACATGGTTTTCCATGCATCATTTCTCATATAGAAATCAACCCACCCACTAGTATTATTAACTACTGTGTATTATTTACATTTAAATTAACCATTTGATACACTGCACTTATTCTATATTAAAACAAATGGTTACACTTGATTTAAAGGTGTCCTTGTTACTGTCACATTTTTGTTGTTTGTTTGGTCTTCCTGTTGTGTTCTGATTCTGTCACATGTTCTTTTGTCTTAGTTTCCCGCCACTTGTCTGTTTCCTAGGTTACCCTTATTAGTTAAGTTCTGTTTAGCTGTTTTTAGTTAATTATCTCATTTCTGTCTGCTATTTAAATTCCTCTTGTTCGCTCATTCTTTGTCTAGTCACCGTTATGTAAGGTTGTGTTTCTGTTGCATGTTCTTGTGAAGTTAAGATTAAAGTTTATGTTTATTGTGATCTTCTGAGTCTTCAGCCTGTTCCTGGGTCACCAACCGTGACAGATGACTAGACCATAAAAAATGGATTTGAAGATGACTTCGAGACTGCTAGATCTCCAACAAGATGGACGACCTTTGGAGACAAATGGAGGAGTTTGAGTTGTCCCACCGGGTTAGCTGGAACGATCAAATGCTCAGTGCATGTTTTTGGGAGGGTCTGGATGATGAATTGTATCACCTTCTTCTTCTTGAGAGATGCTATGTAACCAAGATTGACTTTCTTAACTATGTCCTCTGGTTTAATAGTTCTGCTTTTGTAGTTGCTGTTAATGAGGACAATTACTATCATCCAGTCCTTCACAGAAAACATGTAGGCTCATCCTAAGACAACCCTCCACACACCTCTCTAAGGCTTCCATTCCCTCCTGGCCACCCGGAGCCGGAAGCTCATATCAAACAGTGCGGCCCCACTTTATATTAGGTGGCCTTAACTACTATGTACTTACATCAAAAAATAAGTACAATGTACTTACTGTGTTCATATTGTATTGCAAAACACTTTTGCTGATATTGAGGTGGGATACGGGTAGGGTTAGGGACAGATGTGGTGGTATGGGTAAGTTTAAGGGTAGGGTTAGGTGTAAGGGAAGTGTCAACTGTGTAATTACCAGTGTTGGGCACGTTACTTAAAAAAAGTAATTAGTTATAGTTACTAGTTACTTCTTACAAATAGTAACTGAGTTAGTAACTGAGTTACATCATTATACAAGTAACTAATTACCAGGGAAAGTAACTACTGTGTTACTTTTTTTTTTCTTCAAATGTTCAAATATGTCAAATAACTTGGATGCCCCCAATATTAAATATGTTAAATGAATGAATTGGACACTAAATAGAATAAATTATTATTATCAAACATTGTACATTAATGTACACTATTGTAATGTTGCTGAGGGACAATGTGAGAGACACCTATCAAATTCAATATATTATTGTAAATATTATCAGTAGGCCAACTATAGTGTAAATATTGTGTAAATATTATCAGTACTTTACTACTTCTTTGGCTTCATTAGATTAGAATTACTGGCCACCGACGTGGAGAGACTCTTTCTTCCTGGGCATAAGCTGCACGTTACATAAACATTCTTACCTTTCACCTCAACGAGGGAAAAGTAGCGCTTATACTTCCAGTTTGCGAAAGTTTTCAAACTACCTTTGAAGTCGTTGGACTTGCCATCGCTGACTGTGCATATGCGTGTGCGTCATAGGTGTGTGTGTACACCACACACGTTGCAGGTCCGACTGACATAGAGCCTGTTCGGATGAAAACCGCTTCAGTGAGCTCAATTATAGTAACGCCACATTTTTTTTCTCAGTAACGCTAATGGCATTGTAACGGAAGAAACAGTCATTCGTTTGATTACTCGTTACTGAAAAAACAATTCCGTTAGTAACGCCGTTTATCTATAACTCCGTTATTCCCAACACTGGTAATTACAAATGTAATTACATTAAGGTATTTTTTTAAATGTAAGTACAATGTAAAAACATGTATGTACACAATAAGTGCATTGTATCAAATGATTCATTAAAATGTTAGTACATAGTAGTTAAAGGGTTAGTTCACCCAAAATTGAAAATAAAGTCAGTAATTACTCACCCTCATGTTGTTCCAACCATGTAAGACCTTCGTTCATCGTAGTAGAATCTACTACTACTAATCTCAGTTCTCGCGCATGCGTCGTGGCACTCCCGCGAACTCTCGTCAGAGGCTCAAATTGAACAACAATAATAGTGGGATAAAGTCGTTATTTTTGTTGTTTTTCCGCTCAAAAAGTATTTTCGTCGCATGATAGACTTAATACAGAGCCACTGTAGTCATTTGGACTCCTTAAATTACGTTTTTACTTACTATTCTGGGCCATCAAGTTTCATTCCCTCTGAAAGCCTATGGAGGAGTGAGACAGCTCTCAGATTTCATCAAAAATATACTAAATTATGTTCCGAAGATGAACGAAGGTCTTACATGGTTGGAACAACATGAGGGTGAGTAATTACTGACTTTATTTTCAATTTTGGGTGAACTAACCCTTTAAGGCCACCTAATATAAAGTGGGTCCAACAGTGCTGACCTGGGAGCGAAGGTGGCGGATCCTGCATTCACCTCCGTAAGGGCAACCGTGAAGGATTTTTTTTGTCTTCAACGATCCTCAGTTTCAGTGTCTTCAACCAAGATGGCCGCCGCCATGCCTGAACCAGTGACATCTCCTGTCCTTCGGACGGTGGACAGGAGACGTCAACGGAGTCCGTTTAAATTCCTCTTGTTCACTCAGTCTTTGTCTAGTCACTATTGTAAGGTTGTCTTTCCGTTGCCTGTCTGCATGTTCCTGTGAAGTTAAGATTAAGATTTGTTTATTGTGATCTTCTGAGTCTTCAGCCTGTTCCTGGGGCACCAACCGTGACAGTGTAATTATACATTTAAGTAATATTAAGTGTAGGGTGAATTCAGGTTGATTGGGACACTTTTTGCCATTGAGATGACTAGGAAAATGGGTCCCATTCACCCTACTTGAAGAGTTCAGATGCAAAAACCTCTAAGTCTGTCAGCTAACTCAGATCCACACAGTCAAGGGAGCTGTGACGCAAATGACTTTCACGTCTATTTCTTTTAGCGTTTTACAGCAACACAATGAAAACTGTTTACTTGCTACTCGCTAAATCCTGTCATTGCCACTGTAACATTTGATCAAACATGATAACTTGCAGCTCAGCAATATAAAGCCAGCTCATATGCACACCGTCATTCATCTTGAAATCATATGATTCGTTTTGTGTCTTCTGATTGGTTTCTATGGATTTAGAGGATTTTGTTGACAAAGGGAAGTGGCGTTTAATGGTTTCTACCAATAAACCTATATTTCTGAATGGGCTGATGTTGGGATTTAGTGGATTTGAAGTGAAAGTGTTTGAATAACTTATAGTGTGGAGAGCATTTGCTCAATATCATTATCTCATTTTTGACGGAGGTGGCGTTTAGCGGCTTTTGCATCTGAACTCTTCATTTACTACTTAGGGTTAGGATTAGGTATTTGTAGGGTTAGTTGCATGTAGTTATGCATAATTTGTTATTGTTATAACTATAGTACCTACATGTAACGTGTAAAATAAAGTGTTACCAAACTAAGACTTGCATGTAATTAAAGCTGTAATTAATTCCTGTAATTACATCTATATAATTGCAAAGTTAAAGTAATTTTTAAACTTGACAGTGGCTTAAAAAAAGCATAATAATAATAATAATAATAATAATAATAATAATAATAATAATAATAATATATTATATATACATTTGTTCGTAATTAATAAATATATTCAGCCATCAAATGTGACAGTAAAGACATTTATATTGTTATATAAAAATTTGATTTCGGATATTTCAAATTCTCTAACCAGATTATCCTGAAAAAAAGTATCACAGTTTACACAAATAAATAAATAAATAAAAACAGCACAACTGTTTTCAACATATAGTTCACAATATTACTGTTTTTACTGCATTTTAATAAAAATGCAGCCTTGCTGAGTATTGAACAATATTTAACAAATTTCACTGACCACAATATATATTTTAAAAATGAAATCCATTTTGAAATTGTCACATTGTGTTTAATTTTCAAGGACTTTTATTTTGTTTTCACAATTTCCTGTTTCCTGCTCCAGGAGGACACCGAACAGTGCACTTTTTGTGTGTCTACCTCATCAAACACACCTTATTTAACCTGATTCAGCTCATTAGAAGAAACTTCAGGACCTGAAATAGTTGTGTCAGACAGAGAAGACTTTCAAAATGTGCCGTTTTGGGGGTCCTCCAGAACCAGGATTGAGAAACACTTCTCTATACGGTGAGAGTGGGGAAGATATCCCCTACTCAGTACTGGCAGTTCATCCCACCAACCCTTCTGAGACCATCCAGCCCAACATTGAACCCACCACAGAAAGTGTGCCCACCATGGACCCTGAACCAGAGCCAATGCTCACAACGGAGTTAGAGCCTGCAGCCTAGTCCATCCTGGAGATTTTTCATTGCTGGTCTCACCCAGCTCCAAGTCTTCTTCATCTTCTCCTTCATCTTCTCTTCCGGTCCTGCCCGGCTTCAAGTCTTCATCATTACTGATGGTTCAGAACAGTCTCAAGTCTCCATAATCTCTGATGGTCCCGCCCAGCCTCCCATTCCCTCCTCCTCCAAGTAAGCCATCCATTTAATCTGTGTAAGATTTTCTGGTTCCGTGTGGATCCTCAGCTCCGTCTCTTCTGCTGACTCAGCCCAGTAATGCTACAATGCCTCAAGCCTCCCAATCTTCTGCTCCCCCTTGGTGTATGTTCCCTCCGGCTCTGGCTCAGCCTCAGTCCTCACTCCCACCGGCTTCACTTCAGTCTTCTGGCACCCTGGCTTTACCTCGGCCGCTCCGCCTTGGTCACCTGATGTCTTGGTCCATCGGACTCCACGCAGGCCTCCACCGATCACACCATCACCTTGGTCGGTCGGGCTCAGGAATCTACAATTTCTGAGCCAGACCGGGTCACTATCACCCTGATTGGCTTCTGGGGGTCTCCAGTTCCTGTGCCGTTTACTCCATCCTTGTGGGTTCCTTTGTCGTCTGCTCAGCCCTAGTGGTATCCTGCTGTATCTGCTCTGCCCTGGTGGTGTCCTGCGCTGTCTGCATTGCCCTGGTGATCTCCTCTTCTGTTAGTCAAGACTGTCACCCTCCTGTTATGCACATGTTATGGCTCCAGGAGTTGCTTTGTAGGGCGGGTGGGGGGTAATGTCATATTCTGTTCTTGTTTCAGTTTCGGGACTTTTAGTCTGTCTTCATTATTTCCTGTGTTTCTTGCTATGTTTACTAAGTATGTTTTCATTGGTTGTCATGGTGATTCCTTGGTTTATTGATTATCTCACACCTGTTTCGTATTCAGTTCATTATCTTGTGTATTTGCCCTTAGTTTTTTTGTCTATTGGTGTTTGTGTCTTGCACATTGCTTTGTTTATTTCCTTGTATGCAGGTGAAATGCTAAATGCTAAAGGTCCGCTACACCTTTATAATCACCAAAACATTACAGATATTAAACTTTATATTATATTATATTAGCCATTTTTTGGAATGCCACAATAACAAATTAAATCCTCAGCAAATTTTCATATAAGCAAATAATTGGTTTAATTAAGCCGCATATCATATACTTAATTAAATTAAACCACCTTAATTTAATTCCTTCTTATCCATTCATCTCTGTTGTCCTGCCTCAGGTACCAAAGCCAATTCTGTGTGTTTACCACGGGAAAGGATAAAGAACAGCACATCCAACAACAACAAATATGGAGCTGGAATTCACATATTTAACATAGCAGGCAAACAAAGCTGTGCTGATGGATGGATTCTGGTCGGTGGAGTGTGTCCAGTTGAGTGTGTGTGTTTGCAGGATGGGAGGAAGGGAAACAGCACCAAACTCATTCTTCAATTTAATCCAGCTGGCAGTTGACTGACATGCCTACCGTTTGAAGTATGTCCTTGAGAGGGACATGCGCGTAATATATAATACACGCGTGTGCACGCCCACGTGCACTTTCAGAGGCATTCGCTGATCAATAAGATCTCTCCTTTGCAAGAAACAGACGGAAATTGCATGCTAGGAGTTTCCTGCCTCATAGCACCACAGATTAATATTAGAGCCATCTGACAGGAGAAAAAATAAAAAAGTTGGCTTGTTAGTGGAGAACCTGTCTCATTCTTCCATGCCAGTCAAAGAGCCCACAGGATGTGCTATGAAAACCTGCCATTCCTCCACACGCTGTGTGTGTGTGTGTGTGTGTGTGTGTGTGTGTGATTGTTCAGTGGGCCATTAAGAGTCGAGATGTTATCTTCTGAGGTAAAATATCCTTTCGCTCCTCTGCCTAATAAATTGTGTGAGAATCCACGCGTGTTTATGTGAGGCTTTAATCAGGCTCTTTGTAGGACATGTCAGCCCGTGTGCCTTTTGATATGAGGTGTAATTGGTACAGAAGTCTGAGGGCTGTAAATGAAGTGTGTGATCTCAATGGAGAGCATCTATCTGAAGAGGATAGATGTAGTGGATATTAGCAGATGGAGTGGGTGTTTGATTTTACACTATAAAGCTATCAAAAATTAGACCTGACATAATTTTTTTAATCCTATCTTTAACTTTATTAAGGTGTGGTCACATTTACTGTTGCTCTGCAAAATTTCGCCAGCAGAATCCAGTAATTTCAATAGGAATCCGTGTAATCTGGAATTTCATGGAAGGGTGGACGATATCCCAACTCATATATCGCAAATAATAGTCACGCATATTTTCTGCATTGTCTAACAGAAAACTTCTTGTTAACTGTGCTTTTTCCAATGTGGTTTTGCTTTTTATAGAAAAAAAAAAAAACTATGTAATTCAGTTGGATAACGGTCGCTTCAATTGTAAGCTATTGTAAACGAGCTGCAATCGTGCACAGTGCAGCAGGAATCCCAGTTTACTGATCAGGTGACGAGAGTAAGGCGAGATGACTATTCGTAGCACAACAGAGCCTAAACGTCTTATAGAATGTAGGGGTTGCACAGACTAGTCACTTTAATGCTCAGCCATAACGCTTTAAACTTGATGTCGACTAGTCGCTGGCCTATAGAGGGCGCAACAGGATAAGCCATTTCCTGACACGCACGCTCTGTTTCCAACAATTAAAATGACAAATAAACGCATACTCAGAGAGCTCAAAATTGATCGGGGGAATGCACACTTATTATACAGGTCAGTTAATCACTGTTATAAACTAATGCGGTGCTGCATTGTAACGCACACAAATAGCTCGCACATTACGCATGCGTAGAGATTTATCTGATTCAGAACGAGCAGAAATCTGTGAGAAATATAACGACCCAAAGTCAAAGGAATTGATAAATAAAAGCTGTTATGTAGGAGCAAGGCCGTAAACCATGTCTTGAATATGGTTTTTTTATAAAGCATAAAGAAACAGAACAGTGAACAAAATTCTAGGTGTAATTCTAGTTGGGAAATAATCATTTTGGGACTATTTCCAAACAATATTTGCATTAATTTGCATTACATATATTATTAGTCCTGAGATTCTTCGCATTAGTGAATGAATACATAGATCTGCTGGTTACATTTGAATTCCCTAGTGCTCTGGTGGTAGAACTATTGTAAACCGTGTCAAAGATCCCGGGTTCTAATCCGCTCTCATATAGTTGTTTTTATCTTCTTCATTAAAATCAAAGCTGTTCATCAATGATTGTATATTAAGAGCTTGTGTGCATTTTGTTTTGTAATTTAAGCGGAAAGAATAGAGTCTCTCTCCACAACGGCATTAAGCGATAGATTGACGCGCTCATCTGTGTGTGAAGACTGTGCACGAGCCAAAAGAGAACGTAAACCCCGCCTACTTTGATTGGCCATCTCAGTCATTTTGACATTGACGAGTGCTGTTAGACCACTGAGGAAAACCAGACTAAAATGTAACTTTTAAACCTTTTTGTCATCCTAACAACAACATACAGAGCGCTGCATAATGAAGTGCAGCAGAGCAGTGTAAGAATCTCAAATGAATCTCAAAGGCAATTTGGCCATTTCTAATTATTGGGGGGACTTGTCCCCCTCAATGTCTATGGGGTTGTTACAGCCCTGTGTAGGAGCAACAACCTTATGGGCAGCGCTGTGTCATGTCAGCTGTGCACGAGAAAAGAAAAAAAACGCGTGTTCTTGTCTCAGCTCGAGGTTCAGGCTTATTTGTTCATTAATGACGTCATCAGCGACTAGTCGTCGTCGACTCGACTTTCATTACATAAATGTCGACTTTAAAAAATCTGAAGTCGTTCATCCCCTAATAGAATGTGTGCTCAGAACGTCGCTCCCTACATTCAGAGTATGTGTGATTGCGATTTCTAAAGCAAAAGTAAAATGCGAGCACCCTGTGCAAATTAGGCGACATACAATAACCCAGTATCAAAGCTATCTTAGGCTGGGCTGTGTTGTAACCACCTGTTAGCTCTGCTCTCTCTCTTTTGCTCTCTGTTTGCGCTTTGAATATTGAGAGAGTACTTTGATTATGGTTGCACTTCATGAGACTGTTATTCATTTTTGTTATTTATACTGTTTTTATTTCTATGTTCAATGTGTGGAAAGGAGTTAAATTAGGAGGTCATGCACTCACAGCCTCAATTCTGTAAGCTCATAATTCATGTACGGTAAGGCCTGAAGAGACTCAAGTGAAATCATACAGGAGAGAAGCCAGTCAGTTGAGTTTGTGGCATAACCTTTTACAGTGCTTGTATATTGTTGTCTTTCAATGCATATGATTATTCAAACTGAAATGACATTCATTACAAGATGATTCATTAAAACATTTTAAAATGCACCTGCAGACTATTTTTCCAGTCATACATTTGTCATTGAGGATTTCTTAAAATGCTGTGCAAAAATCTTGTCTCGTCTCATGGGCTAAGTATCTCGTCACATCCCTAATCATATTAATGACAATAGACATTTTGTTGCCCACAACATTTTGCCGAAATTTTGCCAATGTGACCACACTTTAAAGTTGTGGCCACATTTACCATTGTTTGCTGAATTTTCTAGGGAAAATTCCAGTATATTTTTTTTTTTTAATCGTGATTGTGAATTTCATGTGAGGGTGAAAGATTTTCCCACACAAATTTCACAATGGGTTCAGTTTTTATAGAGAATTCTCCACGTTGACCAACAGAAAGCTGCTTGGTTTGAAAGTGACTGCAGTGTGAGCTGTGCTTCACACATCTACACTATTGACAATAGACAACTGATCTTTTTTTTCGCCTGCAAAGTTTCGCGAATGTCACCTTTAATCCAATTTTTAGAGAGCATTTTCTCCTTTCCTGGCGCATACAGGTGTGTGAGTCAGTATGTGTTTGCGGTGTCAAGTCAGTGACTTCACGTCTCACTTCTTGATAGCAGATGTGAAATCTTAATTAGAGTCAGGGGAGCTTTCCTAGACCAGGTGTGCGGGTCTTTGTACATGAAAGAATGAGAAAACAAAAGGAAAAAGATACAGACGCATAGCGAGACTGTGTGTGTGGGTTTGTGTGCACGTGTGGGTGTGAAATGGGGTGACAGGTGTATTAGTTAAAGCTCTGCTGGGGGCTGATCTCCAGGTGAACAGAGACTGAAACAGGGTGCTTATGTTAAGTCACAGCCCTGGGCTCTTCCTCTGTAAATAGGATCATATTTCACACTCCCATAGTCTGTTTGTCCATGGGTACTACTGTAACTGCCTTACTATGGCACACATTAATCTCAACCGTTCACAATGATGGTGGGAAACACTGCGGCCAATCAGAGCTCTGATGTGTCATGCCAATCAATGGGGATTTCTGAAACAAATTGCCATTTTTGGAAATCCCCGGATAATTAATTACTGACAAGGCGTTGAAATATACACTTCCCGGCCAAAAAACAAAAAAATCGCTGTTTGGAGACTATGATTAAATCATTATTGCAGGGATTTTTATGTTTCTAGCATGTTATATGTTTGCCAACAGTTCTTCTAACCCTAATTGATGGAGTGTGTAGCTTTTCATTTCTTAAAGTGTCCCTATTATTGATTTTTTTGAAAATTACCTTTCATGCAGTGTGTTAAATAATACTAAGTGATTGAAAACATCCTGCAACATTTTAAATCTGAAAGTGTACCACATATAAAGTTATTGTCTCTCAAATGTAAGAGTCGACTCTGAGTCAATTAAACGAATAGTTTTTGAGACGAATCACAATGAATCTTCATTGTGACGTCAAGACAAATGTTGTTGATGGATGCACACTTATTAATGCTGAGGAATTACAGTTGAAACATCTCATAATGTACCTCAAACTGAGTAGCATTGAGAAACGTCCTGCTCAAGGTTCGGGTTGAATAGTTCTTCCAATGTCATCGATTCGGACTCGCACTGGGAGTCCATTATTGATGTAAAATCGGCATCATTGTTACTGTCTTTACAGTGTGTACTATCGCTGAGCATTAAGAAGCCTCCTGACGGAGCCGGAGTTCAGTTATGGGCGTTTGTTTCCGAAATACGTGCTGTATGCAGGCCCGGATTAAGAACATGTAGGGCCCTGGGGCTATGACAAACCCTAGGGCCCCCATAGTAGCTGATCTTAGTGCCACAACATTTTCTACCACAGAAACAATAAGTATTTTTTAAAAACGAAATCTTCAAAGCACAGAGATACAATGAGTATATACTGTCTGAATTTTCCATTTTAATATTCAAAAGGCCTTATATATAAATATCCCAGGCTGCAACACATTAACAGCATAAATGCATTAACTCCAGATATGAGGTCAAAGCAAACCGGTTTCCAGAAAAAGCAACAACTTTTGAGTATATACAACTGCCTTAAGGAGTTTTAAGACCTGTGAGGTCCCAAATTAGAGGTATTTTGGGGGGTTTGGGGGGCATGGTCCCCCAAGAAAATTTTGATTTCTCTGATCTATATATGTGCATTTTAAAATGTTTGAAGGCTAAAATTTTTTTATAATAAATAGCTTTCAAAACCATGTTAGTGGGCAGTAGATTATCTGTCATACCCATAGTTGCCAAGTCTGCGTATAACAAGCGACTTTGGGCTTCTTTTTATGGCAGGTTGTGTAAAAAAAATCACGTGTTGCAGTTTTTTGGGATTATTTTAAAAAATGTGGTTGCTTGTAAGGAAAATATGACAAGCAACTTCGTTTCTTTACATTTATGGTTGCTGTTTTGTCCAATACATTGACTGACACTGTCTTCTCTCAGCTAATAGCCAATCAGTGCAATGATACAAGTGCTGTAGTAATTCGACCTCACATCCCGCCTCCTTCTCCCCCTCATTGAAGAAAAATTGCGTTCAACGTGCAGGCATGTGGCGTTATAAATGCACGTAATGATAATTAGTAGATGTTAATAGACGTATACATTTCCACAAACAATGCCACCAGCAGAGATGCACAGAGATGGAGAGGAAACAGGGAGGACAGGCACCTCATTTAATTTTTAAAATATTTGTATAACATATTTATCATTACAGGCTATAATAAAAATAAAACAAGTATACTAACAGTAGGTATGGTTCCAAATTATTTTATTATAAATATGTGGCTATATTGCAGCTCTCCCTTAGTGCTTGCATGCATCCCAATGTGCATACTATCCATTCTGAATAGCATGTGACATTAGTAATTTTCACTATTTAGGGCAGATAGTGTGCACTTTGAGATGCAGGGCTTGTCTTTTTCATGGTTTGCAGTGTGTGTGTGTTCACTACTCTGCTCCTATGTGTGCACTAACTCCGACTAAATTGGCCTTCATGTCACTTTTTCCATCTCCAAACCTCTTCTGTTCACAGCTGATCAGAGGATATTTCGTGCCCTTTATTGCAATTTGATGATTTTTGTAAAATAACATCTGTTTTCAAACTCAGAGAGGTTTCAGTTTAATATGTTGCAGGCTCATTTATTGATAAAAAATAATTGATAATAAATGATACTGATGATAATAAATAATATAATAATATTGGGCTTGTTTTTGAAGCTATGGTTGCTTATTTGTCTTGTGAGAGTTGGCAACACTGGTCATACCAGCTCTCTCCTCATTTCATCACTCTCTCATTCTCATTTCCATCACTCTTTCTTTTTCTCTCAGTCTCCTTCTCTTGCCCTCTCTCTTCCCCTCCTAAAGCTGAGCTCTGGCTGATAGTGTTTTCCTTGTTTAACATTTCTATCCTAAAACAGCTGTCAAATAAGAAATGTTTAGTTTAGGTATACTTAGCCTACATCTCACATCGTTTACTGAAGCGTCGCGTGACTTCCGCAGCAGCTTCTGTGTACATAAAGCACTCCATTGGTCAATTATTTCCCAGCATTTATTAGCTATGTTAGTAGCCTACACCTCGGAAAAATACAAAGGTCCGGACCTCGGAGACCTCATAGCTGGCTACGGCCATCGTGTAGACAGCCTATATTTACCTCAACACTTCAGACATGGTCGGAGCTTTTCAGTCTGGTTCAGCCAGTTTCGCCACAGAGCCTTTACTGTTCACATGATGTTGAACTTGTATCAAATTCAAATGGAAAAAAAAAGACTGCCTAGTGCTCGTTATGACTTCAATAGAGCGGCGAAAGCGCTGAACGAGTTCGTCAGCGCTGTGCGTGAGACGACCCAGCTGCTCTCGCGCTGCGACTGCTGGATGCGCACACGGTTTATTCAGGTAGCGCCGTTTCTTCACCTGGCTTTTGATTTTCCCATGCACTCGCAGCACTCCAGTAGCCTAAATAATATAACAGCGCTTAATATGTGGGGCGTGGTGTGGTTTGGCGAGCGGCCCAAAAGGAAAACTTTAGGTGCTCCCGATCGATTGTCAATCATTTCCTCGGCCAATCACGGGCCCCCTCCGTGCTCGGGCCCTGGGGCTTCAGCCCCACCTAGCCCTTATGTTAATCCGGCCCTGGCTGTATGCTGTAGACCATTCACAACATGGGCCATCTGACCAATCAGAGCAGAGTAGGCTCACGGAAAGGAGGGATTTAGAGAGACTGATTCATCCATCGAGTCGTTTGAGAATCATTGTGGTGATGTGCAATGTATATTATGAGAAAATGAAACATTTGATGCATGTAAACCTGTTGTAGGAGACCTCCAAAACTAAATTAGGAAACTTTAAAATAGCATAATAGCGGCACTTTAAACAACCATGTAGGAAGACACAGCATGGCCATTTTCCAGGGTGACAATGTCAAGATTCATCAGGCTCAAATTGTGAAAGAATGGTTGGGAGGGAGCATGAAGAATCATTTTCACACATGAATCGGCACCTCTGATTCCAGAACTTAAATTCATTGAAAGTCTTTGGGTTGTGTTGGTGGTGTCATGCGCCGTCTGCATTGCCCTGGTGGTCTCTTCTTCCCCTAGTCAAGACTGTCACCCTCCTGTTATGGACATGTTATGGCTCTAGGAGTCTGTATTGGTGCTGGATTGTTTTGCATTGTCAATACAAGATCTTGACCAAAAGTTGATGCTCCTCTTGATGGAAATAAATGTTGTGATGTTATTTCCATCAAGAGGTGCATACATTTTTGGTCAAGATCTTTAACAGGCATTAATTGTTCTCTTTTTGAAGTTATATTTTTGGCCTTTTATGCCTTTATTGTATAGGACGGTATTGAAAAGACAGAAAACAACAGGGATGAGAATGAGTGTGTGCGAGAGAGAGAGAGAGAGAGAGAGAGAGAGAGAGAGAGAGAGAGAGAGAGAGAGGGAGGAAAAGGACTTGCAAATGACCTCAAGCGATGACTAAAACACTGAGACGCAGCTGTGCTTGGAGTGATGACCACAAGGCTATATGGTTCTGACACATTAATGGACGTTTAACAATTATGACACACTGCATCGTTTCTTTGCTTTGAAGAGCAACTGAATGCCCTGGAACTGAATGTACTGCAATTTAAAAGGAAAAACATATTTTACAAGATGTTTTCTAATTATTGTATTTTATTAATGATTATTATTTTTAGTTTAGGCTTGTAAAATATCTGTGATTAATTAACTAACAAACAAAACAAAAAAACACACAAAACATTTTAGAGGCAAGTTCTTATTTTTAAAATTACAATTTATATTTATACAATTTTGTCAAATAAAAAATCAGAGAATAACTAACAAAATATATTGAAATTAATCACAATCAATTATTTATTCTATTGACAGTCCTATTTTTTCCCTGTGTTTGTCGCTAACAATTTTTGTAGCATTCCACATTTGTAAGTCTCTTTTCATAAGAACATCTGCATAATGAATAAATGTAAATGCAATCAAATATCCATTAACTAGTCTCACGTCAGCTAGGTAATGGGAAAATTACAAGCAATATAGCTATTTTCCCATGACTGTATAATGTAATTTAATAATTTTGTATATTTTTTTCTTTTGTTGTTGCTCCTGTACGTTACAGTTAGAGTAAAATATACTACATAATGCTGCATTCTTGATGTTTCAGTCACAGTAGGAATGAAAAATGAGCATGTTGGAAGTCATGTAAGCACACATGAAGTTAATAATTCAGTGATTGCATTAATTATTGCATCTTACATTAAGACTACATATTGCAAGATCTCAAGCTAAAGTATCACATGGAAAAAATGTACACTGCATTGCACATTTTACAGTATTTAATGACAGTAATAATATAAAATGTCAAAAGTTGTATTATTTACATAGTACTCAGAAGCAGTATTGTGCAGTGAAGTACAGATGGTAGTCTGATACAGTAGCTCAGTCCTCATGGAGCATCAATAATGTTTAGACATAGTACTTTGGATGAAGAAAGAGCCCCATGACCACTAGTCAATAGCAGAACTGAAATAGCACTCTGTGGTCAGTTAGTCTCACCTGGCTACTTCTGTCATACATCAACACTGATTTCAAACAGAGGCCAAGGAAAGTACAGCAGAAATCTGAGCTGACAAAATATAAAACTGAATAAAATATTACTGCTGGTCTGAAATAATAGGTACTTTCCACAAATATGGTAGAACAGAGCATCTGGGTAAGGAGATGCTTAACCTTCAGACAATCTCAGGAGGTCAAGGAAATATTAATTATTCAGGGAATAATTCATTCTCTCATTTAAGGTAAATTGTGGCCACATTCTTTTGCTTGTATTAATTTATTTAAACCATAGCTACGATTTAGATAAAATGAGAATGAATTAGTAAAACATGCAAACAAATTGTTCATTTGTGGCCACGATAACTTGATATCTACACAATCTTTGCAAAGATTTAAAAAATGGAATGAGATTATTTTATGTTTTATAATGAGAGAAAGTCATGCAGTAACACCGATGTAGGACAGCTAAATGTTTTTAACTATTAAATTAGTTAAAATATACTCCGATCAGGCATAACATTATGATATTCCTAATATTGTGTGGTCCCCCTTTTACTGTCAAAACAGCCCTGACCCATCGAGGCATGGACTAGACCCCTGACACCTTTCTATTAGAACCAGCAATAACTCCATGAGCAGTTTGAGCTACAGTAGCTCGTCTGTTTGATCGGACCACACGGGCCAGCCTTCGCTCCCCACGTGCATCAAAGAGCCATGGCCACCCATGACCCTGTCACCGGTTCACCACTGTTCCTTCCTTGGACCACTTTTGATATATACTGACCACTGCAGACTGGGAACACCCCACAAGAGCTGCAGTTTTGGAGATGCTTTTGTCGTCTAGCCATCACAATTTGGCCCTTGTCAAACTCGCTCAAACTCGCTCGCTTGCCCATTTTTCTTGCTTCTTACTCATCAACTTTGAGGACAAAATATTCACTTGCTGCCTAATATATCCCACCCACTAACAGGTGCCGTCATAATGTTATGCCTGATCGGTGTGTTTTTATTTAATGTATGCTTACACTATACATTACTTCCTATTTTTAATTTATTTGATTTATAATCAAAAATGTCAAGACCTCTGAAGTGTGACAGGCCAAATTCACCATTTTAGGGAGTGACATTTGATGTGTTTAAATTAGTGGTGGGCCGTTATCTTATCGGGCGATTAAAAAAAATATAGTCGTTAATCTATTCTCAAAGTTGGGTTGGGAGCTGGGTCTATACTACGCAAGCTATGATGACTTTCACCTTGATATTTTAGCCAGTCCTTCCAGAAAAATGCGTCTTTTTTTTGTGATTGTTGCGGGCAAAAATCCTTGATTATGCGGCATGTTTTCTTAAAAAAAAATGCGGGATATTTATGCAATTTTATGCGATGAAATTGCGGGAACTTGCAAAAACTGCGGTTTGATGAAAAAGAGAAAAAAAGCACTACATCACAGAAAGTGCTGGGAATATTTAAGTTCTCATCTTGTTTTATTGAAGACCTTAATAAACACATGGCTCAAATTTACAAAACATTGAGTCAAACAAGTTCTGTAGCTTTACAAAAGGAATATGCTACAACTTGAAAATTGAATAAATAACTTCCTGTTTTACAGAGGTGGCTTTACAAAACAGACATTTGAGTGCTTCCAATGCACAAAGTGCAATCTCTTAAAGGGTTAGTTCATCCAAAAATTTAAATTCTGTCATTAATGACGTCCCCTCATGTCGTTGGACACCCGTAAGACCTCCGTTCGTCTCTAAATAACGACTTATATAGTGATGACCGATTTCAAAACACAGCATCATGATGCTATGAATCAGCGAGTCGATTCATGATTCGGATCGCGTGTCAAACTGCTGAAATACGAGACTTTGGCGATCCGAACCGCTGAATCGACTCATTGATTCATAACGCTTCAAAGATTCATGATGCTGTGTTTTGAAATCGGTCAACACACCGGGAAACTGCTTTGCGCGGTCTTTTGCTGTTATTTTTGTTGGCAAATGGGAGTTAATGTGCTTCATCATGCTTTTAACCGATATCTATGGTTTCACCACGGGGGTTTGCAGCTTTTCGATGATGTTCACGTCGGGTAATTACGTCACTTCAAAACGTTCCCATGGCAATAGGCTGAAATGGCGGCTCTTGTGTGAAGTAAACAAAAAATTTTCAACTTTCTGCTAATATATATATGACTTTTTTTGCAACGAAAATGCAGGGATTATGAAATCATGATAGCCCCGTATATTTTGCACGCGGAAATAGGCAATTTATGCGGCGAAAGTGCGGCGTATTTGAAAAAATGCGGCCCCCGCATAAATATGCGGACTTTGGCTGATTATGCGTTAAATCACGTGATCGCATAATCGCGTTTTTCTGGAGGGACTGTTTAGCGCGGATGTACACCTAGCCGAATTGCACTGTAGGGGGCGAGAGAACAAGTCTTCGAACCTGTGTGTATGCCTACTAGTGTTGTCAAAAATATCCATATTTCGCTATGTATCGATACTGAAATATCTGAAACAATACAATACTCATTTTCTACAGTATCGATATTAGCTGCGCTATCCTCTCATTCAGTCCGTTTAATCCTCTGAACATTGCCATCCCAAGTCTCCCGGAAGTTCCGGGGGTCTCCCGCATATTGATAGCGGCACCCTGATGCCCGCAAATTAGTTAAATTCTCCCGCAATCTAGAGCGAGCGAGCAAAAGCGCGCATGCGAGACACAGACTGTGGACGCGCTCAGGGCAGAGAGGGAGAGAGAGCGAGA
Organism: Romanogobio albipinnatus; assembly: GCA_023566225.1. Classification (NCBI taxonomy): domain Eukaryota; kingdom Metazoa; phylum Chordata; class Actinopteri; order Cypriniformes; family Gobionidae; genus Romanogobio; species Romanogobio albipinnatus. The sequence continues at coordinate 13,670,788 of CM042256.1, forward strand.
GACCTTGCGTGTGTGTGCTAGTGTGCACCTAATGAAGCGCATGTAAGACAGAGAGCATCCTGATTGGCCTGTTTCGGTAAGTCAACCCAACCCGTTCTCACTCCCAGGGCGTCGAAAAACGAAGCATGGTCAAGTGCCTTCCGCGTCGTAACGAAGACGCTAAAGGCACCCCTAGGCGTCACTATATCGACGCACAGGTGCTCCATTCATTTCAGTTGTTTACCCAATGCGTCAGATCAAGACGCATTTTATTCTTTGCATTTGTAAAAGCAGACATGATTTTATTAATATTTTATTCATATTTAAAGGTTACTTTTATATTTTGGAGCAGCTAACTCAACTCCTACCCTAAACCTAACCACTCCTAAACAATATAAAACACACAACAGGCAAATACAAGTACAGTCACAGGTATTTATTGCAAAAACTTACCAACAACAGTATAAAAGTATTAACTCATGTTGCATTCCAAGTATTCTGAAGTCACACGATGTCTTTATGTAAAGAACAGAGTTGATCTTAATGTTCTAATCGCTGAGATGATGATCCCGCCGCGCCGTTAACGCACTCATTCATATCTCATTCAAATAATACACACGCCTCTTTAGCATGACGCATTCGGTCCCAAGACACACGAGAACCAATGAAATTTTACAATCAAAGCTGACGTAATGACGCAATTAGTCACGAGACATACGAGAGCCAATGAAATTTCACTATGAAAACTGACGTAACGGGCGGCAATATTTGAAATTGTTTGTGTTCGTGATCTTCTGCGGATGGAGACGCTGATCGCTTTTGGGGATTTCCTTCACACAAATCAATCGCTTGGCCTCGGAATATTTGTATTTTTTTAATAAATTGTGCATGCAGTCGACTCTGCCTGTTATATCTGCGTTTTATACCACACAAATGGGTAAGTTTAGGGATGGAATAGGGTGGGTTACATGTTAAAACGTGTCTAGATAGCGTAAATAAAATGATGCTGGCTGATTAAATTGAGAATTACAGTCCAACATGTCATAATGGCAAAATCATAACCCAATATATGATCAGCATGACGATAACGTTCCCATGCTCAACGCGTCTTTGTGTGACGCTGAAGGTTTCTCATTGAAATGAATGGAGCACTCAGCACGTCGATATAGTGACGCCTAGGGGTGCCTTTAGCGTCTTTATTTTGACGCGGAAAGCACTTGACCATGCTTCGTTTTTCGACGCTTTGGGAGTGAGAACGGGTTGGTCAACCAATCAATTGTCAGTGTGGGCGGGCTTTTATCTATTCTCCCGCACAGGTAAACCTTTTTTCAGGTTGGGATGTCTGAATTGCGAACGGGTGTCCTGCTGGACTTTTGTTAGCTCACAGGAACAGTGTTTGGATATGCGTGTGTCAGGTCTTAAAGGGACAGAAGTTATTTATTATTCAAACTACAAAAAGACAAACGATCACTTACGAGCACACATATTCTGAATGCCTTCGGCAGAATTCAAATGAGCCATTTTAATCTAATCTAGATTAATTTTGGAATTAATCTAGATTTAAAAAAATTATCTATGCCCACCACTAGTTTAAATGCTAGGTTAATAATAGTAGTTTATCTAACAAATATAATAGTTAATACAAAAAACAAACAAAAACAGTTTTTGTTTCATTTAGACAGTTCTGGTTTGCTTGTGTTCCCTAGTTAGGGTATGTTTACACGACAATGTTTGTAAAAAACCAAACGGCAACATCCCGCAGTTTCTCTTGAAGCCAATACGGAAGTGACATCCAGAAGGGAGCAGAATCTCATTGAGCCCCATGTTAAAATGCCTAACTTTACAGCAGAATAAAACATGTTTACAGCCTGGTACAAATTGTGGTTTTGGTCTATACGGCTAATTTCGCCCTTCATGACAACTGTGAGGGGGGTGAATTTTTTTATAACTCATTCATTTACATTATATAAAGCATTAAAGTTCTGCATAATTAAGGGCGTGGCCATTTCCAGCGACAGGTGGATAGCCATTAATCTGCTGTCTGTTAGTCAATGGGCCTTTTTGCCCATTTTTTTTTTTTACAACATTGTCAAAATGATCCCCGTTCACACCGATCTGCAGAAATTACTAAAATATCTGTATTGTCCATGCCTGGCGATGTCACTTTGTCAAGAAACACCCCACGAACACGTACTACGCATGTGTGAACATGTAATAGACTAGGTCAATTTTCAGATAATGTGACACCCTCTGGCATTTTTAAGAAAAAGTTGGCAAACAGACTTTTCGAGGGGTATTTTTTATGCTGAATCCATTTTTGTTGTTTGCCAAGCTGTATCTCTTCTGTAAAACTCAGTAGAGCGCAAACTCCAAGAGGATCTCTAAAATGTCAGGGAATTCCATATTTTAATGCGCAACATCAATTAACGAGTATAGAAAGTTTATTTAGGTGGGAATTAAGATGTGTATGTGACATGTGTATGTCACATATGCATGTGACAATGATAATTGCATTATTTCTCATTGTAGTCATGAAAATATCCTATTTTATCATTTATTTCAAATGGACAAACAGAATATCTAAAATGCGAGAGTCATTTGTTTGGAGTCACATACATACTATTGTCTTTGGATCAAAGTGTGTGAATTGAGTTCTGAGTTATCCAAGAGGTTTTTTATTCTACTTTCTATTTCTATTGCTTTCTGCAGTTATTTCTTGTTCAGTTATTAATTTCTATACCCAAAGAGCGACATGAACCAACACAAAATATTTACAGTTGTGGAATTGTACCCATGAAGTTGGTCAGATTATAAGATCACCATTATGGAAGCTGTGTGTGGTTTTAAGCATGACCAGTCAATGTCATTGGATACTTGCACCAAGCATCCAAGAAAGATAAGCTATACAATGCGACAGAACAAGGCCTTTTGACACTAAAAGCAGCTGCACAAAGTAGAGGAAAGCTTCACGATCCTCAACACAGAGAAGCAATTGACAGACGACAAGTGCCTCGTTTTTCGCTGGTGTTTTATTACAGTTGAGGAGAGGTTGCAGTCCTCTGATCCGACGGTGATTACAGAAAACCTTAGTTCTTACCAACTAGGACATGGAACGAAAACATGCTGGAAAGTTTTCAAGAACATCATCATCTGCTCACAGGCATAGGTCAAGGCGAACTGGATGACCAAACTGTGAAAGATGCTGAATTATTTGTGTGCAAGGTATATCGTGCACCCAATGTAACCAGCGTGAACAAGGCAAGAGAATCTTGCATTTATGATTAAATACTTTTTTTTGTGATTTCTTGTTATCATGTGCTTCTTTGTAGCAACCATACTTGACAGTGTGTCATAATTACCTTAAAAAAAGTAATAGGACACCAAAGTGTACCATAATCTTGGACACTGCTAAAATGTGATTGTGTTTGTATGTGCGCTTGTACGTTGTTGTTAGGCCCAGTAAATATCGAATAGCTCTCATCACTTCTTTTCCTCTCATCCCTTTTATTACCTAATTTCTTTCATTGTACTATCCTCCTTTCCTCTCGTCACCCTTCAGCCCCTCTCATTTTTCCATCTCTGGTGTGATTTTATGCTGTCAGTGTGTGCAAGTGTGATATTCCAGTGATTTTATTATGTAAATGAATCTCCATTTCACAAGTGCTGCACATCTCCCACTGACACCACGTATTAATCAAAGTGTCTTTGTGTATGCTAGTGTGTGCATGTGTGCACGCAGGACGGTGTGTGTACTTTGTGCACATGTGAATAATTCTTAAGCAGTGTGGGTATTTCTTCAGCTCTCTGAACCTCCTACAGCTTTTAAGACAACAACATCCATAAGTGTTCTCAAAGGACATGGGGTATTTCATCATCTTCCATAACTCCCTCATTCATTCATTCATTATGGCAACAGCACAAACATGTGTTTCACCACAAATTTAAAGTCAACATGAACCCCATTTAGTATCTTAATGCCTATTCCTGGTTTTACTGTGAACAATTCATTGCTTTATGTTACTCCCAAGGGGGGAAAAAAAAACGTTTTTCATAAGCTTAAATCAAAATGTAACTTGCTCTTCCTCGGAAATGACTTTCCTGACTTGACTTCGGGGATGCGTGGGCGATTCACTCTGATATTTTTTTTTTTACAAAAGCTGTGGTGACTTTTCAAAATGTACACTTTTGTACCTTATTTAACTCTAAAAGGGGCATATTAGTACCTTAAAAGTACATATTGGTAACTAATCTGTACATATTATTGTCTTTTGAAAAGGACCCCAGTGATAGATTGTCTTTTGAAAAGGACCCCAGTGACAGCTTGTGTACCTTTTTTTCTAAGAGTGTTGAATAATGTTAGCAAAATAGCAAATGTAGGCATTGTTTTGGTAATAATGTTTTTATGTCACATTACAGAGTTGCACCAAATCCATGTTGACTTTAAAAATGTGTATGCTTCCAGCCCTTATTAAAGGGTTAGTTCACCCAAAAATGAAAATTCTGTGATTAATTACTCACCCCCATGTCATTCCAAACTTGTTTCTTTCATCTTCGGAACACAAATGAAGATCTTTATGATGAAATCTGAGATATTTCTGTCCCTCCAGACAGCTTCAAAAAGTTCATAAAGACATCGTAAATCAATCCAAAATTTTCTGAAGAGACATGATCGCTTCATAGGAGGAACAGATTGAATTTAGGCTTTTATTCATGTAAACATTCATCAACTCACACATCAATTGAGGTAAACCAACAGATGCTCAAGCATGATAGCTTGACATGCAAGAACCAATGAGGTTTATTCTCGTGTGTTACGCACATTTTAGCTTCACAAGAACCAATGAGGTTCATTCTCCTGTGTTACGCAGGACGTTTGAGCTTCTGCAAGAACCAATGAGGTTCATTCTCGTGTGTTACGCACGTCTGAGCTTCCACAAGAACCAATGAGGTTCATTCTCGAGTGTTGCGCAGCACGTTTGAGCTTCCGCAAGAACTAGTGAGATTCAATCTCATGTTATGCATCACGTTTGAGCTTCACAAGAACCAATGAGGTTCATTATCGTGTGTTATGCAGCACGTTTGAGCTTCCGCAAGAACCATTGAGATTCAATCTCTCGTGTTACGCACATTTGAGCTTCACAAGAACTAATGAGGTTCATTCTCGTGTATTACGCAGGACGTTTGAGCTTCTGCAAGAACGAATGAGGTTCATTCTTGTGTGGTACGCACGTCTGAGCTTCCACAAGAACCAATGAGGTTCATTCTCGTGTGTTGCGCAGTACGTTTGAGCTTCCACAAGAAAGTGAAAAAAAAAAGTGAAAGTGACGTGTGGCCAAGTATGGTGACCCATAATTGGAATTTGTGCTCTGCATTTAACCCATCCAAGTGCACACACACAGTAGTGAACACACACACGGAGCAGTGGGCAGCCATATTGCTGCGGCACCTGGGCAGTTGGGGGTTCGGTGCCTTGCTCAAGGGTCTCACCTCAGTCGTGGTATTGAGGGTAGAGGAGAGCGCTGGTTATTCACTCCCCCCACCGACAATTCCTGCCGGACCTGAGACTCGAACCCGCAACCTTCAGGTTACAAGTCCGACTCGCTAACCATTAGGCCACGACTGCCCCACCAATGAGCCACCAATGAGGCACCAATGAGGCACCAATGAGGTTCATTCTCGTGTGTTACACAACACGTTTGAGCTTCCACAAGAACCAATGAGGTTCATTCTTGTGTTACGCAGAACATTTGAGCTTTCACAAGAACCAATGAGGTTCATTCACGTGTATTACGCAGCATGTCTAAGCTTCCACAAGAACCAATGAGGTTCATTCTCGCGTGTTACGCCGCACGTTTAAGTTTCAGCAAGAGGTTTGTTCTTCTGTGTCAAGTAGATGTTCACTGATCAATGTTTATATGTGAATAAAAGCCAAAATTCAATCAGTTCATCATAGAGAGCGAAGTGTATCTTCAGAAAATGCAGACTAAACCATTCAATTCATATGGATTCGTTTTACGTTCTCTTTATGAACTTTTTGAAGCGTCAAAGTTTCAGTTGTGTAGCTGTCTATGGAGGGACAGAAAGCTCTCAAATTTCATCAAAAAGATCTATCATTTCGATTTACAATTATGCTCAAATTAAAATAAAGGAAATTAAAAAACACAATATCAAGAAGATGCATTTGGATCAGAGCTGGACAACTCTAGCCATTGAGATCCATTTTCCTGCCGAATTTAGCTCCAACCCATATCAAATTTACCCGCCTTTAGCTTTCTAGTAATCCTGAAGACCTTAATTAGCTTGACGTTTCAGTGGGATTAGAGCAAAACTTTACAGAAAAGTGGATATCGAGGGCCAGACTTGCCTACCCCGATTTAGATTAACAGGTGAATTTCCATTTTATGCCAACTTTAAGAGCATTTAGAAGCAGAATTCCACAATTCCTTATGTTGCCCATCCCTCAGCATATCCACGATTTATATGCAGATAGTACCACTCATTAATATGCAATCTGACCTTAGAGGAGATCACAGAAAATAAACAAGCCATTTACCATTTACATCTGGTGTAAGGACAGAATAGGTCACCAATAGGTCAGGTAAAGGTCATAGATATAAGGGATCTCTGTGTCCTTGAAGTGTAGCTAGATCAGGGTAACGAATAGTGCACATAAAAATAGAATTGTGACTGTGCTTACACACACACACACACACACACACACACACACACACACACACACACACACACACACACACACACACACACACACACACACACACACACACACACACACACACACACACACACACACACACACACACACACGTCTGGTTTACTATCTTTGTGGGGACTTTCCAAAGACGTAATGGTTTTTATACTGTATGAACTGTATACTCTATCCCCTTACACTAACCCTACCCCTAAACCTACCCATCATTTTTACATTTTCAAAAAACTCATTCTGTATGTTATATAAGCTTGAATCCTCGTGACACGAGTCCCCATGGGTCAGTGTGCATTCAGGTTGAAGTCCCCACTGGGATAGAAAAACATGAACACACACAAACTGTATATTCTATCCACTTACATTAACCCTACCCCTAAACCTACCCCTTACAGAAAACTATTACCATTTTTTTTAATTTCAAAAGGGGAAAAAAAGCAGTTTAGTATGTTGTTTAAGCCATTTGGTTTACAAGGACACAGGAAGTGTCATAAACCATGTTTACGTTGTAATACCCATGTCATTATACCCATTTGGGCCCTCATAAACAACATACCTGTACACACACACACACACACACACACACACACACACACACACACACACACACACACACACACACACACACACACACACACACACACACACACACACACACACACACACACACACACACACACACACACACACACACACACACACACACACACACACACACACACACACACACACACACACACGTATAAAAGTGATTCCTCTTTGAGCTCTGTAGGTGGGTCTGTTTACAGCCCACCATGTTACAGAACATTCTCCCCCGAAGACATTAAAAAGCTATGCAAACACATGCACAGCAAGTTTTCCCTTTTCAAACAAGCAGTTTCATTTGATCATACATTGTTCTGTTAATTGTCTCATGGCTGAATATGTAAATTGATACAGAACATGTATTTGGAACAATAGCATTAGAATATCTTGAATATCCTGTTGAATATCTTTTTGATGTTTAAATGCACTACAAGACTACAACAAATTCCACTTTCAGAAACAAAGAACAACAACACTCTTCCCCTCGTATACACCTAATCAAAGTGTTAGTGCTTTATCTCATTTAAAGATGAAAACGTGATAGCATATAATGTGTGTGTGTGTGTGTGTGTGTGAATAACATGGGGCAAATGGGTTTGATGCTTGTCTTGAGTGTGATGCCCCCTGTGGCTGCACTGATTCTCATTAAGGGTAAAAGAGACATGGAGGCATTTTCACAGCGGGGCTGGAGCAATCAGCCTCACACATTTACCTGGACTAATGCCTTTGAATTAGACCCCCAAAATGCCACTTTATGGATATGCTGGGATTCCACACATCTCTCCACCAGTTTCTTTTTTTGGCAGAGAAAATAAATTCAATTGGCAAATCGCTGGAACATATTCTAATTGAATTTCACGTTGAAGTGGGAAACCAATTTAGGTCTGAATTCCCACGTTACAGAGCTTCCATTACTCATATTGTGCGTGTAGAAAAGCATTCTGGAATAAGAACGCAAGACCTATTCTGGAAGATGTCCATGTAACAGTAATGTTTATTAAATGCAGGATGTAGAAAAATTGAAGAGAAGTACGTCTAGCCATATCATATTAAGACCACAGGATGATATTGTTGATACGTGTTTTTCAACAAGTATGTTATGTTCTGATTTTTTATTTTTTTTTATTTTTAAAGGAATTTAAACTAAAGAAGCTAAATCCATTTTACCATTTGCAGTACTGTTCAAAAGTTTAAGGTGATTGTTTAGTATCACATATAGTCTCTTATATGCTCACCAAGGTTGCATTTTTATTTTTATTTTGATGTAATATTGTAATATAATTATTTTACATTAGCTATTAACGGTTTTCTATTAACATGTCTCCAAAGCTGAATTCTCAGCATCATTACTCCAGTCTTCAGTGGCACATGATCCTTCAGCATCATTCTAATATGTTGATTTACTGCTCAAGAAACATTTATTATTATTATCAATGTTGAAAACGCTGATTCATATTTTTCTGGAAATCGTGATTTTTATTTTTGTGGGTGTGGGTGGGAAGGATATGATAATGGTGACATGTATAGGTCTGTTTAATACATGGTATATACAATATGTGGATCCTATTATGATGATCTGAATAAAGCATTTATTCCATTCTATGTGCAGCTCTCTAAACTTGACAAAGACATGACTTAATACTGAATGCATCTCTTAAATAAAGAAAAATCCTTGATAATAAATAGCATATTATCATGAAGGTCATGGGGGACTTTAGTTGCTCCTACTTAATGTAAAATATGTGAACATATGCATATGTTTATTGTTAAGCTAGTATGAGGAGTGTGGCAGTAAATGTAATTTGAGGTTTAAAAGTACAAAGAGCTGTTTTAAAATTCATAGACCTTTCTTTGAGAGAAGAACTCCATCAAACTCTTTATTTCAGTTTTCACTTCCTCAGTGTGAAAACATGAAATATTAAACAGAGGTTGTTGTTGTTGTTGTTGTGTGTGTGTGTGTGTGTGTGTGTGTGTGTAATACATTAATATCTCTGCACCCCTTTTGACAGTAGATTAATGTAGGGCGTTCATAATCCTCAAATCCCAAAATAAAACCAAACACAAAAATATAAACAAACAAAAACAAAACATTTTCGCTGGAATACTCTTCTCACAAAGTAAAGGCGATAGAAGTGCACACCAGTATTCTTTTGTTTTCTATACCTTTTCATTTTAATTTACTTTTACTTCACTGTGCTGGTTAATTACTAATATATCTCTGATCCGACTCAAAATAATGATTCATTCACAAATCCTTGAGGATTCATTCCAACATTTTGTCTTATTGAATTCCCATGAATGTTAGTGCTAAAGCAGATGTTAAGAATTTCAGTGAATAACAGCTTAAATTTGTTTATCACCAAAACTACGTGGCTTTAAAAGTCTTGACAAGTCATATGAATCACTTTTATGGCTCATGGCTTTGATGTCAGGACAATTATAGTAAAACTAATAACTAATAAAACAATGTGAATAGAAAACTTTAAAATGATTAATAAGTATTGTTTATGGATTGTTTATAATCATCAGTTTGACTGATCTATATATATATATATATATATATATATATATTTATATACAGTGAGGAAAATAAGTATTTGAATACCCTGCTATTTTGCAAGTTCTCCCACTTGGAAATCATGGAGGGGTCTGAAATTGTCATCGTAGGTGCATGTCCACTGTGAGAGACATAATCTAAAAAAATAAATCCAGAAATCACAATGTATGATTTTTTAACTATTTATTTGTATGATACAGCTGCAAATAAGTATTTGAACACCTGAGGAAATCAATGTTAATATTTGGTACAGTAGCCTTTGTTTGCAATTACAGAGGTCAAACGTTTCCTGTAGTTTTTCACCAAGTTTGCACACACTGCAGGAGGGATTTTGGCCCACTCCTCCACACAGATCTTCTCTAGATCAGTCAGGTTTCTGGCTTGTTGCTGAGAAACACGGAGTTTGAGCTCCCTCCAAAGATTCTCTATTGGGTTTAGGTCTGGAGACTGGCTAGGCCACGCCAGAACCTTGATATGCTTCTTACAGAGCCACTCCTTAGTTATCCTGGCTTTGTGCTTCGGGTCATTGTCATGTTGGAAGACCCAGCCTCGACCCATCTTCAATGCTCTAACTGAGGGAAGGAGGTTGTTCCCCAAAATCTTGCAATACATGGCCCTGGTCATCCTCTCCTTAATACAGTGCAGTCGCCCTGTCCCATGTGCAGAAAAACACCCCCAAAGCATGATGCTACCACCCCCATGCTTCACAGTAGGGATGGTGTTCCTGGGATGGTACTCATCATTCTTCTTCCTCTAAACACGTTTAGTGGAATTATGACCAAAAAGTTCTATTTTGGTCTCATCTGACCACATGACTTTCTCCCATGACTCCTCTGGATCATCCAACTGGTCATTGGCAAACTTAAGACGGGCCTTGACATGTGCTGGTTTAAGCAGGGGAACCTTCATGCATGATTTCAAACCATGGCGTCTTAGTGTATTACCAACAGTAACCTTGGAAACGGTGGTCCCAGCTCTTTTCAGGTCATTGACCAGCTCCTTCTGTGTAGTTCTGGGCTGATTTCTCCCCTTTCTTAGGATCATTGAGACCCCACGAGGTGAGATCTTGCATGGAGCCCCAGTCTGAGGGAGATTGACAGTCATGTTTAGCTTCTTCCATTTTCTAATGATTGCTCCAACAGTTGACTTTTTTTCATCAAGCTGCTTTGCAATTTCCCCGTAGCCCTTTCCAGCCTTGTGGAGGTGTACAATTTTGTATCTAGTGTCTTTGGACAGCTCTTTGGTCTTGGCCATGTTAGTAGTTGGATTCTTACTGATTGTATGGGGTGGACAGGTGTCTTTATGCAGCTAACAACCTCAAACAGGTGCATCTAATTTAGGATAATAAATGGAGTGGAGGTGGACATTTTAAAGGCAGACTAACAGGTCTTTGAGGGTCAGAGTTCTAGCTGATAGACAGGTGTTCAAATACTTATTTGCAGCTGTATCATACAAATACATAGTTAAAAAATCATATATTGTGATTTCTTTAGATTATGTCTCTCACAGTGGACTGTTCATGTTCAATGCACTTAATAAAATTTAGGAATATTAAAAAACAAAAAACAAATAGTGCTTTCAACAAAATGTTATGTTTTTAAAAGGATTTAAAATAATAAAAAAACAGGAAATAAAGATATTAACTAGGTATTAATTTAGTAAACTCAATATAAAAAACAAAAAAAAATTCAGTGTCTTGTGTTAGTCTATATTTGGATCCCGTACATCCAATGCAGTGTTAATTCTGACAGCAAATTTTGATTTAGTTTTAGTCATAATCTTTTGACTAAAATGCGATTTAGTTTTAGTCATATTTTAGTCACCTGAATTGTTTTTAGTTTTAGTCTAGTTTTTGTCGGCTAAATATCATAAGATTTTAGTCGACTAAATCTACAGTAATGTCATCCAACATTGGGTTTTATTTAGTTATCGTCTCGTTTTCGTCAGTGAAAAAAGGTTGTTGACAAAAAAATTTTGTCAATTAAATTAACACTGATCCAATGAAAATTATACATAGTCCCAATGAAAACATTTCCATTTTACACATTAAATTTGATTGCATGCAGTGAATTTGAGACATAGGCCCCTATTTAAACGACGCTTAAAGGGTGTGTCCGAATCCACTTTAGCTAGTTTAATGACGCATTGTCTAAAAGGGTGTGCCTATTCTCTTAATGACTCATGGGTGTGTTTTGGATGTAAAGTGCAATAAACCAATCAGAGTCCCATCTCCCATTCCCTTTAAAAGCTAGTTGTGCTTGCACCATTGCGGATTCGCTATTTATATGGCGGAATTTGCGAGCGGAAAGACTGAACACTTCTCCAGAGAGGAATCCTTTTATTTTTAATATTTAAAAATGTTTGTGTGCTGCTGAGCATCCCTGTATGTGTAATAAGCAGAGTGTACGCGCCTTGCGTGTCCACCTATAGGCGCATATTACTAACACGCCCTTTAAATAACACAAAAAATACTGCACTATTGACTTTAGACCAGGTTTTGTTGGTCAATGGGGCAGTCATTTTCACACCAACAATGCGCCTGAACACACCTCGTTTTCAGACCAGCACGCCCATGGGTGAACAGATTGGCGCAAATGCATTTGCTATTTAAACAACGTGGTGCAGGATGTGAAAATGGTAACTGCGTCGGGCTGAAACTAGCAAAAAACACTTGCATCGCGCCTGGGACCGCATTGTGCCGGTTGTATGACATGCTCCAAAATGTTCAAGAATTGTGTTGCATTAGCTCATTTTTATAATTAATTAATTACCAGCAAACCCCCATTCGAATTATATACTTTTGGCATATAGAAATGTTTCTAATATCAAAAGCTGGCAGGTAGTTGTTGTGGTATGTCTGTGAGTTACATTTGCCGTTCGTTTCTTCAACTTCAACTGCTTTGGGAATGTTGGAATTTCTTACAAATATCCACTGACATTGAGTTTTGAGAGAAACAGAGCGAGGAATTTATTGGGCAACATTGGAGTGAGAAACTAATAATGAAGACTGTTTGTTGAGGAACCCAGAGGAAATCATCCTGTTCTCCGAACACTGAGCGGGTCAGTAATATGAGCACCTGAGCCTTACACAAAGGAACTTGACCAATCTATATCAGCAATAATGCAACCTTGTGTTCTCAGAAAGCAACGGTTCAGCTTTCGTTCCAATCACAGAATCAGAATTTCTGTTTTTCTTTCCTTCAAACTGCTCTTCCTCCAGCTCTGTCCATATGATGTCACATGATGTACGCTGGATAGTATGTGTCATGGGAGCAAAAGGTCATCCAGCTGCCGCCATGTGGATGTGAGAGCGGAAGGAAGCATCGTAATGAATATGTATCAGAGTGTGCATCTGTGCGAACATGGCTGCATGCAAATACGCCCGTGTTTGCATCAGGATGTGTGTGCATGAGAGTGTTCAGGCCTTTTTAAGCTTCAGGGTCAGTGTGTGGGCTGTGTACCGGCGTACTAACAGAGTCACATGTCTGGAAAGCTCTTTTTCATCTCTGTTCTCTATTTTTTCTTCTCTTTGAAGTAGCCTGAGGTTGCGTGCACTCATCTGTTATGCTGGCCTTTCACTTATTTATGTATTGTGTGGACTGAAGTGAGGTTCGGCTGATGTCTTGTTATCTCAAAGCCATGCTACACTTTGTACTGCTCCGAACTGGTCAAAATGTCTTAAATCACTGGCGCTTTGCTGCCATCAGAGAGCGTGTGAGAAAAACATCACTCTTTTTTTCCCTGCGTCTTTCTTTTGGCTTCTCTTCTCTTTCATTTGGGGGTGTAGATGTATCGCAGGCATCTCCTCTAGGATTAGAGAGGCGACGCATATGTTCCTGTACTTATTTCACAACCTGCTTGAAAAGATTTGCTTGAACTAGCCTGAGGGGGTTTGCTGGTCTTAATTGGTTTATGTTGGTGGCCTGGCCACACAGATGTTCAGATTTAGCTGGTCAGCCTGATTGTCTTCCAGCATGAGCTGATAAATGTCCAAAATTAAAATAAATTAAATCAGCCTAGGTTGGTTTACTGGTTTAAGCCTGGCCAGAATAGAGTTTTTTTCTGATTTTAGAAATTCTGGTTTAGGTAGGTTTTTACTACATACAATTTAGTTTTTTAAATACATTATTCAATACATTTGGAATATAAAATAAGTGCTATTTCCATATATGGAAAAAGTGCTTGTATGTACTTTTTCCTATTTTCAAAAAAATGTCTATTGACACATATTTAACCCTCTGGGGTTCTTCGGGTCAAAAATGACCCGAAGCGTTTTATAAAAAAAGTGGTCATAAAAAAAATAGTCACACTCAGGACCTTCGGGTCAAAAATGACCCCCATAGGAAATGAATGGGAAATTGGCAAAAATATGAAAATACATTTGTTTTGTGCATACAATCTACAAATCAGCCAGGATGCAGAAAAAAGGACTCAACAGTGAAGGGGTGAATCTCATCAAGAGTGCAAAACAGACAAAAAAACTCACACACATACACACAAAAACACAATTAGCTTTTGGAATGGCACGCGTTCATTTGTGTGTGCATGTGTTTTTGTGTGTATAAGTGTGTGTGTGTGTGTGTGTGTGTGTGTGTGTGTGTGTGTGTGTGTGTGTGTGTGTGTGTGTGTGTGTATGTGTGTGTATCTGAGTTTTTTTGTCTGTTTTGCACTCTTGATGTTTGAATATTTTTTGGGTGTTCATATACCAAGTACCAATAAAGTCACCAAGTTTCGGACCATTCCGATGAAGCTGCGATTTAAATTTTATTTTTAATAAAACGCAAGATCCACTATAGTGGTAAAAATCTGCAATTGCGTGATAAAAATGCTCAATGTGTCCACCGGATGGCACCGACCTCATTAAAAAAATTGCTTTCATGAGGCCTAGGCTTGAAATACAGCTTTAATAAAAAAAATAAAAATAAAAAATAAAAAAAATAAATATATATATATATATATATATATATATATATATATATATATATATATATATATATATATATATATATATACATTTTTTATTATATTCAATGGGAAACAATGGGTCAAAATGATTGCATACATATAAATTATAAATCATAAAATTATCTGAAAACCAAAAAAGAAAAGAAAAAATATTATTGAACAAAAATATATTTAATTGATTTTACTCAAATCTTTTTTATCTTAATCCCGCCCCCCCGGGTCATTTTTGACCCAAAGGTCCTGAGTGTGACCCATAAATGAAGAACCCCAGAGGGTTAAGTTGAATGGCAATGAACAAAATGAAACAACAAATGATGTTTTATTAACAAGGTTCGGAAGAAGCACGTTCAGATAATTGACACAGGTGGAGAGCGCTCAGCCAATCAACAATAGAGGTATATACTGTATACGCAGCAGTCTTATCTCCGTTTGTTGACAGTTATCAGCGACCCTCCACCACCCCTTCGCCACTCTTTTTTAACTCTAAACCACTTACATATACGGGGAGGGGGGGGGGGGGGTACTCTGGGTTCAGGCCTAATACCAAGCTTGAAGCCCTTCCCACGGACAGCACGCCAAATACAAATTAAATTACTCTCTATAAATGATATGTAAGTGTGAAGTCGTGAACCTAGATTCATTGGAAAAACATGCCTCTACCTACATTTTCTCAAAAAATATACATACAATGCATATGTAACGGAGTTAGTTCGTGTGGGAAGAAGGAGGCGGGAACCGGCAAACGTTTAACAATTTTTTAACACAAAATGAAAGTAAAAGCGGCAGCCCCTCACGGACGACTGCCGACGAATGCACACACATAACAAAACACAAATTAAAATCCAGGCCTGGTCCTCTCTCGTCCTTCAATGTAGTTGCTCGTCCTTATATGCCTCCGTGCTCCCTCATGAGAGGACTTGAGACCGGTGTGCCTCGCAGGTGACGCTTGTTCTCAATCACGCACACCGGTCTCGCTCGCTCCTCCCATGTCTCTCGCTCGTCCACTTCGCCACATACCCCCAACACCCCACGTAGGCCGGGGAGTACGGTATGCATTGTTCACTTCCGTGTTTTATACCCACGCTGCGGGGCGATGCGTGAACCGCATGCCAATGTTTATTGTTAATGTTAAGTGGATTGGTCTCTGAAAATAGATCCCAATTCGTCGGTCAGTTCCGACGTACGTCTCCGTTCCCTCCTTCAGGGAACGAGGGTTACATTCGTAACCAAAATGTTTTGTGTGGTTCCTTGCACAACACTATGTTAAAGTGCCCCTATTATGTTTTTTTTATATTCCCTTTCATGCAGTGTGTACTATAGCTGTTTGTGAATGTAAACATTCTCGAAAGTTGTAAAGTCGAAAGTGCACAATAAATAAAGTTATTTTCTCCCAAAAGAAAGAAACAACTCTGAACCACCTACTATATGAATCGTTTGTAATTCGATTCCCACTGCGCGGTTCTACATCACTAGAAAAGACATTCACATTATGCCCGCCTATGTTGTACGTTGTCCACCCGCAAACAACTTGTCCAGCCCTCAAACACGTCATTTTACTGATGACTGCCTTTCAAACGAGTTTAATGCAGGATTCACAAAACTCTTGCTTTTGAAAGATGGGTCAGTACTCAGTTTATTTGGACCAGCTTGTTCCTCAGAATCACAACCTGTAAGTATGAATAATTATTGCTGTATATATTTATACCGGGTGTTCAAAATGCATCGTTTTGTGTTTTATATTGTATGAAATACTTCTGCAAAGCAGCTGGTGGCCACTATTAGCTAAAACTGTGTCTAGTAATGCAGATTGTCTGTTGTTATTACTACTCTGAGTAAAGATAAAAGATGGAGCAAGATTTGTTTTACAAACATTTATGTTACATCAGTCATTCACATTAGTGATCGACTAAAGTATGCACCGTTATGGATACAGTTATGGATACAGCAGCGCAATAAATTAGAAATAAACACATGGGTTTGTGGATGGACATGCACTAGTTAATGCTGATGGTGAGGAATTACAGTTGCAACACCCAGTTTAAAAAAATAGCGGTTTCAGGCTCCCAAAATGCCGGGTATGTGAATTTTTAAGTATAAAACTTAACGCGTCTCTGTGTGTACAGGGCCTTAGAGAGACGAGTCGTGTGAGAATCAGTGAAACATATGATGTGCAAAGTATATTATGAGAAAATGTAAGTGTTTTTGACCTTTGAGTAAGGAGACCTCCAAAATAAAATTAGGAACCTTTAAAAAAACATTATAGAGGCACTTTGAGACGTCAAAACACTTTTACCATAGTGCATGATTTATACATTATTACATTTTGACATTTGCATGACAATCAGCTCCTTTTCTGATGTAAACTTGCTTGGTAGCTCACCTCATACAGCATTGCACTTGTGATGAAAATTAACCTACTCTGGTATACGTCCAGTGAATCTCAAGTTACAATAAAAGAGCTTAAAGGCCTTGAGGTGCACAGAAAATATGCAAGATGAGTAGATCAGTAGGTGACAAAACATTTTCAACGGCGTAAATGCCTGCAGTAGATCAAGTGCACTAGCCTAGCCTAGTCTGCTAGGATGACAATAAAGGTTAATTGTCATTATATATGGGACTGCAAGTCAACCAAGAAAAAAAAACAGGCAGAGTAATTCAGAGTAAATAAGACAAAAGTGTTTTAGAAGAAAAAACGTTGTGAATTTTGCAAACTGTTCGGTTGCAACACCATTTTTAGAATTCTCACCTTAGTTTGCAGCAATAACTCCAGGAATTCAGTTAGCACTTGGTTTGTCAAATAATTACAGTGGTGGAGAAAATTATTAGAACACTTGGCATCTGGGAGTCGCCTTATTGGTCCTGGATTTATTTTCCAAGAGGACAATGACCCGAAACATTCTTCTAACTATTGCCGAGGAATCTGGAACATTCAAAATGATGGACTTCCCCCCTTAAAGTCCGGACCTCAACCCCATCGAGCACATTTGGGGCGAGTTGGAAAATAAAATGGACAGATCTATTGTACATTCAAAGGAAAGCCTTTGGCTTCAGTTGCAGAAGGCATGGGATAACATTAGTGTTGAAGTTCTCAGATGAAATATATTGACACAGAGAGATGTGCTGCTGTAATTGCTGCAAAAGGTGGACATACCAAATATTAAAGTTAAAAGTGGATTAAAAACAGTATGAATCACTTCATCTGATATTTGATGGTCAGAGCAATCATCTGCATTTTTCATGAACATTACGAAATGAAATCATGTTTTGGAGACAAAATAGGTCAATATTTTCAGATCTGTCAGTTATTTGTTCTAATAATTTTGACTACTACTGTATATAATTAATGTTTGATTATGTATTTAAAATATTCTAGAATAGATGCCTGTGATTGTATTAAAATGGTCCGTTCTTTGGATGAGATGTTAAACCAAGGTCCTGACTCTCTGTGGTCATTAAAAATCCAAAGGATGTCCTTTGGAAAAAGAGTAGGGGCGTAACCACGGCATCCTGGCCAAATTTGGCCATAGGCCTCTGTCCATCATGGCCTTCTAATCATCCCTATATAGGCCTACTGATTGGCTTCATCACTCTGTCTCCTCTCCACCAATAAGATGGTGTGTGGTGAGCGTTCTGGCACAATATGGCTGCCGTCGCATCATCCAGGGGGATTCTGCACATTGGTGGTGGTTGAGGAGATTCCCCCCTTCTATGTGTAAAGCGCTTTGAGTACCCAGAAAAGCGCTATATAAATTTAACAAATTATTATTATTATTATTATTATTACATTAAAATGCTGAAATACCAGTGGGGAAAACCTAGTGGTTATGTAAGTGCCACCTCTGAAAGCGAAAAGACACCGCCAAAAATTTCTAGTGTAAAATCACAAACCTGACACTCAATCTCTCCCATACCAGACAGGGGCGCCCCGAATTTAGTTATTCAGGATTTTTATTTCTTATGCATGGAATTTTTATTTCTTATGCATATTTTGTGATTATTGTATCGTTATTGAATTACTTTGAATTACCATTGTGTGTGAAATGTGCTATATTAATAAACTTGCCTTGCCTAAGTGGACTGCTTGGAGAAAAATGTTCTAAATTATAGAATACAAACATTTGATTAGTCTTTTTTATGACACTTGAACTGTTTAATCCACTGATGATTCATATCAAATGACGAAATATAGGCCTAAAGTATTATGAAAAATTCTCATCCAGAGCCGCTGGTTTGTGATTACTGATTTATTACTCACTTGAGTGGCTTATGCAATGCAATTTCATTTAATGGATTTCTGAAGACTGAAAACTTTTATTTATTCTTATATAAAATTGAGTTGAGTAAAATAAATGAGTGAAGAAAAAATGACGTAGTATTTGGTAATGTGCATTTAGTAAATACAAGTAATGTATTATTATTATTTTTAATTTAATAGATTTATTTTTAATAAAATTACCTTTAAATACAACTGAAAAATGATTTGTCCAGATTATACTTACCTCATTTGATGATTGATGCACTGTGTCCTGCCTGAAGCTACATATCTACTAACAGTGCACTAATATTTTAAAATGTGTTCATATGTGCCCTTTGGAATGTGGTTTGGGTGGGGGTCATATCATGGAGTAAGGGAGGTAAGGTATTCACAATAGCTCACAAAACTATAAAACTGTCTTTTATTTCCTCACATTGCCAAACCACTTTGACACACCTTGACAGACACACTGTAGATGCACTTCTACTGAGCCCAAAGAAACCTTGCATTTTATGTTGTCATCAGTTTGAAGATTATGTCAAAGTCCTCTTGCCACTCACTGCTAGAAAAGGTTGCACATCCTTCAAAACAAAATGAGAACATGTTTCCTGGAACCATTTTAAAAGCACCAAATTGTCCTCCTCTAAACATAGACATTCAGTTTTTTAATAACAGTTCTTGGAACAAGCCCTGAAAAACCTGTATCTTCCAAACTAATGGTTAAAATCGTATAATTGTGATGGCTATTGTTCTCTGAAATGGAGGATGAGGACATCAGTGACTGATGTAAACTAACTCATCTGTGTGGAGCTGCACTCATCTCTACCAGTGCTGACTTCTCTAGTGCGTCGGCCTTTTAAATACAGCCTGTACAGATGCAGGCAGACAGTGAATGAAGCAATTAGCAATCCAGACACAACCCTGCATGACCTAGAATACTAAACTATACCGTCATTTACCTCTGGCCCTCATTCAAATGGTTGGCTGTTGGTGTTTTTGAAAGAAATATATGTTACACAGAGAAAGAGTATATAATTGACTGTTAATTTCAATGATGAGAGGAAATAGCCAGGGGATGGGACCATTGTTTGTTTATTTGAGTGAAGAGAAAGGATAATGTTGTTGCTCTTCATTTTGTATCTCATCTCATCTCTTTGTGCTTAATTTTATTGTCCCTGTCTTCTTAAATTATATAGGTGTTACATAACATTATCAGTACTCAGAAAGCCAATCTCAAACAGCTGAAATCTTAAAACATTGTTCTGTGTTCAACAAATTAAACTCAGTTAACAGCATTTATACAGTCAGTTACCACAGAAAAAGGATTGAGATGACTGAAAACGACTCATTCCTTAGCTAATAACAGTTGCGGTTAAAGTAAGGCATTTAAAATGTAAGTAAAGGGAAGGCAAGGTTACATGAAAAACACTCAATTTTTCTACCGATAAATACCAATAATTATTTGAATGTTGTGGCCAATAAGCGGCAAATAACTAATATTTAGATTCTATACGATTTTGTCAGAAAAAATAAAATGCTAAAAACTAAAATTAATTTTGTAAATGTGATTAATTTTATTAATTTTAAGATTTGCTAAAGATTACATTTAAGAGTGTTATATTATCATACATTTTTAAAGATTAACTTTATGTAAGTGGAAAAATAGGGGAAATTAATGTATGCCCAATTGACCAAACGCGATAAATTAAAAACAAAACCAGCCGATAACCATATGGTACAAATATAGCATATGTCCCCACAGTTAATACAAAGTAAGTACAATGTAGAATAAGCACAAGGAAATCTCTCAGGACATGTTAACATATGCTAACACAACACACATATCAAACTCCTCATTAAAGCTGTCAAAGCAGAACCAGTAATGCTACGCACATTACACATCACTGTAAAAACACAACAGTCTTCACTGTAAAGAGTACAGTATGCTGAGTGAGCTGACAAACATCAGCCATTATGTCGTAGCAGGTTCTATTATTATGCGCTGTTGGCCATGGGACCAGTGTTGCCAGATTGGGTCGACGATTTCCAGCCCAAAAGCTCACCAAAACCCGCCCACAAAATAATGTGATATAATTTTATTGCCATACCAATCAAGGTTGTTAAGTACCATTTTATCTTCTTAAAACATACTCTTGATGACAGGATCAAAACAGGGAATACATCGAAGAGAATGAGCAAATATGACTAAACTGTCCAGTTTTAGTTTTACTGTCAAAACGGCAATCGAGAAATTAACCAGTGACTTAACCCTCAGAAAAACATGTGCATTATTTTTAATGTCAACAGTAAGGATAAGCCAATTTAAGTTGTAAATTAGCAACTAAATTAGCAGGCATTTTACACATGCACAAACCACTGCCAAAATGCGTCATGCAGATGTCCTGGTCATTGTGCACATGACGATGGACAGGAGTCATATCCCATATTCGATTTCAATTCAAGTCATTCAACTGTGCTTTCATAGCTGGCGATATTTATAAAGAGTCTTGGAATCAAAGGTGTAATCCACGTTTTGAGAGTTGGATCACCCTTCCACTCTTTACTATAGATCCAATTTACTGTATATTTATTCCACTTTAGCATAGCGGTCACTTGAATATACAGCTACAAGTTATAGTGTTAACCTGTCAGTCCGCTGATTGGCTGAAAGTGTGTGCTCATCGGCAACGTCAACACCAATGCCAGCTGACTCTGCGTGAGCCTGTGTGTGTGTCATGATGACTGATTTTATGGAGTACATGCACACTTTATTAACCAATTAGACTATAAAATTTAGATTTTTGAAAACCGCCAAACTGACCCCAAACCAGCCCAAATTTTGTCCACCTGTCCAAGCCCATTTTTACCCGCACAATCAAATTCAAAACCGCCCAATTGGGCTGGAACCCACCCAATCTGGCAACACTGCATGAGACATCTCCATAGACGTCCTACAACCAGCTGGAAATGGAGCTCCACCTCCATAATGAGGCGCTACTGCTGAAATGCATTCACTTTAAGTCCCATATGACATTTGTAAAGGCCTGTACAGCTGTCTCCATGTGGGTGGGTAGGGGTCCTAGCACATTAGCACTTTTTCCCCCTCAGGTGTTTCCATCAGCTTTGATCTGTTTCCCTGTTAGCTGCGACCGACAGCTAACTTTTTATTCTTTAATGGCTCAGATAGGGGGAAAGAAGTTGTCGTTTTCAGCCACGATTGATGAAGATACCAATCATAGAGCGAGAAGCAATCTGCGAAAGCTGTAAATAAGCCTTTGGTTTTGAGTCAGGCACAAATGAGCAGTGCAAATGAAGCTTGGGCCGAGCGGGAGAGTGTCAAAGGGCTGATGCGGCCCGTCTCCCGCTTGCTTTGACAGGCTTTTTGATGCTCAGGCTTGGTCTAAGCCAGTATTTTGCCGGGTTGAGCTGTCGCAATGACATTCAGCAGATCAATGGTGCGCCTGAACTGATGTGAGGCCGTTGTATCATTCCTCCCAGCAGCATTAAGATGACAACAAAACAGCTGCCTTTAAATCTCTGTCACTCTCCCTCCACTGATCAAAGCCTCAGGCTTCCCACTTTTTCTGCTTGTTTCTCGTTCTCTCTCTTGCTCTCTCTCTGTCTTTGGCATCTCCTAAACATCGTACTATTCCTATCCCCTCTTTGAGAACAGCTTTCAGGCGGAGAGAGACGTGCGCGTGAGTGTTTGAGAGGGCTATCGTTTCCCGCCGATAACCCGCAGAGGCAGAGCCAAAATGAATTCATGCGAAATCACCCAACAGGCCTCACTTTTAACTTCTAATAGGAAGATCAAACGTCTACTCCTCTTTCTCTCACCCCTCTCGTCTCCCTTGCCCCTTCTCCCTGCCTTCAGATAAGTCATAAATTAAGATTACGCTCTGACTTTTTAATTAACTCCAAAAATCCTAGCTTCAGCCCTGCTCACTGCAATTTTCACCACACAGACGGCATAGTTGAATAAGTCTCTCTCCTTCAGCCTGTCACTCTTGGAACGAGAGAACGTCATCGATTATGTATGTCTGTGTGTGATTGTACGTCCTCATGAAAGTGAAGAGCCCATCACTGCGCTGAGATGTCCATTAATTTAAAGCTACGAGACAGGCAGTTACAGTGAATTTGCACTGTAATATAGCCGCAACATCAGTCATTAACTCATCGATTTCCACAGTGTTGGCAACTGCTTTTTTTAGACCCCCATTAAACAGATTCGCTCCTTTTAAATCTGTCAGGAATCAGCACTAATAAGGAGGGAAGGCTTCAAATAAAGGCCCATTTTCCAAACGTGGCAGAGGCAGCGCGATTGGATGATACATCATGCTAAATCCCAAGTGGTGCTAATGGACATCCATATGACACATTTCACTTTCAGGCTAAGGCTTAAACTTCTGACCCACATGGATTTAGAAGCAGAAGCAGAAGCAGAATTCTGAAGTCTGGTGTGCTTTTCATGCTTATTCTGTCCAAGAATCTCTCTCTTAAAAATGAAGGTTCTTTATAACCATCTATTGTTCTGACATATGCAGTGTTGGGCACGTTACTTTAAAAAAGTAATTAGTTATAGTTACTAGTTACTTCTTACAAATAGTAACTGAGTTAGTAACTGAGTTACATCATTATAAAAGTAACTAATTACCAGGGAAAGTAATTACTGCGTTACTTTTTTTTTGTCAAAAGTTCAAATATGTCAAATAACTTGGATGCCCCCAATTTAAATATGTTAAATGAATGAATTAGACACTAAACATTGTACATTAATGTACACTATTGTAATGTTGCTGTGGGACAATGTGAGAGACACCTATCAAATTCAATATATTGTAAATATTATCAGTAGCCCTACTATAGTGTAAATATTATCAGTACTTTACTACTCCTTTGGTAGTGGAGCTCACGTTATCACCTGGGTTTTTAGCCGCTCATTTTGTGGCTGTGATGATGTGAGGCTTCATTAGATTAGAATGACTGGCCACCGACGTGGAGAGACTCTTTCTTCCTGGGCATAAGTTGCACGTCACATAAACATTCTTACCTTTCACCTCAACGAGGGAAGAGTAGCGCTTATACTTCCAGTTTGCGAAAGCTATCTTTGAAGTCGTTGGACTTGCCATCGCTGACTGTGCATATGCGTGTGCGACTGTGCGTCATAGGTGTGTGTGTGTGTGTGTGTGTGTGTGTGTGTGTGTGTGTGGACTCAACCTATCAACCTCAACCTTGTCTCCCACCCACCAATCATCATCAGTTATGTGTACCACGCGCGCGCACACACACACACGCACGTTGCAGGTCCGACTGACAGAGAGCCTGTTCGGATGAAAACCGCTTCAGTGAGCTCAATTATAGTAACGCCGCATTTTTTTTCTCAGTAACGCTAACGGCGTTGCAACATTGGGAAAAGTAATTAATTAGATTACTCCGTTACTGAAAAATTAACGCCGTTAGTAACGCCGTTATACTTAAACGCCGTTACTCCCAACACTGGACATATGACATGACATATGTCAATAATATATATATATATATCATATATATATATGTAGTTTTTCACCAGGTTTGCACACACTGCAGGAGGGATTTTGGCCCACTCCTCCACACAGATCTTCTCTAGATCAGTCAGGTTTCTGGCCTGTCGCTGAGAAACACAGAGTTTGAGCTCCCTCCAAAGATTCTCTATTGGGTTTAGGTCTGGAGACTGGCTAGGCCACGCCAGAACCTTGATATGCTATTTACAGAGCCACTCCTTAGTTATCCTGGCTTTGTGCTTCGGGTCATTGTCATGTTGGAAGACCCAGCCTCGACCCATCTTCAATGCTCTAACTGAGGGATGGAGGTTGTTCCCCAAAATCTCGCAATACATGGCCCCGGTCATCCTCTCCTTAATACAGTGCAGTCGCCCTGTCCCATGTGCAGAAAAACACCCCAAAGCATGATGCTACCACCTCCATGCTTCACAGTAGGGATGGTGTTCTTGGGATGGTACTCACCATTCTTCTTCCTCCAAACACGTTTAGTGGAATTATGACCAAAAAGTTATATTTTGGTCTCATCTGACCACATGACTTTCTCCCATGACTCCTCTGGATCATCCAAATGGTCATTGGCAAACTTAAGACAGGCCTTGACATGTGCTGGTTTAAGCAGGGGAACCTTCCGTGCCATGCATGATTTCAAACCATGACGTCTTGGTGTATTACCAACAGTAACCTTGGAAACAGTGGTCCCAGCTCTTTCCAGGTCATTGAGCTCCTCCCGTGTAGTTCTGGGCTGTTTCTCACCTGATTTCTCACCATCATTGAGACCCCACAAGGTGAGATCTTGCATGGAGCCCCAGTCCGAGGGAGATTGACAGTCTGTTTTAACTTCTTCCATTTTCTAATGATTGCTCCAACAGTGGACCTTTTTTCACCAAGCTGCTTGACAATTTCCCCGTAGCCCTTTCCAGCCTTGTGGAGGTGTACAATTTTGTATCTAGTGTCTTTGGACAGCTCTTTGGTCTTGGCCATGTTAGTAGTTGGATTCTTACTGATTGTATGGGGTGGACAGGTGTCTTTATGCAGCTAACAACCTCAAACAGGTGCATTTAATTTAGAATAATAAATGGAGTGGAGGTGGACATTTTAAAGGCAGACTAACAGGTCTTTGAGGGTCAGAATTCTAGCTGATAGACAGGTGTTCAAATACTTATTTGCAGCTGTATCATACAAATAAATAGTTAAAAAATCATACATTGTGATTTCTGGATTTTTTTTTTAGATTATGTCTCTCACAGTGGACATGCACCTACGATGACAATTTCAGACCCCTCCATGATTTCCAAGTGGGAGAACTTGAAAAATAGCAGGGTGTTCAAATATTTATTTTCCTCACTGTATATATATATATATATATATATATATATATATATATATATATATATATATATATATATATAGTTATATATTCCTATAGGAAATGTAAACTCACTCTGGGGGAATCAAGAGTTTTTTTAATGTGAAAACTTTAAATGTGAAAGAGAAATGACATGAAACAAACCACAGTTCACATTTTAATGTGATGTTTATGAATGGGTAAATCTGGAATCATACATAACTAAAAGCAAAGCATAGTACATAGTGTTAATGCTAGTAAAAATATCCTTTTTCTTGCTACTAAAAGACTTTAAGTGCAAGATGCATCAGTTGGTCATGGGCTTCATGCGGTCTGTGGTCATGCCGCCTGATGCTCAGACTAGCTAAAAGCTGATTGTTCTGCTCCCAAGTGCTGTGTTTACCTTGCCGTACACTCATGCATTGTAACTGTCAAGCAAGCTTCAATCCATTACAGCCTCTTAGACCATATACTTAACAGCTGAGAAGCCAGAAGGAAATCAAGAGTGCTGAACACAAATTGCCATCATTTACTTTGAAAAGCACCGAATGACGAGATGATGCAGATAATCCATCCTTCGATATGGGCAAATGTTTAACAGCTGTGATGTGTTGATTATGGCTGTGCTTTATCTCATTTGTCTGCCTGTAAATATCTACAAGCGTCCATGCATCTTCAGAAGATGCTTTGGCCAGGATGCGGTTTAGCAGAAAATCTACTTTGGGAAATTAGAGAGCGTTTTAATCAGCATGTGTGCCGTGTGTACGGCGCTGCAGTCTTCTCCAGTCAATTACAGGAGGCCATGAGTGCATGTCGACTCTGTCTATAGGTGTGAGTGTGTTTGGGCAACCTTCATTCAGTAATAATGTGATGTGTGCTTTGAAAGGAACTACTAGATGAAGAGAACAATGACATCATCAGCAAAGGGCTTGTCGAGGGCCCGACGCACCTCTCTAAATTCATTAAGCAAAAGCGTCTGTCAGAGTACCTCTGTACACCGGAAATTTGTTTATATAGCCTGTTCGCCTCAGATGCAGATGGTAAAATCTGTTGCTAGGAGATGACAGGATTTGCTTAAAAGCATTCTGCATCACTCCAATTTAAAAGGTGACTATGAAACTTGTGTCACTGCAAATCTTTGGTTGGTTGGAAACACAACAAACACATGTCAATTTCACATTTAAAATCATCTGCTGTATTTTATTAAAGTTTAGCTCTGAAACTTCAAGGAATATCACCATATAACCTAAGCTCAGTCGAAAGAATTTGTCGCATAATGTTGATTACTACAAAATTATAATTTTATTTCAGAAATCAAGGTTACAATGAGGTACTTACAATGGACATAAAAGGGGCCAATTTTTGAAAGATTGAAAGGGATGGTTCACCCAAAAATGAAAAGTCTGTCATCATTTACTCACCCTCAAGTTGTTCCAAACCTGTATGAATATCTTTCTTCTGCTGAACACAAAAGAAGATATTTTGAGAAATATGGGTAACCAAATAGTCTGGGCCCACCTACTTCTATAGTATGTCAAGGCCGTAACCATGTCTTGAACATTGGGGGGGGGGGGGGGGGGGGGGGGGCTTGTTATGGCCCTGTAGTATGGAACACACACACAAAAAAAAAATACTATAGAAGTCAATGGGGCCCACCAACTGTTTGGTTACCAACATTCTTCAAAATAAGTAAAAAACAAAAAACAAATTAAACAAAAAACCATAACAACAACAACAAATATAACTTTACATACACAAAAAACTGTAAATGCCTGTTCAATAAAGATAACTATAAAATGATAACTAATGCCTTCCACCCCAATGCATAATGTTCTGTTTATTATAAGCATGTGCTATCGCTATCATCTGCCACTTTAATTGCTTGAGCTCTTTAAAGTCGGTTGATTTTAATTGGCTGTCAACGTTTTTGTCATATTTAGTGAAAAAAAAAAATTAACTCGTTCCTCTGTGCGGTTATCATTGTAGCTGTTGTGTGGGTTCCATGTAGAGTTTGAATGATTATTAAAAGCTATCATCCTTGATGTGAATGGTAATTTTTCCACACTATACTATTGAAGCTTTTGCACTTGCAGCTAAACTATTGAAACAGAGAGTATTTTAACATGTATGCATTGGCCCCATTGACTTGCATTGTAAGTGCCTCACTGAAACGCAAATATTAAAGAAAAGGAGGTACAAGTGGAAATTCATTTTTGTGGTAACCAACGTCATGCCACAAGTGCTGTCAATTGAGCTTAACTTGTACTGAAACCAGGAATATTCTTTTAAAACCCCTGATATAGCTATCTCAGCTGCTATCAAGCACAAAAGCATCAAATGCTGTGCTATCTTTGATTGGTTGTTTATGAACATGTCTATTAATTTGCCATTAATAAATCTTGGCATTACACTAGCAAGGAAAACAATTAAAATCTTATCGTGCTAGTCTCTGAGGGGCGCAAAGCATGACTGTTTGACTGGGAGCCTGCTGTTAAAAACTTGATGAGCTCCTTTCATAGACATTAAACTCTCCAAAGGGATAGAGTCACTGATGGAAAACTAGCATTTATATTTTAATGGTAATACTGGATGTAGCAGTGGTGTGTGCTGGACAAAGTCCCTTCTCTCTTTATGTGTTTTTAGTCCAAAGTAAATGTATGATGTTTACACAGTTTCTAGGAAATATTGACACCATTTACCAGAAACTAATTCTGCAATACTTTTGTCTATATGAACATAATCATTTTGTGTGTAGCAAGGCTTAGACTTTAAAGGCTCAGGGAAGAAGGAAGCGGGAACAGGCAAACAATCTATGTAACTAATTATAAAATAAACAAACAACAAAACAAAAGTAAGGCGGAAACCCCTCAGAGACGACTGCCACATATAAACATTATCACTTATCCTCCTGGTGCTCCTCCGTGAAACAAGACCGCTCATTAGCACTCATGCCACCGGCCTCACTCCGTTCCCACAGCTCTCGTCCCGCCCCGCTTACCACAGTGTGTTTTCCCACATAATGTGTGTGAATTGCCTTCTGGATGCATTAAATTTGTTGTCTTGGTCTACACAGGCCTTACAAATTTGGTTTGTGAATTTTCCAAGAACGCATCCTTGTTTCCATTGTGCAAAATGAGAGGGGAAATAATCAGGAGGAAATGGACAGAGAAAGAAGTCTTTTGTGAGAGAAAGAGAAAGTGAACAGGCCATAATATTCTCTTTCTTAGAGTCTCCCCCTTAAATTACTCTAAATTTACAACAGCACATTCGGCACATATTTCTCTACAATTGCTCTGAGAGAGCCGGGTTTTATTGTTTGGAATAGCAGGGTATAAGACTGGCAATGTGTAGCAACTAATATGAAAATAGAGGGCCACAGCTATACACATAAAGCAGGAACAAGAGATACACCAGGGTTAAGCACACTCATTTCAGACTGCAAAGCCATTCACAGTGAAATGCTATTTAGTTAAAGATAACTAAATTGTGCAAGAGCACTCTAGTAGGCATGTGATCTATCGCTGAGAGGAAACAGAATAAAACACATGATGTTTTGAAATGCTTGAAATAGTCAGCATGAAATAAATCTTGTAATCTTATTGTGAACAACAGATCCATGCATATGTTTCTTTTTTATATAGATATTTTGTCCATGTAAAGTTTATTTAAATGTCATAACTGGACCTTTCCAATGAAAACAACTTATTTTGGGACTTCTTCAATCCTTTAGTCCACTGAAAACCTTGTTGCGTTCATCTGCCTCCACATTTGAGTGCAATGCCCGCATTGTCACGATTCACCTGTACACCACAGTCCCCATCATCCTCGCTGGCTCGCACCTGCACTCACTCCATAATCACCCGCAACTGCCAGCAATCACCCTTATCTGCTCCACACTACAAAAGCCTGCACCACACACATTATCATGGTCTGGTCTCAACTAGGACTCACCCAAGTTGTGGATATTCCTTACCTGAGATAAGTCTCTTACTTACCTCCGTGTTCATCTCCCTGTCTCCAATCCTGCCTGTCTCCAGTTCTCTAACTACCTGAAAGAGGAAACATCTCATCAAGTCAGTACTGGTGCATCTGATGCAACGTACCTGTGTTCCATTGCTTCATCATCGTCTTCATGGTTGTTGTCTGCCTGCAATATCTTTACCATTTACGTCTTTGAATAAAGACTGTTTTTTGTTACTCACTACTTCTACCAGTGTGTTTTCTGACACATCTCAACTCCGGTATAAAGAATCAAGTTGCCTCACTATTTTTTTTTTTTACTTATTTTGTGATAACCCATTTCACTTGGTTATACATCACAATACAGAAAGAAAAAAAATCTGCCATTACTTCCGTTTGATCACGAATCTCATGCTCACTCAGACTTGCACATGTTCCCACAGATTCATATTTGAATTTATCCCAAAACATTTTTTTTTTTACATTGCACAATTATTATAGGTAATAAAATGTTGTATATAATTCACTCCCTCTGGAAAACAAAGTACTATCAATTTTAAAGCTGCTATTTTACATAAAACGTGATCACGCAAGTTCAGTTTTGATAGTAGTTAAATTTTATGTTTTTTTATGCATTCCATACAAGTATTCGTATATTAAAAATACTGAAGAACCTCCATCTTTCTGCTCCTGCAACATCCCTTTAAGTCTTTTTTATTTATTTTTAATTGGACTGCTTTTATTGTAAGTAGACAATTGTATTCAGAAAGGTCACTAAAGGATGTTTACTGTAGTAAATGGTCAACAGGAAAACTTCTAAAAAATCTTATACACATGATTTCCCTTTAAATTAGGTTTATTTTTCTTACCCAATAGTATATGTTTTGTTTTAGGCATAAACCTTTTTTTTTTTTCAGAAAACAAGACATATTTTTTTGCAGTGTTTAGATTGTATCTTTCTGTATGAAATTGTTTATCCTGTTTGTCTATCCCTTTATTTACCTAATTTAGATTTTTACCTTGTTTCTGACAAGAAATGAGTCTTTGATACTAAACAAAAAAAAAAAAAGTTCAAGAAAATATGGTCACTATTTACCAGAAACTAAATATGCAATACTTTTGTCTATAATATGAACACAATTTTGTGTGTAGCAATGATTAAAGGCTCAGGGAAGAAGGAAACGGGAACGGGCCAATGTAAAAAATTAGTATGTATAAAGGTTACATGAGGTTACATGAATACATGATTTATCATTTTAGGTTTCAGAAAGGGGCTTGTGTGCCCTAAAGCCCCTTTCTGAAACCTTACATGATAAATGGGACACCAAGTATTCATGAATTCGTGTAATGCCCATAGAAAGTCAGTGGGAACACATCACATGTGCCAATTGGGAGAGGGGCTAGTTGTTGTGTGTTTCCCATTTGGTGATGTCTTATCTTGCCTAGGGAACGAGGACTGTCATTAGTGGCCTCCAATATATATATATATATATATATATATATATATATATATATATATATATATATATATATATATATATACATATATACATATATATATACATATATACATATATATATATATATATATATATATATATATATATATATATATATATATATATATACACTCACCTAAAGGATTATTAGGAACACCATACACTCTAAAAAAAAAGGTTATATGGCACCAAAAATGGTTCTTGGCTCGTAATCATAGGGGAAACTTTTTAAGTGCTATATACCCCTTTTCCACCAGAATGAACCGGGTGCTAGTTCAGAGCCAGTGCTAATTCCAGTTCATAGTTGTTCGACTGAGGAGCCTTCTAAGAACCGTTTGCTTTTCCACATGCTGAGAGCCACAACAGAGCCATGTCTTACGTCACTGTATACGTCTCATCTTTCTCAGCAACGCTAGCGAGGCAGCGGAAAACAATGCTCAGGTAGGCCGTGGCATTTAAATGATGCCCAATTGGCACTAAGGGGCCTAAAGTGTGCCAAGAAAACATCACCCACACCATTACACCACCACCACCAGCCTGCACAGTGGTAACAAGGCGTGATGGATCCATGTTCTCATTCTGTTTATGCCAAATTCTGACTCTACCATCTGAATGTCTCAACAGAAATCGAGACTCATCAGACCAGGCAACGTTTTTCCAGTCTTCACCTGTCCAATTTTTGTGAGCTTGTGCAAATTGTAGCTTTTTCCTATTTGTAGTGGAGATGAGTGGTACCCGGTGGGGTCTTCTGCTGTTGTAGCCCATCCGCCTCAAGGTTGTGCGTGTTGTGGCTTCACAAATGCTTTGCTGCATACCTCGGTTGTAACAAGTGGTTATTTCAGTCAAAGTTGCTGAGCTGCTGAGTTGCTGAGTAACTGAGCAGATTGTGAAATACTCAGACCGGCCCGTCTGGCACCAACAACCATGCAACGCTCAAAATTGCTTAAATCACCTTTCTTTCCCATTCTGACATTCAGTTTGGAGTTCAGGAGATTGTCTTGACCAGGACCACACCCCTAAATGCATTGAAGCAACTGCAATGTGATTGGTTGATTAGATAATTGCATTAATGAGAAATTGAACAGGTGTTCCCAATAATCCTTTAGGTGAGTGCGTATATATATATATATATATATATATGATATGACTCCACACACCCTTACCAGTCACCATGCATTTTCCAAAAACAGATTTTGTTGTGTCAGACTGTAAAACTGCAGGATTCTTGCATATGCACGCACACAAATAATTCACACATACTCTCTCACACACACACACACACACACACACACACACACACACACACACACACACACACACACACACACACACACACACACACACACACACACACACACACACACACACACACACACACACACACATAATTCACACATACTTCGGGGCCTCTGAGATTGTGCCGCTTTTTCTAACAAACTTCCAGCTCATTATTTATTTTTATAATCCTGTCAAAATGCATAACATCTTCCTCCGAGAGAGAGCGAGAACGACAAACCATCCCATGGGCATGAGAACCAAAAGTGTGACAAGGCTCTCTCAACTCCCAGCTCTGCTTGTTGCTGTTGGTTACACCATTCCGCGTGTGTGTTCGTGTGATGAGGAGGAGGGGGAACCCGCCATGAACGTCTGTTTGTATACAGGAGGGTGCGTGTGTGTGTTGTGCAGGACGCTGTTGTGTCTTACACGTGTGCGCTGAGGGACTCTTCGCAGATTGTCGAGCCCCTGTTTCCCACCACAATGAAATCCCGCATTAATCCACTCACTTCATTGGAAAGCTGCATTATCAGCTAGCAACCGATAAAAAGGCAATGCATGTTGAACTGATAAAGTTTTCAGTCACAAATTAATACCGATAATTCCTTCTCTTTTTACTGACACGCTGTATCTCTTGCTTACACACACTTGCAAAAATCAGGTCGTAAACAGTTCCCTTTCACTGCATCGAATGCTGCTTGAATGATAGTGTCTGAAGCACATGTGAAACTAGTCCAATCTCGATTGGTGTTGCACCATGACGTAACGCGTTGTTTGTCAAAAGCAGTACAAAGCCCAAATTGAGAACCCGATGTTCTAAGCATCGAAGCAGGGGAATTGAGGGCTCGCCACCTCTTTTCCCTGCTTTTGAGGAGCTTCTGGAAGTTGTGACTAGAGCGGTGGCCACGTTAAACATCGAATGGCCGTCAGAGAAGCAGGCGCAGAGAAAGAGCAAGCTTGAAGAGTGCTTCCTGCAATCTAGATCACAGCCTTCACATCAGAGTCTGCCTTTCTTTCCCGATCCCCTCACTGATCCCTCACAGGCTGGGGAGTGGTTATGGAGGGCCACTTTACCAGAGGTCTGTGGAGAGGGCATTATCTCTCTTGGCACATACATTGCCAGGAGATGACGGCTGTGCTTCTAGCCCTGAGGCATTTCCTCACGGACCTCAAGGGCATCATGTTCTAGTGCAAAAAGACAATACGTTTGTGGTTTTCTACATAAATTCTGTCGAGGAAGGGGGTGAGGCCCGGGTAATGGAGATTTCACCTGAGACGGTGGAGTTGATCTTTTTGGCCAAGCGGAAGTAGATCTGTTCCCCTCTCACGAGAACACTCACTTTGGGTTTCCCTCACACATTCAGTTCCACAGGGGCTGGATGCCATGGAGCGGTTTTCCCCCTCGCTCTGCTCCCGGGAGTTCGAGAGAGGGTCCAGTGGGATGAGTTCAGTTTACTCCTGGTAGCCCTGTGCTGGTCGGCCCGAGTCTGGTTCTCAGACATCATAGCCCTCCTAGAAGGCCCACCATAGGAGATTGCCATCAGGAGGGACCTTCTCTCTCAAGCCAGCCCCCAGCCGGAGCTCTGGAAGTTATGGGTCTGGCCCCTGAGGGGGAGCAGCTCCTAAATACTGGTCTCTCAAACAAGCTTGTTGAGACCATTTTAAATTCTAGAGGTCCCTCCATGAGGAAATGTTATGCCTTAAAGTAGAATCCCAGGCCAAGTTACGTACCATCTAATGTGGCACATTCTGTAAACCTGCAGGCCTTTCATCCTCGACCACATGTGTTGGCTGATCAATCGAGGCCACACCTATTGTGCCCTGTTCAGGCCCTGGAGGCCTATGTACGTAGGTCCTCCAGTTTGTCAGATATTAGTGTGTTTTGGGTCACTTAAGAAGGTTCCCCTGCCTCAAAGCAGAGAATTAATAGGTGGATTGTGGAGGCTATTTTTTTTTTTTAGCGTATGAGGCATGCAGTTTGTCCTTGCGCATCTCGGATTACAACTGTAACCCTTGTTCCCTGAGAAGGAAATGAGACGCTGTGTACCTTTGCCACACCTCCTGAGTGCCTAAAAACGACTTGTTTCAAACTATTAGAAGCTAACACTGTTGTGTGCCGGCTCCCCTATGTAGCTTTCATGTACACCATCATATGTTACGTCATGATGCAACACCAATAAAGATTGGACTGGAGGCGTTCCCCAAAGTGTCCTCTTTGACGTCGCGTCTCGTTTCCTTCTCAGGGAACAAGGGTTACAGTCGTAACCTGAGATATTTTCCACTCTCTCTTAATTACACTTCTGTGCTTTAACTCACTTTGACTTTTTTAAAAGACAAACAGGTACACAGTAGGGCTTAGTGAGTGAGTGAAGTAATGTGTGGCCAAGTATGGTGACCCATACTTGGAATTTGTGCTCTGCATTTAACCCATCCAAGTGCACACACACACAGTAGTGAACACAAACCCGGAGCAGTGGGCAGCCATATTGCTGCGGCGCCCGGGGTTTGGTTGCTCAAGGGTCTCACCTCAGTCGTGGTATTGAGGGTGGAGGAGGGCGCTGGTTATTCACTCCCCCCACAATTCCTGCCGGACGTGAGACTCGAACCTGCAACCTTCCGGTTACAAGTCCGACTCTTTAACCATTAGGCCACGTATGCCCCCCCCCCGTGAAATCAGGTGTAAGTGCAGAGGCATTGTGTAAGAATTCAGAATATTCTTAAGGCCTGTACACACCCGGACGAATATCGCGCGCATTTATTGCCAGCGTTTTTCGTGACGTTTTTCGGCGCGTCTTGAGTGTTCACACCCAAGCGATTTTCACTCACGATGCGCCGAGTGAACGTGCAATTTCACTCCCTGACATTAGATGGCGCTTATTGAAAAACAGAAATAGCCCGGTACACAAGGTGGCGCTGCGCTCGCTGCATCCCTTGTCACACAGAAGAAGAAGAAGAGAGAGAGTATTTACATGTTAGCCGAAACACACATAACTTTCTCACATACTAGAACATGGATTTCTCAAGCAGCAGCAGCAGCTCCAGCAGCTGTCAAACAGTCAAACAACTCTCTGTGTTCAGACACCAACGAGACCAGCAGCTCGACGTTCATCTTTCCTCGTTGCATTGTCTTCTTCGCCAATGTGTGCTCGGCTAGACCGTTTTGTGCTTGAGCGCCACCAAGTCGTGTTTTACTGTAACTTCAGCAGCTCCAGGCACGTGAACAAAAGCGCCGATCTGATTGGTCGGCCAGTTTTTAACGCGCCGCGTCAAAAAAAAAACGAACCCGAGGCATTTTTTAAAAATGACGCTTTTACGCCTGACGTTTTACGCGTCGGTGTGAACACTCACATTGGCGCCCATTGTTTAGTCACGAGGCGTTAAACGTCGGCAATAAATGCGCGCGAAAATCGTCCCGGTGTGAACAGGCCTTTAGAATTCAGTATTCCTCAAAATGAATAAAAACAGTGAAATGGAAACTCAGAATATTACACAAACTTTCCATAATTAAATATGTTAAAATACACAAATATACTTTATGCATTCAATATCACTTTATTAACCAATGGATTTGCTTCTGACTGATGATCAAATTTAACCATACCAACATGCAAAAATTACAGTATTTTAAGATAATCTTTTTAATATAATTAATTATGGACATTTTAAATATGATGGATTATTGATTTATTATTTCTACCCATTAGACAAATCGGTGCCATCCTGATGTCTGCAGCACTTTCTAATGCATCAAGTAAAGTGTTACTCCATTACATCTTACTCTGTAATAGTGAGATGATCAAACTCTTGCGCCTAGAATCTTGCTTGAATGAGCACTTGCTGTTCACTTAAGAGTCTCAAATCCCTTAAGCCTGATCCCAAATCAGATCCACCATCAGTTAAAGCAGTGTAGAGGTAGCTCATCTGATCCCAGATCAGCATCAACCTTTGATAACCGCTTCCAACCTGCTCGACTAAATGCCTGACCCCAGATAAAACAGGTTGGACTGAGCCCGGATCAGCTAGAATCAGGTATTCACGGCTTATGTTCCCGTCTGCACGCCAGACAGCGAGATCTTGTCACCGCAAGAAGCAGATGCATTACATTAATCAATGTTAATGAAAGCTCACTCTAATTGTAAGTGTGCATGTATGCATGAGGGAAAGCGAGAAAAGTGCCTGGGTGAACATGTGACTGCTTGTGTATGCTTGAGCGTGCGCGTGTGTCCGTGTGCAGCTGTTGTCTCATTGCTATGCAGTTGGCATCGACCTCACTAAAATAGGAAGCAATTACACTGTGAACCTGCAGTTAAAGTTTGAGTGGCAGCTGATGTTTAATGCATGTGAGACAGAGCTGCGGGGTTAGAATTGTGCACTCGGGATCCTGCGGTTCTCCTGCAGGACAAAACCCCAGCTGCCCCGCTCGGCCACACGCTTCTAGTCGGATCAAAACAATTCAACTTATGCCGAGTTCACACTGCCCAATTTTAGCCCCGATTTTGACTCGCCGACAAGTTTTGCGAAATCGCAGACAAATGCCCAAAATCATAGGCAAATCGGTGCTCATGCACGTGAGTGACAATCACGCAGTGTGAATGATCAAAGACGCCATCTGAGAGAATCGCAGACGAGTTGCCGACCCCTGTGAGATATTTGGCATGCTAAATATCTGGACCTGACGGTGATTCAAAATCCTGCTGTATGAAATGAGTTCTGACTGAAAATTACATCGGCGATGACCTACAGCCAATGAGAAAGGGCAGTGGAGGAGTTATAGATTAGATTCAACTTTATTGTCATTTTTTTTATTGTCACGTTTCCTGCATCATTGTCACGGAAAAGCGGCAAAGAGCTCTACCGTTATGAAGCCATCTACTCTTTTGAATAATATCAGTTTGACTTTTAATAGACTTTTAATGAATTTTAATAGACCAGTATCAGTATTTTAATTTATATATATATATATATTTATAATTATATCAAACAGAAGCAAAGCACAAACAATTAGCTTTTATTTACCTCCAACTCTCTTTGCAAAACACACTATTCTTGCTCCCTGTGTCTCCCCAATAATTTCCTTCACCATAATCTTTTTTTTCTTTTTCTCCTTTTCGCTGCAAATCAAATGCACAGACAATTTGGATCGCAAACTTTACGCAGTGACATGTGTGATCTTGTTGTTTCCTTCTCGCGTGTGTTTTCTTGTGAAACGTAGTTTGCGCACCGGACTGAGTTGTTGGCGATTCTTCCTATTGTAAAGTCATGCAGTGTGAAACCTCCTGTCGCCGATCCACTGTGCAGTGTGAACACAGCAATAACTGAATACTACCCCAGATAGTCATGCAGTGAAAAGAGCAGTGATCCGCGAGTTTGAAAATCATGCTGTCTGAATTCGGCATTAATCCCTGGTGGCACGTTTCCTGCATCATTGTCACGGAAAAGTGGCAAAGAGCTCTACCGTTATGAAGCCATCTACTCTTTTGAATAATATCAGTTTGACTTGTGATGTAGCCTGCATGGAATTACAAATCAGTCCTGTATTTGAGTCCATAATACATTACACAATTAGTTTTTTCTCAGAATAGATATAGACCCATAATTACAAGTTGTAAAATCTGAATTGAGAGATATGAACTTGCAATTCTGAGAAATAAAGTTGCCTGCGAAATTGAGTTTAAACACAAGTTTATACCTCACAATTCTGCTTGTTTTACGCAATTGTAAGTTTATATCTTGGAATACTGACAGTTTTTTCTTGGAATTGCACATTTATATCATGCAATTCTGACTTTTTATTTTCTCAGAATAAATATAAACCCATAATTGTGAGTTATAAAATCAGAATTGCAAGATATATTCGCAAATCTGACTTTTCCTGCAATTGCAAGTTTATATCTCACAATTCTGACTTTTTCCTCGCAGTTGCAAGTTTATTTCTTGCAATTCAGACTTTATAAAATTTATAAAATGCAAATTTATAAAACAAGTTATAAAATCTGAATTGCAAGATATAAACTTGCAACTGCGAGAAAAGTCAGAATTGTGAGATAAATTACCTTTATTTTTTATTTTTATTCCATGGCAGAATCTAGTTTCCTACCTGATGGAGTTTTGGTTTGAGCTGGATTATGACAATTGTCTTCTATAGAGCTACTCTGAAGCGGAATCAAATTTGTTTCATAATTGATGAACTTTGCAGTATCTACGCTATTATTGAATAGTGTCAATATTTTGAGCTGCTTTATAGTTGAACTGAGTTCAACCAAAGGACTGCAACATTCACAGTTATTGAGCTAAACTGAATGAACATTGAACTGCATTGACACTATTGACTAGCTGCTTTACAGCTAATATTGTATTCGTTTCATAATTGAACGTTGCAACATTAATCTTATAAAATTGTTTATTACAGCTGCTTTGAAACAATCTGTATTTTATAAAGCGCTATAAAAATAAATGTCAGATGGCCATGCATGCAGCGACAGAGAGATGCTGCAGTCTAGAGAAATATTAAATAATGAACTGTTATGGAGAATAGAAAACCATGTAGCCATTTGCTTGCTTCCCTCGCGCATGAGTGAGCTGCTGTTTCTCATCAACCTTTTAAGTGTGGGTTTCTATTTGCTAGTATTCTGTGAAGATCTGTGTAGCTCTCTTTAACTGTTATAAAGATAAGGGCAGAGGGAGGACAGGTTAAAAGCTTTGGAAGACCTTTCAGAAGGAGGTTCATCAGAGGATGCATGCATGCAAAAAATATAAAATGTACAGTTCAGGCTCTAAAATCTGAGGAAGTCACACACCTGTGACCTCAAATCAATTGAATGCTACAGTATATTAATGTGCCAAGTTAGGCTAATGAACTCTATTAGATTTGGGCGGTATGATGGTAAACAGTGCCTGCACAGAGGTAAAATGTGTCACCTGGATTTTGCTGCACCATTTATATATTCACTCCAAGAGCAATGGAAGCAATAATGCAAAATTACAGAGCAGAATGTGCCTCAAAATTATCATGCTATTTGTTGAGCTCAACGCTAAGTTTGGACGTTTGCAGTTACGAAGCTTCATATAATATATTTATATATGATCTATCCCCATTCACATTGACTTAATTGACTTAATTTACATATAAAATACACTAGCATTCAAAAGTTTTGGGTATAATATTTTAAAATAAATCAATACCTTTATCAGCAACCCTTATGAAAATTAAGTTTATTGAAGTGTGCTAGTATACTACTTTTAAACTAAAAACTAAGAATAATTGACTTATACTGAACCTATTTGAACTATACTTACTTAATATTTTGATCAAGATATACTTAAAAGTATAATTAAGTATTCTAAGTAATCTTTTGATTGAGTAGCCTATTAAAGTCCCTGTAAAGTCAAAATTAAATATGTGTTCTGAGTTTGTCACACTACAGACAAATGTGTTATTAACCACCCAGCCAAATTTGAATCATAAAAAAATTTACACCAAGTAAATACAATAGCTTATCAAAAATTTGAAAAAATAAGCAGCATTCTCTGCTTTCAAATGCTGGGGGCGTGTCCGCTGTCGGCGCTGAAACCACACCCACTCACGGGAAAACTGCCGTAAGCAGAGTAGCACACAAGAAGACAACACTCACGTACAGTTCACGACGGCACCAGATGTCGGCGGGACGAGAGGATAAAGGCTGGCGCGGGAGATAATCGGTTCGGCCCCATTCTGCAGCGGATAATCAGTGAATCCCAGTTGTCTCCGATGAAAGTTTATAAAACTATCCAGTGTAAAGTCACTGACAAAATTATTTTTTCCAGTATTTTCTGGAATCTAGTGGAAACAGACAAAACGGTCTGCAGGGTGCTAGAGCACACAGGGCCTGGGTTACACACTTTCAAAATAAAATAAAAATAAAATGAAAAAGCACCTCTTTTTTGGAGGGGAGGGGGGATACATAATCTATGAGGGATACATAATCTAATTACCTAGATTATGTATCTAGGTAATTACAGCTCAGACAACATATACTTACATGTTTATCACTTTTAGCAGTGTTATTTGTAACTTCAAAGGGTTTCCTGTAAAATGACACCAACAATCGTGTATTTAGACCACTGTATGTGGGTATGGGAAGCTTTTCAATTTGGGTAGGCCAAATCCAGGCAGAAATCCCCAAAAATGGTCCCAGAATTTAAGTGGTTAAAGTATACTTAAAAGTATACCTTTACACACTAAGAAGTGGGCCAATTTAGTCCCAAGTAGTATTGAAACATTACACTTACAAGTATAATAGTATTGACATTCGTATACTTACTACATAAAGAATACTTAAACATATACTTTAACTTTACTCAAGTATTCTTAATAAAAATTAACTTGAAGTATATTCATTTTTTTTGTAAGGGAAGGAAGCATTACATGTACCAAAAGTAACATTAAAGGGAAATTGAGATTGAGAAATTGAGAAATTGAAATTGAGAAATCAACTTTCCCTTGAGCTTTTGATATATAAAAGATCATGGTAATATAATAATATCCTGTAAGTTTCAGAGCTGAAAACTTCTTTGTTAGCCAAAGAAAAGCTTTTATTGACACCAGGCCCAGCAATCGCTTAATCTGGGAATGTCTCCCTGTGAAGTCAGAGTGTGGTGAAACACTGCCTTAACCGAAGAAGACGAATGCCTGATTCTGTAGCCCCGCCCACCGACTCGTGCCTGACATGTTATAGATAAATAACATATAGGCCTAAGTGGAGCTAAACCAGATCGAACTTCCAAGCAATAAACAAGCTGCATAAGCTTCATTCAGATTCCAATATTATGAATGCATGGATGAACTTTATCTTTAATGAATATCCAGCTCACGTGGGAAAGCCATTGCACTTTTGTTCCTTCATTTCAACACAGATTCGATTGTAAACAAGAGCCTGGATTTGCAGACAGGATGAGATTACATGAATGAATGAAGCAACACACATATGTGTGTAAAACATTTTATATATATATATATATATATATACAGGTCCTTCTCAATAAATTAGCATATTGTGATAAAGTTCATTATTTTCCATAATGTAATGATACAAATTTAACTTTCATATATTTTAGATTCATTGCACACCAACTGAAATATTTCAGGTC
This sequence comes from Romanogobio albipinnatus, assembly GCA_023566225.1. NCBI lineage: Eukaryota > Metazoa > Chordata > Actinopteri > Cypriniformes > Gobionidae > Romanogobio > Romanogobio albipinnatus. Next base: position 13,712,598 of record CM042256.1, read on the forward strand.
TTTTATTGTTTTAATACTGATGATTTTGGCATACAGCTCATGAAAACCAAAAATTCCTATCTCAATAAAAGAAAAGTGTTTTTAATACAAAAAAAGTCAACCTTCAAATAATTATGTTCAGTTATGCACTCAATACTTGGTCGGGAATCCTTTTGCAGAAATGACTGCTTCAATGCGGCATGGCATGGAGGCAATCAGCCTGTGCCACTGCTGAGGTGTTATGGAGGCCCAGGATGCTTCGATAGCGGCCTTAAGCTCATCCAGAGTGTTGGGTCTTGCGTCTCTCAACTTTCTCTTCACAATATCCCACAGATTCACTATGGGGTTCAGGTCAGGAGAGTTGGCAGGCCAATTGAGCACAGTAATACCATGGTCAGTAAACCATTTACCAGTGGTTTTGGCACTGTGAGCAGGTGCCAGGTCGTGCTGAAAAATGAAATCATCTCCATAAAGCTTTTCAGCAGATGGAAGCATCAAGTGCTCCAAAATCTCCTGATAGCTAGCTGCATTGACCCTGCCCTTGATAAAACACAGTGGACCAACACCAGCAGCTGACATGGCACCCCGGACCATCACTGACTGTGGGTACTTGACACTGGACTTCAGGCATTTTGGCATTTCCTTCTCCCCAGTCTTCCTCCAGACTCTGACACCTTGATTTCCGAATGACATGCAAAATTTGCCTTCATCCGAAAAAAGTACTTTGGACCACTGAGCAACAGTCCAGTGCTGCTTCTCTGTTGTCCAGGTCAGGCGCTTCTGCCGCTGTTTCTGGGTCAAAAGTGGCTTGACCTGGGGAATGCGGCACCTGTAGACAATTTCCTTGCACGGTGGCTCTGGATGTTTCTACTCCAGACTCAGTCCACTGCTTCCGCAGGTCCCCCAAGGTCTGGAATCGGTCCTTCTCCACAATCTTCCTCAGGATCCGGTCACCTCTTCTCGTTGTGCAGCGTTTTTTGCCACACTTTTTCCTTCCCACAGACTTCCCACTGAGGTGCCTTGATACAGCACTCTGGGAACAGCCTATTCATTCAGAAATTTCTTTCTGTGTCTTACCCTCTTGCTTGAGGGTGTCAATGATGGCCTTCTGGACAGCAGTCAGGTCGGCAGTCTTACCCATGATTGCGGTTTTGAGTAATGAACCAGGCTGGGAGTTTTTAAAAGCCTCAGGAATCTTTTGCAGGTGTAATTTTGATTCAGATGATTAGGTTAATAGCTCGTTTAGAGAACCTTTTCATGATTTGCTAATTTATTGAGACAGGAATTTTGGGTTTTCATGAGCTGTATGCCAAAATCATCAGTATTAAAACAATAAAAGACCTGAAATATTTCAGTTGGTGTGCAATGAATCTAAAATATATGAAAGTTTAATTTTTATCATTACATTATGGAAAATAATGAAATTTATCACAATATGCTAATTTATTGAGAAGGACCTGCATATATATATATATATATATATATATATATATATATATATATATATATATATATATATATATATATATATATATATATATATATATATATATATATATATATATGTGCATTGTTACAGATCATTTGATATCTTTTGATTATGTGTACGTGTCTAACTGAACATAACTTAGCACACTGTCACAGGCTGGAGAATCCTTTATTTCAGGTGTTGTTGGTTCATTGTGCTGCGATTCATGTTCAGTTCTCTAGACTATCAGTTCTCCAGGGCTACCAAAACGTATCATCGGCCTGCCGGTGGGCTATCTTGAATAGTGAAATAACATTCCTTTCTTGATGTGCGTTGTTCACTCTTGACTTGATATTTGAAGGAAAAATACAATCGTGGAAGTTTTGATAATTCTTATTTGTTTGACTCTACAGTGAGACTTGTGTGTGCCTGTGTGTGTTAGTAATGCACGGTTCGTGGTTATATACATGAATCGGGCGGGCCAAGTGATAAAAAATAACATTCCAATTAATTGCCGAAGCACATTATAATATGCAACGCTTATCCAATCAAAGCAGTGGGCATTGACATCCAAGTCTTCAGTGGCGACACACCCATAAAAACCAAGTGTTCCATGAGAGAGGCTCAAAACCAGGGTAAAAAATAGCCTATTACTTATTCATTATGATGTTTTTGTATGTAAAAACCATGCAAACGTCATAAATTGACCTCACACATCAGTATAAAAAAAATTAAAAAGCCAGTTCATGACCCCTTTAAAGACATGTATAATGTTAAAAAAAGATTTGTATTACAAATAAATGCTTTTTTTATCTTTCTATTCATCACAGAATCCTAAAAACAGCATCACTATTTCCACCAAAATATTAAGCAGCCATGTTGAATTCAAACAAGTCCGTGTGGCATTCTGAAACCCAGGAAGTGCCAAGGCTCATCAGGAAGCTTATGATGATAGACAAGCATTATTATTATTTCAATCTGAGATATACTTTTCCATATTCTTTGCGTGACAGCCCATCATAACGCTGACGGACTATCTCTGGCCTCAAACAGGGGATGATCTTTTGAAACCATGGTAACCAGATGAGTGAGCGATTTGACGAGTGAAATAAATAGGCCTCTCCCGGAACCGATGAAGCGTGGAGCAAAAAAAGAAGGAGCGTTACGGGGCAAAGACTGTGTGTAAACGTACTTTTAACCTCTTTTAAAGAAAGCTTTTGAAAAGCGGAGCATACCTTAGCTTCATTGTCACTCCGAGTAGGAATTCATTGTCATTTTGTGAGGGATTTCAGAAAGTCTGCATTTTCTCCAGGACTAATCTGTATTTGTGAGGATTTGTGGCACTTAAGTCATTTTTCTCAGTCAGAAAAGCTCATTTTTGAGGGTTTATGTGAGGGGGTGTGCTCAGGATATGCACTCTATAGTGTAGGTAATGGGCTAATAATTAATGTTTGATATAATAATTGAATGTGATCCGTTCCCAGCTGTGCTGCCTTATACAGAATGGTATAATTACCATCCAGAGAGCCTTGGGGCAACTTGTGCTTATTTAGAGTGAAAGCAGTTTTGTTTGCATGTAAAAGTGAAGATTAGGCCATGCTTCTATCGAGTTTTCTCCCAGCACTGTTGGCGAGAACATGTTTATTTTGTTAAGATTAGTCATAAGTCGAGAATATTCATGGTAAAATGAAGGGACTGTAAAGCGAGAGAGCACTTTCTTTGGGTGAACTAGATTTCAAAACCCACATTCCCATCTTTGTTTTTATTCCAGATGTGGAGGATTTGTTCAGATCACGGGAAATACATGACCAGAGGGTGATTCTAGACTGTTTCAAGCTCTCCGCTACAGATTTTAAAGATGAACGATGGAAAAACAGGGCTTCATAATTTATTCAGTGCCTCCTTGGATAGGACATATGTTCTTACGTGCCAAAAGCAATTACATGCTCCGAGTAAATTCGTATGAAAAGCACATTTAAGAGAAGCAAACAGCATGTTTGCCCAAAAAAGGTCCAACCTTAGAGTTAAAAAACTCACTTTTCTTCTTCTTCATTCCTATTTACTTTTTATCTTCTTCCATTCCCTCTTTTTTTTGACCTCATTTGATGACCCCGGTGCCAAAAATGTCTTACCACATCATATGTAAATGCAGTTAATGTTTTCATATCCTATGGCATGAACTATAGTATGGATCAACCAAATAATCGCATTTTCTTGATCTTATGCAATTTGCTCAAACACTTCCAGCTGGAAAGTCGAATGAAGAGGTGAAATGGGTCTATTCGGGCTGTAGTGCAGGAGAAGAGTGTGTTTAGAGAGTGTCTGACTGTGTGACTTTCAGCTGTCCACTCAGACACAGTTTCAAGAGAGGCAGGAATGTAAACATAGCCAAACACCTCTAAATCACTAGCTCTTAATGGCCTCTCTGTGCTCAAATGGTTTAGTGTGTGTGGAACTGTGTGAGTTAAAACACAATCATATGTGACACACAGACACACTCAAAGGTAGGTGGTGGCTGGGAGGACTAACTGGCAGTGTTGAGCAATATAAAAATGTAGCTAGCCAAGCTACAGATTAAAGAGGTAAGGGAAACATTAGGAGAACATTAGTGGAAGGCTAGGGAAATGTTTTGCGAACATGAAAAGAATGTTCTGTTTCCGTAAATAAAACTTTCCTGGCTAAGTAATAATAATCCCTAAAATGTATGTTTTGAGAATGTTCGGAACATTATGGCATCCAAAAATGTACGCAAAGTTCCCAGAATGTCCATTTTAAAATGTACATCGACTGAAACACGGCATGTCGCAATCTGTGACGAAACAGGCGAGAGCCAAAGAGCGTTTGATACAGCAAACAGGTAAAATTGTTGTCTTTTGTGAATTTATGTTGTATTTTGGTGTATTTTATGGTTCTATTGTCAGTCGCTGTATAGGAGAAAAAACCTTTTGACTCACAGCAAACAAACTAAATATTACAAAATGGTTAATCAATTAAAGAAATGTTATTAATTTTTAGGTTTTAAAGTGTAGTCTTGTTTAACATGTATGCAATCTTCCGAAATGAGTTTGCAGCAGAAGTCACGAACAGAGCGAAATTATTTCTTATTAGGTAGATGAGTAAACTGTTTAAGAAATGTGACCGAAAACATGTCATTGATATGACAATTGAACACAATAGAGTCAAAACATTAACAATTTTAATATTCATAAATAGGAAGTTATGTAACTATTTTACGTTTTAGTGCTGTCAATACATCAATACAATACGTTTCAGTGTATATGAAAACATAAATAAATGTTTGTGTGGTATAACTACGCTTTATGTAAAAATACACATCACGATGCGATTGTCCACTTTAGACAGTCCTCTCTAACTACAAAAGACCTGTTCACACAAGAACGATAACTATAAAGATGACTATATTAACACCCACATCAATGAGCGATAATGCTCTGTTTATTCTAAGTGCACACTGCAGGTTTGTTGTCTGCTGCTTTAACCCTCCTATTATCTTTGGGGTCAATTTGACCCCATTCAATTTTTAACGTCTTTAATTTTTAAAAACATGATTGACATAATTTTTTTTTGCTTTAGATTGAATGACTTTTCCTAATTTAATGTGGACAACTCTGTAAACCTAAAATTAACATGATGATATTTTTTCCAATGTCCTGTACACATTTTGTAGCATCTGATTTGACCCCAGGCTCTTTTAGCTGTATAAAACATAAGAAATATAAACATTTTACACCCATTTGTTTAGGTTGTTTTATTGAGGTCACTATAACATGCTATACTTTTATACATTCAATGTAACATTCAAACAAACTTCCCTCTGATTTAGGGCTCTAATCTAACCTAACCAAACCATACCTATAGTATTGCGAAAACCACTAGTAGTTCACGTTATTATGGTCCTGCCCCCCCATGTGAATGACAGGGTAGCCATAGTGCTGCTAATGTCATCAAAATGGTTCCAGCGCCCACCAGATATGCTGTCATACATAAATGACCTGAGACATAAACCTTTGTATAATAAAAATAAAAAATCCTATTCTGGAGGTTTAAATTGCTCAAACTATTTAAAGCTGGATGGATTCTGATTGGCTGTCATTGTTTCAGTTCTGCAGTAACTTGATTATGTAGGTTTCAGGGACTTGTGTTGAAGTGGTTTGCCTGTTACCTTAAGGTGATAACTTTTCTGTTATTGTAGTGAAATGTTTCTCATCTTGTGCTGACATCTCTTACGGTGTTCCTCAGGGTTCCATTTTGGGTCCTCTTCTTTTTGCTTTGTATACACTAAATTGCCAAAAGTATTGGGACACCCCTCCAAATCATTGAATTTATGTGTTCCAATCACTTCCATGGCCAAAGGTGTATAAAACCGAGCAGCTGCATCCAAGCCTTACGTCACCAAGTGCAATGAAACAGTGGTGTACAGTGGATGCAGTGGTGTAAAGCACGCCGCCACTGGACTCTAGAGCAGTGGAGATGTGTTCTCTGGAGTGACGAATCACGCTTCTCTGTCTGGAAATCCGATGGACGAGTCTTGCTTTGGCAGTTGCCAGGAGAACGGCACTTGCCTGACTGAATTGTGCCAAGTGTAAAGTTTGGTGTAGGGGGGATTATGGTGTGGGGTTGTTTCAGGGGTTGTGCTTGGCCCCTACAGATTAAGAATCGGATGTCCAACCCGATCTCACAGCAATTCGTACGTGTTTTATGAGGTGGCTAATTCGTACGAATTTGTACGAGCTCACTCTTATGAAAATTGGTACGATTTTTGCTAAATCGTACATATTAGATGAGTTGCCCAATTCGTATGATTTTGTACGAATGAGCTAACCTCAAACCCCGCCCCTAAACCTACCAGTCACTGCAGTTTAGACAAAGCGTACAAATTCAAGTGAGGTCGCACAAATTTGTTGAATTTGCCACCTCGTACAAAGACATACAAATTGGTCATGAGATAGTGTTGGGATGTCATTAAAGTGCATTTGCATGCAAAACTTTTGACAATATAGTGTATATTCTTGCCCTAGGTTATATTATTCAGAAACACAACTTATCATATCATTTCTATGCCGATGACCCTCCCCTTATCTTCCAGTTAAAAATAACAGCTATTCTGGATCTAATGTGTTTGAATGTCTTTATGACATAAAATGCTCGATGAACAGATAAATAGAGATTAAAACTGAAATAATCATCTTTGGCCCATCAGTTTTGACCTCTGGCATTGTCAATCAGCTTGGTCCCCTCTCTTCTAATGTATGCGACTGTGTCAAAAACCTTCAGTAATTAGTAATCAGATCTTTTGCTAGAATCAAGAAAATGCTTTCGAAGGAGGATCTTGAAACTGTTATTTATGCATTTATAACATCAAGGTTTACTGTAAATCTGGGTTTACCTAAATCATCTTTAGATCGCCTGCAATTCATGCAAAATGCTGCAGCCAGATTACTGACTGGCACCAGAAAACGTGAGCACATTACACACTGTACACTACAGTGGCTACTGGTCATGTTCCGTTTTGATTTTAAAATTCTGTTCTTTGTTTTTAAAACTTTACATGTACTTGCTCCCTAGTAAATTGGTGATCCCTTCACCCCATATATTGCTTCAAGATCTATTTAGTCATCTAGTCAATTACTCCTCCCAGTCCCTTATTCACGTTTTAAAGCTAAATGCTTTGGACCACTATTCCCCTCCATATTAAATCTTTCCCTTCTATTTCTGTTTAAATCCTCTTTGAAGACCCATTTTCTTTGTTTTAATTATTTTTGAGAGTGTAACATTTTCATTTGGTTTCTGTATAATTACATATCTAGTCTTTAAATCTGTTTGAACAGGTTTTTTTTTTTTTTGTACAGCATTTTGGTTTCAACATCTGTTGTTTTTAAATGTGTTTTATAGATATCTAAACTAAACTAAACAACTAAATGACTATTGCATTTAAGCCATATATATTATATATTATTTGATGTAATTTGATGTAATGTTTATTTGAAAAGCTTCTTCAATATAAGTACAATAACAGAAACTATATTGCCAGTTGCTGTGTTTGTGTTTGTGTTTGTGTGTGTGTTTATGAGGAAAGAGAATCTTTACCTGCAGAGCCGTTCAAAAACATTCAGGTGTTGCACTTAATAAAGAGCTTCTTCACCACAGGCAATTAATGAATGCATTTGCAGGTTTGTTTCAATTTATTGTCAGTAAATATTCACTTCATTCAGGGCTTTTTTGTTTTCCGTGTTGCAAAGTATTGTTTTACAGTTTTATTTTATGAGCAATCACAAATCGATTAAAGGAGTGATGAATTGAGAAATCAACTTTCCTTTGAGCCTTTGGCATATAAAAGTTCATTGTGATATAAGAATATCCTGTATGTTTCAGAGCTGAAAACGTCCTTGTTAGTCAAAGAAAAGCTTTTATAGACACCAGGCCCAGAAAACGAGAGCTCTCACAATATGTTGACCACTGACGTATTAGGACGCAGAAGCACTGCCTCAAGCCAACCCACCGACTCGTGGAGCTAAACGATGTGGAATCGTTTGTAAACAAGATAGAGGTTGAGACTGGATTTGCAGACATATTGAGATTAAAACACAATGCTGTGCCTTCTATATTGAATCCGACAGGAACGGTGCAACACACTTATGTGAGTAAAACATGTTGTTTTATATGTGTTAGTATTGCATTGTTACAGATCGTTTGATATCTATTGATTACATACCTTAGCACGCTGTCACAGGCTGGAGAAGGTGTTATTGCTTCATTCGTGATCAGACTCGGACTTGCAACGCCAGCTCGCAAAACCCAAAGGGGCTATGTGTTTTTCAGACGGCTATCACCGGCCAGCCAACGCGCGCACGTGTGTGTGTGTACGGTTTGCGGTTATATTCACTGATGATCGGGCGAAATGATACAGAAATAACATTCCAATCAATCGCGTGGATGAGAGATGAATCATTGTGTTTGTTTGCGAGCCCATGGCTGTGGGCTGGGCGATTCATTCCGGTTGCCGTTTGCCACACGCTGTCACTGACAGGGGAGCAGAAGCTCATTAAATATGCAAATCTTATCCAATCCTAGCCGTGGGCATTTACTTCCAAGTATTCAGTGTGGCACGCCCATCAAAATCGACCTTTTTTCAGAGAGCCTCAAAACCAAGGCAGAAAATAGCCTATTACTTATTCATTATGATGTTTTTGAATGTAAAAACCACGCAATGTCATACGTTGACCTCAGACAACAGTATAAAAAAATAAAAAAGCCAGTCCATGACACCTTTAATGCTGCATTCACACCAAACGTGAATAGAGCGTCAAAATCACGTCTGCCGCATCTATTTGTACACTTGTACATTTTTAATCCATTCGCGCGTCCACAGCGAATTGGATGCGCGTATAAATCGACCGTTTGAAGCAAAATAGATGCGCATTCAACACTCTAAAAAAAAAAGGTTCTATATGGCACCAAAAATGGTTCTTCGTCGTAATCATAGGGGAACCACTTTTGGTGCTATATAGCACCATATCTTAACATGTTCTGTATATGTAGCGGTGCTATATAGCACCTTAGTTAGAGGTGCTATATAGCACCTTAGTCAAAGAACCGGTGAAGAACCTCTGAAGAACCGCTGAAGAACCACTGAAGCACCAAAATTGGTGCTATATAGCACTTAAAAAGGTTCCCCTATGATTACGAGCCAAGAACCATTTTTGGTGCCATATAGAACCTTTTTTTTTTTAGAGTGAAGGCGCTCCAGGAGAAATATGTCATAAAACACCACTCTGCCTCTTTTCATTTTCATTAAAAAAAATATTAAACATTAATAGCCACACAAATGTGGTCCAGGCAAAGCACTAACTTACCTACATTATCTTCACTGCATGTATATTTAAATATCCTAAAAAAATAAATTTGCCCTCGGTCAAAACGATTTGGCAGACAACAAATGATAGATTTATGACACCAAAGATTGGCCGTTAGATCTACACGAGAGGAATTCTATCTCATGTTTACCCACTACAGAGGCATCCGAGCCAGCGGCAGACGCCAGAAGGACTGGCCAAGCAAAGGCTGCAATGACGAGATCACTGCCTTCATACGCACAACATGTCTGTGATCAGCTACAATCAGGGCCTGAAATTAACTTTTTTGACCACCTGCCACAGTGACTTTTTACCAGTCTCCTCGACATTAAGCCTGTTCATGTGCTTGTCCGGATTTGTGTGTGTGTGTGTTGTAAATATAATTTATTCTGAAGAAATAGCCTATTCTCAACAGTGTTCAATCAGCTTTGACATATTTAAATCTACATATCTTTGATATGTTTACCTTTTATAAAGGGCATTTCTTTCATAATCTTATTAAATATAGGCTATGTTTCAGCTTTCAGTTTATATTTGATCTATAAATTAAATTAGAATAATAAGACACTGTAGAGCTGTTACCAATGAAATTAAATAATTTACAATTGCATTAAAAAATGTTATGAGATTGTTTTAAATATTTTTGAATATACAAATAAGAAAAGTTGGAAAGAATGTTTAAACATGAAAGTAAACAACAAGTAGCCTAGGTGGCAGCAGGTGACCGTTTTAATGAGTGAGTCATTGAGTCGATTCATTCAAACACTGAATCATTCAAGATTCAATGACCTATTTGTTTATGAATAAGTCATTGAATCTTTGATACAAACGATTCATTCAAAGTGCAGAATCATTCAGTAACATTGATTTCTCCTCGAGAGGCTGCGCGAGCGTCAACAGCGCAACATTGTTACCTCAGTTTATTATACATTGGCTATATATTATTATCCACTATTGATCATCACCTACGCTAAATTAATGCAGAATCATTCTTGCATTTTGTTGATTCCCTAGTTTTTTGTTATTGATGTTTTAATCTGTCTAGTAAAATTCTCTTTCACTTGCCCCTTCAAAAATCCACTTGTCCCACAAACATTGTTCTTTAACTTGTAAGAATACACATTTAAGTACTGTCAAGTTATTAACGGAATCAATATAATAATAACTCTACATTTTTAAAAATATTTGTATTCATTGATGTCCCGTGTAGCAGACAGTCATACTGACTGCTGCAAATCTGAGTCCACAGATATAGCCCTACCGCAGCTCGTGAACACATCACACGCAGCTGTGTTGATGGCTGATTTAGTCACGTTCAGGAACGGTTAAACAGAACTAAATTAATATTATTATTACTGGTAAAGTTACCGCGTACCGGACACTTTCTCACCGGTTCCCAACTCCCAACATGCACACGCACAAGACGCACACACATGCATCTGTGCAACTGTCATTGTACTGTAGCCTACGTCAGCGTTGCATTATCATCTCGTCCCATCTCACCAATAGTTTAATACTCGCACATCCAAACGTAGTCAGAGAAAGGCCTCATCTTTCCGATCGCATGAACGTTATCGCTTCCTCTCAAACTGCGCAATGAATCTCTCAATTCTCATTGGCTACCTGCCAATGTGGCAGGTAGATTGACAGTGTTACCCGCCAATTGCAAAATTCACCCGCATTTGGCGCGTGGTCGGGTGTTAATTTCAGGCCCTGGCTACAATGCTCATCACTGCAACCTTTCATATGCCACAATCTAAATATAATGCTATAATCAACACTTTTGACGATTAGTTAACTTTGAGAGCCGTAATAGTACAAACTTGCTAAAAGTTTTCAAGAGAGAGTCACATGTAATACTTAACTAACAAAGATGTTAGCCAATCACAGCTGTGGGCATTTACACTGAAGTCTCACAGCAGACATGCTTCTTCAAACAGAATAACATATATATAATTAATTTATATATTTTTTAATACAATATACTAAATAATATATAACTTTATTAATATCTCAATTTGCACAAAATATATTGTGGTTGGCACACACCACGTTTATCCTTGATGCAAGTGAAAAACATATTTAATGTAGTCTGGCTTGAATTTTCTTTCACCCTTCCACAGTTTTCATTTGATGCTTTTCAATGATGCCGCGCAACCTGTCCATGTTGTCATCTGGCTAATTTGGCTATATCTTCTACCGAGTGACAGATGAATTTCTGCCAAAATACAGTTTAATTGGACGTCAGCAACTAAAATTACGGGCACCATTTTCTCTCTAAATGTCCAAAGGAGATCAATTTCCATATGAGCTCACACACTCACAGTGGGCAGCCGACCTGCTGTTACACTGAAATCTATGTGACTTCACATGCTTAGGTGCACACTCATTAATCCACTTTTTTCCCTTTTTCTGAAATCTCTTTGTTTTATACATGATTTTTCTTTTTTATGTTGGCTTAAATACTCTCCAGCTGAGCGAATGGAGCACAATGCTCTATTTCTCTCTCTCATTCACTCACACAGACACAGGGTCTACCTCATCTCGATAACAAGTGTTCCTCTTGCTCACTTTATAGTGCAAATGGGTGTTATACTCAAAGGGGAGGCTGTGTCAGGGGAAATATGACTCTTCTGTCTCTGTATTATTCATAATCCACAACTTCTCAACCTCAGACAAATTGTTGCCACTCACGGGTGAAGATATTCACACGCTGAAATTAAGCTCCACAGGGGCCACGGCTGAAACAAAGGCATGGGCTGATGAGAACACACTGATGCACTGGTTGGATCTGATGAATGAGTATTATTGAGTCAGGAGTAATTTCATGAAGTTGGCTTTATAAATTATGCTCAATACTAAGTAAAGGGCAAAGAAAGGTGGCTTGTCTAGTGGGTCAGTTCTGCATAGAGAGCTAAATCATGTAAGGGTTCATTTTTCAGCTGGCTTTGCTGAATTTGTCACTCTGCAAATAGGCTTTCACAATTTTCAGGTCACATTTTTTTCTCCTTCATTTCTTTCTCCTTTTTTGCCATTGAAATGATTAAGGAAAACCAGATCTATAGGATTGAGTGGACGACCCAAATTTGTACTACAAGCTCTCTTTGCTCTAGAGCCAGGTATTGATAGATTCTCAATATGAATTGGATGCCGTCTCACAAGCTCTTGCAATTTGCAATTCTTACATTTTAATTTTATTTAATTTGATCCTGATTCATTTAGGTTCAGGTTTCAGTTATGATATCCATTTTTGCTTACATTGGAAGACATGCTCTCTCTGCTAATTCTGTAAATTACATATCACATTGTTTAAGACTGATCCAAAATTGGCTCTTAAGAGTAATTTGTTTGCGAATCATACTGGTCACACTGCATGTTGTTGAGTGACTAAAAAGAAATGGCTCTTAAAGGGATAGTTCACCAAAAATGAAAATTACCCCATGCCATTCTCACTCCCAAGGAGTCAAAATCCGAAGCATGGTCAAGTGCTTTCCGCGTCACAACGAAGACACTAAAGGCACCCCTAGGCGTAACTATATCGGCGCACTGCATGCTCCACTCATTTCAGTTGTTTACCCAATGCGTCAGATAAAGACGCATTTTATTCCTTGCATTTGTATTAATATTTTATTATTATTTAAAGGTTACTTTTATATTTTGGAGCAGCTAACCCAACTCCTACCCTAAACCTACAAACTTCTAAACAATATTAAACACGTAACAAGCAAATGCAAGTACAGTCATATGTATTTATTGCAAAAACTGACCAAAAACAGTATACAAGCATTAACTCATGTTGCATTCCAAGTCTTCTGAAGTCACAATGTCTTTATGTATACTCTAAAAAATGCGTTAAAAATAACCCAAGTTGGGTTGAAAATGGACTAACCCAGCAATTGGGTTGTTTTAACCCAGCAATTGGGATGTTTTAACTCAGCAGTTGGGTTTAATGTTTGCTTAAAACAACCCAATCGCTGGGTTAAAACAACCCAATTGCTGGGTTAGTCCATTTTCAACCCAACTTAGGTTATTGTTAACCCAGCATTTAACGAGTGTAAAGAACAGAGTTGATCTTAATGTTTTAATCGTTGAGATGATGATCCCACTGCTCTGTGAATGCAGTCATTCATATTTTGTTCAAATAATACACACGACTCTTTAGCATGATACAATCGGTCACAAGACACACGAGAGCCAATGACATTTTACAATCAAAGCTGACGTAATGACGCAATTGGTCACGAGATATATGAGAACTAATACAATTCCACTATGAAAACTGACGTAACAGGCGGCAATATTTGAAATTGAATGTGTTCATGATCGCTTTTGGGGATTTCCTTCACACAAATCAATCGCTTGGCCTCGGAACACTTGGAATATTTGTACTTTTTGAATAAATTGTGCATGCAGTCGTATCTGCCTGTTATATCTGTGTTTTATATTTTATATAGCGTAAATAAAATTATGCCGGCTGATTAAATTGAGAATCACACTCCAATATGTCATAATGGCAAAATCATAACCCAATATACAACCCGTTCTCACTCCCAAGGTGTCAAAATCCGAAGGTCAAGTGTTTTCCGCGTCACAATGAAGACGCTAAAGGTACCCCTTGGTGTCACTATATCGACACGCTGAGTGCTCCATTCATTTCAATGAGAAACCTTTGGCGTCATACATCGATGCGTTGGGCATGGGAACGTTATCGTCATGATGATCATATATTGGGTGATGATTTTGCCATTATGACATGTTGGAGTGTGATTCTCAATTTAATCAGCCAACATAATTTTATTTACGCTATCTAGACACGTTTTAACATGTAAGCCAACCCCATTCCATCCTGTCATGATTCCAGCCTGTGTTTCCCTGTCTTGTGAGGACTCTTGTTATTTCCTGTTTTGTGCCATGTTTTGTAGTTCTTTGTAGTTTTTCATGTTGATTAGTCTCCCCCAGGTGTGACTTGTTAATTTGTTGAGCTTGTTTGCCCCTGTGTATTTAAACCCTTGTGTCTCCTATGTTCTTTGTCAGGTCTTGTCCTACATGGATGTACGTTTGGTGTGACTCATTCTGTTATCTGTTCCTTGGTTCTCTGATCGCTGTGGTTTTGTTATGTTTATTTTGTTATTAAACAATTTTGCATTTGGATTCATTTCTCCCTCTTGGTTTTGAGTTGACCCGGCGTGACAGAAGACCTGACCAACTATGGATCCAGCAATTAGTTTAATTCGGCTCCAACAAGGCAACCATTCCCTCGAGGACCACACCAAAGACTTTTTGGATTTTGCCTACCTCACAGACTTCCCAGACTTTGCCCTCATTGACTTTTATTGCTACGGACTCAATGACCACTACCAACCCATACTCACTCGTGATGGTCCTCGAGGGTCGCTGGTAGAATTCCTGGACTACGCCCTTCAAATAAGTGGCTCATCTTACACTGTGGGGATAGCAGAGGAGGAATATAATATGGCCGCCAGTCCAGAATCTCGTCCCATCATGGCTGCCGATCCAGAGACAGAGCTTCACGTCACTTCTGCCGATCCAGAGACAGAGCTTCACGTCACTTCTGCCGATCCAGAGACAGAGCTTCACGTCACTTCTGCCGATCCAGAGACAGAGCTTCACGTCACTTCTGCCGATCCAGAGACAGAGCTTCACGTCACTTCTGCCGATCCAGAGACAGAGCTTCACGTCACTTCTGCCGATCCAGAGACAGAGCTTCCGCCACTGACCAGCGTCCAGAGATGGCTCCAGTCACGAGTCCAGAGAGGGCTCCGCCTCCAGTCACGAGTCCAGAGAGGGCTCCGCCTCCAGTCACGAGTCCAGAGAGGGCTCCGCCTCCAGTCACGAGTCCAGAGAGGGCTCCGCCTCCAGTCACGAGTCCAGAGAGGGCTCCGCCGCCAGTCACGTGTCCAGAGATGGCTCCAGCCACTGACCAGCGTCCAGAGAAGGCTCCAGCCCACGGCCCCGTCCAGGCTCCAGCCCACGGCCCCGTCCAGGCTCCAGCCCACGGCCCCATCCAGGCTCCAGCCCACGGCCCCATCCAGGCTCCAGCCCATGGCCCCGCTGTCCCGCCCAAGAAAATTTTGGGGGGGGGCAGGGGGTACATGGAGGCCATGAAGGCCACGCCTCTGTGGCCCCCTGAACCGCCATTACCGCCATGGCCTGTTGAACTGCCGTTACCGCCATGGCCTGTTGAACTGCCGTTACCGCCATGGTCTGTTGAACTGCCGTTGCCGCCATGGCCTGGTGAACTGCCGTTGCCGCCATGGTCGCCCACGCCTGAGGGTCCAGGTCCTCCCACGCCACAGGGTCCAGGTCCTCCCACGCCTGAGGGTCAAGGTCCTCCCAAGCCTGAGGGTCCAGGTCCTCCCACGCCTGAGGGTCCAGGTCCTCCCACGCCTGAGGGTCCAGGTCCTCCCACGCCTGAGGGTCCAGGTCCTCCCACGCCTGAGGGTCCAGGTCCTCCCACGCCACAGGGTCCAGGTCCGCCCACGCCACAGGGTCCAGGTCCGCCCACGCCACAGGGTCCAGGTCCGCCCACGCCACAGGGTCCAGGTCCGCCCACGCCACAGGGTCCAGGTCCGCCCACGCCACAGGGTCCAGGTCCGCCCACGCCACAGGGTCCAGGTCCGCCCACGCCACAGGGTGCAGGGCCGCCCACGCCACAGGGTCCAGGTCCGCCCACGCCTGACAGTCCCACCATCCCTCCCCCTGTTCTGCCTCCATTCCACCACCCTCCTAGACTGTTTCCTTTGGAGCGTCTGGAATCCGCTCCCTAAGTGGGGGGCTCTGTCATGATTCCAGCCTGTGTTTCCCTGTCTTGTGAGGACTCTTGTTATTTCCTGTTTTGTGCCATGTTTTGTAGTTCTTTGTAGTTTTTCTTGTTGATTAGTCTCCCCCAGGTGTGACTTGTTAATTTGTTGAGCTTGTTTGCCCCTGTGTATTTAAACCCTTGTGTCTCCTATGTTCTTTGTCAGGTCTTGTCCTACATGGATGTACGTTTGGTGTGACTCATTCTGTTATCTGTTCCTTGGTTCTCTAATCGCTGTGGTTTTGTTATGTTTATTTTGTTATTAAACAATTTTGCATTTGGATTCATTTCTCCCTCTTGGTTTTGAGTTGACCCGGCGTGACACATCCCTAAACCTACCCATTTATGTGGTATATAAAACACAGATATAACAGGCAGATACGACTGCATGCACAATTTGGGTTAGGAGTTGTGTTAGCACAAAAGGAGTTGGGTTAGCTGCTCCAAAATATAAAAGTAACCTTTAAATATTAATAAAATCATGTCTGCTTTCACAAATGCAAAGAATAAAATATGTATTGATCTGACGCATTGGGTAAACAACTGAAATGAATGGAGCACCCAGTGCGTCGATATAGTGACACCTAGGGGTACCTAGCACTTGACCATGCTTCGGATTTTGACACCTTGGGAGTGAGAACGGCTTGCAGTATATGACATTCTTCTTTCAGACGAATACATTCAGAGTTGGAAAAAATGTCCTGGCTAATCCAAACATTATAATGGCAGTGAATGGCATCCCAAAATTTGAAGGCCAAAAAAGTGTATCCATCCATTATAAAAGTACTCCACACGGCTCAGGGGGGGTAATAAAGATCCTGAAGCGAATTGATGGGTTTGTGTAAAAAAAAAAAATCCATATTTAAACCTTTAAAAAGTAAAATATCTAGCCTCCGCCAGACCTCCTTCCGTATTCAACTTACTGAGAAAGTGTAATGCATCTCGCAGTTCCAAACGCTTACACTATGTACGATGCCATAGTTATGTTTTTTTTGTATTTGTCTGAAAGAAGAAATTGATATAATATTTATTATAGGTGTATAATATACACCTAGGATTGTGTGTGAGTAAATCATGGGGTAATTTTCATTTTTGGGTGAACTATCCCTTTAAGAGTAATTTGTTTTGGGAATCAGGCTACATTGGTTGTGCTGAATGTTCCTGATTTACTAAAAATAACCAGTTCTTAAGAGTAATTTGTTCGGGAATCAAACTACACACACCAAATGGTCAGGATTCACTAAAAACAACCAGGGGGGAATTCCAAAAAGCAGGTTATGTGGCATACCCGGGTATGTTTAAGAGTAAGTAAGCTGATAACCTCAACTTTCAGGGTATGTAAGGGTATGTATGCAATTCACTCTCTGAACATAACCTGCTCCGGAGTTTGCTTAAGAGGTATTCAGATGTGTGTAATATAATTAATATAGTTCAATTAATATAACTAAATGTCTTATATAGTTACAGTTATAATATACACTATTATATATTAATACATATAATAGTGTATATTATAACTGTAACTATATAAGACATTTAGTTATATTAACTAACTCCATCGAGTATATTAATACTCCATCGAGGAAGCAGAGGCTGGGGGCTCAGAGGAGGACTCGTCCATCACCCAAGCTGAAGTCACCGAGGTGGTCAAGAAACTCCTCGGTGGCAAGGCACCGGGGGTGGATGAGATCCGCCCTGAGTACCTCAAGTCTCTGGATGTTGTGGGGCTGTCTTGGCTGACACGCCTCTGCAGCATCGCGTGGCGGTCGGGGACAGTGCCTCTGGGATGGCAGACCGGGGTGGTGGTCCCTCTTTTTAAGAAGGGGGACCGGAGGGTGTGTTCCAACTATAGGGGGATCACACTTCTCAGCCTCCCCGGGAAAGTCTATGCCAGGGTACTGGAGAGGAGAATTCGGCCGATAGTGGAACCTCGGATTCAGGAGGAACAGTGTGGTTTTCGTCCTGGTCGTGGAACACTGGACCAGCTCTATACCCTCTACAGGGTGCTGGAGGGTTCATGGGAGTTTGCCCAACCAGTCCACATTTGTTTTGTGGATTTGGAGAAGGCATTCGACTGTGTCCCTCGCGGCGTCCTGTGGAGGGTGCTGGGGGAATATGGGGTCCGGGGTCCTTTGCTGAGGGCTGTCCGGTCCCTGTATGACCGAAGCAGGAGTTTGGTCCGCATTGCCGGCAGTAAGTCAGACTTGTTCCCGGTGCATGTTGGACTCCGGCAGGGCTGCCCTTTGTCGCCGGTTCTGTTCATAATTTTTATGGACAGAATTTCTAGGCGCAGCCAAGGGCCGGAGGGTGTCAGGTTTGGGGACCACACGGTTTCGTCTCTGCTCTTTGCGGATGACGTTGTCGTGTTGGCCCCTTCTAACCAGGACCTTCAGCATGCACTGGGACGGTTTGCAGCCGAGTGTGAAGCGGCTGGGATGGGGATCAGCACCTCCAAATCCGAGGCCATGGTCCTCAGTCGGAAAAGGGTGGCTTGCCCACTTCAGGTTGGTGGAGAGTTCCTGCCCCAAGTGGAGGAGTTCAAGTATCTAGGGATCTTGTTCACGAGTGAGGGGAGGATGGAACGGGAGATTGACAGACGGATCGGTGCAGCTTCTGCAGTAATGCGGTCGATGTACCGGTCTGTCGTGGTGAAGAAAGAGCTAAGCCGTAAGGCGAAGCTCTCGATTTACCGGTCAATCTACGTTCCTACTCTCACCTATGGTCATGAGCTTTGGGTCATGACCGAAAGGACAAGATCCCGGATACAGGCGGCCGAAATGAGCTTTCTCCGTAGGGTGGCTGGGCGCTCCCTTAGAGATAGGGTGAGAAGCTCAGTCACTCGGGAGGAACTCGGAGTAGAGCCGCTGCTCCTCCACATCGAGAGGGGACAGCTGAGGTGGCTCGGGCATCTGTTCTGGATGCCTCCTGAACGCCTTCCCGGGAAGGTGTTTCGGGCATGTCCAACCGGGAGGAGGCCCCGGGGAAGACCAAGGACACGCTGGAGGGACTATGTCTCCCGGCTGGGCTTGGAACGCCTCGGTGTCCCCCCGGAAGAGCTAGAGGAAGTGTCTAGGGAGAGGGAAGTCTGGGCATCTCTGCTTAGACTGCTGCCCCCGCGACCCGGCTCCGGATAAGCGGAAGAAGATGGATGGATGGATATATTAATACTAAAGCACTATTATAACAAGGTCATGTTTAAATGTTAATTCAATTCAAATGTATTTATTATTTATTTTATTGTCATCTCACACATGGATCTGCATTAAATTAATTAGCATCAAACAATATAATCTTTGTTCTCTGTGAATAAAGATTAAATGTGAATGTTATTTAAGATATTGAACAAAAATTATTGCACAACCACCAAATAAGTGGAGATGTGCACTAAGTAGGTTATGTAATCGCCATTAAACAAAAGAAGAAGAGGGAATGGTGCACTTTTTCTTAGCGTCTGTTTCCATGGTGAATCATCGATTCGTTGCTCTGTTGAGGATGTCTTGTCTGTTCATGGTTAACATACTCTGAGTTGTCTAAACTTACTCACGGATGCGTTTTTGGAACCAGCATACCTAAGGTTTGGGTTTATCAACCGAGAGGTTGGTATATATGGCGGTAGGTTAACCTTGCTTTCTGGAATACCCAGCTCTAAAGAATCATTTGTTTATAAGTTGTACTGGTCAGGCTGTACACTCTCAGGAAAAAAGGTACAGTGCTGTCACTGGGGCGGTACCCTAAGGTACAAAAGTGAAAGGTACATCTTTGTACTTTACTCACCCCTAAATGGTACATAACAGTACCTTAAAAGGTACATATCAGTACTTTAAGAGTGCAAATTAATTCTTTAAAGGTACATATTAGTACCTTTTCAGATTTGTACCTTAGGGTACCACCCCAGTGACAGCAATGTACCTTTTCTTCTGACAGTGTATGGATTTGATTTACGAAAAAGAACTGTTCTAGTGAACAAATGTAATGACATTTTCACATAGACACTAAAAATAGCATAAAGTACAATATATATCTAGGTATTTTAATAAAGTTAAAATGAAGGTTGTTCAAATGAAGATGGCAAATAATCAGAAAATCGATATTTTTCCTAGCCAATTTAAGATTTAAATAGCCCCTTTCTGCTTCCCTGTACACTCTGCTACATTGTACATCAAGTACATCAAGTTTTCATTGGTTTCATCCTGGAATGTTTGTTCAATTTCTCTATTTAAGGACACTTTTTCCTCTCATATGAAATGTGATTCAGTGCAGCTTGCTTGAGAATCACAGGTGCTTTACTGAGAGTGGAATTCATCCTTGAACAGGTGCGCTATAAAACTGATTTTAATGGACAGCAAAACCTGACCAGGCAAAGAGCTTCCTGGGATTTGGCAAACGTCATTGTGTAAAGCGCTGAATGTCAAGCTTTTTCACAGGGAACATGCACAGGTTTGTTCATGTGGAATACAGATGTCCTCATATCTCTGTCCCATGTGTCCATCCGCCTTGTTTTGGCCGCCCCTCTCTGTCACCAATCACAGAGCTCCCTTCTATCCCTCCTTCTACACTAATTAGTCTTATGGAGTCTCTGGAACAGGCACTGTGCAATTTGCTAATTACTCTTTTATTTGTTTATTTTGCCTTTCACTCTTGCTTTTCTGTTGAACTGATTTGTCCTAATTAAAAGTTTGAAGCTTTTGGGAGTGAATAGACAGTTGTTTACTTTGGTTTACCCTCCTGTCTTGTTAAGCCACAGTAAATGGTCGAGACGGCAGGGAGATGTCCTTTCCGAGCTATCAAGGAATATTAGATGCTTCTTGCAAAGACACGGTAATGTTCGCTAGAATATCTTCAGTCAAAGCGGCCTGCTTTAATACCACCATTGAAATCAAACAGATGGACTGGCATCACAAGAGAGGATTTTAGTCATATTGCTTAACTCTTTGAATCGGAACTCTTTCTGCTGGTTGTAGTACTGTTTGCTTCTTTTGGGGAAGATTAGGTTGTCAGGCACTTGATGTGTGTTCGGCGAGAACATAACGTAATGCCATGGAATGGAGTGGAGGAGAGACTGGAGACCTAACCTGACAGGTAATCTGAGGAAACAAACCCAATATTTTCTCCCTCGCACTGCATCCGAGTCCCTGGCCCTCCCCGCTGCTCACCACCGCTCAATATTTCTCATTTAGGGAGGCGCTGACTTGGTCGGAATCAGAGCTGTGCTTCACTCGCGCCTCTGGGCAGGTCTGTGGGCTAAAGGGGCTGCCGGTGGAAGGTCAGATATTAGTCACCCTGGGGACAGATCCACTCCATCACCGGCTAGCAGCACAACAGGCTAACAGCTCAGCCTACTGGCAGTGCGACTAGCGAACAGACGAGGGGCTTACTGTTAAGTAAATCCCATAAACAAGGAATTTATCTGCTACGGAAAAAGGGGCAAAAGCAAAATCACATCGTTGATCTGTGCCCTAAATATTCATAAAGAGAGGTTTAGTAGACATCTGTACCTGTACTGTAAGGCTGCGCAATGCTGAGAACAGATGTGGTCCAGATACTCTGATGATGAAAGCACCACTACCACACCATCTGAAATTATTCTGATTAAAGGAATAGCTAATATAAGTTGACTGACCTTTTCAGAAGCAAAATATCTTGTATGAACCACTTTGTAAACGACAGACGGATAAATTAGATGGGAATAAAAAAATTAGCAAGTGCAGACATAGGCTTGGAACTTGGTTATTCTTGGTTATAAGCAGAAACAATTGTTAAGTGTTGTAAATGCAACAGTGTTGGGTGGGTGAAACTACTTTGAAACTACAAGCTATATGTTAAAGTAGTTGAGCTACTGTAAAGCTAGCTGAATTAATGCCATTTATTCATAGTGTTTGATTACAGATCACAGATACATGTAGCCTATTGCTAAAAAAATCTATTGATGTGATCAGTCTTTTGCTTCCTAACAAACAGTAAAGATTACATTAAAAAAAGAGACATTTTTGCTAATATAGAGTTGGCATAATAAGGTGTGCTGTTGTGTGTGCTTTTAATTAACTTACAGAGACTCGTTGTTTTACTTGGCATGTCTATTATTATTATTATTATTATTATTATTATTATTATTATTATTATTATTATTATTATTATTATTTATTTTATTTTTTTGGTGCTGGTTCAGTTATGTTACTTGGTATGGTTGATATGGTAATTTTATGTTAAGAAAACTTAAAACAATCTTCACATAAACCCATTATAATAAATGTCATATTTACCTGTGGCCTTCATATATAATCAATATACATTTTAATAAAGTTACCAAACACTTTACGGTCTTCACTGCATAAATTATAAATTAAATACAGATTAATCCTCATTAAAGCTACAGTTTTCTCTGTTACCTTTGTTCTTTGATTAACTTTAAATGACAGACATCATTAGTGGCTGCTGTCACTTTAAGATCTGTCGCTGCCGAACATGATACAGATCTGACACGCTGTCACACGCATCTCGTTTTCTCACAACTCTTTAAGCTAATTTAAGACGTAGACCTCATTTGAGACTGTTCTTAGGAGAATAATCACAAAACGGGCATTTTGGCATCATTATGTGTGTTATTGTTTGTTCAAAGAGTATTGGCTTGTTGCGCTTGAATGGTTTAAAAGCATGTGCGTGAATAAGAGCATGATCATATAATGTAACCTAGCCAAAGGATGACATTAAAAAACGGATGCTGCATTAATAGTGTTAAATATTTGTAATGCATTACACTGATAAAATGAATTGCATGTGTTAATGCGCTAGTTTTGACAGCACTAACACTAATATATATATATATATATATATATATATATATATATATACACACGTTTCAAGGGAAGCAGTGCCTTCTCAAAAAATTGGATGAAAAAATAATCCATATTACAAAAACAAAAAAGCATAAATATTACAAAATGTGACATTAAAACATCTATAAACCACTTGTTGAGTTTTAACAGACCACCTAAAGCGTGCAGTGGGTTTGGTGAGGGCAATTGAAAATGAATGGTGGAAAGTCACATGAGAGGGGGCAATACTTCCATCACACTATGACTGGATATGATTGGTTAGGCTTAGATATGATTGCCTCATGCAATAAATCCCGCTGCTTGTTTTCATGCGTGTTCACAAATCTAAATGAACAACATTATGGTGTTAATGGGAAGGAGTTAATAAACAACCCAACTATCACCAAATGGCCTAAAAACATGATGACTGTGAGCAGGGCCGGATTAACATAAGGGAAAGGTGCATGGAGGGGCTTGTGATTGGACGAGGGAAGAATTCAGAGCCGATCAGGAGCACCTGAACTCCACTATGCCCCCACAGATTAAATGCTGTTATTGGCTGCGAGTGCATAGGAAACAAACACCAAAAGCCAAGTGATGAAACGACGCTAGCTGATTAAATCACACGCGCATCCAGCAATCACAGCTTTCACCTCTCTATAGACCTTATTCAGTGCAGCACCATGACAGGTATGAAAGCGAGGCAGCGATGGATAGACTAACCATGTTTTCAATGGAATCCGCTGTAAAAAGCTCCCTGATTACGAATTGTTCACAACTCATGTTGTCTGGAGTTATTTGTCTGTTGAAACTTCTTGGAAAGAGGGCACTGATGTGAATAAGGTCTATTGGAGTGATAACCAGCACCAGTCACTTTTATCCATTTGAATTGAATACAAGCACAACATGATATGTGAACATTAAAGGCTCTGTGGCGAAACTAGCCGAAACCAGACTGAAAAGCTCCAACCATGTAAACTGAAGTTTTGAGGTAAACTGTATAGCTAGGCTACAAAATTGTATTTACAAGCTTTTCAATCCACACAGCACCACCCTATAAAAATTGTAACACTAACTCACAATGTAGAAATGTTGCATTATGGTATATTATTAATCTTACTACTATTAGCTTGAAATCAAATAGGAAATATAAGGATATAAGTCAATGTTAGAGGTTTTTCATTACAAAGAGGTATAGGTAGTTTTTTTTCATTACAAATACCATAGTTTATTCTTAGTAATATTATTATTATTATTATTATTATTATTATTATTATTATTTAGTTTGTTGTTATTTTAGTAACCATAAAACCATGGTAATGGGGAGCATGGTGTTTGCCTGTGTCATGATCTTACAGTGAAACTCTGGATTCTGTCCAAGAACTATAGACACCTTCCACTGGGGCAACAAAGGAGAATTTAAGAGCTTCATAGCCTGGATCCCATGAATAAAGGATGAAGCTATGACTTTTTCTTCTGTGTAGATATTATCAGTTCTAATAAACTTTAATTGAAGTAAAATATTAATTCATTAATTAACAGCCTGCAATATATTTAACACATTTGCAGTATATTAAAAAAATATATTATTATTTGTTTCTGTGCTTTATAGCTATTCATCAATTTATTTATTTATTTTTTCAATTTAAAGGCCGTAAAACATTAATAGGGAAACTTGTGGGCCGGATGGCCTGAATATTTCTGTACTTTTTTTGTTTTTAAATATTAGATATTTTTGTGATAGAAACCGTTGTGGCACCAGATAGCCTACTGTGAAGAGGGCCCTTGGGTTTGCACACACATAAAGTTACACTCACACACCAACGGCTCTGATGGTCTAAAGTTAGACTAACATTAGATACTCGAGTGCGCAGCGTGGATCAAAATGCACGAGTCGGCGCAAACAACAAAACATATCGGACCCATTTAAATTCTGCACAGAATGCTGTATTTCAAAGCGATATGGAGGAGAATATGATGCTAAACGGTTAGAGATTAGGAGGAAACTCTGGCTTTACCAAACAGAAAGGCTTTAGCCAAACTGTGGTATTAACAAAACGCTATTGGCTGTTTCAAAAAAGGGGAGGAGCTGCTAAAAGCTGGAGCCGTTTCAGGGGAAATTATATCAATACAGTGCATTCAAAGCACTTCAGTGGGCCTTTAATGGTACAGCTCCGTGTCGGTGACCAGTGTTTACTGAGCTTGTTGACTGATAATCCGAAAATATATTGACTATTATAAAGAACAACTGAACACCAGTTCACAAAAAATAAAACGCGGAATGCTCTGATTGGCCAGCGATCCAGTGCATTGTGATTGGCCCGAAGACCTTAAGTGTGTGACGGAAATGTCACGCCCCTTACCATATTGGACAGGTGATATTGACAGCTGATAATGTCGGTACTGACTTATCAATTCGAGGCCGAATCTGACTGTACTTGCAAAGATGGAATTGGCCCACTTTTTAGAATCAACCTTTGTGCACAGGTACTCTTCCAGGTTCTGGAGACAGTCCTCCTAAAAATGCGCAGCACACAGTCGAATATTTGGGTTGTACTGTTCTGGAACAGTGTTGTAAATAAAGCTAAACCACTGTTTTCTAATTGTGTCCTCTTTTGGAAGGTCAAACAAAGGGGTTTGGCTTTCGCAATGAAAAACACGGCGGCAACAATACTACAGCGACAGCAAAAGTTAGGCATTCTTTCTTTGCGTATACATTTGGACGGTGTTATGAAACTCTTTGAATGAAGCGTTTTAGGAAGGCGTGGCTAAGCCTTAACCGTTACAAAGAATATCTCTTTGGGTTTGAGACTTTGAGCTTTGTAACTCTGCTGATCTTATACATGCTCAAACAGCAACATAACACACTAAAGAAAAAGGAAAATAAGAAGTCGCTGACCCCTTTAACCAGGAAAATGTGACAACATTAAGTGTAAGTGGGACAAATTATGACCACCTTCCTAATATTGTGTTGGTCCCCCTTTTGCTGCCAAAAGAGCCATGACCCATCGAGGCATGGACTCTACACTCCAGAAAAAATGGTGCTATATGGCACTAAAAGTGTTTTTTTGGCTCGTAATCATAGGGGAACCAAGTGCTGTATAGCACCAAATCTTGGTGCTTCAGTGGTTCTTCAGCGGTTCTTCACCGGTTCTTTGGGATGACTGAAGTGCTATATAGCACTGCTACCATATACAGAACCTGTTAAGATATGGTGCTATATAGCACCAAAAGTGGTTCCCCTATAATTACGAGCCAAGAACCACATTGTGCCACAAGTGCCATATAGCACCATTTTTTAGACCCCTGAAGGTGTGCTGTGGTATCTGCACCAAGATATTAGCAGCAGATCCTTTGAGTCCTGTAAGTTGTGAGGTGGGGCCTTCATAGATTGGACTTTTTTGTTCAGCACATTCCACAGATGCTCGAGTTGATTGAGATCTGGGAATTTGGATGCAAAGGCAACACCTCATACTCGTTGTTGTGCTCCTCAAACTATTCCTGAACCATTTTTTGCTTTGTGGCAGGACACATTATCCTGCTGAAAGAGGCCACAGTCACCAGGGAATACAATTTCATTGAAAGGGTGTACATGGTCTGCAACAATACTTAGGTAGGTGGTACGTGTCAAAGTAACATCCACATGGATGGCAGGACCCAAGGTTTCCGAGCAGAACATTGCCTAAAGCATCACCCTGCCTCCAATGGCCTGCCTTCTTCCCATAGTGCACCCTGGTGCCATGTGTTCCATAGGTAAGTGACGCACACGCAGCCGGCCATCCATGTGATGTAAAAGAAAACAAGGCCGCCTTCTTCCATTGCTCTGTGGTCCAGTACTGATGCTAACGTGCCCACTGTTGGTGCTTTCGGCGGTGGACAGGGGTCAGCATGGGCACCCTGATTGGTCTGCGGCTCTGCAGCTCCATAAGCAAAACACCTTCCTATCAGAACCAGCATTAACCTATTGAGCAATTTGAGCTACAGTAGCTCATCTGTTTGATCGGAACACACGGGCCAGCCTTCGCTCCCCACGTGCATCAATGAGCCTTGGTTGCGCATAACCCTGTCGCCGGTTCACCACTGTTCCTTCCTTGCACCACTTTTGATAGATACTGACCACTGCAGGAACACCCCACAAGAGCTGCAGTTTTGGAGATGCTCTGACCCAGTCATCTAGCCATCACAATTTGGCCCTTGTCAAACTCTGTTGCCATTGTTTGCCATTTTTCCTGCTTCTAACACATCGACTTTGAGGACAAAATGTTCACTTGCTGCCTATATCCCACCCACTAACCGGTGCCGTGATGAAGAGATAATCAGTGTTATTCACTTCACCTGTCATAATGTCATAATATTATGCCTGATCAGTGTACACTCACCTAAAGGATTATTAGGAACACCTTACTAATACTGTGTTTGACCCACTTCCGCCTTCAGAACTGCCTCAATTCCACATGGCATTGATTCAACAAGGTGCTGAAAGCATTCTTTAGAAATGTTTGCCCATATTGATAGGATAGCATCTTGCAGTTGATGGAGATTTGTGGGATGCACATCCAAGATGCTCTATTGGGGAGATCTGGTGACTGTGGGGGCCATTTTAGTACAGTGAACTCATTGTCATGTGCAAGAAAACTATTTGAAATGATTCAAGCTTTGTGACATGGTGCATTATCCTGCTGGAAGTAGCCATCAGAGGATGGGTACATGGTGGTCATAAAGGGATGGACATGGTCAGAAACAATGCTCAGGTAGGCTGTGGCATTTAAACAATGCCCAATTGGCACTAAGGTGCCTAAAGTGTGCCAAAAAAACATCCCCCACACCATTACACCACCACCACCAGCCTGCACAGTGGTAACAAGGCATGATGGATCCATGATCTCATTCTGTTTATGCCAAATTCGAGACTCATCAGACCAGTCTTCAACTGTCCAATTTTGGTGAGCTCGTGCAAATTGTAGCCTCTTTTTCCTATTTGTAGTGGAGATGAGTGGTACCCGGTGGGGTCTTCTGCTGTTGTAGCCCATCCTCATCAAGGTTGTGCGTGTTGTGGCTTCACAAATGCTTTGCTGCATACCTCGGTTGTAACGAGTGGTTATTTCAGTCAAAGTTGCTCTTCTATCAGCTTGAATCAGTCGGCCCATTCTCCTCTGACCTCTAGCATCAACAAGGCATTTTCGCCCTGAGGATTGCCGCATACTGGATGTTTTTCCCTTTTCACACCATTCTTTGTAAACCCTAGAAATGGTTGTGCGTGAAAATCCCAGTAACTGAGCAGATTGTGAAATACTCAGACCGGCCCGTCTGGCACCAACAACCATGCCACGCTCAAAATTGCTTAAATCACCTTTCTTTCCCATTCTGACATTCAGTTTGGAGTTCAGGAGATTGTCTTGACCAGGACCACACCCCTAAATGCATTGAAGCAACTGCCATGTGATTGGTTTATTAGATAATTGCATTAATGAGAAATTGAACAAGTGTTCCTAATAATCCTTTAGGTGAGTGTATATTACATTGATAAATCTGAGGACTTTGCCTCCTCATTTCAGAACAGCACTGCACGCCACTGATATATACATATATATATATATATATATATATATATATATATATATATATATATATATATATATATATATATATATATATACACACACTCGCAAAAACTGAAGAGTAAACTCACTATATGACCAAAGACATATTAATGAACAAATGGACGTCCACTTGCATGCATACATTTGCATAAAATGGCCTTAGCAGCATACACACACAATCTTTATGTATGTGAAGTAAAATTGAGGTGATATTTTGTAATGCAATACCATCCCTGAATTCAAAGGCTCTATATTTAAACACCCTTACACACATGCCCTGCCTGCACCAGCTACTCCATCTGGGCCTGTTTAAAAAATAAAATAAAAAAAGCACAAGACCCCTTGCATGTTAAGAGAATGGCATGTGATTAATTGCTGTAATGATGGATGAATAGCGGGGGCTCGTTCCTTCAGTGTTTACAGCAGGTTTAACCCCAGGGCCTCCGTGAGTCTTGGACTAGTCCCAGAGCTCACAACAGCGCTCTTTTCCTTCAAGTGCACTGTACACGCGAGGGGTGGGACAAAATCCATCGCTCAAACGCAACCATACATCACCCTTCCGCTTCCCCACAGACCCAACCTCGAATCCCAAACAGGACACAACAAAAACATACAAACGAGGAAGGGCTGTGAAACGCCATTTGCTAAATGCTGCAAATTCTTTCACTCTTGCTTCTTACTCTTTCACGAGGGGGAAACCAGTGAGAAAATAGGGGAAAAAATGTGGAATGTATGTGGTAAATTATTCCAGCACTTGATGGAAATGACTTTGCTTCAAGTGCTGAGGGGAGCGCAGAGAGACGGCAATAAAACACATTTGGAGTATTTTTCATTTTCAGGGGAGCGATTGTCTCCCTGAGGGTACAACCACACACACACAAGCAGGACTATAGAAATAGGGCTTTTCAGTCTATTTTATTTTTTTAGGGAAACATGAAGTTAAAATTCAGAACTGTTATTTTACGTTGTCATATTGCTTTAACTTCCTGCAAATACTGCCTACTGTAAATATACAGTAGCGCTTCAGTGACTTAGCATGAGGAGACTGGCAAAATGCGATCCTAAAAGCCATGAAGCTGATGCTAACTTCCTGACTAGATACCTTTTGGGTGTTAGCAAACAGGGATGACTTGTTTTGTGGGCGGAGCCTACCTGGTGGCAGAAAATTACAGTTCTACCAGAAAGACTATGGAGGCAAGATGAGGTAACAAGGCATTAATTTATTAACAGACCAGCGAATGAAAGTGAGTAATATATTATAAGGTTCTTTGGCGTAGGGCCTGTCCATAGCTCACATTCAGAGGGTAACGGACTCTGCATTTCCTGCCTGAAGATGAAGGCAGGGCCGAGGCCGACCCCTTGGTAGGTATTGGCAGGGACCATCCTGGTGGTGGTGGGGAGGATGGAGGTGAATGTTGGCGAACACAGACATGTGTAAGTACCGATCTTTTATTCTCCAAGTATTAGAACATGATTGGTTAGATCTGAAGATAATAAGTAACGTAACATTTAAGTCTTCCTGGCAGAACTTACGCCAGAGCTTTCATTTCTGCAGTAGCAGCAGGGGCGTTTCCTCTGATGAGGCAAAAATATTAATGAGAAAATAATCCATATTATAAAAATAAAACAATGCTAATATTACAAAACGTTTCGTTTTTCTAAAGAAACACTGTCCAATCGTGACACCAGCAGGTTAAGTTACAGCGGGAGTCCTCGTTTCTTACCCCCCCTGACAAATTACGCTCACAAATTTGTCTGAATAAATGAAATGATGGCATTAATGGGAGGAGTAAGTCAACTAAGTAAACAACTCAATATATATATATATATATATATATATATATATATATATATATATATATATATATATATATATATATATATATATATATATATATATATATATATATACACTGTGTTCCAAATTATTATGCAAGTGACTCATTTTAGTCTTATAAATATTAGGAGTGTCGCAAAATCATGTTAATTAAATGTGTGAACATTTTAAAATAGGTGTCTCCTGGAAAAGAGTTAAGGTATTAGTTGTGTAGCTTATTTAGCTTATTTATAATACTGTTGAACTTGACAGTATTTTCTCTGTCCTGGTCAGCAATTGTTGTATGCAATGGTGTGATTCATTGGCTAAAAAAGAAAGCAAAATACAAAATAAACAAAGTAAAGATAAATTTTACTGATATATGTATTTCGCCCATTTACTACTGTATTTCTGCCACCACAATGCGTGTGCAGCTGCAATTACATAAATGTGACATCTGCTACCAAACGGTCTATACAACTTACATCCCGCTGTTCTTGTGACCCTTAAAGTAAAAGTTCACTCTCTCCAAAGAAGTTCAAAATATAACTTCTCCTTTTCTCTTCAACTAAAGAAAGTCATATGCTTTTGTGCTCTTTAGTGGAACTCAAAAGGAGACGTTAGATGGAATGTTCATAATGAAAGTAAATGTGCTCTCACAAATTATGGAATGACTTCAGAAAATTAAAATTTTTACAAAAAGATGTAAAAAGCTGTCCAGTATAATGATAGAATTTTACTAGCAGTTTTTAACTATAAACTAAAAAAAAAAGGTTCTATATGGCACTAAAAGTGGTTCTACGTCATAATCATAGAGGAACCACTTTTTGTGCTATATAACACCATATCTTAACATGTTCTGTATATTGTAGCGGTGCTATATAGCACTTTAGTCAGTGGTGCTATATAGCAAAAGAACTGCTGAAGAACCGCTGAGAACCACTGAAGCAGGAAAATTGGTGCTATACAGCACTTAAAAAGGTTCCCCTACACTGTAAAAAATTTAAGGCCTCTCCAATTCAAAATTTTCTAGTGAACGATCACATCAAAATTTTTCAATTGGCCAAATTGAATTTCTGTGAACTGAATGTTATCCATTGTGGCAACAGTCTGTTAACATGGGCTCAATTAGAGATAATATGTTGAGCCAATGGAAAAATTTAATTAACCAACACTATAAAAAATGTCAGGCCTCTCTAATATAAAATTTTCTAGTGAACGATCACATCTAAATTTTTCAATTTGGCCAACTAAAAAATTTAGATGTGATCGGTCACTAGAAAATTTTGAATTGGAGAAATGTTTTACAGTGAAACTGTGAAGTTGGTCCAATTAAATATTTAAAATTGTAGTTACAATTGTTTATTTCTCACTGTCCCAAAAGACAAAAATGACTAAAAACATAAATATATTAAGCAAAATACAGAACACAGACAACAGGGTTGACATTTTATCACATTACTTTATTAACAAGTAAATTCCAACACAGGATATTTGGAGAAAATACCTTATTTTCAATAAGGAAAAACTCTGAATATTCAAGAAGTCAAGAAGTCTTCTGCATAACAGGATGTCTTAATGGGATGAAGAAAACGCGGCACTGCATAGGCTAAAAACCTGCAAATAAAAATAAAAACTAACATTAATGGCAAAGTTTCCCTGCATCACATCTGGAAAATGACAGAACAGAAGTTCCCTTTCGTTCAGTCACTACGACGTAACGTTAGTGACTAACGAATGGGGGTTTCGCTTAGAAGCCAATTACCTTCGAGAATTTAACAGCGCCCAATGGCAGTGCCAATGCCATGGGCATGCGGAATTTGCATGCGCAACTCCGCCCCACCTCGTGGGTATATAAGCCTTCGAGACGAGCAGCTTTCCAGAGGCGTTGGTGTCTACGGTGCGTTCCAGTGATCGCATAATGCTGTCTGCTGATCTGCGCAGTGGTCTGCTAGACAGCTGGTGTGTGGTCCCTGGGCGCTTCGGCGTTCTCTGCGAAGCTTCCTCTCACAAAAGAGCTTGCACGTGGCACGTCAGCATGCTCAAGCAGCGTTTGTGGATGCGTCATGTTCCCACTGCGGGAACATGACCATCGCGGTGCTGCGGTCGAGACTAGAGGATCTTCGTAAAGAAGTGAGAGTCCCCTCTACCACACCCCAATCTACCGTCTCCACGAGAGGCGGTACTTTGGCTGGTGGATAGGGTGACCTGAGGGTGACGGTGTGGAACAAAGCCCCGACGCTCATGCCTCGGGCCACACCCCCCCTCTAGCGCTCCGCAACCCGTGAGAGTCCAGACGGAGATCACGGTGCATGCTCCGGCCCCCCCGCGTATCTCGTTTGGCGCTCCGGAGGATGATGCAATGTCGGTCACTGCATCACAAGGTGGGCTCGAGTCCTCTGAGGATGATGACTCGGCTGTGCTGCCGCCTTCGGGCGCGCCAGCATTGCCCAAGTCGGACCCAGAGCTGACAGCCATACTGTCTCGGGCAGCCGTGAGTCTTGGCATAGAGTGGAACACTCCACCCTGTCCCGAGCGCTCGCAGCTTGATGATTGGTTTTTGGGGGCACGTGCTGACACCCGTCAGTCCCCGCCCCCAATACTTTTCTTTCCCGAGCTGCATGAGGAAGTTGCGCGGTCCTTGAAGTCCCCGTTGTCTTCTTGCGACCGTTCAGCGACTTCCTCCTCCTTCTCCACTCTTGATGGGGCCGCGGCCAACGGGTACACTGGGATCCCCCCAGTTGAACGTTCTGTTGCGATGCAACTGTGTCGATTCACATCAACCTTGGTGGCGAAATTGTACAGAGCTGCGGGGCAGGCTGCCGCCTCTTTGCATGCCATGGCGATCCTCCAGGTTTACCAGGCCTGGATCCTCAGGGACATGCACGAGGGTGGAGTTGATCCGGGGCTTGTGGACAAGCTGCGTGCCGCCACCGACCTCGCCCTCCGGGCGACAAAGGTGACCGCACACTCCCTGGGTCAAGTGATGTCCACAAATGTGGTCCAGGAGCAACATTTGTGGCTTAACCTGGCTGATATGCGGGACAGCGAGCGGACCCTGTTCCTCGATGCCCCCATATCCCAGGCTGGCCTCTTCGGCGGAGCGGTTGAAAGCTTTGCCCAACAGTTTTCAACCGTTCAGAAGCAGACTGAGGCAATCAAACATATACTGCCCCGGCGGCCAGCTGCTGCCTCCACCCAGCCGCCTGCACAGTCGCCTCAGCCTGCTCCCCGCCGAGGATGCCCTCCTAAGGCTCCCGCCACTCCCGCCCGGCCCCAGCAGCAGCCTTCACCCGGGCCGGGTCGTGGAGGTCGCCGTAGGAAGGCGTCCCAGTCTGCTCAGCCTGCCCCGCACCCCGCTAAACGCCAGGCCAAGCGGCGCTCCTGAGACGGACGGCTCAGGGATGGGAAATTCTTTCAGGGAGATGGTAGCAGGACCACTCATTCCCTCGGTGGAGGGCCGGGGAGAATCCTTTTGCACTGGCGCACAGCTGGCCACGGGGCCTACGCAAATATGCGTTCCCCCCAGTGAGCCTTCTCGTACGGGTACTGTGCAAGATCAGGGAGGACAAGGAGCAGGTCATGTTGGTCACTCCGTATTGGCACGGCCAGACATGGTTCTCAGAACTGCTAGTCCTTGTGACAGCCCCTCCCTGGCCTGTTCCTCTGAGACCGGACCTCCTCACTCAGAGACGGGGCACCCTTAGGCACCTGCGGTGGTCGCTACCATCACTTCCGCTAGGGCAGAGTCCACTCGGCATGCCTATGCGTTGAAGTGGAACCTCTTCGTCACCTGGTCTTCTTCCCACCAAGAAGACCCCTGGAAATGCCAGATCGGGTCCGTGCTCTCGTTCCTCCAAGTGGGGTTGGAGCGAAGGCTGTCTCCCTCCACCCTCAAAGTGTATGTGGCCGCAATATCTGCCCACCACAATCTCTTGGGGGACAAAAAGGTAAGTCAGCATGACCTGATCATCAGGTTCCTGAGGGAAGCGAGGAGACTGAATCCTCCTCGCTCTCCTCTCGTTCCCTCTTGGGACCTCTCAGTAGTTCTAAGTGCTCTGCAGAGGCCTCCCTTTGAGCCTTTGCGGTCAGTTGATATTATGTTTCTGTCGATGAAGACGGCTCTGCTGACCGCATTGGCCTCAGTTAAGAGGGTAGGGGACCTGCAGGCATTTTCGGTTGACGAAGCGAATTCAGACCGGCTAACTCTCACGTGATCCTGAGACCCTGGCCCGGATATGTGCCCAAGGTTCCCACCACTCCGTTCTGAGACCAGGTGGTGAACCTGCAAGCGCTGCCTTTGGAGGAGGCAGACCCAGCCTTGGCATTGCTCTGTCCAGTACGTGCTCTCCGCGCCTATGTAGACAGCACGCAGTGTTTCAGGACCTCAGACCAGCTCTTTGTCTGTTATGGTGGAGAGTGGAAGGGAAGAGCTCTCTCAAAGCAGAGGTTGTCTCACTGGATAGTGGACACCATTGTTTTGGCTTACCAGCAGCAAGGTCGACCATGTCCCCTTGGGGTTCCGGCCCACTCCACCTGGAGTGTGGCCTCCTCTTGGGCTTTAGCGCATGGCGCCTCACTAACAGACATCTGAAGAGCTGCAGGCTGGGTGACACTGAACACATTCGCCAGATTCTACAATCTCCGAGTGGAGCCAGTGTCCGACTATGTACTCGCCTCTACTAGTGGCCAGTAATGGACCAGGCTCAGGTGTCTTTGCTTGTTCGCCATTCCACTCCACGGACTGGATACGTGCAATATTCTCCTCAGGTGGGCTTCCCCGAGAGCCCTGAGTTCCTCCAGCACTGTTGACGCCAACATCAGTTCAGTCTTCCCTTTCAAGCCCAGACCCTCATGTCCGGCCAGGTGCCCTGTGTGCATGGTTCCCCTCCGGTGACCCCCACACGAGTATTTCCACCATAAGCCTCCTCAGTGAGCAGGTGTCTTTCCCTTGGCAAGTTCCTGCCACCCCTAGGGTTAAAAGTCCACCCTCTGGCTGGTACCCTAGAGTTCTTCCATATGCAGCCCTTAGCGGGTCATATGTGTATTCAGGCATTTTGGCATATCTCCACTGTACCTTGGTAATCCTGTGATAAGTGGGAGTCCTTCGTCCGTACTAGTCTTACGACAGGGTACTCACACTTACGCAGGGCACTGGAAGACAGCCGAGTGGCGTTGTTATATTGGGACCCCCATTCGTTAGTCACTAACGTTACGTCGTAGTGACTGAACGAAAGGGAACATCTCAGTTACGTATGTAACCCTCGTTCCCTGAGGAGGGAACGGAGACGTAACGTCCCTTTGCCACCTCCGCTGTGCTGCTGCAACGCGGAGTTCAGTCTTGGCTCCGCAGCAGTAACATAATTCGATGTTGCCAGCATACTTCCTTATATATCCACAAGCTGGGGTGGAGTTACGCATGCAAATTCCGCATGCCCATGGCATTGGCACTGCCATTGGGCGCTGTTAAATTCTCGAAGGTAATTGGCTTCTAAGCGAAACCCCCATTCGTTAGTCACTAACATTACGTCTCCGTTCCCTCCTCAGGGAACGAGGGTTACATACGTACCCGAGACATTCTTCATTATATAATGAGGATGAGACGAATGAATGGACGAATAAGAAAATCACGAGCTTGACGTGTTTGATATTAAAAGGCAATAACTTAAGCCCTGAAAAAGGCAGACTCCAAATGCAATCTAACAGCACCGTGTTCAACGGTCGCATGGCACACATATCACACAAATTACTTAATTTACTTATTACCTATTATTTTATACATATAGGCTAAGACATGAGGAAAATAAAACTAATGGCTACCGTTAGACAATTATGTAGTAAACGAGAACACACTCATGAAACCAATGACTGCATGAACTCATGATTATACAAAATGTCTTTTAAACTTCATACCGGGTCATGAAGCAAAAAGGAGAATAATATCAGTGTTCAATACTCACCAACGTCATGTGACGATGAATATCTCTCTATTCTCTTGGGAATGTTTGTTTCGGTCTTCAGCACCGTTTGGCTCAGCAGTCTGCTCGCGCGCCCGCCTGCTTCGCATTTGAAATTTCCACACGAACGGTTTTCCTCAAGCGCATTTTGCGCATGCATATACAATATTTCGGACGTAGGACTTGTTCACCCAACATGGATTTTTCACTTCGACTTCATAGATTGACTGAGCACAATTAAATATGTTCAGTGAATATACAATTTTCATTTTGAGTGAAGACCTT
Organism: Romanogobio albipinnatus; assembly: GCA_023566225.1. Lineage (NCBI taxonomy): Eukaryota > Metazoa > Chordata > Actinopteri > Cypriniformes > Gobionidae > Romanogobio > Romanogobio albipinnatus. The sequence continues at coordinate 13,749,209 of CM042256.1, forward strand.
AAGCTATGATTAGTACAATGCATCTTTTTGCATGGGGATAATTATTTGGAAGTCCTTTATTGGGCCAATATGTAATGATCAATTTTCACAATGTTTCCAATTTTTTTTTTTTTTTACAGTGTATGATTACGAGCCAAGAACCAATTTTAGTGCCATGTAGAACCTTTTTTTTTTTTTTTTTTGGTGTATTTAACTACTTTTTTACAATTTTTTAAAAATAATATACTACCTTTCAAGTCTTTTATGTTCATCAAGGCTGCATTTGATTAAAAAAATACAGCGAAACAGTAATATTGTGAAATATGGTTACAAATATTTTTTTTTTCTGTTTTAATATATTGTAAAAATGTAATTTATCCCAATGATGGCAAAGATATATTTTCATCATGCCATTATTCCAGTCTTCAATGTCACATTATCCTTCAGAAATCATTCTAATATGATGATTTGGTGTTATAAAATTTCCATTCAAAGAATCCTGAAAAACAAACATATTAAGCAGCACAACTATTTTTATTGATAATAATATGAAATGTTTCTTGAGCAGGAAATCAGCATTAACATGATTTATGACTGAATATTTGCCATGAATTACATTAAAAAATATTACAATAGAAAATAGTATTACAATTTTTCTTGCATAAAAAACAATAAACAAATCTTACAAAAACCAAACTTATCAAAAAATAGTGTATATTGAACATCAAAATAAATATGAGAAATTGATTGTGAGAGTTGAGATTTATTGGATAGTGTGTGTCGAATCAATCAAAGCAAACAATAATATGGTCATTGAAAGCAAAAATGCTATGTGATGTTCATTCCTAATGTCATCATCATAGTAAGGAGCGTCAACTTAGTTCACTTACATCTGCATACAGCGCTGGCCTGAATGTTCTATTGTAGCTGTGGCTACTTACAATGCCAATCTTACAAATCTACCTTGGCAGTATTGCTGCAATTCACACTCACACAGCGTTTGCGATTTACAGCTCAGTGAAGCAAATCCTTCAGCGATTGAGATTCACACCTTTACTAAAGCAACTCCCACAGCAATTCACACATTGCATGATGTCATGATATGTGATGTGCCTTTAGGATATATTAAACAATGAGAAGTCCAGTTATAACGAATTACCTCAACAGCAAGAAATGTAGTGCTCAGGCAGGGAAGGCAGCTAGCTACAATCAGCTGCATACAATTAGATACTGTGGTTTCCCTTTATTTTGATGGATTCTTTAACACATTCATGTTGACTATAAGTAACGTTTCACCTTCATGTCTACTAACTCTCATTAGAGTGTTAGTAGAGACTGGTAGGGTTAGAATAAGTTGACATGTACTTGCAAAGTTACTTATAGTTAGTAGAATGCCTGCTAGAGGACCATCACAATAAAGAGTTAGTAGATATTAGCAGACTAGGGTTGTCAAAAGTCAGTACTGAAATGTGACCAGACAGTTCCTCTGATAGATGCCTGCTTGTGCTTTCAAAACACTTTCAAACACTTCAGTTGTTCACAAAAGTTGATTCTAAAAGATGGGTCAGTACCAACATCCTACTACAATTGACCTATCGGTAAGCCCCTCCCCTCGAACGCAGATGAGCCACTGGCAGTTGAGTATCAGTTGCACCGGGACCGGAATTCTGACATCTTTAGGTTTCAGCGCCATAGAGAATCATTGAAAATCTGAAGCTCTCATCGGTTTGATGGTGTTTATGCTACAGAAATGGTAAAACGATGTGTCTGGGGTACTGTAACACTGATTCCATAACAATGTGACCAGACAGTTCAGCTGATAGACGCCTGCTTGTGCTTTCAAATGCTTTCAAAACACTTTCAAACACTTTCGTGTGCTATCAAAAGCTCCCATGTGTTGATCATAGTAGCCAATCACAGACATATCCAATGAGTGCGTGAACACAATGGCCAATCAGAAGTGTTATGATTCCGCTCAACAGTGTTTAAAATTTCAGTACTAACTTGGTACCGAAGTCAGTACTTTTGACAACACTATAGCAAATAGTCTACTAATACTCTAATGAGAGTTAGTGGACATGTCTCGGTTACGTATGGTAACCCTCATTCCCTGAAGGAGGGAACGGAGACGTACGTCGGACGTCACAGACGAATTGGGATCACTTCAGAGAGCCCCTATCAGCTTCGAGATATAGAGAACAGGCCAATGGGCCATTGGCGTGCGTGACCTGCATCTCGTGCCCAGCAGCGCACTGTTGTTTTTCACTGAGGAGCCGAACTAGTGACTCGGCCATGCAGTGATGGTACAGCAACTGTGGCGACAGGACGTACATCTCTGTTCCCTCCTTCAGGGAACGAGGGTTACCATACGTAACCGAGACTTTCCCTTTCAGTCGGTCACGTTCGACGTACGTCGGACGTCACCAATGAATTGGGATCCCTTTGGAAAACGCCACAGTAACTACCACTTCCAGCATCCAGCGAAGAGCCCCTGAGACCTCTTTTCCAGGCGGGAAAACTCATGCAATGCAGGGAGAGTCACACTGCTGTTCCACAAGACCCACTCAGCAGATTATTGGACAACGCTGGGAAAGCGTGCCCGGAAGGGCCGCTGCGGAAGCCACATCATGCCCAGAGGTAGTTAACCCTCAGAGCCCGACGGCATCGCCCACGACGTCACACGGCACCTCCGATAAATATCTATATTATTTCATGAAACTTTTATCAATTTTCTTACCGTTTTTTCCAGCAGAAAGCTAACGAGCTAGCCATCACGGGGGTGTCTTTGGTGTCTTTGTAGCCTTTACAGAAGGTTTTCTATCCAGCCTGGAACATGTGCATCTTTTTGGAGTTGTTCAGCAATAAATCAAAACGCTTACATCCAAGATATATCCACTTGATGTCCATAATTTATACATTTTCCGTCATTTTTGCCGCTAGCGCGATGCTAGCTGCCATTTTGGATGAGGGTTTGACCAATGACAGGCTGATCCGTCATCCACGTTGGTGTGCGTCATTACGCATGAACCACAGCTCTGTTATTGTGGAGAGATAGAGATGCACGCTAGTATTGAGGAGATAGAGAGAGAGACGTGCTGCAGTTTTGAGTAGTTTTGTGGACAAAGTTTGAGGAAAAAGTTTGAGGAGAAAGTTTGAGGATAAGTTCCTGATAGGAACTGTTTTGAGGCTTGGCACCAGTAAATATCCAAAATCCAAAGAGGCCAAAAGCGCCTGGACTTTTTTTGGAAAAATGTAAATAGTTTTGGTTCTGTATAAGTTATCATGTTTATTCCTGAGTTCCAGGACTCCAAAGACTTGAACAAACAGTTTTCCAGAGGAAATATGCTTAGCTTTTATTTATTTGTGTGTGTTTTCAATAAATATTTGAGGGATTCAATTTCCGTTTTATGTTTTCATTTGTCTTTATGGTCCCATAACTTATTTTACATTCAGGTGACATCAATGCAACACAAATATACTGACAGTGCAGCTTGTCTTGAAAAAAAAGAGGTGTGTCAATTGTCTGTGCACAACAGGGTTGATGTTTTACAAGCTTTTTTAGTAAATAACACCAGGCGGAAAATTTATTGTAAAAATACCCTTAGGTCTCAGAGGGTTAACATGTGGAGAATATACGTATAGACTGGCCTTGGGCAGTACAACATACGGGAGTCCCAGGGTTGGCCACGGCCAGAGTAGGTGGGGGAACAACACCGCACTGAGACGGCAGAGGAACTCTACCAAGGGAAAGACACAGGCTCGCCATAGGGAGCCGTACCGTGGAAGAATACACATATGGGACCGCCGTAGAGGTCACAACATATGGAACCCAACTCGACAGGGTTCGCCGATCTGGGAAACTCGACTGGAGCAAATAAAGCGCACATATCTGTTCTGTAGGGAAGGAAGTGGTGCAGCAAGCCGACACTAGAATGGGCACTTCAGGGTTACTGACTATGGGAAGTGAAAACAGAGGAAGATACCGGCTCTACAAGGAGGCTATAAAATCTAGCGAACGTGTTAGGTGTTGCCCAGCCCGCAGCTCTACAAATATCTGTCAGCGAAGCGCCACGAGTCAGCGCCTAGGACGAAGCTACATCCCTAATGGAGTGGGCTCTTAACCTGAGCGGGAGGGCACGTCTTGCGTTTCATACGCCAAGACGATGGCATCCACTATCCAGTGGGTCATCTTCTGCTTGGAGACAGCCTTTCCTTTCTGCTGTCCTCCGTAACAGACGAAGAGCTGAGGTTCTGAAGCTTTGCGTTCTGTCCACGTATGTCCGCAGGGCGCGGACAGGGCAGAGAAAAGCAAGGGCTGGGTCTGATTCCTCCGAAGGCAGCGCTTGCAGGCTCACCACCTGGTCCCAGAAGGGAGTGGTGGGAACCATGGGTACATATCCAGGCCAGGGTCTCAGAATTACATGAGAGTTACCAGGCCCAAACTCCAGGCACAATTCGTCGACAAAAATGCCTGCAGGTCCCCTACACTCTTGATAGAGGCCAATGCAGTCAGGAGTACTGTCTTTAGAGACAGGATTTTCAACTCTGCCGACTGCAAAGGGCGCTCTCTGTAGCGCGGTTAACACCAGAGTTAAGTCCCAAGAGGGTATAGAGGAAGGGCGAGGCGGATTAAGTCTCCTCGTCCCCCTCAGGAACCTGACGATCAGATCGTGCTTCCCAACAGACTTACCATCTATCATGTCATGGTTTGCGGCGATAGCGGCAACATAAGCTTTGAGGGTGGAGGGAGACAGCCTTCGCTCCAACCCATCTTGTAGGAAGGAAAGCACTGAACCGATCGAGCATCTCCGGGGGTCTTCTCGGCGAGAAGAACACCAATCGACGAACAGGTTCCACTTCAACGCATAGAGGTGCCTCGTAGAGGGAGCTCTAGCTGAAGTGATGGTGTCTACCACGTTCTGTCCAGGGACCAGACATGGAGTTTCCAGAGGTCCGGACGCGGGTGCCAAAGGGTGCCCCGTCTCTGAATCAGGAGGTCCTTCCTCAGAGGAATGGGCCAAGGAGGTGCTGTCGCAAGGAACACTAGTTCAGGGAACCAAGTCCTGTTGGGCCAATACAGAGCGACCAACAGGACTTGCTCCTCATCCTCCCTGACTTTGCACAGTGTTTGTGCGAGAAGGCTCACTGGGGGAAACGCATATTTGCGCAGGTCCCGGGGCCAGCTGTGTGCCAGGGCATCTGAGCCGAAGGTCCCCTCGGTCAGGGAATAGAACAACTGGCAGTGGTTCGTGTCCGGGGCGGCAAACAGGTCTACCTGTGTGGCCCCCAAAGTGACTCCAGATCAGCTGAGAGTCTCCACTCTCCCGGGAGCACTAGTAACCGCGACAGCTCGTCGGCCGCACGGTTGAGCAGGCCCAGAATGTCAATGGCCTGAAGCGACCTCAGATCCATAAGAGGAGATGGCGGGTGAGTTGTGACATGCGACGGGAGCGTAGACTACCCTGTTTGTTGATGTACGCAAAGGCAGCAGTGTTGTCTGAATGGACCAGAACGTGCTTGCCTCTGAGCGGCTCCTTGAAGCGGTTGAGTGCAAGACGAACTGCTAACAACTCTAGGCAATTGATATGCCACTGCAGTTGAGGCCCCGTCCACAGACCCGAAACTGCACGCCTGTTGTACGTGGCACCCCATCCGGTGGATGAGGCATCTGTGGAGACAACAGCATGCCTGGACACTTGTTCTAGGGGCACTCCGGCCCGTAGAAATGAAGGGTCCGACCACAGGCTGAAGGTTTGGCGGCACCTCGGTGTCACTTGGACACGGAAGGACACACTGTGCCACGCCCATTAGTCATTGGACAAACTCAATTGAGGGAAGTTTGTCCATCCAATAATGTGTGTTGCCCCTACTCATAAAAATAAAATAAAAAAATCATGCAATGAAATGTAATGGAGTTGGTCCAACTCAATTTCGGACAATGTAATTGAGTTGGTCCAACTCAATTTGATCAAATACAGTTTAAATGATATTTATATATGTATACAATTACTTTTTGTATACTTGTCAAACTTAAATTAAATCATTTAATTGGAAAATAAATTATAAATTTCATTAATCATTATACAAAATGAATATATGGAAAATAAATTATAAGCAGTTTCATTAATCATTATACAAAATGTATATAATGAACAAATAAGAAAAGACTGGTGTCACTCCTGACATTAGCATATATCACCGAGTACAGCCTAAACACAGATTCCATAATGACCTAAACACTATTCTGCATAATGGTAATCACAAAATTCAAAAACATTACTAAAATTCCTCAAAATGTCCAACATAACTGAATATTTAACACTAACATTAACTAACTACATCTTTCCCTTAATTGAAAAACATAAAATAACACTTTAATCCCTAAATGTACTCTCCTAATGTAGTCCCTTGCAAAGCATGCTGGGAACTACAGATCCACTGCCTAGTGCCTAGCAACAAAAAAAAATTCACTTCAGTTTTTAATATATTAGGTTGATAGAACGCAATTAAATAAAAAAATCGTGTTACTTTAGCTCAATTTAATTAATTAAACTGAACAAGAGTTTTTTTTTTTTTGAGTGTGTAAAAGGTCTGCAAAGTTTCAAAGATCAAATTGCATGATAAATGGAGTTATTGTCTCCCAAAATAAAGAATGATTCTGCTTGAAACGAGTCATCAGTAATTCCAGCCTTAATTCCTGCTCGAACCTATGTAGCTTTGTAACACATCTGCATAAAGCCAGCCTGGACTTCATTGGCTGCCCATGAACAAGGTCTTCTTTGACCCTCAAACACCACTGAGGCCTGGAAGAGTTTGATTTTGCCGACATGTTGAGAAGACGCTGTTGTCTGCACTACCAAAGCAAATCCGCTTTGACGCACTTACAAAGGATGAGGATGATGACTTGAATTGATATGGAAAAACTTATGCCATCCTTTTTATGATTTGTCAAATAAGTACATTTATTTGCTTTTCTATTTATTTAAAATGAGTGATGCATACTGGCACCATATCAGTTTTCATACAAAATCTGCTTGCAGTTTTATTTCTTGAGAAGGGTACAACAACCCTTTACAAATATTACTTTGAATTGTGCAGTTACGGTAAACTTTGTTTCAGACCACACATACACTTTATTATATAGCACTCTCATTTAAATCCTCCGGATATCACTCTCTGAGCTTGAACACCTTGGTGGTCTGACTCTTATCTATGAAACTAAATTTTCCAGCACCTCTTTAACATACTGTGAAAGCCAGTGCAGAGCCTGCTAAAATTAAACTAAACCAGTCAAAGTTCAGAGATTATTTTTGCTACAGCAGAAGTATACACACTCCCTGCTGAAAACCCAAACCATAACATTTCACCTTTGTTCATTTTCCATATATACAGCAGGGCCCTTAAATTGGCTCTTGTCTGTTCTGGTCTTCTCTCCTCCACTTTTATTCATAGTTGTTTGTGTATTCCTCATGGAAGCTGTGCTGTTTTCTCATTGCATTACAGCTTTGATGGATTTGCAAGGAAACTAAGCTTTGACGTCTTTACCCCTCTGCTCGACGGAGTCTGACGCCAGTTTGTCTTGTGCCCTACGTCTGGCTTTCAAAGATCACTTTGGGAGAATCATGATTTTTATGAAAAATGACCATGGTAGGATATTCAAAAAGTGGTAAATGTTTCTACAGCGGAAGGATGCCTTGCAGCGGCGTGTGCTTTGATCTCGCTGAAATATATTCACGAGTTCTGCGCTTCTGTGACTCAAACCAATGTAAATGCTGATGACTCAAACTCAGAGCTGTAGTCCAAGCTCGTTTGTTTTGGCCAAATCCCTGTGAGTTTTTAATGCTGTCTGCTGCTGATACTCTCTGCACATTGTTTGCTAAATGTATGCATCTGTTTAGATCATTCTTGTTATTACCGACTTGGTCAACGTGATTTGGGCTGAAATATTGTCTCTGGGACGGCAGCGCTGCATGTGCTCGGAAACTATTCAATCAGGTGTTATTTCTCAGCCTGTAATGAGGCTACAGAAATATGGTAATGAAACAGACCTCTGCATATTCAAGTTATGGATTAGCTGGGAGTATAAATGAATACATTAAGAAGTAATTTACTTTAAAGGCCATACCATACATAAACATGTAGATGTTGATCAGAGGCTGTGTTCAAGCTGCTGCACACACACGCACACACACACACACACACACACACACACACACACACACACACACACACACACACACACACACACACACACACACACACACACACACACACACACAACACACACACACATATGTGCAAACACAGTTGGTGTTTGGCCTTTTGATGTAATATTAATATTCATATTCATTCCTGAAGGGGCCTTCTACTGGGGGGTTGGCCAATTATTGATTATTCTTAAACAATTTTTTGTGAGAAAATGAAAACGCATTAAATAAAAACACTGTATTAAAGGGGACCTATTATGCAAAATTCACTTTTACATGGTGTTTGAACACTGATGTGTGTCCACAGTGTGTGTAAACAACCAGCCTATAACGGTAAAAATCCACCCACTCCCTTTTTTATTATCCCCATAAATCAGAAGCAGTGTTTGAAAATATGCTGTTCCAAATATTCCCCCTACTGTGACCTCACAGTATGGGGAAAGCCCCGCCCATTATCATAGATCCGGCCCTGAGTGAGCCGCATAGCCTGCCATGTTATGGCACCTATTGATATAATGTCTGCACCACATAAGCATTACAAATGTCCTGTTTTTGGATGTACCAATAAACATAAGAGTCTCCAAAGACTCCCAGAATCTGAGCCACGGAGGACACAGTGAAAACATTTCATTTATGAAGGAAATGTGCCGAAGAAATGGCAATGTCTTAAATGTTTGCAAATCATTTTACACCGGACTGCTTCACAACTGAGGATTTGCACAAAAGTTGATACTAAAAGATGGGTCAGTACCAACATCCTACTACAATTGACCTATCGTAAGCCCCTCCCCTCGAACACAGATGAGCAAATGGCAGTTGAGTATCAGTCGCACGGGGACCGGAATTCTGACATTTTTAGGTTTCAGTACCATAGAGAAACATTGGAAAATCCAAAGCTCTCATCGGTTTGATGGTGTTTATACTACAAAAAATGGTAAAACGATGTGCCTGGGTTACTGTAACACTGATTCCAGGAATCCTGAGAGGATTTTCTGGTTCTTGACTCTCATTTAGAGAGTCCCTGCTAACGTACAAACCTAAAATAACTAACTGTTCTCACATCCTGTAACGTTAACAGTGTAGGTCAAAAATACAAACAAAAGTCTACATTTCAGTGCCTCTCCATATTGAAATGATTAAATGTATATTAATTTAATCTTACCCTGTGGTGCATTAACAATGTTGATCCTGGATGTTGTCATCTGCGACCATCGTGACGACCGTAACATGAGGCTTCTCCCGCTTGCATTGTGATCTGTAAACCCTTGCTTCCAAAATTAAACTCCCACCATATTTAGCTTAAAATCTTTTATATATCCCTACATGGCATATTTAAGTCCCACTTGAATGCTCCTCGACGTGGTCCTTCTGTGTCACAGACTTAATTGTGATTATCTTCTAATCACTTTTTGTATGCAGTTTGATATTTGATATTTAGATATGTTTAAGGTCTGCATTATCTGTCTTACTAAGGAGAGACTCCTATTTTGATGGATATTATAGTCTACAGAGCAGTGCCCCCCCCCCCCCCATGTTGAGAGAGAGAGTTATGAGAGTTGTGAATGAGACATTAATGCACACTTCTTATGCTTTGTTTGTTTAGCTCTTACAGTGATTTTTTTGGAGTGAAAAGGGACTCAATAAACTTCTTAAACCATCAGTTAAGTTTGGCCATCAATCGGATGGGGTTTGTCCGAATTAGAAACAGTAACTAAGGGGGAATGGGGCTCACCGATAGGTCAATTCCCACATGAGCACCTGTACAACAATTATATAGATGATCATGACGGAAAGTGCTAATCGATAAGTTGAACAAAGTAACACTTAAAAAAAATGCTGGGTTGTTTCAACCCATGTTTGGGTCAATTATGAACAAATTAATACAACCATTGGTTTAAATCAGTGTTTCTCAAACTTTTTCTGCCATTCCCCACTTTGGAGGTAGGGAAGGGTTCCGAGCCCCACCTGTCCCCAATCGCCCCAACAAAATGGTAATTAGGCTTTAAGTTTACCTGTTAATATTTATTTTATTAACATCACATTTTTAACCTTTTCATACGTATGTTTAAAATATTCTAGTTGACCCCCCCAGAGTGAGTTTTTTTTTTAAGGTGACTGTTATTTTAGAAAGTTTCCCCTTAATGTTTCCATTAGAGCCCGGACGATATTTTCGGCCGATATTAGGCATTTTCCAAACTATCAGTATCAGCATTTATGATGGCCGATAAATTAATATTTAAAAAATTTATAAAAACGGAAGAAACACCGCTCAACCACATTATGAGCATTAATAAAACATTTTGTTTCATTTTCTGATCAGTTTCAGGGCTCGACATTAACGCGTGTCCGTGGATTTGTTCCGTGGACGTGACAAGTGGATTTTTTGAAGGGGCAAGTGAAAGAGAATTTTACTTGCTGATTAAAACGTCAATAACAAAAATAACTAGGGAATCACCAACATGCAAGAATGATTCTGCATTAATTTTGTGTAAGTTGTGATCAATAGTAGATAATAATATATAATGAAATGAACTGACGGTAACAAGGTTGCGCAGTTGAGGCTCGCGCAGCCTCATGAGGAGAAATCAAATGAGCGCCGCTTTTTATATTTTATATTTTTTATATTTATAACATATAATATGGTTAAAAAAACATCACACGACCAAGAGTGCTGTTTTTCCTGAATACCATCGCGACTGAAAATGTGAAACTGATTTCATATTACAGCTCCATAAACAATTAATTAACATTGTTTAACATTAAACTTACATTTTAGATGCAATATTGACTGTTTTTGTTCTATTTCAGCAGTGAAAATATTTCCAAGATCACATCAGAACCAACACATCTTACAGCAACAGTGTGTTTTTATAATCAACAAATGCAATCCAACAATTGGCCTATAGTATGTACATCTACAGTTGGCCTATAGGGTTAATTCAGTGTAATTGGGCCATTTAAAAACAAATAATAATAATTGGGACACATTTACCTCAATTCACCCTATTCGATAATACTAAACAGTCAAAAAGTCTCATGGTTTGCTGTAAGCTAATTCACTAAAGAGAATTGACTCGAGTCATTCATTTGGGAATCAGACTACAGTGTTTGGACTATGTTTTTGATTCACTGGAAAAAAAACCCCACCAGAATTAGCCTCATAAATATTGGTAACGCTTTAGATTACAGCCCGGAAAGTACTGCGTAAGTAAAGCAAATTTACAGCGTAACTTTTGTAATTATAGTGCAACTATAAAGTATGTATGTGTAGGTATAAGGGAAAAATATGTAATATTCAGGGAATAAAGGGGTATCTATCAGGAAAATTAACTAATTATTAGTAAAATTAACTATACTGTAAGTGTTTTTAATTAAGGGGTAATTATCCGTGTAGTTACAGGTTAAATAGTGCTTGTTATTCTGTGTAGTTACAGGGTAGAATCTACGGGCAGTAAATTAAAGTGGTGCTTGTTCCCCTCGTTTCATGTAGTTACAGGGTAAGTACAATAAACAATACAAAATCTGATATCACTCTGAAACATTTATTTGAAAAACAACTTAATTCTAAACAGATTTATGACACTTAATTTTTTTAAATAAACTTTTTATTTCAAATAATAAAAAGAGGCACGTTTTGTCCCTTTTTTGTTTCTCTTGGCTTCTCCTCCTCTTGTATCTCTTTTTTGTTATTTCCACTGATGGATCTGAATCCCATGTATTTTGATATTTTGTATTATTATTTATTAAAAGAAAAAGTACACCAAGAAATGCTCTCATAATTGACTAATCTTTTTGCATCCGACCAACTGTACCACACTGTAAAAAATTCCTGTAAATTTACATGGAAATTTAAGAGTAAAATTATGTTTTCAAGTAATAACAGCAAGTTGCTATTATTTACATTGCATTATGAGAAGACTTGTTCCCTTCGGGTTGCGTGGTCGACCAACAACAGTATTACACTGTTATTTAACAGAATTATACCATCTTTTTTTTCCAACGTGAAAAAGGCGGAATTTTGGATTATCTACACGAGTTAAGTTTGCAACTATTTATGATTGTATTTGACTCTTTTTAAATTACTTATTACTTTAAAATATTACAACTTAAACATTAAATGACACTACTGTTATTTAAATCAGGCGACTCTATTATAGGTAAAGGGGTGATTGAGCGACCGACAAATCGATTGTACGAGCCTCAGAGTCATCAGATACAGGTAAGAATCCCTCATTGTCATCCAAAATGGATATTTTACTAAATGTTATCCAATATATTTTCATTGGATAACATTTAGTAAAATATCCATTTTGGATGACAATGAGGGATTCTTACCTGTATCTGATGACTCTGAGGCTCGTACAATCGATTCGACTGGGACTTGGTAGGACTGAACAAAATCGATTGTTTTTTGTTGTGTTGTAACTTTTAACATGCGCCGGAGTCATGTAGCCTATCTGCTAGTGTTTGCCACCCATTTTAACCTTCAAGTAGCCTAAAAATAATATTATAAAGATAAAGTGAAGCCTTTGTCATTTTAAATAGGCTAGAAGCCGGTTAGTGAACGGGTATACGATAGCAATCAAATTGCTCGCGAGTCGTGAGCTCATTTGCACACACACACACGCGCTCACATACACTGCGTTTGTCGGCTATGCATAAATCATACAAGCGACGTTTATGAAACAGCCAATTTCATGTGCTAATCTTTTTGTCTGTTAATGGTAAGTGAGGTACGAAATTTACAATTCTTGTTGTAGTATAATTACTGTATACTATTCATTTAACGAGAATAGATGGGATCGGTAGTTAGATAAGCTATCTGTTCTTTACAAAACATTTCTTTCTTATCTAGTGGTTCAACTCCTAATGGCTCACTTCGCAGAAAAGCAGGAAGGACTCATTCTACAAGAAATTGTACGTTTGTCTTTGTGTTTGTCTTTCATTGTGGTTGTTAGTTCTTAAAATTACACCTGTATAGGAATGGTTCAGCCAAAAATTTAATTCACTCAAATTTACTCACCCTTATGCTTTCTAAAATTCATAAGAATTTAAGGGGCACAGATTAATATATTTTAATGAAGAAATTATATCTGTTTCCCTATAAAATGCAAGCAAACTTGAACTTCAGACTCCAAAAATGTCATAAATTGTTCTCTTTGACAATAGATGTCTGCCACTCCTGCTGACCTCGAGAAGACGGATAACCTGCCTGTGATTCCTCGTTTGATCCTGCTTGGTAAGTATATCATATTAGACATATCTGCAATTTGTTTTACTAAAACAAGGCTCACACAAGTTTTACTATTAGAGGTTCCACATTTATGTGCCTTACATTTACATTTATGCATTTGGCAGAAGCTTTTATCTTACATTGCATTCAAGGTACACATTTTACATTTGATCAGTTCTTGCTTTCCCCTGGGAATCGAACCCATGACCTTGGTGTTGCTAGCGCCACGCTCTACTGTTTGAACAACAGGAGTTACAGGAAAGCCTTATTCTAGAATCCACTGTCTTTGAATCATGTTTTATTGCACTGTGCTGGGCTACGTTTCTCAAAATCATCATAAACCTAGATTTATCTTATCTAGATAATCATTGCCACCAATTGGTCTCTACGATCAATAGGTGTATGTTGCTTTTGAGAAATGCAGGCAGGTTTGAATTTTAAATATTTATTCAACTAAGCCAAGTCTTATTCTTAGTTTGAGAATTTAGTTCACCTATAGAAACCTCAGTTTGTTGTTTGTTTTATGACTATACACTTTATTGTGTTTGATCTTTTTTCCCATCTTGGAAGATGGCTTGTCGTTAAAGTGTTAGTTCACCCAAATATTTTAATTCTATCATTAATTCCTCATCCTCATGTCGTTCCAAACCTGCAAGAACTTTGTTCATCTTTAGAACACAAATTAAGATGTTTTTGACTGAGAGCTCTCGAGTTCATAAAAAAATATCTTAATTTGTTTTCTGAAGATGAACAAAGGTCTTACGGGTGTGGAACGATACGAGGGTAAGGAATTAATGACAGAATTTTTGGTTAAACTATCCCTTTAAGTAAAAAAGACAAGGTTCAATGTTGTCATCCTGTACTCGCAGTCAGGTTGTTACAAATCAATATAACATTTTTGTCTATGGGTCAGCAATGTCACTTAGCATTCAAAGATATGACATTGTGTGCCGTTGTCAGGTTATGAAACATTTTCCTCACTGCCTTTTCTACACTTTCTAGAGATCATAGAATAAACATTGTTCTATCCATTTCTTTATGGTGTAGGTGAAAATCCGGGGCAATGGATGAAACGGTGGATGATCAGCCTGGATGGCCGAGTAATCTGCGAGGGTGTGCAGCCAACTTTTCTCACTGGACTTGCTGCATTGTTCTCTTTGTATTATATCTTTAATTTGCAGTACCAGGAGGAAGCAGCATCCACACTGGAATTCCTTCAAAGGTAAATTTGCCCTTATATTATTTATTTCTAATTAATATGTTAGTATTAGTTTGGTGACTTAAAGGAATAGTTCACCCAACAATGAAATTTATCATCTCATGATTTACTCGTCCTCAAGCCAAACTAGGTGTATATGACATTCTTCTTTCAGCCAAACAAAATTAGTTATTTTAAATAATATCCTGGCTTCTTACAGCATTGTAATGGCATTACATTTTGTCCAAGTTTTGGAAGCCCAAAAAGTGTATTCATCCATTAAAAAAAAATAATCCATACGACTCCCAAGGGTTAATAAATGTCTTCTGAAGTGAAGTGATAAGTTTGTGTTTGTATTTATAGCTTTATAAACTATAATCACTGGCTTCTGGCAATGGCTGTATGCACATTCATGCGAGAGTCGAGTTCTGGCAGAAGGGTGATCTCTGACCCCCATGTAGGACGTAGCTCCCCTTCTCTTACAATTGAAATCCGCTGACTTTTTTATTTTAACTTCTAATTTATGACTGCCATTTTGTTTTGTTCTATCCTCTGTACAACCTACTTTTGGGTCTGAGGTCACCCTTCTGCCGGAACTCATCTCTCTCATAAACGAGCATAAGGCTTTTGCCGGAAGCCAGTCATTATAGTTTATAAAGGTAACCTTTATATTGTTCTTACAAGACCACATCGCTTGACCTCAGAAGGCCTTTATTACCCCCAAAAGGGTGAGTAAATTATGGGATAATAAATTTCATTTTTGGGTGAACTATTTCTTTCACAATGTTAGTTCATCCAAAAGTGAAATTTCTGTCATTAATTCTGTCAGCAATGTCGTTCCACACCCTTAAGACCTTTTTTCATCTTTGGAACACAAATGAAGATGAAATCCGAAGGTATCTGATCCACACATAGACAGCAACATCATTGACCTTTTGAAACATGATTTAAAAATTGTCAACGTTACTGCAGTAGTTCAACCTTAAATTTTATGAAGTGATAAGAACTTTTTGTGCACCAAAAAAGCAAAACAAAAATAAAGACTTTATTTAACAATATGAACCGTTGTCATATGTAGTGAACTCAGTGCAGGATTCCTTGTTTACATCCGAATGCCAATTCAGTATTGGCCGAAGCTGAACACGTGAGCAGACATACATACATGTGTGTCTGTCACAGGAAAAATATCTTAATTCGTGTTCCAAAAATTAACAAAGGTCTTACGGGTGAGTAATTAATGACAGGAATTTTATTTTTGAGTGAACTAACCCTTTAAGAAATAGTTCCACCTAAAATAATGATATAATTTATTTAACTTTGTTCTCTCAAACTTGTGACTTTTTTTTTTCTTTAAAAGGCCATAGTAACACAATACAATAATATATAATTTGGCAACATTTGTGAATGCATTAACTAACATGAGCTAACAAAGAGATATACATTTGTTACAGTATTTAATATAGTTCATTGATTATGTTAGTTCAGTGCATTAACTAATGTTAACATATACACCCTTTTGATTTTAACAATAATAATGCAAATGTTGAAAATAATTAAGATTAATACATGCTGTAGAAGTATTGTTCATTCTTAGTTCATATCAACTAAAATTGTTAAAAGAACACATCGACTTTTTGGGACTTTATCTTATTCACCGTATTACCCAGAGTTAGATAAGTCCATATACATACCATTCTCATCTCCGTGCATGCCATAACTCTGTCTGACGCACCCACCGCTAGCCTAGCTTAGCACAGAGTCTGGAGGTAAACAGCTCCAGCTAGCCTACTGCTCAATAAGTGACAAAATAACGCCAACATTTTCTTATGTACATATTGTGATGTGTATAGTTACATCGTGTACTAAGACCGACGGAAAATGAAAAGTTGCTATTTTCTAGACCGATATGGCTAGGAACTATACTCTCATTCCTGCGTAATGATCAAGGAACTTTGAGCCATCCCATGATTGCAGTGGCACATTGATATTACACAGCGCCTGAAAATAGGCTAACTTCCGTCTACATAACCAACGTGACAACCTGCTTACACATACCCCTTTTCCACCAAGGCAGTGCTAGAGCTAGATCGGAGCCAGAGCTAGTCCCAGTTCATAGTTGGTTCAACTGAGGAGCCTGCTAATAACCGTTTGCTTTTCCACAGGCTAGAGAGCCACAACAGAGCCAGGTGTTACATCACTGTATACGTCTCATCTTTTCTCAGCAACGCTAGCGGGAAAAACACGCACACCAGGCTCGTTCGAGATGCATCGGCGCTGCGCAGACCGATCCACGTATAATATTTTAAAAAACGCATGAGTGAATCAAAAGCATAAGGAGTCGTGTGCTCTCGCTGGACTCGTTATCATACGGCGATCGGTCTCTGCACAGCACCGCTGCGAACAAGCCTTCCGAATGTGCCACGTGCAACATGGATTGTGTCTTCTGACCTTTATATTTTGATTAATATGTGAAATATGAGAGTGTTAAGACAGTGCTTATCGGTCTCTGCACAGCACCGCTGCGAACAAGCCTTCCATCAACAATGCAAACGTTGCGTTACTGTTGATTCACATGGCTTTACGATCCTACATCGTCATCAAAACACAATGAAAACACAGCGAATCCAACGCATTCATGCAGCTCGCCGTAATTTGTATAGACGGAGATTACAAACGAGCAGCAGCTGTTAGCTCCATTAGCTGCTATTTCAACAATGGCGGATCTCAAGTCTGTGTTCGTCTTGTTGACCCCGCCCCCAGCGCCTGACGTAATCGGTTCTTACTTCTAGCCCTGTTCTAGCCCAGCAATGTTTTGGTGCTACTTAAGAACCACTTTTCCTGGCTCGGAGCTGGGGCTTTGGGTGTGGAAACACAAAGAACCGATTTGAAACTAGGCTCTGGCTCCGATCTAGCTCTAGCACTGCTTTGGTGGAAAAGGGGTAACAGAGAGCGCTGGGGACTATTTTCAGGCACTGCGTAATATCATTGCGCCGCTGCAATCATGGGATGGCTCAAAGTTCCTTTATCATTACGCAGGAATGAGAGTATAGTTCCTAGCCATATCGGTATAGAACACGATGTAACTATACACATCACAACATGTAAATAGGAAAATATTGGTGTTATTTTGTCACTTATTGAGCAGTAGGCTAGCTGGAGCCGGTCCAGTCTTTGTGCTAAGCTAGGCTAGAGGTGGGTGCGTCAGGCAGAGTTATGGCACGCACGGAGATGAGAATGGTATGACTTATCTAACTCTAGGGGATACGGTGAATTAGATAAAGTCCCAAAAAGTTAACGTGTTCCTTTAACAAATTACATTTTATTGTAAAGTGTTACCAAAATTTTGATAATCAAAATCATACCATATAAAATCATTGTTCACTGAAAATATCTCTCTCTTATTTGAAAGACGTTTTGTTGGAATAAATCCTGAAAAGGGGACCAAGGCTGCACGAGGAAAAGTTACATCTAAAAAAAACTGGGAAAACGGTGCAAAGAAAACCATAACTGTCAACACCAAAGTGTCAAACCTTTTAAAGAGACTCATGGACTTTGAGTAGGACTTCGTTTAAAAAGTGTAGTTGACACTACACACCCATGCAGGTTGGTTTCTGAAATGTGTGCTGGCCTGGTGAGTTATACTTTGCTGATGCTTTGTTAAAGCCTGCTCAAGTGTTTATTTTTTTAATAATTGGTTTGTTTCAGTGCAATTGTTTTTTTGGAGTAATGTTTGGTGAAGCCTGATTCAATTTGTATTTTATATACTGGAAGATTGTCTATATATTGTTTGTATGTTTGCTTTTTCATTAGCCATTTTTGTATTTTGATATGTTGATGAGTGTTTATTTTTTATATGCACTGAATATTACTTGAATACTTTTACATTTTTATCATAATAAAAAAAAAAAAAGACTAACTTGGCTTTATTCCTTTTTGTTACCCATAGACAAATATAAAATGCTGAGTTATTAGTTATTAAAGCATTTAAAATGTGAATTATTGGGTTGTGACTAGTATGTCATTTAACAGATATCAATGTAAAACATTTCCCTGTAAAAAAAACTGTAATCTACTGGCAGCTGTGGTTGCCAGCATGATGCCGTAAAAATACGAAGCACTACTGTTTTTGAAATTAACAGCTAAATTCCGTTTTTTTAGCTACAGTAGACAACTGTAATTTAACAGTTAAATTATAGTTGTCTACTGTAGCTGAAAAAAAAATGGAATTTAGCTGTTACCCCTTTATTCCCCAAATATTACATATTGATCCCTTATCTACACATACATACTTTATAGTTATACTATAATTACAGAAAGTTATGCTGTAAATTCACTATACTAACATTGTACTTTCTGGGCTGTAATCTAAAGCGTTACATAAATATTATATCTAAATGTCACAGGGCCTTTCTAGTACAAATCATATGACTGGTTTACAATTATATGTGATAAATCCAGCATGTGCGCAAGCCTACATGCGTGTGATTTAAGCAAGAGAAGAGTTACAAGTCCTAGAGAGTGTTTTGCTCAGTCTTAAAGTGTGGAAAAACAGCTCAAGGTAGCTAAATGGAGATTAATCTCTTGACCTACATTCACCAGCTGAATATCAAGCTTAAAAAATTCTCGCTGCAGGCCCACCAGCATCCCTCTCGCTGCAGTAAGAGTTGCAGCAGTGTCCGCTGCGCTACTTTAATCGTTTCCCTAGGCATGCACTTACGTTGTGACACCAAACATGGCCTCCGCGGTCCCCCGAGCCCTGCTGCGCCGCTCCCTCATTAAGCTTTGTAAGGATGCTATTATACTGTCATTACACTGTTATTAGGTACTAACACACACACACTTACTCAAAAGACAAAAAGGAATTGATTAACTCACATGTAAACTCACAAAACCACAGGTTCCTGGCCATTGTCAGGCCATTACCATATCTTTCAATATGTCAGTTAAACAAAAGCTGTTGAAAGAGCCAATCAAACAGTGGGTGTTATTACTCTTATTACTTTTGTGGATAAAGAGGCTACAAAATGGCTTTCTTTCCCATACTCCCTCTTTGATAGGCCTTTCTGGATCTATCGTCCACTCAGCCCCACTAGGAACAAAAAACGAATCTCCATATTGATTTTTAGAAGGGAGGAATTCATTACATTGTTGCGGCAAGTGGCGCGGCCCAGTATTGAGGCTCCTGATGCACCGATTCAAGTGTAAACCCTGGTGATTAGCTCATAAATATCAGTTGTGAATCATTAATATTGAGTCTAATTATGCAGCTCATTTCTTGCTGTAGTGAACGTGTCTGAGAGGTGATGGATCGGGGAGGTGTGGGGATGGACCGCAGTAGATGTATTTGTTTATGATGCAGAAATGTGCTGAATTTGATCGATGGGAGAGTGTGAGCAGTGAAGGATTACTGAGCGGCTGTGGTGACAGATATTCTGCCCAACAGCTGGATGAACGCTGGATTAAAAACTCTGTTCTTATCAGAAAACTCCTTAGGGATTACACACATGCTCTTACTGATTTACACACACTCACTCACATACACTATAAACAACACGGACTGTCCACCACAAAGGAAACATCTTTTTAAACATCTAGTTTAGAAATGTAATTTTTGTATTCGCGTTGGTTTTGAAAAACATTGATACACTCTCAGAAAAAAAGGTACAAAAGCGGTCACTGGGGCGGAACCTTTTCAAAAAAGTGTACCTGACAGCTTTTGAACCTTTTTTTCTGAGAGTGTACCATTTTTAAGAAAAGTTCATGACATTTGGTAAAGTAAAATATAATAATTATTTCCCTTTGAATACATGTGTTTACATACAGTATCTTAATAACTAGTTTGTCTTTTTCTAAATTAACATATTTTTAATGAAAATTGGAATAGATAAACTAAATAAATTGCACCACATGACATTTCACATAACCTTGCCTTGTCATAAAAAGGTCCAAACAAAAATGTCCATCATGTCATTAACCCACACCTTTACATGATAATCATATATATATATTGCATAATTAATGCTGACTAACCCAAACATACCCCCTACATTATAACATACATGTTATAATTTATTAATCAATTTCGTCCACTAAATATCATTCAACTGGGTTTTTGTCTGATTTCTCACTTCTCTCACTTCTAGGCCAAATGGGCTCCTAAATTATAACAAAGTACACACAAAAATATTTGTGAGAACGATATCATGAGGAGCCCACAACAGTACGGTTCTGAGCTGGTATAACTAATATGGTTTTGGCTCAGGTGATTAATATGTCTATTAGAGGAGAGATGAGACTGATTGACTGCTGTAATCCCTTTACAATCTGTTAGATTTGGGTTTATATGTAAAAACTGGCCTTGGTTTACTAACTCACATACAGAGAGAGAGAGAGAGAGAGAGAGAGAGAGAGAGAGAGAGAGAGAGAGAGAGAGAGAGAGAGAGAGAGAGAGAGAGAGAGAGAGAGAGAGAGACAGGGAGACTGTGCTCCAGACTGTGTCAGTTTGAAGTACAACTGCTTTAAAAAGTACAAAAGGCCCAGAGCTCCTCAAAGATCAGTCCAGTACGGTCAAAGCCCTGCTGAGGGTTTGTGTACAAGAGCTGAACAGAGAAACAAAGAAGTGTCTCTGCAAAACAGCAAGGCTGAAAGGGGATCTAGCAGTGGTAAAAAGGATCACGAGGACAGAAGGAGCAAATGTGAGTGGAGATGTCTCAGGGTTTAGTGATGAGTTGCATCAGAGAGATATGACCTAAGGTGCCCGCTTGCTCAAAGATCCAAGTCTCCAAAACAACAACGGATGATGCTAACTGGTTCTTGTCGATATACAGTATTTATACAACAGTTATTTCTAGTTCTTGAATCTGATCGGCTGAGAGTCTTTTCCGGCCATGCGATATTCTCCCAGCATTAGCACTGGGACCATTTCACCGTTTGTATCACTCCGCTTGCGACGACTATCATGGCAGCCGAGCAAATCCACCAGATTTTTTACAAAATACTACTGATTTTGTGTGACGAAAATTTGTTTTTAACTTTTTTTTTTTTAATGAGAGAATATAGTTATTTAGACTTCAAATATGTAACTAATATATAAACATAGCACCTATTTTAGGATTTTTTTTTACGCTGTCGCAGATGCATGGCCTACGCTGTCAGCAGCCGAAAACAGCTTCAGCTGGCTCTTATGTAGATAGTGTTTAAAAAATAGGTATAATGCATTTAGGGTATATCAAACTGGCAATCTTTGGTCTTTTGCAAGTCTATTACTTGTTCCAGAGAAAAATCTATTTGGCTAAAGGTTACGTTTCATAACTTTATATTGATGCTATATTTAACTTGAATCCTGTGTATGTATGTATGTATGTATGGGAATCCACTTAACTTTTAACTATAATTTTCCTCATTGGACATTTAAACAGATTTGTTTATAATGGATATAATATTATGAACATCGACCTGAACAATGAAAATATTAGAGATTAGATCAGGCTCAAAAAAATCAAGCCCGACCCCACCGAGCCCATGCACGTTGTGTCCAAGCCCGGCCCGACACATTAACTGTAATTATGAGCCAGAGCCCGATTTAAACCAGACCATTTTAATACGTGGGCGTTCTGACGAGAATGAGCCTGTGATGAGCGAAGCGAACCGGTGTGATGCTCAGCTCAATAATCCGCTGTATGTAGGCGCACTCCACTCATGAAACGCTCACTGGTAAAACAACGTTTGCACAAATCCCGCTCAGACATGACATTTATCTGTACTGTAGCCTACTATACTTGTTGTAGCCATTAAACAATGTATTTGTTTCATATTTATGCTTAAATATTATAATGTTATTTTTAAATTTCATCTGATTATGAAAAGTGCAAAGTTTTGTAGAAAACTTTTCTTTAAAGTGAAATTCGTTTTGTAGAAATTGTATCTTAATTTTAATCGATGTTTCATCAGCCAATTGCCTGGGTTTAATAAATAAGAAGCAAATAGGCTATAGCAGACAATAATCGTGACATGAAGGTGCCGGAGTGATATCTTTCATTGCACATGAACTGGAGCGCGTCTCATCAATAAACCGAAACTCAGCAGGCTACTTGCCTCACAGACATGAGAAATATGTGTATAGAAAGCTTGAAATGTCTACTTTTAAATGGCACCTATTATGCCCCTTTTTACAAGATGTAATATATGTCTCAGGTGTGTCTGTGAAGTTTCAGATCAAAATTCCTAACAGATCATTTAATATACCATTTTGAAAATGCACATTTTTGGGTGTGAGAAAGCTGTTTTCTGTGTGTCTCCTTTAAATGCAAATGAGCTGCTGCTCCCCTTCCCAGAGGGCGGAGCCTTCACGGTGAACACTCTAATGAAAACTGAAACATGATACATCTGTTTGTTTTGATGATCATCTCTATCGCAGACACACTCATGTGACATTGCATTTCATTATCATCATGGAATATTATCACCTGCATGCTTTTTAAAGCCTTATCACTCTCAACTTGAGCGCACACACCTGACGCATGCGCACAGAGAGCTCGATGTCGGCGCGTCCGTGAGTAGGCTATTAAACTGGACGAGTTCTCTTTCATGTGTTAATGCGACCTGTCAAATGCACACAAGGTTATGTCAGAAACACACAAAGTTCACATGAACACAGTTGGTTAAGTCTGTGCACTTATGCAGCTAGAACAGAAACCCTGTGTGTCTATTAGATCTGTGTAACGTTAATAAAGTGAAAGCAGTGTAATATACCAAGTACCTACTGCTATATCTGCTGTTAATATGAATCAAACAACAAAAGATAAACAGAAAATCCCTCGCTGCTCTTCCCTCGCTGCATAGGCGGGGCCTATGCTAATACGGCAGTGTCCATCAACACTCGTGGGCGGAGCCTGTGAAATGTGATGTCACTTTACCAGGATTCTGCAAACGGCTTGTTCTGAGACACTGCTTATGATTTATGGGAATTACAAAAAAAAGGAGTGGGTGGATTTTTACCATTATAGGGTGATTGTGTACACCATGTAAAAGTGAATTATGCATAATGGTGCCCTTTAAAACAAAACAATTAGACACGATAATAAATAGCAAAGCGCACTGTTCAAGCGAGCAGTTCATGACTGGCTGTTCAGAATGCTGCACTTTATCACTGCATGTGCTGTGAGTTTAACACACAGTTTTAGACTAATTCAAACTTGTGCAACTTTGTACACATTTGTTTCTTAGTTGTAGTATTAGTATTTGCTAAAAATATATATATTATTTCTGATTATGCCATAGCTTTCTGCCCTCCCAATTAGGCTAATAAAGTAATGATTAAAAAAACACAAATGCTTGATCAAGGGCCCGGCCCGAGGATAGAGGATAGTAATATCGCCAGGTCGGGTCAGGTTGGGTCAAGTTCGGGCTCGGGCAGAAAATCTAAACTCTAAACGCAATATCTCACTCGTAGCCATGCGATACGACTATATATCAGCATGGCTGTTATTCGGCCGTAGGTAATCACACCAGGCTGATATACAGCCGTATCGCATGGCTATGAGCGTAATATTGTGTTTATACAACAGTTTGACGACACAAGTGTGTAAATAAATACACGTGTGATATTGCTCATATATACTGTATCTAACGACATCCCAACATGTGACAAAATGACTAATGTAGGGAAGTAAAAAATACTAGTGTAAATTAATTTGATCTAAACCAACTAAATTGTGTTGACCCAACTAAACTGATTTATTTTGAATGAACCAAATTAAATCGTGTGTTAAAATATAGAAGATTATATCAAATGTATTTATTGCTAGGTTACATCTACTGAAAGTTACGCTTCAGTAAAACCTTGTTTTTTTCAGGTCGGTTGAATTCAGTTATGATCAGAAATCTTAAATCATTTATTTAGTTTCAACAAAACCAGTTATTGTAAATGTTACCACATGAAGTACATTTTCTAAGTAGAACTAGAAATGTAGTCCAGCTCTATAAAGATACTCTATTATGTACTTCAATAACTGGTATGATCAGATAGTTGATTATAATGACTGATTATAAAGTTAAAAATTGGCTTTAACTTCTAAAATGAGTTCGTGAGGAGTACCTTCAGTCGGCAGAGAATTAGTGTGCACCATCTGGCAGTACGGACCAGAAGGCATAAAAACCTACAAGACAGAAAATTATGTCAGCAGTGCAGAGAGGACAAAACTGAGACAGCTGCACTTCTTGACAAAATGTTACATTTCGTCACAGTAAAAGATTTCTTTTACCATAATCAGATACTATATTCCTCAAATTGGCAACATGGGCCATGCTGAACCATTTTTAAATTGAACAACAAGGAGAAACAAGGTGACATTTGCCTGTGTGCTAGACATTAGCATTTCTTTCACAAAAACTCATACTCATCCATATTATTCACTATTATTGTTGTTTATCTGTTATATTAGCATACATTAGCATATATCTGATATATTATCATTAGTATCATAATCATCAGAGATTTACCTTACAAGCCCTCTCCATTAAAATAAGTTCAATTCGCTAGTCTGCAACTTTGCTGCATTATGCATAAATTAAGTGACATCAGCCTTTGTATGTTTTGCTGAGGGCCCACACACAACCCCATGACTAAGACATACAAACTCTAAAGAATCCAGTGAGATAATATGCTAATAAAAGCTAATGTGTATCTAATGCTATGAATCCCCCAGAAAGGATTTCACACTCTCCCCTTATCATTTCTCTCATTTTTGCATTATCAGCAGAAAATCTTTGACAAATCATAATGACACAGCTCTTTAAAAAACAAAACACAATTAGTCGCCTCATGTGCATTTAGGACTGTGTGTGTGAATACATTAAGTTTTTTTTAGTACTTTTCTGGAGTACCTCTAATCAACCACATTTACTTTAAGAGAAGAAATCATTTACAGTCTCACTTTATTTGGAGTCTTAGAGACTTACACACTGAAATTAAGTATTTAAAAAAATCATAAGCCCATCATAAGTGTATACACCGACCAGGCATAACATTATGACCCAATGTTTCCCAGCAGAACACTGCCCAAAGCATCACATTAGCAGCTTGCCTCCTTCCCATAGTGCATCCTGGTGCCATGTGTTCCTCAGGTAAGCGATGCGCATGTACCATCCATGTGATGTAAAAGAAAACGTGATTTATCAGACCAGGCCACCATCTTCCATTGCTCCCTGGTCCAGTTCTGATGCTCACGTGCCCACTATTGACACTTTCGGCGGTGGACAGGGGTTAGCATGGGCACCCTGACTGGTCTGTGGCTGTGCAGCCCCATGCGCAACAACTGTGATGCACTGTGTATTCTGTCACCTTTCTATCAGAACCAGTATTAACTTTGTGAGCAATTTGAGCTACAATGGCTCGTCTGTTTGAACAGAACACACGGGCCAGTCGCTCCCAACGTGCATCAATGAGCCTTGGCCCTTGCTAAAATCCTTACGCTTGCCCATAATTCCGGCTTCTAACACATCAACTTTGAGGGCAAAATGGTCACTAGCTGCCTAATATATCCCACCCACTAACAGGTGTCATGATGAAGCAGGCACGTGCACAGGTAGGGCTCAACCTGTGCAGAGCACATGCCCTTTTTGCCCTTACACTCCGAAGTGCCCTTTTTTTGTTGGTAGTGTTTTTTGTTCCTGTTTCAATAAATCAATAGTTTTGGTAACTGCATTTGAGTTTGACTTTTGTAACATGTTAATAATGTATTGATAAGTAATACAACCACATTTAATTTGTTTTTGCCACCGAAAAATCATAAATAAGCAACAGTGCACCCATAGACCATCAAGAGCGATCCTCGTCATCTAGGTCAAATATTTTTCTTAGAGATTTGTTCTTTGATTTATGATTGCTAATACAATTTATTTGTTAACATGTAATGTCATATCATGTAATATGTAATATCATCACCATGTAATATCATGGTCGCATGATCAATTCATTTACGTTGTTGATATATGCACATATTCGCTAGGCCATCTATAGCTAATTTTTGAATCACTATACTCTCTCGTTTTCACATGTGTAGTAAAACATGGTTACAGTAATGTTGTCGTTACATTAAGTGCAAATAGGCGTATTTTTCACAGAAAGTCTGGTTGGGTCAGTCAGAATTGCAGAAGACACCATATAAATGGTATCCATGATAGTGCAAGGGTAAAGCGCATGGCTTGAAGTTTTGACGCAAATTGATCACGGTTCGAATCCGCGTTTTGCCGAACTTGCTCTACTTCATTTTCCGATCACACAGAAATTCGAAAAGGCATCCCCCCCCCCCCCCCCAATAAAAATAATGAAAATATTCAAAAAATGTAAATAAAGCATGTAATGTGTGTTTGATAATAAAGTGTTGGGGGTAGGTGAACAGAGGGGGTGCCCTTTTTCAGTTTCAGCACATGCCCCTCAAAAGGTCTGTGCACGGCCCTGTGATGAAGAGATAATCAGTGTTATTCACGTCATAATGTTATGCCTGATCGGTGTAAACTGGACCTCCACAAATCTCTTTTTCTGCGTAACCTTCAGTAGATCATGCTGGTCAGATGAGCAATATCTCCTAATACATTATGCAAACATTTGCCTTTATTTACTGAAACCCACATCTATTTGCAGGTTATTTAAGTCGTTTGGTAAAAGAAAATGTAATACAAAAATGTTCTTCTTTCAAAGTTTTATATACTCTACTAGCTACACACGCAAAATATTCATACCTGATAAGTGAAACACATTCCGATTGTTTTGATTTGTAAAATTATAAACATAACATTGAATACGATGACCTTCAACAATCAAATGCAACAGGTATATAGGAATTTCAAGCATTCTTAAGATGCACAAAGGCTTAAATTGAGATATTCTCAAGGCTCAGCAATGCAGTTGTTAAACATGTTTAACAGAAGCTATTTTTTATGTCCTTCGCTACTTTGAAAAGGTGATTTGGCAGATTTGAACACAGTAAACTTTCTGAATATTTACACTTGTCAAGCAACATTTAGTACTAAATTGAGGTGCAGTCAATTTCAAGTCAAAGAAATATGTGTGAAAAAGAAACATCTAGAAAGAAAACTAATAGCGTTTCAAATAATTCAATTGTAGTCAATAAGGTCAAGGACTGGCCCGTTTGAACTGTGCACAGAAGGTAAACAGTGAATGAAAACATATGAGATTAATAAGACATATCTTAAACTTAATATTACAACTTGCTTCTGCGCAAAAAGACGCAAATGCAAAGTGAACTTGAGCTTGAAGGTTTAGTATACCCAAAAACGAAAATTCTTTAATTACTGAAAAAAGTCATTAATTACTCACACTCATGTCGTTCCAAACCTGTAAGTTTTAATCTTCGGAACACAAATTAAGATATTTATGATGAAATACAAGAGTTTTCCGCCAACTTGCAACCTGTGGTGTCGAAATACTATTGGGTAAACTGGCAACCATTATAGCACAGAGGAAAACAAAAACAGACATACACGGAATGCACATTTCAAAGTAAAATAATTGGCTGTAGCATTGTTTTTCAGAGAAAAAAGTATGTGAATTTAGCATGTTTTCCTAAATATCTGCAAACATATTATGGTATTTTTATGCTTTAGTACAGTCAAAAACGTACATACAGCACCTTTAATGTTATGGATTTATTATCTCAATGATTGGCCAGCTCCTTAACCTCTTAACCCACACCGGTTCGTGGGCGAGGGGGGGTTGACGGAAGTGGGCGTGTCTGTACTTTTATTTACTTTTGTTCTATACAAAATTTTCAATCAACTATCACAAACTATGCATCATTCGAAAGCTAAAACACTCAAGATTCATGTTCTGAACTTGTTTTTGCAATTAATACACCAGGGAGGAAAGGGTTAAATGGAATGCTAAAGGACCGGCTATGTAAACATTAGCATACTATTAGCGGTACTCATCTTTCATCTCCTGTCGTTCAGATCAGATCGGACGAATCCAATAAACACCCGCATACATCTCTGTGTAAGAGTCCACTCTTCAAAATGCATCCCACTTTTTAATCCAAAACAATGAAAAAATAGGGAAAAAACAAAAAATCCTCCGTTGATTGAAAGAGAGTTTTGAGTTAGCATAATCAATCATGTCCGTTTTCAATGAAATATCGACTTCAATAATATACAGTTTCTGGAAAACTCCCCCTGCAAGAATAGTCTCTTCTCCGTGACATAAACCCTCCCTCGTCTCTCTCCTTCAATCAGAGTCTCTCCTGTGTTGCACCATAAAGAGGAAATGCCTTACAGGCTTGGTGAGCTGTCAATCATTGCGCCCATGGTTTTCGTTGGATAAAGGCACTCGGTGTCTAGCCAATGCCTTTCCAACAAAGGTTTGATTGATGGACTTAGTAACCAATCAAAAAGCCTTATCTTGCACAGTTTATGTAAGTAGGCTTTGGTGAATACTACTAGTCAAGTCAATACTACTAGTGCTTAGGCTTTCATAACACCGGCACGCGCCTGCTAGCCTGGCTCCGCCCTCCTACGCACTTTCGCTCAATTTTCATTTACCTTCAGTACTACGTCTGGTACTGCTGTATATGCTTAGGTTTTCGCCCGAACAATTTTTTACCGGTCCAATCAGCGAACAGAGGGAGTGGCTGAGAGCGATGACGTTGATGTCGTGCACTAGTTTGCGTTGTAGTTCAGTAATGGCGGCGGTAAAAAATGCGGGTGTGTGGCACCGCTGACGAATATCCAGAAGTTAAAGCCGGAGTGTGGCGAGGTGGGCGAGCGAGCAAGCGAGCGAGAGAGATCGGTGTGCGTGATTGAGAATGAGACACACAGGTCTCGAGTCCTCTCATGTGGGAGCACGGAGGCATATAAGGACGAGCGACACCGGTGAAGGACGAGAGAGGACCCGGCCTGGATTTTAAGTTTTTGTTTTGTTTACGTTTTGTTATGTATGTGCGCGGCAGTCGTCCGTGAGGGGCTGCCGCTTTTACTTTCATTTTGTGTTTATTTGATTAAAAGTTGTTAAACGTTCGCCGGTTCCCGCCTCCTCCTTCCCTGAACAAACAAACTCCGTTACACGGAGCAAGAACAATCACTGCTGAGTTTTGTTGGTGGCCATGATGTTGTGGTCCGGGAAAAGTATTTTTCAGCTCGCTCCGTCAGTGGTGAAGGAGTTGGCTGAAGCCGCCCGTCTCCCGCCACCTGCAAAAAAAACCCAGGCTGAATTACCGACTGCTTTTGACAAACACCAAGGTCGTGTGATAATGCAATTGCTCTCCAAATCCAAATCACTTCAAAATTCACTCTTTATATCCTTTGTAGACCCCTGCAGAACACTGTGCGGTTGTGTGAGCTGTAATTTGCTTTTCTAGACTTGTATTTCTTTAAATGCTGGCAAGTGTTTGCAAGAGCTAAATTTTTCATCACCGCTTAAAAAATAAAAGAAGAAAAGCACGTAAACATTTGAATTGGGCTGTTATTTACCGCAGCATTTATTCTTATCATACCAAGAATATGACAATTTATTTATAGCATATACAATCATGTTATGATTGCACGAGATATGCACCACGAGAGCAGCGCGTTCTGATCACAAAACTCCACTGTGAATAAATCACAATCAGAATGCACAAGGTTTTATCACTGACACTGAGGTGGTTTGCACAGTAAATGTGAGAATCAAAGGCAAACGGCGCGTGACATACGTCACGACCAAACGTTAGCGATTGGTTATGCAGATCCAGAGTGACTCTTGGCAGATCCAATAGTTTTAAACTTCAACAGAGTACCTGCCTTCAAGGAAGTAAACGCTTGTCTATGGAGAGTGGCCAGACTCTATGTACAAATGAAATGTACGAGAGTCTGGTAAGACCAGGCTACGCGCCTGCCAGTGTTTAGGGCAGAAACTGCCCTAAACACTGGCAGACTCTGACTGACACTTCTTATCAACTAAATGTAACTGTTTTTCAGTAACTGTTTATCCATTATAATTAGCAGTTTATTGCAGATTTATTTGAATGAAAAACTACTCTTTAAAATTGCAAATGTTCTGAAATAAATGACCTTTTTGAAAGGACGCCTAGTCTTTTCCTGACATAAAAGCTTACAGAAGCTACATTACTTAGAGAATCATCCTCATATTTGAATCATGACATGATTAGACATACAACGTGAGTCACTTACATGTATATTAACATGTATATGACTCTGTTCCCATATTACTTTTAGTTATTATGACTCTTGGGTAGCAACATTTCAAGTGTCTAGTTTAAAATAAGACCAGATATAGGAATATGGACCATAGGGTTTAAGAGCTGCAGACATTTTCATTTGGGTATGTCGTTTTCAAAAAACTCTCAAAAATAGGGGCACAGGTTAAGAGGTTAATCAACATCACACATATGGTGGTGTTCACGTGGTGCTTGTGGTGTTCACATAAACAGCATCGGCCAATAGTGAGCTGGCATTCTGACGTAGAACCCGGAAGCGCTGCATTGTGTTTACTACGTGAACAGCGTAGGAGACTGAAATTGTTAAATAAAGTATTATTTTTGTTTAGTTTTTTTTAGGGATGCACCGAAATGAAAATGCTTGGCTGAAGCCGAATAATAATAAAACACTTGGCCGAAGCCGAATACCGAATGTGGTGTTTCTTTTCCATTTATTTAGGCAATTTTTTCACCATTGCATAAATTAGCTTTTCTTTTTTGCTATTATTTTGTCTTGATTTTTCACATTTGGCTCCTAAACTCTGGAATAGTCTTCCTGATATTGTCCGAGGTTCAGACTCGCTGTCCCAGTTTAAAACTAGATTAAAGACACATCTCTTTAGCCAAGCATTCACATTATAATTACCTTTTATACTACAGTTAAATCGGAACAACAGCATTAATATAATATTCTGATAAGCAGCTACGCTAATTATTTCCCATCTGCTTTTCTGTTGTTATCTCGGGACACTAGTCCCGAGGTAAATAGTTCGTCAGCTCCGGTTGGTATCCAGCCTCTCATGAAGACTTCGGATGCCCCAACACCTGTGATGAGACGACTCCACGCCTGTGAAGAGACGACTCAACGCCAGCGTTGTTATGGCCTAAATTAATACACGACTGATTATCTTTTTCGAACATTGTTCTTTAACATTGTGTTTTTAACATTTTTTATACTGTTCATCTATGAAATGCACTTTCTGTAAAGCTGCTTTGAAACAATGTGTATTGTGAAAAGCGCTATACAAATAAATTTGAATTGAATTGAATTGAATTGATTTTAAAATAAATTACTTTTTAATTTTATTTTTATACAAAACTACAATTTAAAAATAATTTATTTAACACTGAACATTTTTTGCATTCCAGCAGACATTATACAAACAAAGCACAATATAACTTAAAATAAATGAGTGGAGTCTGACTAACTTAAAGGGATAGTTCACCCAAAAATGAAAATACTGTCATAATGCGCGTGGCAAAAATGACGTCATCAAAAACCTCATTGTTTGGTACAATTTATTCGGTCTTTTCACTTATTTCGGCAATTTTTGCTATTTTCGGCCGAATAATTTTGATTGCCGAACATTCGGTGCAGCCCTAGTTTTTTTTTTTTTTTACGTACAAAATGTATAATGTAAAAAATATTCATAACGTTAAGGCTGAACCACTGTAGTCACATGGACTATTTTAACTATGTCTAATTTCATAGTGCATCACCGCATAACCAACCTGAGCTAACTGTTGTGAGTATTTGCAGCGCGTTTCTGTATTTGGTTGTGTTGTGAGTATCTGCTGCACGTTTCTGTATTTGGTTGTGAGTATCTGCTGCACGTTTCTGTATTTGGTTGTGTTGTGAGTATCTGCTGCACGTTTCTGTATTTGGTTGTGTTGTGAGCTTTTTAGCGCATTTTTGTATTTGGTTGTGTTGTGAACTTTTGCAGCACATGTGTTGTAAAACAGATGAAGATGTTTTCTTAATTTGCTGTCTTCAGTTACAGTGCTTGAGCTCTCTCGGCCACCATATGATCTCAATATTGAGCAGAATAATGGTGATTTTTGATGCTTGCCAAAATCAAGCAGCCCCAAAACCAAAAATCTCCATTCATCTGCAATTTCTGTAAATTACACTTTTTCAAGGAAAATTATCTCAAGCACCACTCAAGCACCTCTTGTTAAATCAACAATATGTTGTGTGAGTGCTCATTAGCTCAGTCAAAATGAAGCACTTTCAAATATGAGATGAGGGTGTCCTTTGAATTGACTTTATTTTATCATGTACACTGGTTCCACAAAAACCAATTAAGTTATATTAACTGTTTTTCTGTTAATTTAATTAAGTAAGAATTAACAATGAATTCCTGTAAATGCAACAATTATTATTTTATTTTTTTACTTTAAGTCACCCAATTAAGGAGCCTTAATGTGATTTCCTGACATGATTAATTTCTTTAATTTTATATTTTGGAGTCACATTACCTATTTTGTGGGTTCTACCAGCTAGTACTAGTTAGAAACAGCACATTGACATGCTAAATAACACATTCGGCCCCACTTTATATTAGGTGGCCTTAACTACTATGTACTTACATAAAAAATATAGGTACAATGTACTTATTGTGTTTATATTGTATTGAAAAACACTTTTGCTGATATTGAGGTGGGATATGGGTAGGGTTAGGGACAGGTGTGGTGGTATGGGTAAGTTTAAGGGTAGGGTTAGGTGTAAGGGAAGTACATTA
The DNA here is from genome assembly GCA_023566225.1 of Romanogobio albipinnatus. Taxonomy (NCBI): domain Eukaryota; kingdom Metazoa; phylum Chordata; class Actinopteri; order Cypriniformes; family Gobionidae; genus Romanogobio; species Romanogobio albipinnatus. The sequence goes on from CM042256.1 coordinate 13,782,556, forward strand.
GAAGTACATTAAAACGTTAGTACATAGTAGCTAAGGCCACCTAATATAAAGTGGGTCCACAAATTCTTATTGAGTAAAGCAGAATGCGACATATTCATTACGTGCATCCTATAGACATTATAAATGCTATAAATGTTCCCTCTTTCCTGATCTTGCCTAAAATTAACTACAATAATACATAAACAACGCAACCATCAAGTCCCATGCAAAGCATGCTGGGAAATAGAATTCCTCTGCCCAGTTTCAGTTAAAGGGATAGTTCACCCAAAAATAAAAATTAAAGTCATCCTCAAGTCATCCTAGGTATATGTAACATTCTTCTTTCAGACGAATAAAATCGGAGTTATATTAAAAAATATAAAAAATAATAAAGTTTATGCCAATCGCCTTCCGTATTCAATTTATGGAAAAATGTTATGCTCGTCAGACGTAGCTTAAGCATTTTGAACGGCGAGAGACACTTTCAACACTTTTTCCACGGAAGGCGGTCGACCGGAACTTTACTTTATAACGTTTTTAATATGGACATTTTTCTTACACAAACGCATCGTTTCACTTCAGAAGGCCTTAATTAAACCCCCAGAGCCGTGTGGAGCATGTTATTTGACGGACAGATGCATTTTTTATGGACTTCAAAAACAGAGCAACAATTACTGCTATTGTACAGCTTGGATTAGCCAGGACTTTTTTAATGTAACTCCAATTTCCTCTGAAAGAAGAATGTCATATACACCTAGGATGACCTGAGGATGAGTAAATCATGGGCTAATATAAATTTTTAGGTAAACTATTCCTTTAATGCCCAACAAAAATAATGTATAATATGTATAGTACTGTAACCCTTATCTCTTGATGCCATGGCGGCGAACACTCCAGTCTCTTCACCGTGTGTAACAAACACGGGTTACAGTGGTGATAATTCACATTTCTTTCTTTAATCGGAAACATCGGCATAACAGCATGAACAGCTGCCTAACTCACATACAACTAGCTTCTCTTCATTTCCCCAAGCGTGCTCCACCTTAAAGGGACAGGGGCACAAAATAACCTTCTCACTTATATAAAACTTTGCATAAGACAAATGAAAATGTATGAAAAACATTTATAAATAGATTATTAGAGTTTAACATATGTTGTCTTTTCCCCCCAAATACAATAGGCAGCGGCTATTTACAGCGATAGATACTATTTACTAAGTGAAATAGCATACTAAGTGAAAATAGTGATATTCTATACACCATGTAAAAGTAGCATTTCTTTGTTCTTTCTGTGTGTAAATAGTTATTACATGCAATTATTACTTTATTTTGACAGATACATACTATTTGCACCTCAGTATTGTTGTACATTAACAGGATGCAATAATAACATAGAGTGTAAATGATTATATTTTAGCCTGGATGCCAGCCGAACTTAGCCCCACCCACAACATTTTAACTCGGGCAGTTCGGTCTGGACTTGATCTGTAGAGAAGTAATTATGCCCGAACAGAAACTGTTCGGACCAATGAAATTGTCAGGGCAGGCTTTAGACCAGGGGTCGGGAACCTTTTTTGACCAAAGAGCCATTTTTTCATTTTTGGTTAATGCATTTTTCCAAAAGAGCCACAGTAAAAAATAATATTAAATTATTATTAAAAAACATGCTTTTTTTCCCCAATAAAATTTGAACAATAGTAATTATTAGGTCCATAACTAAAAACAAACACATATGCAGCAAACAATAAATAAGTTGCAATATGGAATTAATTGTGCAGGGCTTTGTGAGGTTGAGTTATAAATCCTCTTAGTGTTTGTGAATGCACACAGTGCTTACATCTACTGTGTTTACGTGAATACTCGGCTTGGCATTTTGATATATTTCTGTAGCCTATTAATTTGACGTGCAGCCGAGGACAAAGCTGTGCTTGTCCGTGTTGCACTCGGAGCGTGTGCACAGCATCCTGTCAGTAACTTATCACGCTTTCGCGACTTATCACGCTTTTATAATTTATTTCCGTCAACTGAAATCTGCGTGGATTATCATAAATACACATTTATTTATCACAAGGGTCTCTACGGCAAAAGCGAAAGTACCTGCGAGTGAAATGTTTCGAAATGTCTCTTTTCACAGCAGACCACCAGTTTCAATAAAAGGATATATTAACGTTTATATAGCCTACTTTTAAATTTTCGCTGCTGTTCTAAAAATGGTTTTTGGTTACCTTTAACAAGCCACAGCTGCTTGAATCCCAGCTGTTACCACAGAAACGTAAGTGGGTATTGATTGCTGTCGCGACTCGTGACACTCGCGAACAGCACTGAACACGCGCGGCCGGTACAACTTGAATATTAACTATTATCATACGTTTCATTAACGGTAGGCTGTACAACAAGGGAATTGTAATTGGCTGCTTTTTTCTGTAGAGAGCTGATCTCTGTTTATAGTGTCTCATTTTTTTTCTATCGATCATTTGTTGGTAAAGGGTGAGAGACCTGAGCCACATTATTTTTGTCAAAGAGCCAGGTGTGGCTCGCGAGCCATAGGTTCCCGACCACTGCTTTAGACGATGATGGACAGATGATAAACAGCGACGTAATCATCCACGTCATCAAAGGCGCTTGCTTGGGTTGAATTTGTTCTAATCCTAAACGGAGAACTTGTTCGTATATGCCTTCACCTTTACTATTTCTCTCAGAAATGATGATCGTGTTGGTAAGTACTCTGTGTATCCTTAAATTCTTTTTTTACAACACTGGCAAAGATCGTTTACACTCATCTTTTTCTTCTAACGTAACTTATTCCAGCGTGCGTGCAGACAGGGTTGCCAAGTTTTTACACCAAAAACAAGCCCAATAGCTTTCCGGGGGGGGGGGGGGGGGGGGGGTTCCTCCGGAAAAAAAAGGCATTTGGGGGATAAAATATGTGTTATTTTGGCAGGGCTGCCTGCTAAAATTCGCATTCCTGGGTCTGTATATCACATAATTGGAATCACTTCAACCCGCGGACTTGGCAACACAGTGCAGTTGAGTTCTGTTGACATTTGACAACTAACGTTATGTGTCGCTCCGTTGCTCTGATTGGTTGTAGGTCTATCCAATTGAGGTCTTTCCTGGTTCGGTTGAAACACACCCCATAATCACAGCCCAACGGAGCAGTATCAGACTCAAATTCTGACTAGAATTGAGTATGACGACGTCAGGCTAATTATGTTTATTACAATTATTAAAAGGATGTTAACAGGAATGTTCACAAATTGTGTCACATTAGCACATTTTAATTAAATAAACTGGACAAAAGTAGTTTCTGATCCCAGATAGAATAAATGCAAAAGGCAAAAAAATAAATAAAAAAAATGGTTACACTTTACAAGTTCAAATGGTTACCATTGCTAAATGCATTAGGCCATTACAACAGCATTTGTTAATTTAGGCTAATGCTAATTTATAAATATCTATTGTTCATTGTAAGTCATGTTCATTCATAACACATTAACTAATGTTAATTAATACAGAAATGTAGGAATTAGCATTACCCTAAAATGATCCTAAAATTATTATTCATTATAATTTCAGGATATATCTAAAGCTTAAACTAATGTTAAAATGGTAATGTTTAAAGTGTTACCAAACAACTACATAAAAATAAAATAAAACAAAATGCTAAAGCAAAACTATATACTATTTTGGTACCACGTTGGGTTGCCACTTGGTGTCAAAATCCTGAAGCAAAACCAGTTGAGAACCACTGAACTAGAGATAAATCAGCAGGGTGGGATGTGGAAAGAAATAAGAGGAGACAGAAAGAGAAAAGGAGAAGGTTGCGATCTTTCAAGGGAAAAACGCTACACTGGCTGAAGTGTTTGAGCCCGGCAGCACAGGCCCCTCAGAAAGCTGAGTCCCCTTTCACCATCTCCACTTTCTCTTTTATTCTCCCCCCCCCATCTACTTCTGTCTGCCTGGAATAGATTGGTTATGATTCCTTTTTGCTGCAGGCAGGAGAGCCGATCTCCTCGACCGTACCTTACAAGCACACATACACACACGCACTCACACACACAATCACATTTTCACTCCTCTACATTCTCCATTATCACTTACATATACACAGCCTTAGAGAAGACTGTGCTGCAATATCTTTGCAGGCTGTTCTCTCTCTCTCTCTCTCTCTCTCTCTTTCTCTTGCTCAGAACATGAATTCAGCTCATAAAAGAGAAGGCCTCGGGCTGCAGACGCTGGATTTAAACTGGACACATCTCTGAAATCCTCAATCAGCCAGAAACGAGAACAAAGAACCTGCAATTGGATAGTTGTGTGCATTACGTTGTGTGTGTGTGTGTGTGTGTGTGTCTTTAGGGAACAAGAAAAGGAGGGGCTAGCCTCCAATACATCATGGGCCGGTTGTTGAATACTCCCATAAATGAAAATCTTGTCTGGCTATATTGTGTGGAAAGGCCTTGAACTCAAAGTCCAAAACAGCGTCTTCCTGAATTTCTATCACTAAGACATCCGCTAACCATCTAGGAGACATTAGCGACAACCCTGATGCACTCTCCTTTCAGCAGATGTTAATGTGCTTTTACGCTAGCTCTGAGCGCGAGGGGAATTAGGTTAGGTGCTTGGCGAGTACTGCGGGCGGCTAAAGCGTACTGGATCTGCATTTAGCGGTTCACAGCTAGCTCTCTGTGGGGCTTTAGACTAGCACTTACACAAGTCTCACTCGTTCCACTACATAGGTACTTCTCGCCTTTCTACACCAGTCAGATAGCGTAATCGCAAATTAGCCACAAACATGGCTAGTTAAATGTAAAATGGAGATGTTTTTAATGTGCTCTGTGCCTTGAAACAGGCACATTCAGGAAGAGCTCTCCAGAGCAGCTAATCTCCTGCATTAGCATGGCGATTCCACACCACCACCTTAAATAATACATGTTACTAAATGGGGGAGGCTAAGAAACCCTCCCTTGTGTCCTCCTTTCACGTGACCTCGGACGAGACTGAAAGGTTTCCACTGATCTGTCTCTCTTTTTCTCTAGGAACTATAAAAAATATTTCCTTAAGAGTAAAGAGGTAGTGGTTTGCTTTGTTCACATCTGGCAAAGTCTGTGACTAATCCCACTCGGCACACTAGATGAAAGAGCAGTGGATTATGGGAAGAATAATCTGCATTTAGAATTCGAGCCCTCCAGATTTGAACTTGAATTTGTCTGATGTGACTAAAGCTTAGTGGCGCAGCTGTTCAAGGAAAGACAAGGAAACATTTCTTAATGAGAGATGGAAAATAATCATTTGAGATTTCAGATTATACAAAAGCAATGCATTACAAAGATTTATAAAAGAAACTTTACCAGAAGATATGATTTTTTTTGCAAGCTTACAAATGGTCAAGGCAATGTTTTTCCAAAAAGGTTGTGGATACAGAGGTGGGGCCTCTATGGATCGGACTTGTTTGTTCAGCACATCCCACAGATGCTCAATTGGATTGAGATCTGGGGAATTTGGAGGTCAAGTCAACACAACTTAAACTCGTTGTTGTGCTCCTAAAACCATTCCTGAACCATTTTTGCTTTGTGGCAGGGTGCATTTTCCTGCTGAAAGAGCCCACAGCCACCGGGCAATACCGTTTCCACGAAAGGTCTGCAACAATGCTTAGGTGGTACGTGTCAAAGTAACACCCACATGGATGGAAGGACCCAAGGTTTCCCAGCAGAACATTGCCCAAAGCATCACACTGCCTCCGCCGGCTTGCCTTCTTCCCATTGTGCATCCTGGTGTTCCCTAGGTAAGAAATGCACACACACCCGGCCCTCCACGTAATGTAAAAGAAAAAGTGATTCATCAGACCAGGCCACCTTCTTCCATTGCTCCGTGGTCCAGTTCACGTGCCCACTGTTGGTGCTTTGGTGGTGGACAGGGGTCAGCATGGGCACCCTGACTGGTCTGTGGCAATGCAGGCCATACGCAACTGTGATGCACTGTGTATACTGACACCTTTCTATCAGAACCAGCATTCATTTCTTGAGCAATCTGAGCTACAGTAGCTTATCTGGACCACACGGGCCAGCCTTTGCTCCCCACATACTTCAATGAGCCTATATAAATGTCATTTGCCATGACCCTGTCGGCGGTTCACCATTTGGAGGGGTGTCCCAAAATAGTGTGTATATATATATATATATATATATATATATATATATATATTTGTTTTTTTTTTGGGTGTGTGTGTGCATTACCGCATGACACTCGTGTTACAAGTCTTGTCTACAAAAAGCCTTTGTAATAAACAAAAGTTGCAGGTAGCACAGGAATCTTCTGCCTAATGGTTAGTTACACAAACACCAGCATTCAACGGTTGATGGGATTTGGTGAATTAGTATGTTAACTCTGTTGCCGTTTGTTGTTTTCAATGACTGAACATGTTTGATGGGGTCTTAGAAAGTTTGCACAGTCTGGTGTGCTTTTCCAACAAATCCTTGGCATAATCTCACTTTTATCACAAACCGTTGCTTAGATGACGAGGTACTGAATGTGTCCTTGTCAACTCAAGAAAATGAGAAATGAGTTCACTCACAGGCAATGCAATGACCCCCCCCCCCCCCCCATGTTATTATTTCAATGTATTAATGTATAAGAAAACTAAACAACCAAAATAAAAACACAAGACAAAACAATGCACAGCAAAGCATATCAAAGAATATTAAAAAATATCAAAGAAAAGTTAAACAAAACAAAGCAAAACAAAAAGCAAACCAAAGCAACAAAACATAAAAAAACACAACAGAGAAAATCAAAGAAAAGCAGAGAAAAACCAAACAAAAGCACAGAAAGGAAAAACCAAACCAAACAAAAAAGCAAACCAAAGCAACAAAACAATAACAAAAACAATCAAAGCAAAGCAAAGCAAAACAAAAACAAACAAACAAAACGAAACAAAAAAACGTTAAAGGAGAACAACTATAGGAATAAATACATGTCCATCCATCCTCTTTTCCAAACGTTTAAAATCCTGGATGGATGGCCAGTCTATCACAATGCTAACACACACACACACACACACACACACACATAATTTAGAACAACACCCAAGGACAATTCAGTGTATCCAACTTACCCATCCTTTCAGGGCCGTGCAGAGACCGTTGGAGGGGCAGGTGCTCAAAGTATAAAAGGGGCACATGGAACAAGGCTTTTAATCGGGCTGTGCTCAAAATATCAATACAGCAATATATTGTGACGCATTCCTTTCTGATACGCGTTCCGATACGGATGTTTCTGTATTGATATGGTAGCAAATGCTTTGATGCAGTTTTGAAAAAGAAAGAGAATAAAAAAGACCATTTAAAGGTTAAAAGTAAAAAAAAATAAATATTGGCACCTATTAATAACTCTGGGATTAGAAACTGTTATACTTATGATTCAGTTATACAGAATAGTAAAGAACAGCTGTTATAGTAAACTGTGTAGGACATGGTCATTATTCAAAATCAACGTGGCCCGTTTCGTACAGTACAGAATAGTTTTTTTTAATGCCATGTCAGTATCTGTGGCTATTTTCATGGCAAAAACTGAATTACAAATATACAAGAGTTACATTTATCCAATAAAAATAAAAACCAAGCAAACAAAAAAAAAATAAAATCACAGCAATCTTATACAAGATTTTTAACATTAACGTCTAAAAAATTTCTGGTAAAATCTTAAATTCCTAAATAAATCCTTTAGTGGGTTTGCTGCCTTTGCTGTTGTTGATGCTGCTGGAGTATATCTGAGACTATAGAAATTAAAACAAGCATATGAGATATATTAGCTGATTAAACAATTGTTATGTGACCATGACAAGATGTAAAGATTGCTGAAAGTGTTTGTAACTCGCTCACTGTGCTGCAACTGCTGCCGAGGCTGACTGCTACAAGAAGAGGGAGATGTTCATATAGGCTGCTGCACACCAAGAGCTGTGGAGAGAAAATAAGATATCAGATTCAGAAAAGCATCTGAGAAAGAAACAATAGGGGGAACGGATGAGGGCCATGGCAGGGGTAAGAGTGAAACAGAAAAATCTATATAGACAGTGATCATGATTTCATATATTGCATTGTGACTCTGAGATGTAGTTGGATTTTGATTATGTCTAATCAAAAATATAAATAAAGAAACTAAAATGTGTGTGTTCATTCTGTCGGCACCTACTTAAAACAATCTTTATATAATCCCATTATAATAAATGTTATATTTACCTGTGGCCTTCCCTGTTAGACATATACAGAAAACGTAAACGTTAACATAACACCTTTCTGAACTGCACAAATAATAAACTAAATACAGATGAATTATCATTAAAGCTACACTTTTCTCTGTGATGAACATTATTGACATGAACATGATTGAATCCTGTTCTGAATTTATATATTTTTTTAATGATAATAAAAACTATAGGCTAATTCAGAGGACGAAAAATCTGTATATTACCAGTGTTGGAATACGTTTTTTAAATAAATACTGGAATAAAACTAATAGTTTAAAGTATAAACAGTTTTTAGTAAAATAACATAAAAAGACAAGACTGTGTAACTCTACGCCCGTGAAACTTTTCTCCCTCACAGCAAACTAATGTTAACGTTACTTCTACAGGCTACACATACAGGAAACAGCAATATAAACAACAGCTCCATGCTCTCTCCACATCGTTCTTGTGAAATAATACAAAATAATAAGTAAACAAACACTTCGTTCGCTGAGAACAACACTTACCAGCCCGCGGTATTGAAGAATCCTCTCCTGTCAGTCCACTAGGCACTGGCGCGCGCGTGAGCGGCGCGTGAGAGATGAGGTCGTCGGGTGAAAGGTCATCATCATGTGATTCATTTTATTCACGGATAAATTATTATTCATTAATTTTACTAATAGTTAGATTGGGCAGGCCTTCACAAAAGGGCCTTTAATTACATATATATATATATAAAAAAAAATGTTTTGCCTTGACAAAAAGGGCACTTTGGGCATCAAGGGGCAAAGAGGCAGGTGCTCAAGCACCCTCCGCCCCCCCCTCTGCACGTGCCTGCATCCTTTCTTGTGGGGGAAATCAGAGCACCCAAACTCTACCCCATAAATGCATGTTTATTGGGTTAATGTGAACATAATCAACTTACAAAATGTCTGAAGTGTTATTGTTTGTTGGGGCAGTACAAACCAGCACCTCACAACTAACATCACAATCTCATGCATGTTAATGCACAAGCAGGACACCAGATTGACTTATTTCCAGATGACCAATAGCAGGCTGTGTTAGCATAACCAGGGGGTAACTACAAACGGAAACCATTTCACGCTTAGGCAGGGTGTCTAACAAGAAAGAAGATGCATCCAAATGACTACAGATCCCTTGAAGAAAATAAGAAAAGACAGGGAGTGAATGAGGGACACTGATGAATGCAGGGTGGGAATTTATGTGTGTGTGTTAGTTTATTGTCCTCACTCTTGAGAATGATTACACTTAAAGATACTAATGATGTTCTTTTTCTATGCCACCAGCCAATGCAATTAGCGTCAAATCAATGTTTTAGATCCCTGAGGGTCATTATACCCTTAAAGGGTTTATTCACCCAAAATGTTCTGTCATTATTTACTCACCCTCATGTCGTTACAAACCCGTAAGACTTTAATTTATCTTTGGAACACAAATAAAGATATTTTTTAATGAAAAGTGAGAGATTTCTGTCCTTCCGTTGACAGCTATACGCAATGCTTCAAAAAGTTCATACAGAGATCATAAAAATAATCCATATGAATTTAGCGGTTTAGTCCAAATTTTCTGGAGAGACATGATAGCTTTATATGATGAACATTTTTATTTAGGCTTTTATTCACATATAAACATTGATCAACGCACACATCAGTTATGGTAAATGGAAGCTCAAGCATGCTTGATGTGCGAAAACCAATGAGATTCATTCTTGCGTGTTACGCAGCACGTTTGAGCTTCTGCAAGGTCAATGAGGTTCATTCTTGTGTTACACAGCACGTTTGAGCTTCCACAAGAACCAATGAGGTCCATTCACATGTGTTACGCAGCACGTTTGAGCTTCCACACGCTGTAAAAAAAATTTTGGTGGAAAAATTGTGAAAATGTATCATTACATATTCGCCCAATAAATGACTTCCAAATAATTATCCCCATGCAAAAAGATGCATTGTACTAATCATAGCTTAAGGTCTTCACTCAAAATTAAAATTGTATATTCACCAAATATATTTAATTGTGCTCAGTCAATCTATGAAGTCGAAGGGAAAAATCCATGTTGGCTGAACAAGTCCTACGTCCGAAAAACTGTATACGCATGCGCAAAATGCGCTTGAGAAAAACCGTTCATGCTGAGATTTCAAATGCGGAGCGCGGGAGTGCGAGCGCGAGCAGACTGCAGAGCCAAACCAGCCCTTGCTGAACTGAAGACCGAAACAAACATTCCCATGAGAATAGAGATATTCATCGTCACAAGACGTTGGTGAGTATTGAGCACTGACATTATTCTCCAGAGTTTTGCTTTATGACCCGGTATGAAGTTTAAAAGACATTTTGTATAATCACGAGTTCATGCATTCATTGGTTTCATTAGTGCGTTCTCGTTTACCACATAATTATCTAATGGTAGCCAATACTTTTATTTTCCTCATGTCTTATATAAAATAATAGGTAATAAGTAAATTAAGTCATTTGTGTGATATGTGTGGCATGCGACTGTTGAACACGGTGCGTTTGGCGTGAGGGCTTAAGTTATTGCCTTTTAATATCAAACACGTCAAGCTCGTGATTTTCTTATTCGTCCATTCATTCGTCTCATCCTCATTATATAATGAAGAAACTTCTGTTCTGTCATTTGCCAGATGTGATGCAGGGGAACTGTCATTAATGTTAGTTTTTATTTTTATTTGCAGGTTTTTAGCCTGCAGTGCTAACATTAAGACATTAAGACATCCTGTTATGCAGAAGACTTCTTGAATGTATTCAGAGTTTTTCCTTATTGAAATTAATATATTTTCACCAAATATTATGTGTTGGAACTGACTTGTTAATAAAGTAATGTGATAAAATGTCAACCCTGTTGTCTGTGTTCTATTTTGCTTAATATATTTATGTTTTTAGTCATTTTTGTCTTTTGGGACAGTGAGAAATAAACAATTGTTACTACAATTTAAAATATTTAATTGGACCAATCTCACAGTTTCACTGTAAAACATTTCTCCAATTTAAAATTTTCTAGTGACTGGTCACATCTAAATTTGTTAATTGGCCGAATTGAATTTCTGTGAATTAAATTGTATCAATTCATAGAAATTCAATTTGACAACTGAAAAATTTAGATGTGATCGGTCACTAGAAAATGTTAAATTGGAGAGACCTGAAATTTTTTACAGTGTTGGTAAATTACATTTTTCCATTGGCTCAACATATTATTTCTAATTGAGCCCATGTTAACAGACTGTTGCCACAATGGATACAATTCAATTCACAAAAATTCAATTTGGCCAATTGAAAAATTTAGATGTGATCGCTCACTAGAAAATTTTGAATTGGAGAGGACTTAAATGTTTTACAGTGCAAGAACCAATGAGGTTCATTTTCGTGTGTTACACAGCACGTTTGAGCTTCCCCAAGAACCAATGAGGTTCATTCTCATGTGTTACACAGCACGTTTGAGCTTCCTCAAGAACCAATGAGGTTCATTCTCATGTGTTACGCAGCACGTTTAATCTTCCGCAAGAACCAATGAGGTTCACAGCACGTTTGAGCTTCCTCAAGAACCAATGAGGTTCATTCTCATGTGTTACACAGCACGTTTGAGCTTCCTCAAGAACCAATGAGGTTCATTCTTGTGTTACGCAGCACGTTTAATCTTCCGCAAGAACCAATGAGGTTCATTCTCATGTGTTACACAGCACGTTTGAGCTTCCTCAAGAACCAATGAGGTTCATTCTTGTGTGTTACGCAGCTCATTTGATCTTCCTCAAGAACCAATGAGGTTCATTCTCATGTGTTACACAGCATGTTTGAGCTTCCTCAAGAACCAATGAGGTTCATTCTCATGTGTTACACAGCATGTTTGATCTTCCTCAAGAACCAATGAGGTTCATTCTCGTGTGTTACACAGCACGTTTGAGCTTCCACAAGAACCAATGAGGTTCATCCTCATGTGTTAGACAGCACGTTTGAGCTTCCTCAAGAACCAATGAGGTTCATTCTTGTGTGTTACGCAGCACATTTGAGCTTCCTCAAGAACCAATGAGGTTCATTCTCATGTGTTACACAGCATGTTTGAGCTTCCTCAAGAACCAATGAGGTTCATTCTCATGTGTTACGCAGCACGTTTGAGCTTCCACAAGAACCAATGAGGTTCATTCCTCTAGAACCAATGAGGTTCATTCTCGTGTGTTATGCAGCATGTTTGAGTTTCCCCAAGAACCAATGAGGTTTTTTGTGCATCAAGAAAGTTTGGTTGAGATTCTCTTTATGTTCTCTGATCAATGTTTATATGTGAATAAAAGCCTATATTCAATCTGTTTGTCAAACAAAGTGACAGTGTCTCTTCAGAAAATGCAGACTAAACTGCTTAATACATATGGTTTAGCTTTAAAATCTTTTTAATGAAGCTTCAAAGTGGTAGCTGCATAGACTGTCAGTGGAGGGACATAAATCTCCCAGATTTCAATAAAAATATTATTTCTGTTCAGAAGATAAACAAAAATCGTATGGGTCTGTAACGACATGAGGGTGAGTAAATAATGACAGAATATTTTTGGGTGAACTAACCCTTTAAGGGTATTGAAGGGTCTCAGGAGTATTATGATAGAATTACAAATTTTTGGGTCAACCAACCCTTTAACTTTTTCCTCTTGCTCTCTCTATTTCTTTCGCTCTTTTGTGTTTGTATTTGTGTGAAAGAGTTTGTTTCTGCAGTTTTTTCTGATCTCAAAGATGCAATGTGCATGAAATATTGGGTGTGCGTCTATGAAATGCCTGAAAAAAGACAGCATTTGACAGTCTTTCAAAATGTACATGCAGTATTTAGTATGTTTTCAAGAAATGTCAAAAAAAAGATTGTATTTGTGACAAAGTTTTGGTTTTTAAATCCCACGCAGGTTTTAATGGACAAGATGAGTCACATCAGAAGAATGTGTTTTTTTCTGCAAAATCTCACTATAAACAAGAGCGTGCCGCACAACATGATGTGAACATGACTATAATCGGCAGATTCATGGTGTCCGTATGAAGTAGTATGAAAAACGGGACGAAAGCATGGCCAGGAAAAAGAGAAAGGAGTGTAGAGAGAGCCATCACATTTTGAAGCCTTGATCAGAGGACATTGCTGCCACATCCTGCTGGTAACTTGCGTACATATGGCCAAAAAACATCCCTCCAGCTCATGGTTGCCATGGCGACGTGACTCCACTCACAGTACGTCTGCATGAGATATACAGTGCAAATATATTCTAAAACAGGTACTCATTTAGTCTGGAAAAAAACATCACACTAACGTGCATGCATGTCTCAGCGTGCATCGACATGCACAGATACACACAGATGCAGGACACTCCAATTATCACACTGAACATTTGCTTATCAAAAATTGCAGCTGAGCTAAAGAGGGGTAAGGGTTTGAAAAAAAAAACATTTTGAGTTAATATTTGCTCCATCATCAGGGACGTCCAGGTGTCACTTCAAAATGTTAAATTATGATTGGTTGCAGCAGATATCAAGCAGGATCTAAGTGCAGTAGTATTCAGAAATACTTCAATAATTAAATAATTCAAATCTTCACATAATACTCAAGAACTGGAACAGAACAACCAACTTAACACAACATAGAACTGACCATGAAGTGAAAGACACACAGGGCTTAAATAGACAGAACAAACCAATCAAAGAAACGTGAAACACCTCTGACACCTGTGACAAAGTCTCTTTTGGGGCGGCAGTGGCTCAGTGGTTCATGTAGGTTGTCTACAAACCGGAAGGTTGGTGGTTCGATTCCCGGCTCCACCTGACCAAGTGTCGAGGTGTCCATGAGTAAGACACCTAACCCCAGCTGCTCCCGACGAGCTGGATGGTGCCTTGCATGGCTGACACCACCATCGATGTGTGAATGTGAGTCAATGTGTAAAGCACTTTGGATGGCCATTGGTCTGTTAAAAGCGCTATATAAATGCAGTCCATTTACCATTTACAACTTAAAGGTCCCATAGCATGAAATTTTTATTTTATGAGGTTTTTCAACATTAATATGAGTTCCCCTAGCCTGAATATTGTCCCCAAGTGTCTAGAAATTTTGATCGGTGTAAACCGAGTTCTGGGTGTCTTTCTCTGCCTTTGAGAAAATGACAGCTCAGACGAGCTGATCTTTATTTTTCCTGTTATGACGTCATAACAGGAACGGTTACCTCCCTTTCCTCCGCCCAGAGAATTTGGCACGCCCATGCGAGCGCCATATTTGTTTGTCCTCAAGAGATCATGGCTTGTGAACAAGTGAATGCTGACAGTTTCTAAGTGTTTGGATGTACAAATGAAAACAAGTCTTTTTTCAGTTCCTTCTGATCTGTCAAGTCAAGTCAACTTTATTTATATAGCGCTTTTAACAATGTAGATTGTTTCAAAGCAGCTTTACAGTGTTAAACAGGAAAATAATGCAGCATGATTTTATTAAGCTGTATAGCCATTTGATGTCATCAGTTCATTTCAATTTCCATACGGTGACAGTGTGGGCTTTAGATCAATAATTAGATCAGTAATTTAGTTTATATGGTTAATTTAGTTTATTAATTAGATTTATTTCGATGTTTAGTTGAAAAATATAGTGTCCCCAACTGAGCATGCCAAGCCAGAGGCAACAGTGGCAAGGAAACCAAAACCCCATTAGGTGACCTAATGGAGAAAAATAAACCTTGGGAGAAACCAGGCTCAGTCGGTGTGCCAGTTCTCCTCTGGCCAATTAACAAACAGCGTATTATTATTATAATTATTATTCTGGCCGCTTTACAGGTCAGAGGTCATAATAGATCGGAATATTCGAAGGACCAGAGGCAACACGCTGGAGACGGGTTTATTGAGGATGATGTTGATTAAATAATTATTAAAGTGCAATATTCGATTGATCGGAGGCAACACGCTGGAGACGGGTTTATTGTGGATGACATATCGATTTAAGTATTATTTAATTGTAATATTCGAACAATCGGAGTCAACACGCTGATCTGTGATCAGTGATTTCTGATGTGTAGCTAATTATTCAAGTTCACACAGAACTTTATTATTTGTGCACACGCTGCGGCTTCTCTCTCTCCCGACAGAACGGTGTTTTCGTGTTTTCTATCTTGTGAGTCAGTGTTTTTGTACGTCCTCGTCGCGTCTATCTGTTCTAAAATGTGCATACAGTCGTGAGTTTCTGCTCAACATCAGCAGAGCCACATCTTTAGAGATAAACCTCACATACGCCGAAGCTCGGGCTGCACTGACCGGTCGGCCTTCAACATCACCGACCCCCACTACTGCATCTCGCCCACAGCGGAGGCACCATATGTGGTGTGATATTAAGCAGAAAGGGGGTAAGCGTGAGGGTATCCAGGCTAGGCTAGCCAGCTATCCCCACAATAAACTGGATTACATTCGATTACTGCACTGTTGTGTCTTTGTTTGCACTGTGTACTCAATGCGCGTCACTGACGCTTTTCATATGATAGGAAAATATCTAAAAATAATGCTATAATCAACACTTACTCGTAACTTGTTCATCTCGACAGCTGTAACAAAGTTGGTAGAATAAGGAGGAAGATGGGCTCGGCATGACTGGGACTCGTGTTTATTCAGAACTCTCAGATACAAACACAATAAACTCGCGCTGACAGCGCTCTCACAACTCAGTAGATACAATATAAATTTGTTAGCAATCGCTCCGTCTCTGGTCCACTAGTGATGTCCGGTTCGCGAACGAATTGTTCTTTTGAACCGGTTCTTTTTAGTGAACCGGTCGAACCAGTTCACCAAATCGGACTAAATTGTTCTAAACGGTTTGCATCTCGAGTCAGCGCTGATTCATAATTTACTAAAGTTACTAACTTTCTGACATGAGTGACAGTCCCTCCGACTAGAAATAAACTAATAACCTGAAGTATATGCTAGTAACTACAACAGTTCACTGAACTGAGAAGTGCTGAGAGAACTGATGAGAAGTCACAAGATGTTGGTGAGTATTGAGCACTGAAATTATTCTCCAGGGTTTTGCTTTATGACCTGGTATGAAGTTTAAAAGACATTTTGTAGAATTGCGAGTTCATGCATTCATTGGTTTCATGTGTTCTTGGTTATGACATAATTATCTAATGGTAGCCAATAGTTTTATTTAGTCTTATATGTCTAAAATAATAGGTAATAAGTAAATTAAGTAATTTGTGAGATATGTGCGACCATTGAACACGGTGCCGTTAGATTGCATTTGGCGTCGGCCTCTTTCAGAGCTTATTGCCTTTTAATATCAAACACGTCAAGCTCGTGTTTTCTTATTCGTCCATTCATTCATCTAATCCTTGTTATATAATGAAGTAACTTCTTTTCTGTCACTTGCCAGATGTGATGCAGGGAAAACTTTGTATGTAATGTTAGTTTTTATCTTTATTTGCAGGTTTTTAGCCTATGCTGTGCCGCTTTTTCTTCACCACATTAAGACATCCTGTTATGCAGAAGACTTCTTGAATGTATTCAAATTATTTTCACCCAATATCCTGTGTTGGAATTGACATGTTAATAAAGTAATGTGATAAAATGCCAACCCTGTTGTCTGTGTTCTGTATTTGGCTTAATATATTTATGTTTTTAGTAATTTTTGTCTTTTTGGACAGTAAGAAATAAACAATAGTTACTACAATTTTAATTGGACCAACCACAGTTTGGTAAATTACATTTTTCCATTGGCTCAACATATTATTTCTGATTGAGCTCATGTTAACAGACTGTTGGCACAATTGGTAAAATTAAATTCACAGAAATTCAATTTGGTCAATTGAAAAATTTAAATGTGACAGGTCACTAGAACATTTTGAATTGGAGAGACCTGACATTTTTTACAGTGTGGGATTCCCTCAGTTGAACGGACTCTGGAATTTCACTCACTGGAACGGACTCTGGTACTTCGCTCACTGTATCAGACTGGAACTGGCTCTGGAATTTCTTTCACTGGAACTGACTCAGTGGAACTGGATTGGGCAAACTGGGCATGCCAAGACTTTGACTGGGCTCTGGTTGTTGATACCGGCTTAGTGTTGAGTGACGAGTACTGTCGCCTCTTCACTGCTGCTAGATCCATTTAAAATGGTCAGTTCTTCTGTCAGCGTTGGTTGCAGCAGAGATGAAGCAGGATCTAAATGAAGCAGTCTTTATTCAGAAATAAACTCAAATCTTCACAAAATACTCAAGAACAGGATCAAAACAACCAACAATTAAAAAACAAGCAAAGTCATTTATACTATACTATACTATACTATACTACTATACTATACTATACTATACTATACTATACTATACTATACTATACTATACTATACTATACTATACTATACTATACTATACTATACTATACTTACGACAAGAGCACGAATGGTAGCTTGCACTGCATTGTCACATTTGTGTTCCAGAAGTGCACCCTTGGCTTGTGAAAGTCAAGCAGGCATGAAGAAGTCAGATGTGGGGAATGTGACTCTATAAATAATGATTGCGTCCACTGCAAACACTGTGATGATGTGTTAAGTGCAACATGACACCACGTACTATGGCCAATCGACCGTTGTCTCCTTGGCATGATCAGATGTGTCTCATCATCACCTCATAAGTGGTCATACTGCGTGTTATATTTTGAGTTGAAAGAAATTTTACTCTCTAGACAAACCTTTTTTTTTGGAGAAAGTGTCATATTTGTATTTTCTACATGGGTTAACATAAAATATGAGTGAACAATACTTCTACTGAATTTATTAATCTTAGTTAATCTCAACTTTAAACATTTATTTTATGATCAATGGCTCTTTCATACATCCGGCGCAATGCGGTGCCAGGTGCAACGCAAGTGTTTTTTGCTAGTTTCAACCTGGCACAGTTATCATTTTCACGTCCTGTGCCACATTCTTTAAATAGCAAATGCTTTTGCGCCCATTTGTGAACCCATGGGCATGCTGGTCTGAAAACGAGGTGTGTTCAGGTGCATTGTTGGCACCTTGCTATTTTGAGGCAACTGAAATAGACTGCGCCATTGACCAACTGAAACCTGGTCTAAAGTCAATAGTGCAATATATTTTTGGTTATTTAAAGAGTGTGTTAGTAATATGCAACCTATAGGCGGGTCCACAATGAGCATACACTTTGCTTATTACACACACAGGTATGCTCAGCAGCACACAAACATTTTTAAATATTAAAAATAAAAGGATTCCTCTCTAGAGTTCAGTCTTTCTGCTCGCAAATTCCACCATGCAAATAGCAAATCCACCATAGTGCAAGTGCAACTGGCTTTTAAAGAGAATGGGAGATGAGACTCTGATTGGTTTATTGCATGTTATGCACAAAACACACCCATTACTCATTAACCCATTTAAGCCCACTGGCAACTATAGTTGCCGCAGTGTATAGTTGTCATTTTCCTTTTGTAAATATTTTTCTAGATAGTATCCATGTTTTATATCTCACGCAAGAAAACAACCAAATAAAGGATTTAAAGAGAATAAAAACGGTATTAACTTCCTTCCTGTCACATGAGACTGCCAACTTCCTACCCCTACTTCCAGGAAGCATAATGAAGGCAAACTGTAGAAGTGCAGTGCATTATTAGCTCATGTTAAATAATGTTGTTAACTAATGTTAACTAATGAAACCTTATAGCAAAGCGTTACCAAAATAATTAATAAAAGTAATATTATAGTAAAGCATTTTTATAATTGAAAATATAATTTAAATAACTATAATAGTATAGGCTATACTATTGTATGAGATGATGATGATGATGATGATGATGATGATGATGATGATGATGATGATTGATTCAGTCCATGCCATGGACCACCCCAGTCATAAAATCTAATCATGCCACCATCATTTGATTGACTCAAATAGTTATTTGTGTCAAACCCTGCAACATTACAGAGTGGCATTTGGAGAGAAGACGGAAGGGTTCAAACTGAGCCAAAAGCCTCCTCGGAGGATCATCTCTGGATTCTGACTTTGACTACCAATGGCAAATCTGAGACAAAATAAAGACCTCATCTGCCCGCCTGTGATGCTCTGACACAACAAAGCTCTCTAGGCCTATGAAATCACACTAGCGGGAGCTTTCCAGCAAGGCATTTGCTTGAGTATCTATGCTAGAAACATTAAAGAACTCATAATGATGTTACAATTTCAAGCAAATCAGCCTTATAGCCCTGCGCTGTGTGCACAGATTTGCTGCTTTTATCTTAGATTGAACACATATAGTTTTCTCAGCGTGACACAATGAACATTTCTGCTCTTCGTGCGAGAGGGTAATGTTACGCAGATATCATCGCAGCCTAATGAATCAGTTGAGTTCAGCTGAGGTTTCCTCCTGCCTGTATGTTTGAGGCGGTTTGTGTGTATTTGAGTGTTGTGAAGCTTGTTTATGATCGCAGCATGAAAACAGCCATGTTCTGCATTTCCCTGCTGCTACTTAAACTCATCGCTGTGGGTCTGAGACCTGAATTTAAAAAGAGTCTCAAAGTAAGCACAGTGCAGAAGCCTGAGAGTCGTTCCCTGCAGCTAGAAAAAAAAAAAAGATGTTGAAAGACTAGCGCTCGCAGGCATGAAATAGTAATTATTGTTTACCCAACAAAAGCTGTTTTGTTAATAGCATGTCCGGACGAATTAGCAGCTTGGCTACAGATCCTGAGACTCTCTTTGTCCCTCAGGGAGGGTTGCAAAAACGGACCCACGATTGCTAAGATTACATGCACTGGAAATTAGAGATGCATTGGCCGCCGATATTTATCGGCCGATTTTTGATCAATTTACAACCATCTGCATATCGGCTATAGCATGAAAAAGGCAGATATAACAAACCGATGGTTTATTAATTAACTGTGTGAAGGCACTGAGCTGTATAATGTCTGTTGCATAATCCAAGATTATACTGTAATATTCTTGCTGCACTGCTGTCTGCGTTTTAATGTTAATCAAACAACAACAACTCACTAATAACTTTCTAAATAACTTACATAAGGATTCATTTCCGTGATGCGGAAAACACAGACAGAATCCTGTCATAAAAACAAAATTTACTGTATAACGCAGAATTTCTCAAAGCTTTGATGAATAAATAAAACATAGTTCAGTACACTTAAATCAAATAACGATATACACTAGTGTCTGTGAATATTAAGCTGCAAAAAGACTATATATGAATCCTGCATGTTTCTGTGTGTCTCTGTGTGAATGAATGGCACAGACGCGCGGGTTCATTTACCTCACACACACACTGAAACTTTCAGTGTTTTTCAGCCTCTGCCACCTGAGGACATGGATGCAGGAACCTCATGTCCAGTCACTTCATGAGCATTTTACAGTTTCATTCGACAAAATCTATCATCATATCATAAACACGCACACAGAAAGGTGAAGGTCTTCACGGCAACCCGTCAAAATAAAAGTTCAGTTTAACAAAGTAATTGTGACAGAAATATAATACAGTGACATTTAGCTATCTCTCAATGTAATAATAATATATGTATTTAATTTATACAGTGAAGAATATGCAGTTTTATTTAACATTTTTTTACTTTATTTCTGTACCTGGAAACTGTTAAACCTACCTAAAAGCACTGTACATTTCATATGTATCTTTGTTCTGTTGTATTTATGTTGGTGAATGTTATATGCATCCAGTCTATGTTCATTAGAAATGATTTGAGAATGCAGCAATAAGCAAGCTAGTCGGCTTTAAGTTAATGTATGTTTTATTTTTTGTTTTTTGCTTTTTACTTTAAAATGTCAAATAAGAGGGCAAGTGACAAATATCTGTATCAGAATGGGCCAATAAAACTGGTATCGGTGCATCCCTACATCTTAAAATGTGTGTGTGTGTGTGTGTGTGTGTGTGTGTGTGTGTGTGTGTGTGTGTGTGTGTGTGTGTGTGTGTGTGTGTGTGTGTGTGTGTGTGTGTGTGTGTGTGTGTGTGTGTGTGTGCATGTGCGTGCGTGTGCAATATGTGCAGGAAATTAATTGGAAATGTATTATTTTTGTGTCTCAGGAATTAGTGTTTTGTCCACAGGAAATCTGAGCAAAGACTCATTTTCAATGTTTCGGCAGCTGAATGATTGACACCCAGGTGCACAGTGTGACATACTCTCCCTCACGGTCTCATTTTCAGTGGCGTCAGTGAATATGCAGCCTATAGTGTATGACTGAAAACTATTGCTGTTTCACAATGCCTTTGCCTTTTAAAAAATATTTTTGGAGTGAGGGGAAAATATTAGGATAGTGAATATAAATAAGAACCAATGGAAAAGAAATGTCAAAAAATAGTTTTATAGATAGATAGATAGATAGATAGATAGATAGATAGATAGATAGATAGATAGATAGATAGATAGATAGATAGATAGATAGATAGATAGATAGATAGATAGATAGATAGATAGATAGATAGATAGATAGATAGATAGATAGATAGATAGATAGATAGATAGATAGATAGATAGATAGATAGAACAGAGGAATGAACACCTGGGAGAACCATCAGTTATGACTGAAAGATCCTTTGTTTGAAAAAAGGGGTTCACAGCTTTGACTAACGGTTGAAGAGTGTCCGATGTGCAGTCACAGGAGAAAGTCTTGATAGTTCACTCCGATGGTGTTGAAGTTGCAATCAATTTCTTCTGCGTTGTCTAAAGAAGATATGATGAACTTGCACGGTTATTTCGACTCCGTCGTGATCGAGGAATTTGCACATGGCTGCAGGCCCGCAACTGTGTGGTCAGATCAGGTTTCCTGTCTGTCCCACACAAGCACATGGCTTGATGTGTGTGTAGGGCTGCCAGTCTGGCCGGCTTGGCCAGGTGAGAGGCAGCAGAGGTGACGTGTCTGTCATTGGTCGAGAGAGAGAGAGAGAGAGAGAGAGAGAGAGAGAGAGAGAGAGAGAGACGGATCTGTGCGTCTCTCTTTAAGGTCTGGAAGAAGTCTCACCTCTTAGGGTTGACCTGTCCAATGAGATAGTTGGGAAATTCCTTGTGGGGGAGTTTATGGCTCTTGTCTCTGACATGATTAAACTGGGTTTGTGCCCATTTATATACTCCAATTAATACAACAAACTCCCAAGACTGCGCTCTACCCCTCCCTCATGGGGGTACCGATCATGGCGGCCACGGCATCTGAGGGTAAGGACAGACGAGACCAGAGAAAAGGATCCGGAAGCATGAGGAGCGACAGAGACAAGAGAGGGGAGAAAAAAAAATCTTGGTCCGTTTCCCGGACACACTGCCGCTCGGTCCTCAGCCAGCCGAGAGGCTCTTCCTCGTGGTGCCATGTGAGGGTAGCTACTCGATGCTCGGTGGACAGCTCGATCATCCTCCGCCCCCTGGTGGCCAGCGATGGCTTCTCCAGCTGAGGGCAGCCGGCAGAGAGACCCGCATTCCGTGCTCCTCTCCATCATGGTGAACGGCAGCAGGCTCCGACCCACGGCAAAAATCAGCGACTTCTCTGCTCCTTCTTGGATGGTAGCCACCCCACCTCGACCCAGGAGCACGGCAGCGATCTCGCCATCCCACCGGGTCTTCCATTGCTCCAGCACTACATGGCAGCCACTCGCGCTCTTCCCTCTTCCGTGCTGCCCGACCTCCTCAGCACCACAATCCTCCTCAGCAGTGAGGGCTCTCCAACAGAATGTCCGTCCTTCCTCCCGGTTTCGGCACCAATGTAATGAGGTATGTTGATATGGGAAAAAGGAGGCGGGAACCGGCGAACGTTCAAAAAGTCTTGAATAAATAAATAAACAAACTGAAAGTAAAAACAGCAGGCTCCTAACGGACGACTGCCGCACACACATAATAAAATGTAAGCAAAACACAACATAAAGTCCAGGCATGGTCCTCTCTTGTCGCGCCTCATTTTATGCGCCCAAGCTCCTCCATGAGACACGAGACCGGTGCAGCGCACAGCCGTCCTGTTCTCACGGTCCCTCTGCCTCGCCTGCTGGCCACAACTATAAATAAATATATAATTATACATATATATATATATATATGGTAAACGTCGGGAGCAGCTGGGGTTAAGTGTCTTGCTCAAGGACACCTCGACACTTGGTCAGGTGGAACCGGGGATCGAACCACCAACCTTCCGGTTTGTAGACAACCTACATGAACCACTGAGCCACTGCCGCCCCATATATATAGAATTACACACACAGATATCTTTCCATACCTACATTTGATTTCAAAATATTATTCAGAGGGCAATAGAAGACTCTTAGTATTGGTCCAGTTACGCCACAATACAACCACCTGTCAGGCATCGCAAGCACAGCTGGAAGACAGTAATCACCATGGAAACACCCTAACAATTAGGACTGCTAGTGGGACTAATCGTGCTGAAAATCTCTTTCCCACTTTTCTCTCCAAGAATGTGTGTTTAGGCCTGTGTGTCCGTATACTGTTATAAAACCAGATAACTTAGTCAAGTTCTTTAAAGGTCCCATGGCATGGCATTTTTCTATTATTTTATAGTGTTTCCTGAGGTGTACTTATATTGTTAGTATGATTTTTACATCATAAAATGTCATAATTTAGAAATAAAAGGCATTTTTTCTATACTGCTGTTTGCCCTGTGGCTGAATGCCCTGCTTCAAGAGGCGTGTCTGCTGTGAGACTTCAGTAAAAACGCCCACTGTTGTGATTGGCTGACATCTTTGCATTTTAAATGAGCGGAGGGGGCGTTGTTTAACGAGGCACGAGCAGGCACGAGTCTGCCAGAGACGGATGGACCTGAGTTCACTTCTCATCAGTTCTCAGTCTCAGTTCAGGGTGAACTGTTGTAGTTACTAGCATATACTTCAGGTTATTAGTTTATTTCTAGTCGGAGGGGCTGTCACTCATGTCAGAAAGTTAGTAACTTTAGTAAATTATGGATCAGCGCTGACTCGAGACGCGAACCGTTTAGAACGATTCAGTCCGATTTGGTGAACTGGTTCGGTTCACTAAAAAGAACCGATTCAAAATAATGATTCGTTCGTGAACCGGACATCATGGAGACGGAGCGATTGCTAACAAAGTTATTTATAGTACCTACTGAGTTATGAGAGCGCTGTCAGTCAGCGCTGTGAGTTTATTGTGTTTGTATCTGAGAGTTCTGAATAAACACGAGTCCCAGTCACGCCGAGTCCGTCTTCATCATTATTCTACCAACTTTGTAACACATGCAATGTACCATTACAGCGAGATGAACGAGTTAGTAAGTGTTGAGTATAGCATTATTTCTAGATATGTTCCAATCATATGAATAGCGTCAGTGACGCGCATTGAGTAACGTTACACAGCGCAAACAAAGACACAACAACAGTAATCGAATGTAATCCAGTTTATTGTGGGGAAAGATGGCTAGCCTAGCCCAGATATGCTCACGCTTACCCCCCTTCTGCTTAATCTCACGCCGCGTTTGGTGCCTCCGCTGTGGGCCAGATGCAGTACTGGGGGTCGGGGATATTGAAGGCCGAGCTTCGGCGTGTGTGAGGTTTATCTCTAAAGATGTGACTGCTGATGTTAAACAGAAAAGACTGTATGCACATTTTAGAACCGGTAGACGCGACGAGGACGTACAAAAACAATGACTCACAAGATAGAAAACACGAAAACACCGTTCTGTCTGGAGAGAGAGAAGCCGCATTGTGTGCACGAATAATAAATAATTAGCTACACATAAGAGATCACTGATCACAGATCAGAAGGAACTGAAGAAAGACTTCTGTTTTCATTTGTACATCCAAACACTGAGAAACTGCCAGCGTTCACAAGTAACGTTAATGATCTCGAGTGTTTGCATGGGCGTGCCAGATTCTCTGGGCGGAGGAAAGGGAGGTAACCGTTCCTGCTTGGACGTCAAACCAGGAGACTTCAGGACTGGCTCGTCTGGCCTGTCATTTTCTCAAAGGCAGAGAGAGACAGCCAGAACTCGGGTTTACACCGATCAACATTTCTATCCACTTGGGGACAATATTCAGGCTAGGGGAACTCCTATTAATGTTGAAATACCTCATAAAATGAAAATTTCATGCCATGGGACCTTTAATCTTATTTTGTGTGTGTGTGTGTGTGTGTGTGTGTGTGTGTGTGTGTGTGTGTCTGTGGTCCTGATATTCCCTATATTATGGGGACCAAATGTCAAATGTCTACCCACAATTATAGTAATACCAGTAAATTTTGTGGGGACTTTTTTTTTTTTTTTGGTCCCCATGAGGAGACAAGCTTATACACTCACCTAAAGGATTATTAGGAGCACCTGTTCAATTTATCATTAATGCAATTATCTAATCAACCAATACATGGCAGTTGCTTCAATGCATTTAGGGGTGTGGTCCTGGTCAAGACAATCTCCTGAACTCCAAACTGAATGTCAGAATGGGAAAGAAAGGTGATTTAAGCAATTTTGAGCGTGGCATGATTGTTGGTGCCAGACGGGCCGGTCTGAGTATTTCACAATCTGCTCAGTTACTGGGATTTTCACGCACAACCATTTCCAGGGTTTACAAAGAATGGTGTGAAAAGAGAAAAACATCCAGTATGCGGCAGTTCTATGGGTGAAAATGCCTTGTTGATGCTAGAGGTCAGAGGAGAATGGGCCGACTGATTCAAGCTGATAGAAGAGCAACTTTGACTGAAATAACCACTCGTTACAACCGAGGTATGCAGCAAAGCATTTGTGAAGCCACAACACGCACAAACTTGAGGCGGATGGGCTACAACAGCAGAAGGCTCCACCGGGTATAAATAGGAAAAAGAGGCTACAATTAGCACAAGCTCACCAATATTGGACAGTTGAAGTCTGGAAAAATGTTGCCTGGTCTGATGAGTCTCGATTTCTGTTGAGACATTCAGATGGTAGAGTCAGAATTTGGCGTAAACAGAATGAGAACATGGATCCATCATGCCTTGTTACCACTGTGCAGGCTGGTGGTGGTGGTGTAATGGTGTGGGGGATGTTTTCTTGGCACACTTTAGGCCCCTTAGTGCCAATTGGGCATCGTTTAAATGCCACGGCCTACCTGAGCATTGTTTCTGACCATGTCCATCCCTTTATGACCACCATGTACCCATCCTCTGATGGCTACTTCCAGCAGGATAATGCACCATGTCACAAAGCTCGAAACATTTCAAATTGGTTTCTTGAACATGACAATGAGTTCACTGTACTAAAATGGCCCCCACAGTCACCAGATCTCAACCCAATAGAGTATCTTTGAGATGTGGTGGAACGGGAGCTTCGTGCCCTGGATGTGCATCCCACAAATCTCCATCAACTGCAAGATACTATCCTATCAATATGGGCCAACATTTCTAAAGAATGCTTTCAGCACCTTGTTGAATCAATGCCATGTAGAATTAAGGCAGTTCTGAAGGCGAAAGGGGGTCAAACACAGTGTTAGTATGGTGTTCCTAATAATCCTTTAGGTGAGTGTATATCATAAAGAATATTTTTTGAAAATATAAAATAGTATAATTTTTTACAGCATAAAAATCATTACCTATGGAATGTCCCCATAACACATGGAAACCCAGTGTGTGTGTGTGTGTGTGTGTGTGTGTGTGTGTGTGTGTGTGTGTGTGTGTGTGTGTGTGTGTGTGTGTGTGTGTGTGTGTGTGTGTGTGTGTGTGTGTGTGTGTGTGTGTGTGTGTGTGTGTGTGTGTGTGTGTGTGTGTGTGTGTGTGTGTTGAAAAATTATATATGTACATAGCTTGATATATGAGATAATGTGCTTGTTAATGTTTGCTAATAAACGTATGAAACATTACATGTTGCATGATTAACAGATCACTATTTAATGTGAATTAAAATGCTTACAAATGTCAGTACATTTTCAATTCATAGAAATTTATTTGATTGGATGGTTGTGGTTTGCTATTGCTGTGATGTCATGTCATGTGAGTGACAGGTTGTCCCGGCCTCGCCAGTAAACAGGTCGTCAGAGAAGAGATGTCAATGCAAGAGGGAGGGGAAGTTATTTTGATTACAGATTGTGAGGGGACATGAATAAAAAAATAATGATGATGTGCAATTATATGTATAATAAATACTTAAATACTTCATAAAAAATACGAATGGTAAATTTAGATTTTATTGTGACTTTAAGGTTTTCATTCCAAGCACTTAAGCAAAGACCTTCTTCACAATCAAAACTGTTGTATCACCTTGACATTTTTTTAAAACTTTATATACTCAAAAAATGTTAAACTCATTCTCATTCAAGTTATTATACATAAGAAACGCATTTAAATAATTTTTGAATAATTTAAAATATCCAAACAAAAAGCTGAGTGCCACGTCATTGACCCTGTTACCAGCAGGCACAATTCATTCTTAGCAAATTCCTCCTTTGTTTTTTTACTCTTAATAAGAGAATAGAAGGCGTTTGAGGTAACTTCTTGAGAGTCAGGCGCTGTGTGTTTGCCAGGGGCGAGCATCAGGGTGCAGTAGTGATGTTTTTTAAGAGCCAGGCCCTTACGGCTTGTCCCCAGGCATACAGCCGGTCCCCTGTGTTGACTAACTCATCCTCTGCTCGTCTTCACTATAACAGACGCTGTCTTTAAGTATTAGCCATTACTGAAGACAGATCACCGCAGAGAAAAACTAATACATCTAACAGCTCCACTGTGTGTGTGTAAGATTGTGTGTACAGATGCGAGTGTTTGTGAGTTGTGTGCTTGTGAGATCCCAACAAACGACAGCATTTATGTCCTTTCTGTCTCCTTTACCATGTTATTCTTCTCTTTTAATCTGTCTTCCCTCCTTTATTTGTCATCTTGACTGCCTCAATATCTTTTTTGTACCCTCTCGGTTCTTTCTCCCTCTCTCTCACACTCTCGATTCTCTCTCCTCCCACTCTCCTTGGCAGTCTCGTTCATCTTGTTCTTATCCTGATAGGGAGCTTTGAGATATGCTTCTGTAATCACAATGTAACTGAATTAGTCTACTACATCACACTTACTGAGTATATATAACACACATGCACATATGCACACAAGGATGAGTGGATTCTACAGACAAAACACACACACACACACACACACACACACACACACACACACACACACACACACACACACACACACACACACACACACACACACACACACACACACACACACACACACACACACACACACACACACACACACACACACTCTCTCTCTCTCTCTCTTGTACATCTATCTTTGTGAGGACATTCATTGGCACAATGCAATCTCTAGCTCCTTACCCTAACCCTAACCCTAACCCAAACCCTTACCCTAAACCTACCCTTAACCTATAACCTTATCCCTAAAACCAAGTCTTGACCCTCAAACAGGCCTATAAAAAGGCCTCAGAAAGCGAGGACCGACCAAAATGTCCTCACTTTACTCTCTTTGTCCTCACGCCGATGGTCTAAAACTCAAACCGGTCCTCACAAAGATAGTTGTACAAGTACACACACACACACACACACACACACACACACACACACACACACACACAGAGGAACAGATCTGCATAATAATGACTTTGTAAATTAATAAATTACATTGTAAATTACACTGCATGGCCGAGTAGACACAAACTAACCAATGACACAGGAATATCCGCTTTTTGCTGCCAGTGCTGTAATGATCTGAATATGGTAAATGTTGTGTTGAAACATGTACTCTGTGTCCTAACCAGATAAATATTATTTGTTCTATGTAAACAAGAGTTTCTGATCTAAGCCACAACTTTGTTGATCACTTGGTTTCTATTTTTGTAGTATTGTGGTAGCCCCGCCCACTGTGAAATCTTGTTGGTCCAAAATCCTGCACCACAAAACTGCACGTTATACCTCAAATATTTTCTCATTGTTGATGCAGACTGGTTTAGATCAGATTTAAAGTTCTTATTGGTTTAAGTGTAGCACACGTGACCTACTGTCTATGCATAAGCCACTTTCTAATACCTTGGAATAGATCAGAAGACTACGTTCGCTCTTGAGCCAGCATTGCAGCAAGACAAGGGAAATAATGACAGAAGACAGAATTATAGTTGAAAAGGTAAGTATTTTTCTTTTGTATTTCTTTGTATTAAACTGTTTGCGTTGGGGGAAAAACAAGCAACTGGAAAACCCCCAAAATGACAGCAAAAAGAAAAAGAAAAAAAAAGAACCCTTTTACGGAACTTCTTGAAATAAAGCTATTTTAACTCATATAATGACTCTTTGTGTGTTATTTAATGATGTAGTTGTTTATATTATATATTATATTATAATAGCTACTTAGCTGTTAGTTCTTTAATTAGCTTTAGCACACCCAATTTACTCCTATTTTGGTTTGGTTAGCTATGTACCTTTAAACAACCTTGTTTTGTTAGGGGTTTTTTTTCATATAAATGCTATAACCAGCTCACACTCATTACAATTATGTAATTCAATAACCTTTGTGTCATCTTTTTCAGAACAATTTCAATAAAAGATTGAAAAACAAAGATAACAAAAAAAGAAATAAAACAGCAATTGAAACAATACATTTCAGGTAAGTTGACTCAAGCTAATTAAACGGGAGTTTAGCTCAGTTCAATGTCCTTTGTACTTCAGTGTTCAGTGTTCAGTTAAAGAATGCAGATAAGCAAACTCCAAGAATGAAAAATGGACAAGGGAAAAATAGTTCTTGTTCACTGTTGAATAAGTGTGATCGTACCACTTCAGTGTAACATGAAATGTTGTCCACGCTCGGGAAAAACCAGGTTGGCCTGCCAGTTTCCACCAATGTTGAGCACTCCTCGTTGATGGCAGAAACAGTTCTAACTCAGAACTCCAAGATACTCCTCGTTCAATTTCAAAGAGAGATGTAGAAGGACAGGAAACAAAAAAAAATAGGGGAAAAAAAGAGAAAAAAACCCAGCCTTGCAAAGACAAGGGAGGAAAATCTCAATTAATTCTCATTAAACAGCATTAACACTTCAAATGATCATTTTCAGCACAATAAATGCATCAATACACATTTCTCAACACTTATTTGTCTCTCTTTTTTAACACATTTCTTAACATAAATATAACTATATTAATGAAGAATCATGTCTTAGACATTTAAACAACACTTTCCTGTTAACGATGTTTCAAACTTTGCATTTCAATAATTAATCTAGTATTTCTCACTTACTTTCTTGACTTTAGACGAGAGACTGTTCATCTCAGCGCTAGAGATGACACAACCCACTAAGGGCGGAGCTATTCCTAACTGTTAATTAAAAAAAAAAATTCAATTTGTGACATTTTCTTCAACAATATACATTTTTAAAGCATTAAAATAAATCAATAAATTGTTTTTGTGCATTTAAATGTTCTTGCTCTTTTTTTATAGGTATGACATGGCCTAAAGTAACCTATAAGCAAACTGCATGTATTTGGCACGTGTTTAAAAGAATGAGTACAATTGTCTACAGTTTGCACAATATCTAAATGCACATGACTTGTTGATCAAAAATGATGAGTTGGTTCTCAGTGAATTTGTCAAGCTCTTCACAAATTCTAAACATTTTTTTTAATCGTGTGAGCCATTATGCAAATAATACTTGCAATTATTAAAAACTGTCTGACTTGCATGTAAATTCCATAAATATCTGACATGACCTGCCATTGTAATGAAAAGGGAATCATAATGGTGGAAAAAAAATAAAAAAACATCTAAAGTTTAGATGTTTTTTTTCACCATTGTGATTCCCTTTGTGATCCCTGATCTAAACATTTTGATCATGTGTGACTCACACGATGACAAAAACAATTTACTTGGGAAATAGCTAGGCTTTGAAGTAGAAATAAAATGTTTTGGGTGAGTTATTTTGCAGACATGCAATAGAGTTCTGTTGTTCCAGTTCTGTTATTGTGACATTTGCACTTACAGTTATAAGGGCCCTATCATACATCCGGCGAAATGCGATGCCAGGCAAGTGTTTTTTGCTAGTTTCAACCCAACGCAGTTATCATTTTCATGTCCAGCACCACATTGTTTAAATGGCAAATGGACTTGTGCCCATCTGCTGGTCTGAAAATTAGGTGTGTTCAGGTGCATTTATGGCGTGTTGCTATTTTGAGGCAACTGAAAACAACTGTGCCATTGACCAACAAAAACCTGGTCTATTTTTTTTTGTTATTTGAAGGGTGCGTTATATATGTGTGCCTATAGGCGGGTGCACAACATACGTACACTCTGCTTGTTACACACAGGGACGGTCAGTAGCACAATTCTTTTTTTAAAGGGGTCAAGACTTGAGAAATCAACTTTTCCTTGATCTTTTGATATATTAAAGTTCACCTTAATACAAGAATATCCTGTACGTTTTGGAGCTGAAAACTTCTTTGTTAGTCAAATAAACGCTTTGGTAACACTTTATTTTGATAGTCCACTTTAGACATTCTACTAACTATAAGTAACTTTGCAACTACATGTCAACTAACTGTCATTAGAGTATTTGTAGACTGTCTGATTAATATTTACTAAAACTTTATTTTGTTGGTCCCCCAACAGACATTCTACTGACTATAAGTAACTTGGCAACTACAATTCAACTTATTCTACTAACCCGAACCCTAACACCTAACCATAACCTACCAGTCTACTGACAGTCAACTAATACTCTAATGACAGTCAGTTGACATGTAGTTGCAAAGTTACTTATAGTTAGTAGAATGTTTAAAGTGGACTCGAAATAAAGTGTAACCAACGCTTTTATTGACAGCTGGCTCATCAAACGAGAGATCTGCGAATGTTCTTCCCCTGTGATGTCAGAGAGCAGCGAAATGATGAATGCCCAATTCTGTAGCCCCGCCCACCAATTGACGCATAACATGTAACATAAATATCATAGGCCTACGTGGAGCTAAACAAGAGCTAAACAGGATCGAACTTCCAAGCAATAAACAAAATATTGCGCAGTGCCTGGTTGTGGAAGAACACAGTTGCTGCATAAGCTTCATTCGGTTTCCAATAATTTGAATGCTGTTTAACTTTTTTTTTTGATCGCTTCATTTCATTGTTGTTCCAGCAAACAGTTGTGACATTTGCACTTACAGATTTAAAGCCCCTATCATACACCATGGCGCAATGCAACGCAAGGAAAGTGCAACGCCAGAAAGTGTTTCTTGCTAGTTTCAGCCTGACGCAGTTATCATTTTCACATCCAGTGTCACGTTGTTTAAATAGCAAATGCATGGGCGTGCTGGTCTGAAAATGAGGTGTGTTCAGGTGCATTGTTGGTGCGTTGCTATTTTGAGGCAACTGAAAATGACTGTGCCATTGACCGACTGAAACCTAGTCTAAAGTCATGTGTTATGCCATGTAAATAGCGAATCGACCATGGTGCAAGCGCAACTGGCTTTTAATGGAAATGAGAGATGAGACTCTGATTGGTTTATTGCACATTACGCCCAAAACACACCCATTACTCATTAAGATAATAGATACAACCCTTTTGGACCATGTGCTTGGCGCGTCGACCATTTTTTTCCGTCGTTAAACTAGCAAAAGTGGATTCGGACACACCCTTAGTGCACTTGCCCATGTGCTTTAGACCATGCACTAAAATACGGCCCAAAGAATGTTAAGACTGTTTCAAAAAATGTGTCAAAGCGATTGAGAAAAACTGCAATTTGAATTGAGCAGATGCAAACAGAATGCAGAATTAAATTTGAATAACATTTTAATGTAAAGGAGCATAATTAAAACTAATTTAATTTACTACAAAAGCCACGTTCGTCAACACAAACTTTCAATGCTGGCTGGAAAAAGCCTTGATTTATAGTTCGATTAAAGGCACAATATGTAATTTCTGCCGCTAGAGGTCGCTTATTCAAAACAAAGACGGAGTTGTTGTCACGGATCTGTGAAGGATAAGACTCAATCACAGAATGAGTATCACAAGTTTAATAACCAAACGGATGGAAGATGGCAGGGGTTGAAGTTAACACAGTCCAACAATGGGTAAGGAACAAAACACTGAAACAGAGAGAGAGCGAGAGAGCAGCCGTATATACTGAAGGGACAGCGTGAGGTCAGATGATAGCAGCGCAGGACTAGGCAGGAAGACCAAATATAAGAGGCCAGATGCTCCATTTCCTTCAACCCTGCACAGACTGAACATGACACATGCAACGAACCAGCAGAGAACATGAGGAAAAGGAGCACAATATAAAGGGAAGGGACACATGAGAAACAGGTGAACACACTCAAGTTGACGAGGACTAGACAAACACTAAACGAGTGGGCGTGGTAAAGGAAAACAAGGAGGCAGGATAAGAGAAGCACATGGCCAACACAAACAAAGACAAAGACATGTGCTCAAACACAAAAGAAAACATGAAAACATTAAACAAAGACAGGACAGACAGAGCTGTCAGGGCAGAACCCTGACAGTTGTTGTCTTCACTACAGCTGATGGAAAATTATCCGACGGGACTCGGGCAGAAGTCATATTCATGGATGAGCTAACGTATTAAAGATGTATTAATGTTACTGTAGTATGAAGCAGGGTGCGTCTGAAAGCCGTTGGAACGGAACGAGCCCGCTAGAGCAGTGGTTCTCAAAGTGTGGAACGAGTACCACTAGTGGTACTCACACTGCCTCTAGTGGTACGCAGAGGAATCACAAAATAAATGAATGTTAAAACACATTTTAATTTAATCTTTATCTGAGTAAACCTGTATGTAAGCACAGTGTACAGTAGTGTTAATGTACAAACTGTGTATTTACAATATTAAAGTGGCTGACAACAATAAATATTCTTATTATGAATAAACTGCCTTTTAACTGTGCAGTGCTGTAGCTGAATAGTTAGGCCTCCAGTGCTACCCTATTTTAATGTTGGTATAATGGTGGTACTTGGAGAGACAAATATTTTCTGAGGTGGTACTTGGTATAAATAGTTTGAGAACCACTGTGCTAGAGTGATTACTAATGAGAGACAAGCGTGACACAAGGCTCGAAAGCAGTGGTGATTTTATTATGGCGCAGACGACCACTTCCACTTCTTCCGGTCATGCGTATGTGGGGTAATGCAGTGCTGTTTTCTGTCAAGTCAAGTCAACTTTATTTATATAGCGGTTTTAACAATGCAGATTGTTTCAAAGCAGCTTCACGGTGTTAAAAAGGAAAATAATGCAACATAATTTTATCCAGCCGTAAAGCCGTTCTGGAGAAAACGGTGATGTCATCAGTTCATTTAAATTATCATACAGTGACAATGTGGGCTTTAGATCACTAATTAGATCAGTAATTTTGTTTATATGGTTAATTTAGTTTAATGAGTAGATTTATTTGGATATTTAGTTGAAAAATGTAATGTCCCAAACTGAGCACGCCAAGCCAGAGGCAACAGTGGCAAGGAAACCAAAACTCCATCAGGTGACCTAATGGAGAAAAATAAACCTTGGGAGAAACCAGGCTTAGTCGGGGTGCCAGTTCTCCTTTGGCCAATTAACAAACAGTGTATGATTATTATTCTGACAACATTACAGGTCAGAGGTCATAATAGATCTGAATATTCGAAAGATCGGAGGCAACACGCCGGAGACGGGTTTATTGAGGATGATATGTCGATTAAACAATTATTAATTAGGAATAATCGGAATATCAGAGTTAACACGCCGGAGACGGGTTTATTGAGGATGCCGTATTGATGAAACAATTATTAAAGTGCAATATTCGAAAGATCGGAGACAACACGCCGGAGACGGGTTTTATTGAGGATGACATATCGATTTAAAGGTCCCGTTCTTCGTGTTTTTTTGAAGCTTTGATTGTGTTTACAGTGTGCAATATAACGTGTTCATGTTTCGCGTGTAAAAAAAAACTGTATTTTTAACACAATTTACTTATCTGTATACCGCTGTTTTCACTCTCCTAAAAACGGCTGATGAGTTCCTTTATTCTATGAAGTCCCTCCTTCAGAAATACGTAACGAGTTCTGATTGTGCCAGCGGTTCCCGTGTTGTGATTTGACCTCAGCAGCGAACGTGTCACGGTTCCTGTGTTGTGATTTGACCGCAGCTTAGCGAACGTGGAACGGTTCCTGTGTTGTGATTCGACAGCAAGCTTAGCGCACGTGGAAAGGTCACGCCTCTTAACGGGGTGATGTATGCGCTTAATGATCTCTACAGCGTCCCTGGGAAAGCCAAACAAAGGTGATTTGACTCCGGGGTGAAAATAACAGCGTCTCGACGACGTGGCGACAAACACACTCAAACGCAACAATTCATTTTCTCCATGTGACACGTCCTCTTCTCCACGTGGGACAGCAACAAGACCACGCCCCCTTTTTTGCGTATTCTTGTGGGCGGAGGTTAATCTGTTCTACTGTTCTACTGACGTCATTTATGAAGGAAGTACCAGGATGTAGTCCAAGCTGGCTGTTCGCTGTAGGCTTTGAAAGGGAACTTCTGTTAAATAAAATATATCGCTTGGCATTGAACTTTGAGCTTTATAATTTTACAGGTATTATTTATGCCCTAACAGCAACATTACACACTAACTAAAGTTTGAACAATGGGATCACGGGGGAAGAACGGGACCTTTAACAATTATTAAATAGGAATATTCGAACAATTGGAGTCATCACGCTGGAGATGGGTTTATTGAGGATGACATATCGATTTAACAATTATTAAATAGGAATATTCGAACAATTGGAGTCATCACGCTGGAGACGGGTTTATTGAGGATTACGTGTTGATGAGGCAATTTCAGGGGGAGTCTAATCGATGAATGTATCCAAACATTTGCTCACCTGTCTTATAAAATGCATAATATATTAAAGCATCTTTGGTGTTTCTGTTGTTTCTACAAAATAAATCCAGAAATCGAGGGTTACGTGGGTATGATGTCATTGACAAGCAACGAACATACATGGTCCGTGTCCTGGTTCAAATTTCTTATTTCTCTGGATTTAAACATTCTTCGAAACATTTGGGATAATGCAAGTCAACAAAATATATAACATTGTCCTAGTGGTTTTTGGATATTTGAATCCAAAAATCATACATATTGTACCTTTAACCCTCAGGAGTCTGAGCTGTTTTGGGGCCCTTTAGAAGTTTTGACATGCTCTGACATTTGTGCTTTTTTTAGTTACTTATAAACATATTAATGGTAAAAAAGCTTTAGATTGAAGAGAGAATAATAGAATGATATATATAACGATAGACAGAACAAAAAAAAGACAGGCAGACAGAATATGCTTGATTTTATGCACCTGTTAGTAATGTGTGCAGCTAAAATAGCAAAATCCAACAATTAGAAGGGGCCACATTCTTTTAGCCATGTAGTGTTTGTCCTTTAAGTTCAAAGAAGCAGAGAAGAAAAGAAAATGAGTGTGTTTGTTCTTCATAATGTTGTTTTATGTCTGGTCTGCAGGTGGGTGGGTGTGTGTGTGCGTGTGTATGTGTGTGTGTGTGTGTGTGTGTGTGCGCGCACAGGGTCGTCCACTTGGGCTAAAGAGATGGACTGCACACTTCACTCCCCCAGTAGCTCCTGCAGCAAGGCTAATGCACTGACCTCATAGTTCAAAGACAGACAAAGAGAGAGACAGGACGGCAGAGATTGAAAGGGTAAAGCGAAGAGGGCTAAAGACTGAAGGTGACATCCCAACCCCTTGTTCTCAAACAACATCCCTGAGGCGGTTTCTCATTAGGCTTCAGATTATCACATTATTGCCACGGAATCATAATGGATGCTCTTTGCTGACCCCACAGGGCCGCCGCACGGCCATTACATCACCGGTTTTACCCAGTCAAAATCTGCGTTTTTTTTTTCTTTGTCTTTCTCTCTTTTTTCTCTCTCCTGCCCTCTCGTTTTCTCAGAAAGGTTTGCTTGAGAGACTCCATGTCAGCTTTTATGTAATAATTCCTTTCAGCTTGTTCCAGTTCCAGAAGTGTATGTGTGTGTTAGAGAGATAGAGCCCTTGATTTTCACAGCTCCGTTCAGACCTCAGTGAACCTCTGAAGAAGCTCTTATAGCCCATCTGAACCATGTGAGAATAGGACTTGAGAACATGAAGGAGGAATAGTTGGTGGAGACTTTTCAAACTCCAGATTCCAGTCATGGCAGCCCTGAAAACCACACAATAAAGTTGACAGTGTACTGATCTCAAATCTCAAATGACATCATTAAAGGTACAAACAATTCTTGGTAACACATTACATTAAGGTTCTCTTTGTAAAGGGTTTATAAAGGTGTTTGTTAACGACTAATAACTCATTTGCAAATGCATTATAAATCATTGATAAGCAGTTATAACTGCATGAATAAAAAGAGTGACTTTAATGCAATGCTTGCCAAGCTATTGTTAACTACAAATGTTATAAATGCTTATTAAATGTTTTTATTCACACTTATTTAACTCAATACCAGATTCCTGATTTATTTCATGATGCAGCAAAAATAGACTTTCATAGTGAAACTGAAGGGTGTTGTATTTGTGGTTTTCTCATTGATATCTCGTGACTGCCACTTTTCTTGAAATGTTCCTTACCAGAGTTCACTGCCTTACCCATGATATCCCACAAAAAGCTCATGATGCCTATCCACAGCAGTATATAAAACTGATTTTTTTGTTTATCAAGATGAAATTATCAACCTTTATTAAAAAAAAATAAAAAAAAACACGAGCACAACGATAACTTGATAAGATATTAATAACAAAGATGTATATTCCAATATTAGTTAATTGTACCATTAATTAATGAGTTACAAACATTTATAACCTGTGAAAGGGAACCTTAATGTAAAGTGGAAACCTGTGAACCTGTTCACTTCAGGAATCAGCAATCTGGTTTTGAGTTAAATGTGTGAATAAATACATTTATTAAGTATTTATAACATGTTAGTTAAAAATGGCTCACTATTTGGCAGGTATTGTGTTAAAGTCACTCTTTTTATCCATGCAGTTATAACTGCTTATTAACAATTTACACTGCATTTGTAAATGACTTATTAGTCTCAAACAAACACCTTTATTAACCTTGACAAAGGGAACCTTAATGTAAAGTGTGTTCGGTGATTTGGGACAATTACCGGTTTCGAGATAAACCACGATAAAATGTACTGACAGTTAGTATTATCGTTTAACATTTAACTATCATTAAAACCGTGTTTGATTCGCGATTTTGAAAACTCATTTTATGAATGAGAAGAAATAGCCGAAGGCAGTAACAGAGCTCGGGAGATTTTTCAGCCTTCTAAAATTACTAAATCTGAGGTGTGGTCATATTTGGAGGTCCATTTGGTCAATTGAGGATGGTCACCCTGTTTGCAGAACATGCAAAACAAAAGTCGCTGCAATAGGGGGAAACACTTCAAATCTGCCGAGTTGTCTTCATGACCATCACCCACTACGAACACAAGGCAAGTTAACTTTGACCTCAGTAACAAAACTACTTCTGGGAAATAATTGGACACAAAATGTTATTTTGAGTTGAAATATTTTATCTCACTCACTTGAAATGAACATGAAGCTTCCGCGAAGAAAAGTTCGCAGCAAGTGGCTTTGAGCCAAAGATGAACAAACAAGTTCAGACAAGACTATTAAGGGTGACATTTAAGGGATAATTAATGTATATTCATTGTACACTCTTTACACAGATTTTTTTAACACATTAATAATTACGAGAACATATTGAATTGAGATTAATGTGTTGAATCTTACCTGTTTATAAATCCATTTTGTACAACGTACAAAACAATCATTCAGACAAGATGATCACAACAATATTATAGTAGTATAGTAAATAGTAAAGTCTTTCATATTGTAACGAGGCGTCAGCCGAGTGAGGAGCCATCTGCAGCTTTATTTAATTTGACAGAACAATACAGGGTCGAGACTCAGCAGTAGTAGTAAGGGGACTAAACAGAATCGTAAACAGGGACAGGCTAGGGTCAGGGCAGGCAGCTAAAGATCACAGTCCAGATAAACAGGCACAGGTCGGGGCAGGCGGCAGAGAATCAACAATGATAAGCAGTCCAAGGTCAGTTATAGAATAGCAATAGGTATGAAACGCTCAGAAATGATCACCGTGGCAAATCAAGACTTCGCAAGGGTGCTGTGTGTGTGTCATGCTTAAATAGCACGTGTGTGTGTGTGTGTGTGTGTGTGTGTGTGTGATGAGCTGCAGGTGCGTGCACACTCAGTCCCAGGTAAGAGTGTCTATGGGAGTTGTAGTCCGAATAGCAATGGTCAATATTCTGGTGAGAGCTCCCTCTGGTGATCCGGAGGAAGCGGAGAGGGAGCCTCACCTGTAACACATATAGTCTTTCAGTCTTTCAATAGTAAAGATTTCATTTTCAATACAATCAAAAACGGAGAGGCAAGATGGCAAGTTGCATTTGAATAAAAAAAACTTAAAACTCAGCTCTTCCGTGAGCACTTAACCTCATAAAAAAATTATTTAAAAAAACTTTCCTTTCTTCTTTCTCTTCCTTCTTCCCTCCCTACTCCTACCCCTGTGCTACACTGAGCAATGTACACAGTCTCAGGATTTCAGGCCCTTATTGCGCTTCTCGACTCTTCATGACCTATCGCTTCATGTACCCCCAAGTTGTAAGTCGCTTTGGATAAAAGCGTCTGCTAAATGCATAAATGTAAATGTAAATGTGAATGAAACGAGAGGGCTCGTCCGTTGTGATACGTGCATGTGCGCTGTTATAATGCGTCACTATTGACGACGGTAATTATAAGGAAGGAAAGCCACAGAATAGAATCTTGCTTTAAAAAAGTGCATAGAGCTGCTTGTTTTATTTGTTGTTTGTTGATTTTCAAATATAAAACTGTTTTCAGTGTGTGCATCAGTTCTTTTTTAACACTTTCATCTCATTTTAACAAAACCGTGATAATATTGATAATCGTGATAATTTTGGTCACTATAATTGTGATTATAGTGACCAAATCAGCAATAAATTATTGTTGTCATAATTTATTGCTGATTTGAAATGTTGCTGAAATATAATACTGACAAAGAGTTTTAGAAATGTCTTTCCCCATTCTAGTAGCACTGTGCCTCCATAGAAAACTGCTGCCCCGAGGGGTGTTTCCAAGATGGGCATCGAGTGAACTGATTTGCCTTAAAAAGACTTTGATTGCACCCAGGGTTTGAGACTAACTAATCTAATCCTTTGTTCATTTTTTGTACTGTGGTACATCACAGAGATTAAGCCACAGTAATGAGAGAAAAAGACTGAGACAGTGACTGTGGAGATGAACGAAAACAGAATATGTCTGATCTCAGCTGTGATTGTATCTGTGAGGTCACAGTTTTATCAGCACTGAAAACACATTTACTGTTTCCCCCTCCAACAGAGGGAGAGAGAGATTTACACAGATATAACGGAAATAAATGTCAAAAGTAAATGTCATTGTCCCAAGATTTCCTTATTTAACTTTAACATTTTCTCATTCACACAATAACACACAAAGAGCATTGTGGGAACATGCATACACAACAAAACAAAGCAATGGGACTCTGAGCCACTGACTTACCGAACTCAGAGTTAATTGGACTGACTGTCACCTACAGTGACATCACTGATGCTCTTACAGTGAAGCAGACATGAAGCCGTAAATTAATCAGAGCTCAGTTAGCCAAAGTGTCAACCCATTCTCACTCCCAAGGCGTCAAAATCCGAAGCATGGTCAAGTGCCTTCCGCGTCACAACGAATACGCTAAAGTCACCCCTAGGCGTCACTATTTTGACGCGCTGAGTGCTCCATTGATTTCAGTTGTTTACCCAATGCGTCAGATCAAGACGCATTTTATTCTTTGCATTTGTAAAAGCATACATGATTTTATTCATATTTAAAGGTTACTTTTATATTTTGGAGCAGCTAACCAAACTCCTACCCTAAACCTACCCACTCCTAAACAATATAAAACACACAACAGGCAAATACAAGTACAGTCACAGGTATTTATTGCAAAAACTTACCAACAACAGTATAAACGTTTTAACTTGTGTTGCATTCCAAGTCTTCTGAAGTCACACGATGTCTTCATGTAAAGAACAGAGTTGATCTTAATGTTTTAATCGCTGAGATGATGATCCCACCGCTCCGTTAACGCACTCATTCATATCTCATTCAAATAATACACACGCCTTTTTAGCATGACGCATTCGGTCACAAGACACACGAGAACCAATGACATTTTACAATCAAAGCAAACGTAATGACGCAATTGGTCACGAGACATACGAGAGCCAATGCAATTTCACTATGAAAACTGACGTAACGGGCAGCAATATTTGAAATTGTACGTGTTCGTGATCTTCTGCGGATGGAGACGCTGATCGCTTTTGGGGATTTCCTTCACACAAATCAATCGCTTGGCCTCGGAATATGTGTATTTTTTTTAAATAAATTGTGCATGCAGTCGACTCTGCCTGTTATATCTGCATTTTATACCACACAAATGGGTAGGTTTAGGGATGGAATAGGGTTGGGTTACATATTAAAACGTGTATAGATAGCGTAAATAAAATGATGTTGGCTGATTAAATTGAGAATCACAGTCCAACATGTCATAATGGCAAAATCAAAACCCAATATATGATCAGCATGACGATAACTTTCCCATGCCCAACGCATCTGTGTCTGATGCCAAAGGTTTCTCATTGAAATGAATGGAGCACTCAGCGCGTCGATATAGTGACGCCTAGGGGTGCCTTTAGCGACTTTATTGTGACGCGGAAAGCACTTGACCATGCTTCGGAATTTGACGCCTTGGGAGAGAGAAC
Organism: Romanogobio albipinnatus; assembly: GCA_023566225.1. Taxonomy (NCBI): domain Eukaryota; kingdom Metazoa; phylum Chordata; class Actinopteri; order Cypriniformes; family Gobionidae; genus Romanogobio; species Romanogobio albipinnatus. The sequence goes on from CM042256.1 coordinate 13,824,552, forward strand.
GGATTGAAAGTGTTTATGTTACAAAGTTACCAAGCACCAACAGGATTCTCATGGTACACAAAACCAACCAACAGACCAAAACCAACCAAAACCAAGCAACCAACCAAAACCAACCAACTAGCCACCTTAAAGGGTTAGTTCCCCTAAATAGAATTTACCTCAATTGACCGTTCGCAAAGACCCACCCCCTTTAGTTACTGTTGCTATGTCCGTCAAGCCATGGTGCTCTCATACCACACACACGTTCTCATGTAGAGAAAACACATCACAGAACAAAGAGGATACTGACAACACGCCGACAGACAGGACAGGGCAAGTTACTTTTGATATGAAACAAAGTTCCAACTTTAAAATATTGTAATTTTTATAAGAAATGTAAACAACAAATACCGTTTTGTGACTATTTAATGTGTCGTGGTTGCTGTAGCGCCATCAAATTAACATGAATGAACACTAAAAGAAATGTTGTTTCAACCGCGGAAAGACGTCAGTAAACACCATTTTTCAAGTTAAAGTCCACCGACGTTAATCTACTAACTCTCCTGACTGCTTTGTCGGACAAACCGGCAGATTCGGCGATGTGATTGGTCAGATCGCTTGTCAATCAAACTTGCTGCGAATGGTGAATTACTCATGGGAAAGAGCGAGACTCTGCCTCGAGTCTCAGGGAAGGAGATCCAGATGAATAAATGGAGGATTGATGACTGTGCAAGATGAGACAGGGCCAGGCCTGGGATTAGTACCGTCGCAAGGGCTGTGCCAAGTGTGCGACCGCACAGGGCCTCGCGCCTCTAGAGGGCCTCGCACATTTTATGAAGTGTGTCTATTTTTTATTACAGTTTTTACACCCAACATCGATAATAAATACAATTCCTACAGTCTCTCAATAATGCATAATCAAGGCCACGTGAAAAAAAAATCAGCAAATTATTATTGTTATTTTTCAAATTTCGATATGACGTTCTGCGTGGTCGCGCCACTGTGAGCCGCTCACTCTGAGGAAAAAATGTCGGGTGCTGCACGAGCGCGACCGATTTCGTAAACACGAGTCGGGTGGTGAGAAAAGGAAAATAATTAAAAAGAAAGAAGAATCACTGAGAGGATCGCTGGATAAATTTGTCAATGCCAATATTGCGACTACAAGCAGCACAACCAACACAATCACGGAGACTAATCAGGCTGCCGGGTTGCAACAACAAGATGAAGTTCAAGGTGAGGCATAAATATAACAAGTGGTCATGGACTAAAACTATATATATATATATATATATATATATATATATATATATATATATATATATATATATATATATATATATATATATATATATATATATATATATATATATATATATAATCCGGCGTATGGGGTGAGCGATATGACCGTAGACACGACGTAGGTAACGATTTTGGACTAACGTTAATATGTCTCTATTGCAGTTAACGCTCATGTGACGAGTCGGGCTGCGCGGTCACGAAAGCTTGTCGTTTTCATGCGTTTTTTAGCATTGTAGTTTAAACACAGGTGATGTTAAAGCGTTAAAGCACAGTAAGCAGAGACAGCCAACTCTGCGCGCTGTCAGAGAGACTGTTTATGAGAGCTGAGAGACGAGCTCCCGTTTTAGTGTTGAATGAGTAAATCTGTTTGTTAGAATGATTAAAAAGTTTTAGTCTAGTCTGCTTCACCGTTCTAGCAGCGCTCGTCAGTGACAGAATGAGCGAGGTGGCTAATCAAATCAAAGAAGGCGGGTCTTGCTGTCAGTCATAACCACAACGCAACGAGAGTTCGTTGAGAGATGCTTGTACTGTACAGCTGAGCTGACAACTGTTTTACGATAGAAATGTTCAGCGACCAACAGTAATAGACTATCTAGTGATGCAAACTACTCAACTTTCTATGAAATTTTGCCATTTGAAATGAAATTATGCGTTATAAGTCATGTAAATCATAAATTAATGTGACAAGAAACGTTTGCGTTTTCACTATTAGACGAATAAGAATGAATGTTTGCACGTTTCTTCATACCGTTCTTATTTAGGCTAGTTATTCCCTTAGATCGCTTTTAATCCTTTAATTGCTTTATTATTGTTGTTGTTGTTGTTCTTAGGTTATCATTATGCAGTAGATCTTACAATTGTTATGAGCGTGTGAGTGACCGTGCATGCTGCATGTCAGTGAGCACAATAGCCCATCACACACGTCAAGATTGTATAGAGTTTTACTCAGTCCATTTTAAATTCTAATCGCAGCATCTGAAATAGGTCAAACCACTTTTGATCAGATATGCGAAAGTTCGGTTCGTTACTATAGCAATACCCGGCCGCATACACGCGCGCAAATCAATTGTATAGAGGGCCTCGCATGTCAATTTAGCACAGGGCCTCGCACCCCCCTTGCGACGGCCCTGCCTGGGATATTTATGTTTTATGCGGCAGTCGTCCGTGAGGGGCTACCAATTTACTTTAGTTTTGTTGTTTGTTTATTTTGATATAAATGTATTGAACATTCACCGGTTCCCGCCTCCTTCTTCCCTGAACTACTAACTTTGCTACAGTCAGATATGACAGACGAGACACTCTACCTGCATGCAGAGATAGTTAGCTCACCAGTGTGGAAGTTTTTTTGGATTCCACGAAAATGGCTTTTTAAACACCCTAGTCTGCAAAACTTGCCTGCATTATCTTGCAGATTTGGCCAAATGTTCTGTTTAGATTAGTTTTCATTGTTCCGTTTACTTATTAGTTTTCACCTATGCGCCTGTTTGATTAATTAATTAACTTGTTAGTCCCTGTGTATTTAAGCCCTGTGTTCTTTCTGTTTTGGGTATCCTCGGCTCCACCTCGGTCTCCTGTGTCATCGACGTTGCGTGGGCACCATCTGGGTCTCTATCTTGTCCATCAGTAGTCCCCAGGGTATCGTCTGCCAATTCTCCACCATGGCTCCTCCCTCCCTCGACTCCACCCTGGGGCTTCATCCTGGCTGGTTTCTGGACCTCCATCTGGCTGCTCCTGGCTCCCCCTTGGCTCCTCCCACCTTCCACTCCCCCATGGACTTATTTGTTGGACTTTGTTTTGTCTCACCCCTTTCCAGGTCCTCGCCCTCCTCCAGAGCCCCCGCCCTCCTTCCTCAGTTGGACTATTTACAGTGCAAGGATGCACCTTTTCCTGAGGGAGGGACAGAGGACATACAGAGAGTAAGTTGCCATTATTTTGCTAGTCCTGAAAGGGGAAATGTTACATTAACTTGTTAACTGCTGACGCCTATATGTGTTTTATGATATTTACATCCCTCTGGGCTTTTAGTCCAAAAGTGTGCACATTCTAATACAAATTTATGGATTATCGTATGTTTTTTTTCTATTTTTTCTTCTTCTATTTTTACCCACAATAGGACAAAATGATCATTATGGAGTGCTAAACTGTCACATATAATTTAATTCATACTCGACACCGGAGGATGCCCTCGTGCAGAAAGTCCACTAGTAAGGCTCATGAGCAATAAGTTATAGGAAATCCTTAATATGGACAAAGACACCCAGCGATCGGTGTAGCTGGATAAAACGCAGATAGAGACATTTTTGATGTAAACATGAAGAGAATTAACACACCATTGCGTCAATATATGGTTTATCTGTGTTCTTCAAGACATATTGTGTATTTTTATAAGGAAAATGTATATGTTTAATGCAATCGCCTTTATTACTGTAAAGAATACTATATAATAATATCTAAAAAATAAATTTACTTTATATTTTATAACATTAGCATTTTTTTTTTTCAATATTTCTACAGATATCACAATATATCATTATCTTGAATAATTTTAGCTAACGATAACCTTGTCGTGAAAAATCTGATACCATGACAGGCATAAGTCATGCACATTGGCCGGTCCAGCCTGAATTTTTAAAAAGTTTTTTTTGAGCATTTAGAAACAAAATTTATGAGACAGTTGTTGTCAGATTTCATTGGTGATTTCAAATATAAACCTAAAAACCCTAAATATACCTCAGCCAAGTGAGCCAACACAACGCCCACTACTTTCACAATCAGACAGACTAGTAGATGGACTGCATCGTTAAATGAGAGACTGTCACCAACCATTATTACATTCTCATAAAATCATGGGAAAGACAACCATGGCAAGGGAAAAGTCAAAAATAATTATTGACATAGATGATTACTGACAGACACATGACATTGAAATTATGGTGATGTCAGTGTGATGCAGTTTGTGCTTTGCATACAATAAGAGGTGCCTCTGGTACTAATAGTACTAACTCGTTCACTTAGTTTTTATATAAACTTCAATGAAAAAAAAGACACACAATGGAAAGACTTACAATGTTTACTTTTACTGCATCTAATCTAAACCCCAGACCTAAACATGAAGTTAATTCGAATGCTTTGCAGCACATCGAAAATATCAATAGGGGCTGTTCACTTAGAACACATTTTTGCTGTTAAAACACAGTACGCGACACAAAATCCAACTGCAGAACCGCAACGTTGATGCATGAGACACTGAAAAAGCAGCAAGACTTTGTCAAAGATGTCCATCTAGTGCATATTTACATAGAAAAACTATTAAAAGGCAGCACAGTGAAACACAACACACCAGTTTTCACTAATTCAGTTGGTAATTACCTGACAATGCTAAGCTGTAAATGTAAAGCACACATAGTTGTTTTACAGTGTAGAGGTCATTCATACTAAGCAATGCAATTTTTATGTCCATATCATATTGGATTAAATAATAAAACGTACAAACTGCAAAGAAAGTCCTAGTGACTTTCATAACAGCGTCAAAATTAATTGAACATAGTTTTGTGCAATATCTAGAATTGTAAAGGTTTGAGTGAGTGTTGTTATCAACATAATAAACAATATGTAATCGTATTATAGAATGGCCTGAATGGATGCAAATGAAAAGTTTTGCATTTTAGAACTTAGTTTTTGTACTTTCAAAACGTAAAAGTCCACGTGAGTTCAAACATTTCCACAGATCATCTTATATAATCTCAGCATATTTGACGCATCCTGTAATTAAAAACGTCCTGGAAAATTTAATTTCTGTGTTTTCATTTAGTTTTAATTTGGGTTTCACCTTGTCACAATTCATCATTTCATTATCAGCGGTTGCCCTTGCCAACTTCTTTTTTCTTCTTCTTTCTTTTAGTCACGGTTTTGTTTTGATGTGATTGTTGTGCTGTGGGCATTTTCCTCAGGGACTGTGCCTGCACCTTAATGCACTAAGTCAAATCCATTAGAGACCCATCACTATCTAATTACTGAGTTTTCAGCTAAGGACAAGATGCACACACACACAAACACTCACACACAGACAGTAAAATGCATGGGGGAAAAAAGTGTCTTTCGGGAGATGAGTAGATGACCTCCCACATCTACCCTTCTCTACTCTCAAGAAATGAGAGTTAGGGAGGAGGAGGAGGACGGGGCGAGAAAGATTTGACAGGCAGAAATCTCTGCTCCATTACATCAAGATCGATACTGTGAGTGTAAACATGGTGATATATAGGTCCTACCCGGCTGCCGGGTAATTAGAGTGTCAAGGACGGCACCATGTGCCAAAGTCTTTGAGCTGGAAATGTAACATTTTGCCATTTTTTACAATTTGAAAAGTAGTGAACAAGCTTACAGGAGATGTACTTATCTCGAAAATCCCCATGACTTGGTACGACTGCACAGCACCTGTTGACGCTTGACTTTTCTTCTGGATTTTAAGCTGATCCACCATCAGATACTGCAGCACAAAGTGGATAAAGTGCTGCTGTAAGTGATTTAGATCTTCAGATCAGTTGCCCTAAAGTGTCCTTTTCGTCATCCTCCTCTCGTTCAGTCACTCTTTTGCTTCATTTGTTGCTGCCGGTTACAGACGTGTTTGCGGAGGGGAAGAGAGGGAGGCTTTGGCTTTACAACCGTGACCGTGTTTCACAAAGGTCGCTAAATGAGAAAACATTGTGGGAGGCTAATCAATTATAAACAGCAGCTAGCCTGAGTGGCCAAGCGCGACGGCCAAATCAGCCAGGCCGGTGATAATTTATCTCCCAGAGACTTTTCATTTTACCCAGAAGGCCATGGGCCATCCAGCTGCCTTACTTAGGGCCGAGCAGGGCATAAATCTCATTGACTCATGGGAAATGGTGTGTGCGCTGATGTGGGTGTGTGCGTCGATACGCAATCCCAGTATGACTCAGGTGACCTATGACTGGACACTGTGCCATCCTGCAGTTTTATTGTTTAGAGAAGAGTAATTGAAAGATAAAACCATGACCAAATAAAACACTGGAATTAACTTCGCACAAACATGTGAGTGTGTGTTTGTGTGTGTGTGTGTGTGTGTGTGTGTGTGGCTGAGTCATCATGCAGTATCAGATGACACCCATGGCGGCCCTCTTTCACCCTGCTCATCCAGCAGTATTCCCCCTGCTGCCTGACTACTGAATCAGACACAATAATAAATTGACATTTACACTAAACTCTCGACTAAATAAACAAAAACAAATAATCACTGCCTGACTGCAAATATATGGAAGAGAGCAAACAAGCTGTTTGGGAGAAAAGTATGTGTGATTTTGCTAGGAGCAAGGAGCATTTGCGCCACTGTGTTCATTCTTGCGATACCACTCTGTCATGAGCATAACACGTTAATGGCCCATAATGTCAACATTTCAGACATAATTACATAAAACCAATAATAGAAGTCCCTTCAAGGGAAAGCGGTTGAACCGGTGGCCATCTTGGTTACACACTTGGGCAGCTATTTTTAGCTATGCAAGTACAGTTATGTTCTAATTGAATGGGGAAGTACTGAATTCTCAATAATAAGAAATATATTTCAATAATACAGTTGCATTGCAAAAAAAATAATAAAACACTTTAACACTTTACAATACAGGTGCACTAATATGCATTAAATAACGTTTAACAAATGCACAGATTATCACAAATGAATGTATGACTCATGAAGAACTAAACCATTTATTAATGATTACAGCATCAGCAAATGAGCACTCTATATGATCAATAGATTAAGTAATAAAATAATTACTATTAATTAAATGTGTCATTATGTATTATTTCCCTTATGACATATTATATTAACTAATAATGTAAAGTAATTTGTTAATTACCACAATGTCATAATGTTATAATGTCCCAGTTCTGTTTGTGTTTTGGACTTTCAGTTTGTATTTTGATTCATTCCTTTGTTCAGTTTCCCGCCACTCCTTGTTTCCATGGTCACCGTCATTATGAGTTAATTTGGTTCAGCTGTGTTTAGTTAATAGACCCTTTTCACATTTTCTGGATTTCTCAGAGTGGAAGTCGTCATAGTTGGGTTAACTTTTATAGCGGTAAATGAGCGTAAACATTAAAGGTCCCGTTCTTCGTGTTTTTTTGAAGCTTTGATTGTGTTTACAGTGTGCAATATAACGTGTTCATGTTTCGCGTGTAAAAAAACACAGTATTTTTCACACAATTTACTTATCTGTATACCGCTGTTTTCACTCTCCTAAAAACGGCTGATGACTTCCTTTGTTCTATGAAGTCCCTCCTTCAGAAATAGGTAACGAGTTCTGATTGTGCCAGCGGTTCTGTGTTGTGATTTGACCGCAGCTTAGCGAACGTGTCACGGTTCCTGTGTTGTGATTCCACAGCAGCTTAGCGCATGTGGAAAGGTCACGCCTCTTAACGGGAGATATATGCGCGCTTAATGATCTCTACAGCGTCCCTGGGAAAGCCAAACAAAGGTGATTTGACTCCGGGATGAAAATAACAGCGTCTCGACGACATGGCGACAAACACACTCAAACGCAACACTTCCTTTTCTCCACGCGACCGTCGTCTTCTCCACGTGGGACAGCAACAAGACCACGCCCCCTTTTTTCGCGTATTTTTGTGGGCGGAGGTTAGTCTGTTCTACTGACGTCATTTATGAAGGAAGTACCAGGATGTAGTCCAAGCCAGCCGTTCGCTGTAGGCTTTGAAAGGGAACTTCTGTTAAATAAAATATCTCGCTTGGCATTGAACTTTGAGCTTTATAATTTTACAGGTATTATTTATGCTCTAACAGCAACATTACACACTAACTAAAGTTTGAACAATGGGATCACGAAGAACGGGACCTTTAAATATATTTTTTTGTGTCCCCATTTGCTCAAATTGCTAAATAAAAACTCCACAATAGTTATTTCACAACTTTCAAAAACTATGTTCATTTTTACCATCACTCCCATAGACGCTGTATTAGAAACACCCTCACAGCAGCTGTAGCTTGTTTTTTTTTTTATTTGATGCAAAAGTATTATAATACAAAGTATTAGTGTTATAAATGTAGGCTACATACATTTAAAAAAATAAAAAAAATAAAAACTTTGCAGGATTTACGATAGTGATGACCGTTAAAACGTGCCATCACAGTCTGTAAAAAGGGTCTATTATCTCGCTTCTGTCTGCTCTTTAAGTTCCTCTTGTTCACTCAGTCTTTGTCTAGTCACTGTTAAGCCTAGTTCAGACTGCACGATTTTCAAACTCGTCGGATCACAGTTCTTTTCACACTGCATGACTATCTTGGGTAGCATTCAGTCACTGCTGTGTTCACACTGCACGATGGATCGGCGACAGGAGGTTTCACACTGCATGACTGTACAAGAGGAAAAATCGCCGACAGCTCTGTCCTGTCCGCGAACTACATTTCACAAGCAAACACACGCAAGAAGTGAGAAGGAAACAACGTGAGATCACACGTGCGTCAGACCGGAGTTCTCGAGCGAGACTGGAATCGTTATTAAAAATATAGACTGCAGTTCAGAAACTTGCTATCTAAATTGTCTGTGCGCTGATTTGCAGCAAAAAGGAGAAAAAGAAAAAAGATTATGGTGGAGGAAATGGTTGAGGAGACACAGGGAGCAAGGATTGTGTTCTGCAAAGAGAGTTGGAGGTAAATAAATAATTTTGCAGTGTGCTGCTGTTGCGGCTGGTCAAGCAAATGTTTGTGCTTTGTTTCTGCTTGATATAACTGTAAATATATATATATATTAAAAATATGGATATTCTTGTCTATAACTCCTCCCTGAACCTCCCGTTGCCCTGTATCTTGCTCTCTCATTGGCTGTCGGTCATCGCAGATGTATTTTTCAGTCAGAACTCATTTCACACAGCAGGAGTTTGAATCGCCGACAGGCCCAGATATTTAGCATCGACGTCGACGTCGACTACGACTACTCATCGGCGATTCTCTCTGATCGCGTCTTTGCTAATTCATACTGCGTGATTGTCACTCGCGTGAACGAGCACCGATTTGCCTGTTATTTCGGGCATTTGTCGGCATCTATCGAGCCAAAATCGGGGCTAAAATCGTGCAGTCTGAACTCGGCATTAGGTGTTTCCATTGCCTGTCTGCATGTTCCTGTGAAGGTTAGATTAAAGTTTATGTTTGATTGTGATCTACTGAGTCTTCAGCCTGTTCCTGGTTCACCAACCGTTACATATGTACTTCAACTTCAATGTGTCTGCTTTAATTAAACATTAGCAAATGATTTGCAAAGGTAGGCTATCATTATGTTATGACTTTACTTGTTGAGGCACATGACTAACTAATATGTCATTGTGGTTATGGGTTTTTTATTAATTTTTAATTAGTTAACAGTCATGTTCCTCAACAAGTAAAGTCATAACATAATTATAACTTTGCAAATCATTAGCTAATGATTAATTAAAGGAGACAACTGAAGTTGAAATACATGGCCTCAACCCATTGTGGTAATTAACACATGATTTTACACGATTAGTTAATACTATATGTTATTAGTAAATTAATACATTATGACACATTTAACTAATAACAATTTATTGATTACTTAATATATTATTCATATAGTATCTTAATTTGTTGCTGATGCAGTAATCATTAATAAATGGTTTAGTTCTTCATGAATCATTCATTACAGGTGCCTTAGAATGATTTGAAACAACATTTTAAATTGTTCTCTGGTATCTACATAGAGGGTATATGGCTTATTTAAGGTCAATAATTGTCCAGATACTGTTTTACAGGTCCATTTACAACTCTAGAAATCTTCCCCAGGATGAAATGGTCTGTTTTTGCCTTATTTGGAAGGGTCATGAATATTAATGCAGAGTTCTACTCTGATTGGCTGTTTCACTGCGGCTCAATGATAGCAGGCACAACTTTACTGACCGTCTTGACGATGGAGAGATTAGGCATTCAACCTTATATGTTTGAGCCTGTTTCTGATGAAGATGCAGATTTTGAGGAACAACAACATGTTTTGAGATTGGAAATGGACGCTTCTGAATGGTAAGTTAAGTCTTTATTTTAATTAGGAACCTGCAAAATCATTATGTCCGTACCAGAACAAATATACACATACAGAATAAATATTCACATCAGCAGTCAAAACTTTTTTAGCATTGTAAAAACATTTTAATTATTGTAATGTGTCCCTGTATGATTTTACAATGATAGTTTCTTCACTTTGAATCACAAACTGAACTGGGCAGCGCTTAAATATGTTGTTTGTACAGTAACGTTTGAGTTTGATATTATCGTTAGGGCCGGGACTCGATTAAAAAAATTAATCTAATTAATTAGAGGCTTTGTAATTAATTAATCGAAATTAATCGCATTTTAATTGCATATAAATATTTGACCTGAGAACAGTGAGAAGTAATTTTTTTCAGTAGGATTTTTAGTATACCATTGAATAATGACCGAATACATAAGCTTAATCAACAAAATATTGTTTATTTATTTCAGTCCAGCAGACCAGTGCAATGTTTGCCATCAAGTGTAGCAATAGCATATTTACATGTAACTTGTAATTTAGATATTTACTTGTAACTTTACTCGGAGTCGGGTCACGCTAACTCCTATGTGTTTTGCGTTGAGGTGATATTTGAGGCTCGATGTGCTGCGGTGATACGCAAATTCCTTTATTGCATAGCTTGCACACAACCATGCTCTTGTCGACGCTTCCATCCTTTCGTTTTTTAAAACAAAATTTCCCATCCACGGGGTCAAGCAAAGCGGTCTCGTCAGCTTCTTCGTTCATGTTCACTGTGGTTTGTTGTTGTCAAGAACGCTAGTTGGTGCTCCAGTATAATCGGTCCGTCGAAACTCATTCATTGAAAAACGTTCCGCGGTGCAAAAATAAGTGTGGTTAAAATTGTTATTTATTTTTTGCGTAATTAATCTTAATTAACGCGTTAAAGTCCCGGCCCTAATTATCGTTAATGTTGTCTCTCCAAGAAACTTTCAATTTAATCAGAAATGGTTTAGACAGTCAAGAAGTGGATAAAATCACTTACTGCTTGCAGGAATATGGTTGGAATTGCCCTTTTCTTCAGTATCAGACGCTGAGCAAAGCCTGCTTGATATTGTCCCAGGTTTGAAAAACTGTCCGTGGTGAAATGGGCTGAGCAAACTAACAACTTTGAATTAAATTGTTGCGGTATCCGATTATAAATAAACATCAACCATGCCTGTTGACATGTTTTATCTGTGGGAAGAGAATGAAACATCTTCACATCCCCTGCACAGCCTGGAACATAACATTGGTGTCCATGATCTGCCATGTTCGCTATCCTCGTGTGACGCTTGTTTACCTGCAGAGATGATACGGCTGCGCAGTTTCGCCAGATAGTGAACATGTGCTGGCATATGCAAATGTTGGGGGCGTACTACATATTAATGATCCCAACGATTGCATCACTGTCGGTGTTATGTTGAGATTCGCCTATTTTTCCGTGGTGTTTTTCACAAACGAGATTTACATATGAAGGAGGAGGCAATGTTTGAGACTCAGTGTATGTGATTTACATGTACTGAACTCCTGTTATTTAACTATGGCAAGGTTAATTCCATTTTTCATTCTAGGGCACCTTTAACTCTACATTATCTGTGCATTAGTTAAGCATGAATTAATGCATATTAGTGCAACCATATTGTAAAGTGTTAGCAAAAAATCTGTAAAATTGGTCAAGTTTTCCAATTTCTCCTATTTAGAAACAAACAAAATGGACAACTCCGATCCATCAAGATAACCAAAAAGTTTGTCATCTGTTAAAACTAGAGGGCAAGAGAAGTTAATAATTTACAGACCATTAAATAAATTACTCATTGTGGGCACTGCAGTTTTTAATTGCTTTGATACATTTGGATGCGTATGCCATGGCAAGGCTTCTGTTTATCACATGGCATGTTGTAAACTGATGGCCTGGACTTCATTTGACAGCAGTTCTCTGCCTCCCTCCCTCTGATAACCACTGCTTTGACGGGACCCATGCCTGCTTCTTTGACAGGACTCATGCCCACCTTTTGGACCTCTCTGATGAAACAGTCATTGATTGGTTCCTCTCCCTGGCGGTGTATCCTGCTTTATGTTGACAGATTGCAAATGCTCACACACATTTTGAACGTATATGGTAAACAATTTTGATGAATTTTTAGTTTTTGCTGATACTAAAGAATCAAACCTATATACAAAATAATCTATATCTATTGGTTTGTTAAATTATTTATTATTAATGGGTTAGTTCACCCATAAACAAATATTCTGTCATAATTGACACCCTCATGTCGTTCCAAACCTGTACGATTTTCTTCTGTGGAACATAAATGAAGTTATTTTGAGAAATGTCCATGTTTGAAATTGCTTACTGTATAGTAGGTACTTCATTTGGCTACAACTTGTTTCACGAACATTAAAACGTCCATACTATGAAAGTTTGTAACAACAAAAGGGAACAATAAAGGGGAGTAAATGTGGGCTTTCACTTTTGGGTGAACTATCCCCTTAAGATTGGATTAAAGGATAGTAAAAATCATTAAGAACATATGCAAATATGTATGTACATCATAACTACATAATTAAAAGCTGTTACTTTAAATGAAACTGAAATGAAAATATGCTCCAAACATTTGATGATCTGTCTTTTAATGATTGACAGTCTTTAATGACTTTTTTTGATAAAACAACTTGGGTTACTTGATTGTAACCCTGTTTCCTGAAAAAGTGGGAACAAGATGCTGCACTGATCAGCACTTTGGGAAAACATCGGACCCACTTTATATTAGGCGGCCTTAACTACTATGTGCTAACATTTTAATTAATAATTTGATACAATGCACTTATTGTGTACATACATGTTTTTACATTGTACTTACATTTAAAAAAATACCTGCATGTAATTACATCTGTAATTAATTTCTGTAGTTACATTTGTAATTACACAGTTGACATTTGTAATTACACAGTTCCCTTACACCTAACCCTACCCTTAAACGTACCCATACCACCACACCTGTCCCTAACTCTACCCGTATCCCACCTCACTATCAGCAAAAGTGTTTTACAATACAATTTGAACACAGTAAGTACATTGTACTTATTTGTTGATGTAAGTACATACACTGTAAAAAAAAAAATCAGGTCTCCAATTGAAAATTTTCTAGTGACCGATCACATCTAAATTTTTCAGTTGGCCAAATTGAATTTCTGTGAATTTATGCAAATGAATACACAGAAATTCAATTAGGCCAACTAAAAAATTTAGATGTGATCAGTCACTAGAAAATTTTCAATTGGAGACCTGAATTTTTTTTTACAGTGTAGTACGTAAGGCCACCTAATATAAAGTGGGGCCAAAACATCTTTGTTTGACCAGTTGTGAACACGTGAGGCAAACATACCAATAATTTGGCTTAAATAACCTCACATGATGATGACGTCATCAGAATGTGCACGTCAGAGGCTCTAAATAGACGTGAGACAGGTGTGCTTTCAGGTCACTTTGTCTGAAGAACGTCCTGAACACATCCTCAGTGCAGCAATGCAGCGCAGCATCTCGTTCCTGCTTTTTCAGAGAACAGGCTTACAGTCAAGTAACCCAAGACATTCCCTTTCATAAGCTGCTCTCAATACTGCGCTCATCAGCACTATGGGAACGAGAATACCAACTAGCCTCTCAACGACCTCGGCTAAGTCCCATGAGGGAACTTTCAATCTGATGGGTGGTCTCAGTCACCTAGCTCCACAAATGAAGCGGCGATCAGATGGTGTTTCCCCACTGAAAGCCCATCAATCAGAACATGGCAATCCAAAACGGCACCCACAAATACTCTGAGAGTAGTAGGACATATGCCTGCTGAAATTTTTTTTCAGTAACTGCAGTAACTCCAGCACTGAAATAATCTGGCAGTGGACTGGGTCTGCATGATGTATAGAACACCACCTTTCAAAGACACACCACGTAAAGGTGTACATTATTTTAGTGGACGGAGCACTAGCACTCAGAATAGTCTCTATAACATCTGCTGGGAGTCCAGTATCTCTTAGCCGGTTCCCCTCAGGGGCCAAACATGAAGGTTCCAAAGCTCTGGCCTGGGATGGAATATCATCCTCTGCACCTGAAACAGAAGGTCCCTCCTGTTTGGTATCGACCATGGTGAGCTGTCGAGGAGGGATATTATTTCCAAGAACCAAACTCTGGTCGGCCATCAAGGTTCTATCAGCAAGAGGCAAGACCGTGGAAATGCAATGAGATGCTTCCTGGGCCAAGGCGTCCAGACCCAGGGGGGCTGGAGGAGTCTGCGATAATTAAAGGGGACATTGCGATGTTTCATGTGAAGCAAAGAGGTCCACCTCTGCTTCATAAATTCTTTCCTAGATCTGACTGACTACAATCGGTATGGAGCTTCCAATCCTCGTGTGTCACTGACTGTCTGGACAGTAAATATGCTCCAACATTCGGGCTCCCAGGAATGTGAATCACCCTGAGGGACAGGAACTTGTCCTGAGCCCAAAGCAGTCAAACAATGCTAAAGCAGTCCTTTAACATCGGCACTTTTTTATTTATATAAGCGCCTACCGCTATGTTGTCCACCTGCACCAGGACATGTTAGCCCTTAACTGCCAGAGGAAGTATTTCAGGGCCAATTTGAGGCAATTGATGTGCCAGTCGAGATGACGGCCTCTCCAGACCCCTTGGGCTGGACAATCATCTAAGACCACTCCCCAGCCCATCAGGGAAGCGTCTGTCGTTAGCATCCTGCGATAGAGTGGGACCCAAGGTGAGGAACTGGGGCCTGAGCCACGTAGAAAGGGTACGAAACCCATTGCGCGTAACCCTCAGGATTGGCCCTTGAAAGCGCACCTGTCTCACATCTGTTTATAGCCTCTGATGTGCACATTCAGATTATGTCATCATCTTATGATGGAGGTTATTAAAGCCAAATTATTGGCGTGTTTGCCACACGTTCACAACCGGTCAAACAAAGATGTTTTCCCATAGCGCTGATCAGCGCAGCAGTGAGAGTAGCTTTTGAAAGAGAACAGAAATTCAATAAAACCCTGAAGCAACCTGGTGATTGATGAAATAGGGCAAAGAAGGAGGTGTATGTCTAGATCACCAAAACATTTTTGAGCCACTGTAAACAAACCTTAATACACATAAATTTTACTGCCACATTTTACCCCCTGCCATTAGCTGCAACATGCAGGTAATTGTTTTACCAAATATTTGGTAGCAAATTGTGGGTAGGTTGGGATTTAACAAGTATGCACTCAGGTACATATTTTCTTGAATCTTGTGGAAAAGGTGAGAATAATACAATTTTACCAGTCTTACAGTTCTCAATTGTCACAGTTTTGATATTGCTTAGTGTGATTCACACATTATCACCATGCTTTGAGGTTTGTAGGAATATTGTTCCAGGAAATATGGGGAACATGTTGTGCCAGTGACAGACATAACAGTCTCTATTTGCACTTGGAATGTAAAATACTTAATTAAAAACATCTGTAATTTTTACATGCAGCCTTATAATGCAAGAAAAGGTTTGGAAGAGGTTTTCCCATGTCCTGGTAACATCTTGTTTTGAGTAATTCCTTATTCTAGTTATTGTCTACAATCAGATTGTACAAGATGCACAAAATGGAATCTGCCATGATAAAGATGTCATGAAACTCTATGACGCAGACTGATCTGATTTTTTTATCAAATCAAAATCAAATCACTTTATTTGTCACTCTACATATGTTTATTGACTTGAGGGAGGGGTTCTTTCAGACCAATCACAGCGCTTGCGGTCCATGTAGAATTGAGGCATTGTTAAATTTTTTTAGAGGTGCACGTCAGGGTATGTCGAGGCTACGCATGCAACACACAGCCTACGACGTAGCTACGGCGTACACTCAATGCAAATTGGGATTTAATGTCAGGGGACTGGGGTGGCAATAGCAGAAGTTTCATTTTGTGCTCAGTTGCCCATTTTTGTGTTAATTTTGATTTTTGTTTTGGATAATTTTCCTGATGGAAGATCCAACCGCGGCCCATTATAAGATTTCTAGCAGAGGATGTCAAGTTTAGATTTTTTATCTGTTGTTATTTAATAGAGTCCATGATACCATGGACTTGGTATCAGAAAAATAGGCCCACAACATTAAAGGTCCCATGGCATGGATTTTTTTTATTTTCTTTTATAATGTATTATGAGGTGTACTTATATTGTTAGTATGATTTTTACATTATAAAAGTCATAATTTAGAAATAAAAGGCATTTTTTTCTATACTGATGTTTGCCCTCTCGCTGAATGCCTTGTTTCGAGGCGCGTGTCTGCTCTGAGACTTCAGTAAAAACGCCCACTGTTGCAATTGGCTGACATCTTTGCATTTGAAATGAGTATCAGATCTTGTAGCGGAGGGGGCGTGGTTTAACGAGGTCTACGAGGTACGAGCATAGGGCACGAGACTGCCAGAGAGATGGATGGACCTGAGCTCACATCTCATCAGTTCTCTCAGCACGTCTCAGTTCAGTGAACTGTTGTAGTTACTAGCATATACTTCAGGTTATTAGTTTATTTCTAGTCGGACAGACTGTCACTCATGTCAGAAAGTTAGTAACTTTAGTAAATTATGGATCAGCGCTGACTCGAGATGCGAACCGTTTAGATCGTTTCAGTCCGATTTGGTGAACTGGTTCAACGGTTGCTAATAAAGTTATATATTGTAACTACTGAGTTGTGAGAGTGCTGTCATCACGAGTTTATTTGGTTTCTATCTGAGAGTTCTGAATAAACACGAGTCTCAGTCACACCGAGCTGTCTTCCACCTTATTCTACCAACTTTGTAACACATGTAATGTGCCATTACAGCTGTCGAGATGAACGAGTTACGAGTAAGTGTTGATTATAGCATTATTTTTAGATGTTTTCCTATCATATGAAAAGCATCAGTGATGCGCATTGAGTACACAGCGCAAACAAAGACACAACAGCAGTAATCGAATGTAATCCAGTTTATTGTGGGGATACCTGGCTAGCCTAGCCCGGATCCGCTCACGCTTACCCCCCTTCTGCTTAAACTCGCGCCGTGTATGGCGCCTCTGCTGTGGGCAAGATGCAGTAGTGGGGGTCGGTGATGTTGAAGGCCGACCGTTCAGTGCAGCCCGAGCTTTGGTGTGCGTGAGGTTTATCTCTAAAGATGTGGCTCTGCCGATGTTGAGCAGAAACTCACGACTGTATGCACATTTTAGAACAGATAGATGCGACGAGGACGTACAAAAACACTGACTCACAAGATAGAAAACACCGTTCTGTCGGGAGAGAGAGAAGCCACAGCGTGTGCACGAATAATAAAGTTCTGTGTGAACTTGAATAATTAGCTGCACATCAGAAATCACTGATCACAGATCAGAAGGAACTGAAAAAAGACTTCTATTTTCATTTGTACATCCAAACACTGAGAAACTGCCAGCATTCACTCGTTCACAAGCCATGATCTCTCGAGGACAAACAAATATGGCGCTTGCATGGGCGTGCCAAAATCTCTGGGCGGAGGAAAGGGAGGTAACCGTTACTGTTATGACGTCATAACAGGAAAATTCAAGATCAGCTCGTCTGAGCTGTCATTTTCTCAAAGGCAGAGAAAGACAGCCAGAACTTGGTTTACACCGATCAAAATTTCTAGCCACTTGGGGACAATATTCAGGCTAGGGGAACTCATATTAATGTTGAAAAACCTCATACAATTTAAATTTCATGCCATGGGACCTTTAAAGATCCAGCAGTATATTTAACCGTGGGCATGGGGTACTTTTATCACTGTTTGCACCAAACCCATCTGGTGGGTTTGCTACCAAAAAGCTATTTTTTTGTTTGTTTCATCTGACCATAGAACCCAGTCCATTTTAAACTTCCAGTAGTGTCTGGTAACTGAACTGCATGAGTTTGTTTTTGGATTTCTTGAAACCCTCCCAAACAACATGTGGTGATGTAGGTGCAGTTAAATTGTTTAAGGCTTTCTGACTCTCCAGTTGTGATCTTTGTGTAGGGGGATCTACAAATTCTATTCTGTGAAGACTTTTTGATGTTTTACACAGGCGCTACCATTTTAGTGTGACAAGTAGCATGGTGAGGGAGTGGAGAAGAGCAGCGGTGAGCTGAAGAGGAATGTTGATCTTGATTATTTTATAATGTAAAAAATGTATGTTTAGACCCACAACATACATCAGAGTCACATGACGTTGCCTCTGAGTCTCCGTTTATGGTGAGGAGTCTGTTGTTAAAAGTGACGAAACGTTTTCTGCCGTGTCTGTCTATGGAATTGAGCGATTGGCCTGTTTAGTTTTATTCGCCAGTGGAGTTGAATGTTCCTGTTATTTTTTGGTGTGTGTTTTACATACAGTTTTTGTTTTATTTTTTCAAACAAACTTAAAATGTAACAGATGCAGTTGTTTATCGTGTAAGAAGAGTAAGCTGATTCGTTGGATAGGGCCGTGTTTTGTTCGTCTTCTTAATATGATCTCTGTCAACCGGGATTGTGGCCTTGCTGGATGAAGCTGTAGCTGTCAAAATCATGGGGACAATCACTGAGGGTCATTGAGTAAAGAGATATTACCCTGCCATCTGTTGGACATCATTCAGAGCCTCATCCACGACCTAAGAGTGGTGATGTAGGGGAGCGCGGGGCACAACCTAACACGGGGTCAGTTATTACACGCATGTTTTAACCCCATTATTTTATTTTAAAAATGTAATAATTGTACTTTGTTGACAAAATATTTTAGTCTGTCTTAGATATTTTTTGATTATATCAGGTAACATTTTAAGCTGTCATTTGGTCATGTTACAATGTGCCCCACCACATGTTACAATGTACCCCACCTATGGGGCATGTTGTCACATTTCACTTCCATTCTTTCGGGGTAAATCAAGAAAATAGTATACACTGTATTAATGAAACAAACCCACATAATTGTACTAGACATGTGTGCAATTAATGTGGGAAAAAATAAATATTCTGAACCCCAAGTGGATTTACACAAACTGAGAAAGTCAAAAAGCGTTAGGTTGTGCCCTGCTCTCCCCTACATTATTTTTCTCATTTTTTTCCTACTGAACACTGGTAAGCAAATCGTTTCTTTTCTGTGAGAGTTGCTCACTCAGTCTTCTTTAGTTTAGTGTTGAATATTTCCCCCACTACACTTGAAATTAATTACAGATGTAATTACATGCAGGTATTTTTCAAAATGTAAGTACAATGTAAAAACATGTATGTACACAATAAGTGCAATGTATCACATGATTCATTAATATGTTAGTACATAGTAGTTAAGGCCACCTAATATAAAGTGGGTCCAAATATTAACAAAATCTACTGTATGCAGACTTGGCCTTGAAAGACTTGTAAAGTCTTTTAAATATAATGTGCTTTTGATATGAATGACACCATGGGTCAAGATCAGCACCAATAGGCTATTTTGATTAAAAACACCAGTCTCCTTATCTTCACTCATGCCCTACAGCATCACGGGTACTTGAGCAAGAACAAATGGCAACCAACGAGGGTGCCTTGACCTCCGATACAGCTCTAAATTGTGATTCATGCAGCGACAACTGTTTCAAATATCCTCTACAATTAAATTGTTCACCAAGGCGTTTATTACATACAGTGGGAAACAAAAGCGACAACACACTCATTGCCAAGCCGCTCCTAAGAGATTTGCCACCCTGTTCACAAATTTCAGCACGCTCCGTACACTCATGGACCTCTCACAACTAATCAGCAATTAGAGAACTGGATCCAGAAGCTCTCTGACATTCAGCATCTGAATTAAATCATATGGCCCAGCAGCACATGAGAGGGAGAGACGGGGGACAGATCGGGGGATTGAGACCCTACAGATGAGCGGAGATGGTTAAATGAGGTTAAGACACCATCATGCCCCATTTACATGACATTATGCAGACCTGCGGATGTCTATCAATGAGCCTATTCACTAAACAAGCCCTGCAATTAGCCATCGACACATCCCCCCCCACACACACACACAAATAGCCTGTCACATTTCATTACAACTCTCATCTGAAACAAAAGCATTAGCTGACACACTCATGTCCTGTGTGTGTGTTTGAGAGAGAACATCCATCTATGCATGCTTTCGGTCGGTGGAAGAGAAAACGCACACGTTTATCTCAGTGTGTAGTTCAACACCCAGCAGTCTGAAGAAATTCACTTTTTCTGTATATCTCCACAATTACAAGTCTCAAATTAAATCTGATAGTTTTGTATCCAATAATTAGAATCAGAATATGACATCCACTTGTAATGCTCCAGCATTTATCTCTAGCTAGCTCTTTTCCACAGCCTAGTGAGCTGATTTCAATAGAGTTTGACTTTAGTATCTTTGTAGGAATAAGTTTATTTATAATCAAAATTTTTGATGAAATCCGAGAGCTTTCTGACCCCTCTATAGACAGCTATTTAATTACCACTTTCAAGGCCCAGAAAGGTAGTAAAGAGATCGTTAAAATAGTCCATGTGACTCCAGTGGTTCAACCTTAATTTTTTTAATCATTGAGAATACTTTTTGTGTACAAAAAACAAACAACAATCAGAACTTTATTCAACAATTTCTTCACGTTTGTGTCAGTCTCCTACGCTGTTGACGTAGTAAATACAGTGCTGCGCTTCCGAGTTACATCAGAGCTACGCCAGAATGCTGGCTTACCATTGGCCGATGCTGTTCACGTGAGCACTTCGAAGCATGCATGTGATGCTGACGCAGGAGCTGGCCAACCTAAACTGCTGCTTTACGCACAAAAAGTATTCTTGTCGCTTCAGAAAATTACGTTTGAACCATTGTAGTCTGAGCCTTGAATGGTTTAATTATATTGCTGTCTATGGAGGGGTCAGAAAGCTCTCGGATTTCATCAAAAATATCTTCATTTGTTTTCAGAAATTATTATTTATGTCTTATAGACATAATTTTCATTTTTGGGTGAAGCACCACCATTTAGTGGGTCGATACAATACCAATAAAATCACAGAAAAAAAATATTCCGATTACTATTTTAATGTATTGTTTGCATAATCTAAAAGTTAATTAAGCGACTTTTTATGCTACAGCATTTAATTGCCAAGTGATTCTTTGGATAAAAGGTATATGCTAAATGCTTAAATGTAGTAAATGTAAGTGACATAACACAAAACCCTGTAAAATACATACATCTGTGACCATTTGAAATGCAAAACAAATTTGTATAAATATAAATGCAATAAATAATAATATTAAATTAAATAATTGCATAATTTATTGTTGTTGTAGTCTAATCATTATTTGGTAAAAAATTGACCTGACATGACCTAACATGACCAAACAAACATGACCTAACAACAATACTTCTACAGCATTTATTAAACTTAGTTCAAATTAATCTCAGCATTTACCTAAACATTTTAATGTCAAATGTTGTATCTGTTAACATAAGTTATACCATGGTCTGTCTGAATACTTGATTCTGATTGGCTGGAAGACATGCAATCAAACTTTGCTGCTACTGAATTGTTACATTCTATTTCTCAGCAAGGAGGTGGTAACATTGCTGTTTTTGAAGTAATTCAACTCACAGCTTCATTGCTAAAGAGACACTGAACAGACGCAGGTAATTCAAATTTGCAGAAATAAATAAATAAACAATTATACACTTAAACAAACATAAAATCTTAATCAGTCTTCACCAGTCACCATTAAAAATAATCTTAAAGGGTTAGTTCATCCAAAAATGAAAATTCTGTCATCATTTACTCACCCTTGTGTGGTTCTAAACCTGTATGACTGATTTTCTTCTGCGGAACATGAAAGACATCTTGAAAAACTTGGATAATCAAACCATTTTGGTGACCATTCGTTATATGGGTAAAATATTCTCACAAATTTCTCATAATATGTTCTTTAATGTTTTGCAGAAGAAAACGACTTACAGGATTGCAAGGACATGAGTAAATAGAGCCCGATCACACAAAAATGCGTATAAATAATACGAGTGTGCAATGTCGTGGAATGTATACATCAACATGAGTTTTGGCGTGTATATGGTACACAATTTATGACATATTATACGCACAATCCCACACAACCATCCTACCCAAGAGCGTGTCCTATACACGCCATAAAGTGCGTATCATATGCACGCCTAAAACAGTGTACCATATGAGCGCCAAAACTCATTTTGCCGTATATATTCCACGACATTGCACACTCGTACTATTGATACGCATTCTCATGTTATCGTGTTGCTAAATAATGGCAGAATTTTCATTTTGGGATTAACTATTCCTTTAAGTTACCACCATTAAGTTTCTCTTTTGAAACAGTTTTCACGTCAGGAGCATATAGGAATCTCACTTTAGGTTTAAGAACAGAGCATATCTTTATCAAAGGGATCAAAGAGCATGTCTTGTCACTTGGAAACTTTGCAATGGCATCTCAACAATCTGACGAGTTTGATCGTTCCTTTCAATCACTTTTTTGCGTAATAACCAACTAAATCAAAGCACAGTGCTGAGATTCTCTCCAGCTATTTTTAATGACCAGGTAAATATTGAATAAGAAGAGGAGTCCTGAACATCCATTCTAAGCCCTGACCTGTCTATCTTGCTTATGGATAACACACAGCAAATGGAAGATAATTATCATTTCAAGGTGATTGGTAATCATTGCTGACAGCTTTCTCCTGGTAAGCGGCATTGTGATGTCTCATTTACATGCAGTGAGCTCCACGCAAGCAGTGGTTCACCAGTGAGAGTGGAATCCTCATGCCAACAGATGTGAAACTGATGTATCACGCTATTTCCATGTTTCAATAACCAGGAAGACAGGCAGCAGTGATGATATGTATCTCAGGTGTTTGAAAACACATTGCGTGTCAGATACACACAGGTTGTTTTGAGTGCATTCATCCTGCACACTACATATTAAGATGCTATAGGAACTGCGAGATGTATGCTTGAAAAAACACATGTGCCGATATGATTAAAATGTAGTTAATGTCAGGGTTCTGTGTGTTTTGTTTCTGGTTGCCCTGTGTCTGTAAATTGACCCAGTTTTCCAGTGTGTCTGAATAATGATTCCGTTCAACTGTTATGTTCATTATCTCATTAGTTCTCCTTGTTATTTAAGCCCAGTGTTCCCTGTGTTCATTGTTCGGTGTGGTCAAAGTTATGTGGTTGTGTTTCTCTTTTATTTTATTCTCCTGTATTCATTGGACTAAAGAATACTTTGTTTGAATTTTCGTCTTTGTGCACTTGTTCATAGCAGCCAACCTTGACAGTTAAAAGGATAGTTCACCCAAAAATGAAAATTCTTGCTTTTAGATAACACTGTAATCCATAATATAATGTAGTAACAAATAAATATTGAGTCGCTTCATTGAAGCTTATTGTATTTTGCAGAGTATTTAGGTATTATGAGAGTAAGATTGACTAAACGAGTGTATTTTCCACGACCGTGTGCTAAAACAACTTCCTTGTTTACAACCAGTCCCTCATAAGACAGTCTTGACTGCAATTTAATAGTGTAATAAATGTAACTTTCACTGAAGTCGAAATCACAATCACTAACGGACCCTTTCTCATTACCAAATACGGCATATTATGAATATAAAATAAAATTAATTGAACAATAATATTTCAATTAAGAACAAGTGCAGCTATAAAAGACAATAAGAAATAAACACAATCAAACAATTCAGTCAAATGTACAAAAGCAACACTCTAGTAGGCCCTACAGTATTTAGGTTAAATATTGCCTAAAAATAGTTATGAAATTGAACATCAAAAAGATTGGCTCTGGAACAAGTAATAAGGCCTGTACACACCGGGACGAATATCGCACGCGCTTATCGCCAGCGTTTTTCGTGACGTTTTTCGGCGCGTCTTGAGTGTTCACACCCAAGCGATTTCCACTGGCGTTGCGCCGAGTGAACGTGCACATTCAGTAGATGCGCTCCCGGTACACAAGGTGGTGCTGCGGCACTTTACGCTTCTGACACTCGCTTGTCACACAGAAGAAGAGGTGAGACAGTATTTACGTGCTTGCCAAAACCACAGATATATTATGTCTATGGCAAAACCATTCACACACTTTTTGCTAACTGGCAAGCAGCATTAGCAGCCTATCTTCTTCTTTGTCTACTTACTACTTCTTCGTCGTATCAGTGTGTGCTCGGCAAGACCGATTTTGTGCTTGAGCGCCACCAAGTCGTGTTTTACTGTCACTTCAGCAGCTCCAGGCACGTGAACAAAAGCGCGGATCTCATTGGTCGGACAGTTTTTTACGCGCCGCGTCAAAATAAAAAAACGAACCCGAGGCGTTTTTTTTTAAGTGACGCTTTTACGCCTGGCGTTTTACGCGGCGGTGTGCACACTCACATTGGCGCCCATTGTTTAGTCACGAGGCGTTAAACGTCGGCGATAAACGCGCGCGAAAATCGTCCCGGTGTGAACAGGCCTATAGATTAATAAGACCAAAGATTGCCCATTTGATATACCCCAAATTAATTATATCTCATGTTTAACCACATAAGAGCCAGCAGCAAATTCCCGAAGGACTGGATGAGATAAAGCTGTTCTCGGAGGGTACATGAGTGCTGAAGGGCCACTGCTGCTTGTCTGGCATCTAAACAAATTATAATTATAGAAAGCTTCTAAACAAATTATAATTATAGAAAGCTTCTAAACAAATTATAAAATAGCCACTATATATATATATGAGTCACATATTTGAAGTTTGAACTACATTCTCCACCTAAAAAACTCTTTAAACTACATTCCGTGACAAAACAACAGTAGTATTTGTAAAATAGTATTTTTTGTCAAATGTGACAGTCGCCGCTAGCCAGATTCTAGTCAGAATATGAGTCTGATACTGCTCCATTGGGCTGTGTTTATGGGGGTTTGTTTCAACCGAACCAGGAAAGAAATTTGGATAGACCTACAACCAATCAGAGCAACGGAGTAAGTGACGTATGTTGAGCGACACATAGTTGTCAACAGAACTCAACTGCATGCACACTGGAAGAAGTAGAAGTAGAAGAAGAAGATGAGTGTAAACAATCTTTGCCGGTGTTGTAAAAATAATTGAAGGATACAGAGTAGGCTACTTACCAACACGATCATCATTTTTGCGAGAAATATTAAAGGTGAATGCATATACTAACAAGTTCTCAGTATAGGATTAGAACAACCCAAGCGCTCTCTGGTGATGTGGATGGTTACGTTACTGATGATCATCTGTCCATCATCGTATAAAGCCCGCCCTGACAATTTGATCGGTCCGAACAGCTCTGGTTCGAGCATAGTTGCTCCACAACGGATCAAGTCCAGACCGAACTTCCAGACCTCAAATATTGTGGGCGGGTCTAAGTTCGGCTGGCATCCAGGCTAAGTCGCCGCAAGTATACTGGGACTATAAGTCAGTGCAACCTTTGTATATCCTGCACTTGCTGCTATTGCACTTCTGGTTAGACCTAAACTGCATTTTGTTGCCTTGTACCTGTACTTGTGTAATGACAATAAAGTTGAATCTAATCTAATACTGAGATAATATTACATGGCTGGAAAGGCTCTCAGCCAATACAGTTGCAATCAAAAATATACAACCCCCTTGACCTGCAAGACATTTATCTTTTCTTCATTTTATGAGAACAAGTCAACAAAGGCATCAGTAAACTACTGTAGACAATTTATTAATACACGTTTGAGTGATTCTAAGAATGTAAAGATTAAACATTAATGCACACAATTACTCAACCCCCAAAAGTCCGTTTTTTGTGCAGAATATTTAATTCTTTATAACCTCCAATAAACGCTGCATGTAAGTGCCTAGAAGCTTCTGTCTCCTCTCTACTGCAATCTTAACCCATTCCTCGCTTGAAAAAGCTTCTAGGTCACTAATAATCTTTGGTTTTTCTTCAAATACCACCAAATATTTTCAATGAGATTTAAATCTGAAGACTATACAGGCCACTCAAGAACATTCTACGACTGATCCCTGAACCAAGCTTCAGTAGATTGGGATGTATACTTTGGGATGGCTGTCCTTCAGGAAAGTCCATTGATCAACAAGCTTCAAGTCTCTGCACCGAAGGCATCAATATCTTTGTGGCTTGATACTTCAAAGAATTCATGATGTCCTTCATACAGTCAAGATTTGCAATTCCTGCAATAGCAAAGCACCCCCATAACAAAACTGGACCGCCTCCATGTTTGACCACTGAGATTATGTTCTTCTGCTCATAAGCTTTGCCTTTTTTTTTTGCTTCAGACATACCGCTGATCCATGGGTCCAAAAAGTCCCAGTTTGGTCACATCAAACATTCTTCCAGAACTCCATGGATCTATCCAAATGAACTTTAGCATATTCAAGTTTGCCTTTTTGTGCTTCTTGGTCAAGAGTGGCTTTCATCCAGATGTCCTAACATGAAGGCTTGTCTAGTGTTCTTCTTATACTTTGCATTTATTTTTTTTTCTTCCTCCTTTCATCAGGTCATCTTGCAAGTATTTGGCAGTAAATTGAGGGGTTCTCTCAGTTGCTCTGATCAAACATTTTATCCCCCTTAATGAGATGTGCTTTTTCTTCAACACCCTCAAAGGTTTTTTGGTACAAATGTTTTTAAACTTATGAATAAGGCTGCCAGCTGTGTCTCTATGAACTTTTAGAGTTTTCGAAACACTTCTGGCCACAGAATTCCTAATGTAATAAAACAATTTGTTCTCTATAGTTTTTGTGAGAGTTCTTTTGACTTTTTGCCATATTTGCTACTCAACTTTACATGTATGGGCTAAATGTATCCATGTGTAACAGCACAAGCTAATTAAGTTTTGTTATAGAGTTTCTAAAAGCTTAATTGTGTTTTAACACAATTGTGTACCATACAAATAAGCGTAGAGTAGGGGTTAAATAATTATGACATAGTTGTATTACAAAAAAAAAATCCTATAACTCAAAAGCAGTAAATTATAAATTGACATTATCACTTAATTGTCCACTAAACTGTTATAGATGCATACAAATACACTTAAGTAAAGCTTACATTTTGTAAATTATTTCAATCTCCATGGGTTTTAATAATTTTGATTGCAACTGTTTATAATAATAACTTAAAGATGTTGCCAACCTCCAATTAAAATGTATTTGAAATTATACACACACACCACTTTATCTATTTACATCTGTAGAATAAAATTACAATGGCATTTTCCTCAAATCGAGTTCATTCGCAATTTTGGGATCAGAAATAAAAATATATATTTAAATAATAAATAATGACCACATTTCCATTGTTTTCATCTAGTTTTATATTAAGATTCATGGATTCCAATCTCAATCAAGTATATGAGATGAAAAAATGTTTACTGTGTTTACAGTCTAAAGAAACACAATCACAAAAAAAAAAAAGTGCTGATTTTGCACATATACATTACCATACAAAAGTCTCTTCAGCATCTCTCCCTTTCATTTTAATGAGACAGAGGAAAATAGAAGCAAATACATTTCAGCGCAATCCTTTCAAAGTGCTTCTGCTGGACGTTGACAGTTAATATTCATCTCTGGAGGCAGAATAAACCCCTTCATGCTGTCTCCATAATCAAAACAATATCACACTGTCAAACCTTAATCAAAGCCCTCAAACCTAGCCCTGCACTTAGAAAGACGTGAGAACCATTTCCAACAGCCTCATAAATGAAAATAAAATAGATGTGTATCTGCCCAAGTGCGAATGCGTGTGTGTTTCTGTTTTCTTTATTTTAAGTGCTACTTTACTGTCAAACTTTAAACAAAAGCTCTTAAACCTAAACTGGAAATGTGAGAAGCAGTCTAGCAACAGCAACATGCACACTTTTATTTGTAAGAACTGGTTTCCTTATGCATTTAAAGTTAAATGACAACATTCTGTGTAATGTGCTTAGTCACTTGAGGGATTTACCAAAGTTAACTTTTTTGCAATACCTGCTAAATGTACAAACCATAAATACTTGCGTTAAACTATATAAAAACAGCTGTTTTTCTCCTGTGTAACTGCGTAGCACATTGTGTTACTTGCAGCATCATATTGTGTTCCCATTTTGTATGAGATGAGACAGTCGCTGTCTTTCTATAAAACTGCACCTGTCACATTTGTGAAACACATTGTGATTTAATTTATGTTTTTGTTTTGGTGGCTTAATGCGAGGCATATTCTACATATGTTTTACCGTATGGGGTTCTGAGAACAAAAAATAAACTTTAGGTATCCTAGAAAAAGTAGAGCATCTTTAATATATGCATGTCTTTGATTTGAATCGTTCACAACATTTATGTCTCATAAACCAGCGCCAGATAGTTCTTATGTAATCCATGCAATATGTTGCATTTTCAAGTAAAGCTACAGGCCAAATGGTGAAATCAATTTTGGAGCATAAACCTGATAGGTGCACTATAGTTTTGCTCTAATGACTGAAAAGAGTAACCCCCCCCCCCGGGTATGCATACCCAGTCCACATTTACTCATTTTACTGATCAGATATCTGATTTGTTAAAACGGTTCCATTTACACTTTGCCACATAAATGAGTCTCCGCAAAACAATAGCTATCCAATCAGTGACAAGGTGTAAATAGGCCTATAGTTCCCTTTCAGTCGGTCACGTTCGACGTACGTCGGACATACAGACGAATTGGGATCACTTCTGGGAGCCCCTATCAGCTTCGAGCTATGTAGAACCGGCCAATGAACAATTGGCGTGCGAGATTTGCATCTCGCGCTCCGCCCCGCACCGCGGGTATAAACAGGAAGCGAGAGCAAATGCACGCTGTCATTCACTTCGGAGCCGAACGGCGTATGAAGAGGACTATCGTCATTGAGTTACAGCTGCTATCAGCGGAAAAGTTATTGAGAAGACCGGAGATCGGGGATCAACACGTGTTGGAGAGACGGCACACTTCAGAGGGATCGCGGTGCTCACTGCTGCCTCTGTATAGAGAAAAACTGCTGTTTTCACAGCAACCTGTTGGTTCGTGAGGGCGTTTTTCCATTGAGTACAGGCACGGGCTGCACTAAACCCTGTGCGCTGTCGCGTTTTCCCCCTGAGTGCTTCAGCACAAGAGCGTTTCCTCACAAAAAGAGTACACGGGTGACGCTGCGTCTTTTTCAAGATGTCATTCCACCCGACGTTTCTGGATGCGGCCGTTCCCTGGCGCCTGCTGACGGTCACAATCGCTGTCTCACGTGTTTGTGTCCTCCCCCCTCACTACCCTCGAATGCGGACCAGCCAAGGGGTACGTGGGGATCCCACCAGTGACCCGCGTCTCCCATCCCGAGCCTGTAAGTTCTCCTCCGGTCTCACTGGGAAGGCTTACAAGGCTTGCGTACAGGCTGCTTCTGCCTTGCATGCCATGGCGTTGCTTCAGGTCCACCAGGCCCAGGCACTCATGGACATGCACGAGGGTAGGCCTGACCCAGAGCTCCTCCGGGAGCTCCGGACGGTGATGGACCTCGCCCTCTGGGCAACGAAAGTCACAGCCCGTTCCATCGGTCAGGCGATGTCCACGCTTGTGGTCCAGGAGCGTCATCTCTGGCTCAACCTGGCCGACATGAGGGAGACCGACAAGTATCGGTTCCTGGACTCGTCCATTTCGTCGGCCGGGTTGTTCGGCGATGCGGTGGAGAGCTTCGCCCAGCAGTTTTCGGCCGCCCAGAAGCAGACGGAGGCCATCAAGCACATCAAGCACATTCTGCCCCGGCGGCCCGCTGCTGCCTCCACCCAGCCGCCGGTGGCACCGCCTCCGACTGCTCGTCACCGAGGATTTCCGCCCGCCGCCGCCCCCGCTAAGGCACCGCAGCAGCCTTCCACCAGCCGACGGCGTGGGGCTCAGGCCGCTGCCAAGCCAGGTGGCAAGCGTCGTTGCAAGTGACCCTGAGACGGGCCGCCCAGAGATGGAGGAAACTGCTCTTTGGGAGATGGCTGCAGCACCACTCCCTTCCCCGGAGGAGGGCCGGGGGAGAATCTTTTGATTCAATTTGAGTTCTGTTCCGCCGCTGGCCCCAGCGCCAGCGGTACCCAAAACTTCAACAAAAGAGCAGTTTCCAATATCTCTGGGTGCCAAGAGAGCGCGCTTGGCGGTGGTCAACGCTCCCATGCCTCGCCACCCTCCGCGGATGCAGGTAAGTGTTGCACAGTACACTCAGATCCCACTCACTGAAAACAACTGTGGAAGAATAGTGTAATTTTTAAATGTGGCTTTTTGAATCAAGTATTTGGTAAAATTTCATAAATTGACACCAAAGACATAAGTATCCCATTTTCCCAAACCACGCATAAACATAATTTTCTAAAAACTACATACTTTTACATACATGCTGCTCACATATTATTGTAGCAGACGTTGTGCTGAATATAGAATAATTAGACTTTAGCCATGAAAATTGTATAAGTAACAGAAATAAGCACAAATGTCAGGGCATGTGAAAACACCTCCAGGGCCCAGAAAACAGCTCAGGGTTCAGCGGTTTAAGAACCCAATGTATATCAGATGCAGACGTGAAATAAAATATTTATTTTAGAGCAAAATATGTCCACCTATAGTGCACTGAAACCTACCTATAATGCATTAGTACTAAGCCTGATATTGAGGGTGAGGGGTCATAAAACAGCACAAAAACACTATGCAGTATAAAAGACAAGGGCATGAATAGAAATGTGAGGCTGGTCTATACTTGACCACAGCAAGCTAATGGATGGTCATGGGAGGTTATCGAAGGCCACTTACAATGGTCAAAGGCTGCATACTTATGCCTACCAATTATTTTCTCAAGGTCATTTTTGATTTTACTTCAAATACTTAAAAATGTTTATTCCATTAGAGGCGGCGTGTTTGTATTTCTCGGTTTTTTGAGCGAATAACAGACATCCACACATAAAACAGATTATAATAAAATACAGATTATACTGTATGTGCATGCTTATGTTTTTACATATTCCCTATGCAAAGAGTACACTGTATATACATGATGCAATAATTTATTTAGTTTTGATTCAATGGTATGACGTGGTGCACATTTTTGTTCAAATCAATTCAATTTAAATACAATATTTGCAAAATTATTACTAAGTTTAAGAGTAAATTTAAGAGTAGATTTACTAATTAGTGTGAGTGTGCAATTCCAAAAAAAGCACAGATGGGAGTGAAAATTCTGCATGTGATCTACTGACGACACGCAATTTAAAGAACACAGACGCAATCGGATCATTTCCATAATGACCAGCGCAATCTACCAGGAGCAGCGCAAATTAGCATCGGCCAAGCAGCAACTCTGACCAACAACAGTAAAACATTTTTCACACGAATTCACGCAAGACATGGGGCCCGATTTTAATGATCTGAGCGCATGGTCTGAAGCACATGGCACAGGTGCACTTAGGACGTGTCCGAATCCACTTTTGCTAGTTTAACGACTGAAAAAAAGGTCAGCGCATGGTCCAAAAGTGTTTTAACTATAGTCTCTTACACCATGGCGGATTCGCTATTTACATGGCGGAATTTGTGAGTGGAAAGATAATATTTAAAATATTAAAAATGTTTATGTGCTGCTGCTGCTGCGCAGCATAAGCAAAGTGTATGCGCATTATGCCTATAGGCGCATATTACTAACAAGCCCTTTAAATAACACAAAAAAAATACTGTGCCATTGACTTTAGACCAGGTTTTTGTTGGTCAATGAAGCAGTCGTTTTCAGTTACCTCAAAATAGCAACTCGCCAACAATGTGCCTGAACACACCTTGTTTTCAGATCAGCACGCCCATGGGCGAACAGATGGGTGCAGGTGCATTTGCTATTTAAACAACATGGCGCTGGACATGAAACTGATATGAGGCAGGCCGAAACTAGCAAAAAGCACTTTCATCGCATTCTCCATTGGGCGGCCGAATTCGCTACCGAATTTGTATGTCTGAGGGGGTGTTTTGGGGTGTTGGATCTACAAAGTCGTGCTTACAGGGTAACTTAAAAGTAGCCCAATTCCATGGGAAACCACAGATTTGGCAATGCTGCCACTCATGTTCGCTGTACAAGTCATATTTGCAGAAAAAAACTAATTTGACAAAAAAAAAAAAAAAATTGGGCAGAAATACTGGCTGTCCATGTCTGCTCAGCAAAAACTGGAGGTAAATAAAATAAATTATGTTATGTATAATGCAAAAAACCCTTATTTACATTTTAAAAATATGTCTTATTAGTTTATTAATATAGAGCAATTATGATCAAACTGTCACTTTGCATGTGGTTTCATCACTCACACACGTGGTGATAAGATCAAACAGGTTTGAAAATATCACAGCGTCAATGCAATACATTACAAATGCATATGCAATAAGCCTTTTCAACACAAATTTTTCACTGCATGTCTATAGTAAATCCTGACAGTAGTTTAACACCAAAAGAGGTTTTGCGTTGGCCCAAGCTGTCAGTAAATCTGGCCCTTAGAGATTTTTAAACTTTTATTAAAAACGGTACTCTATATGAAACCAACATGAGTAGGCTTACATTTCTTTGTCATGGACTCTCTTATTTGTCATCGACCCATATTTTATTTATGGATGAATCTGTATTAAATGTGGACATTTGAATTTAGAAAAGTTTATTGCACAATGTCGGCCACATATAAAAAGTGGATTGTCATCATGCTCTGAAAATGATGTTTGCACCATGCTAAAAACCTTTAAAAAACAGAAAATGTGCCAAGCAGGTGAGTAATATGAATGTATGACAATAGCAGATGATGAAAGCAGTATTAGCAGAGTCTCTTGTATACTTTAACAGGTTGGAGGTTTAGCTGGAAGACTGCCGATCACACACCTTGTTGCCGGTAGCATGTGAGTATATCCAAAAAGGATGGTAGATAATTGAGGTTGCACAGGAGATCACAAGGAGAATGTCAGAAGGTATTCAAGGGAAGATAATAGGAGACGTCACAGAGAATCACAATGTGAGTAGAGCAGGTAAGTGGTTGGTAGCCCATTCCTGTGACCAGACAATAATGTGTGAGTTGTGTGCTTTTATGCCAGAATTGATTGCTGCTGCTGATTGCAAACAGGTGTAGACGGTTAGTATTCGGGTGAGCAAGATCGCTGTGTGGGTGTGACGTAGGAGCCTGGTGAAACAGTGACACCAACAATGCAGCATACTGAAATTGAACTGCTCGCAAGGATAATTTGAGATATGAAAAACTTTCGACTCCAAATAAGATAACGCCGCAAGATGTTTTATATGAAAATGTATGCATCTGTTGCTAAAGAGACGTTCAGTGGCAGGGAGCCCCGTTCTCTTTGCACAGATTTTTTTCTTAAGGCCCTGTTAGTCGTCTCGGTTCAGATCTCTGAAGTGCTGTTTTTTTTTCCCAGTTTGAAGTTGCATCTCTTCAGATAGACGCCATGCCTGTGAATAAACACAACATCAAAATCTGCACAGTGACACACACACAATCACACCTCTAGGCCCCGACTAGACTGAGTGAGAACACACACACACACATACTCAGTGAGACTTTAAAAAAAGACGTATTTGAAAGTGCAAGAAGGAAAATAAATAAGGTAGAGAATAGAAGACCATGAAAAATGCAGTGGGAAGCCATCTATTCTGAAGCTGAATAATGCATCCGCAGCCTCATGAAAGTGCACAGAGACATTAGCTCGTTGTTGGTTATAATGCTTCTCCTCTCTGTCTGCCTGTTGTCACAGATATTTATTAAAGACTGTGGCCATGACCAGCTACAGTGTATGGCACTGAATGCATTATGTATGAAACCCCTGCTGAATTGTTAGGAAGAGCACAAAACTATCGCTTCAGCCATCTCACCAAAGGAAGGTCAAACTCTCTTTTGTGCGATGCCAGCGTGGAGTGGTGTCAAGAAGAGAGAACATCTACAATCACATTTATTAGATGGAATAACTGAGTTTTAGCTGAGTTGCAATCTTCTTTATTCAAATTTGTGATATCCAACCATATTTTTTTTGCGAGTTTGTTTTTTTCAACTGCATTTTATTTTCTAAATATAGACGTTTCTAAAAATGTTTTTTTTTTTTTTTACTTTAACGTTTAAAGGGATAGTTCACCCATAAATTAAAATAGTCACCCATGGATCCAAGCCCATGAGACTTATTTTCTTAATTTCTGAAACACAAAGGAAGGTATTTTATTAAAAACTGAGAAACCTGTCCATTGAAAGTCCACAAAACTAAAACTTTGAGCCTCCGTTTACCATATTTAATGCGCTTTATGTTTGTGAATTGCATTGATCTACACTGTATGTATGTGTATAAATAAAAGTCTAAATTTAATCAGTTTATCATATAAACAGGAGTGTCTCTTCAGAAAGCAAAAAAAATGTCTTGTCTAATCCAAGCTTTATAATGGCAGTGAATGGCAGCCCAAAATTTGAAGCCGAAAAAAGTGCATCTATTTATTATAAAAGTAATCCACATGGCTCCGGGGGGTTAATAAAGGCCATCTGAAGTGAATTGATGGGTTTGTGTAAGAAAAATATCCATATTTAATGTGATTTATTGCTCTTCAAACTTTGACCAAAACTAAGATAAAGATTGGAGTTCGATCACAAGACAAAGAAACAAACCAGAGCTTCATTTCTCAATGACATTTAAATGAACTCTGAGGGACACAGTTACAATCCACAGGAAAAGAAACAAACAGAAATCCATGTTTGATAAATAAATTATTGATCGATGGTTCTTCATTCCGGTCATGTGTTATTAATGCATATATTGCTAACAACTTGGGATTTCATCATTTCTCTCTCTTAAAACTCATTCTTTCCTCACTTTCTTTCTTTCTGCAATGCGTGTGAATGTGTGAGTGCATGTTTGTGTTAGATATTAGTTTTATGTGTTAGACGAGTAATCAATAAAGTTTTGTTTGTATTTAAAGATAAGTGTTCTTGTGTTATGTGCTTACGAATTGAATGTCTTAAACTGCCGATCTAAGTTACCTGGCTGTTAAATCGTTCACCATTGGTCGGATATTAATATCCGCTGCAGAGTTGATAGTTCAAATGAACACTGGACGAGTCATTTGCTCGGCTAAATATACCTGTTTCCCTTTAACAGAGTCCCCTTTAAGTTCTTACTCTTTAAAGGGGTTTATTGTAATTGTGTTGAACCATTATAAATGGAAAATAACACAAATAAACTTCAGTCTTTAGAGAATAAAACAATTTTATCAGTTGAGTAAATGCAATAAAACCTTTTAGATAATATGAAGGGTACTTCAAGTGCATGAAAGACATGTTTATAAGAGCGTGCATAACAGCTATGGTCCTGTTCGTTCAGTAACCAGACAGCACTGAGCTTCAGTTCCAGCTTTTTCCTAGTTGAAAACAGTGAAAAACACCCAAATCAAAATAGTCCTTAAATATTCATTAGACCCTCCAGCCCTCAAAAGACAAAATTTAGAATTTTAAATAGACCAAAGTCATCCCTTTTAAATGGTTACATTAAAGTATCAAATTAGTATCATACGCTGCAACATACACACTCTCTCTCTCTTTAATATTTCATGCTGTCTGCCATCAGTTAGATGATGGTTTGTATATTTAGTGAGTTTCAGCTCTAAATAGTGACATGGCCATGCATGAAAAGTTCTCTCGAGAGATTTCCGCGCCTGTTAGATGACTTTGATGATTGTGTATGCGTGTTTGAGAGAAAGGCCTTCATCTGATGATGCTATCTTTGAGGAAAGGTAAAGAGAAGAAAGACAGGCTGCACTGACACATTGCCTAAATGGATGTTTCATAGCCACACACACACACACACAGAGAGAGAGAGAGAGAGAGAGAGAGAGAGAGAGAGAGAGAGAGAGAGAGAGAGAGAGAGGTTTAGAAACACTTTATTTTTTAACATTTTCACATTCACAATTCAGATATCATACCCCAAAATAATTGAAAGACAATTCAAAATAATAATAAAAAAATAAATAAAATAAAAACATTCCCTTTAAAAACCTAAGACCAATTGATCTTAATGTACAACACAAAGAACATCATAAATACACCACATTTCACAAAACCCAGGTAAATTATTTGTAAGGCTGTAATATGCAAATTCTGTTCTTAATCTTGCTGCCACCAGACTCATAAACATTACTTTCAATCCTCCTATAAATATTTTGTTTTAGAAAAACCCTGAAACCAAATTGTGAGAAATTCAAAGAAATTATTTAGTCTAATACATTTTAAAAACAGATGCTCTAAATCTTCTCCCTCACCACAAAACCTGCACTGCCCCCCCACTGCTGGATTCAGGTGCGCCACATGCCTGTCCATAGCTATGGCCCCGTGAATAATCCTCCACTGCATATCAGCAGTACGCTTCTCTACAGGGAGTTTATACAGGGTCCTCCACCTGTCTCTTACAAGGAAATATGGCCCCAACAAACTTAGCCATTTTGATGCTTTTTGTCTCTTGAGTGACTTCTGATGCATCACCTTGACTGTTGTGTGGTAAAGGGCCTTCTTTGAAGCACAATCCAGATACTCCAGTTGATGAGTCCGGAAACTAAGGATTGAGTCAGCAACTTCCCCTTCATTCTCGTCACAGATTAGCGCTGAAATCCTGATTTTTGGAAATTCTTTTCTGTCACTTTGGTTTGACATTTGTCCTCTTGCTATACTTTCTCCATAAGTGCTTTGTATTAGAAGAGAAATGTCCTCTATCAGTTTTGATCCAAGTCTATGTGATCGTAAACCAGTCACTTCCTTAATAGTTTCCACAGATTTCCATCCATCTTTATCCATTAGGTGACCCAGCTTCACGACACCATTCCTGAGCAGACATGCTCGCACACTCACCGAGGACAAAAGTCTTGTCTGGATCATGTTATTAAAAAACAAAGGTTCCTCAGGAGCCCAGTAAGTACAACTGCTCTTGTCTCTGTCCACCTTTAAAACATTCCTCCACACATGAAACATTGTCCGATAAAAAGGCGTAATTTCAGAAAAGTTCATATCTTCCAATCTCATTAAAAACAAGTGTTTATCAAGTCCAAGCCCACCTGCCCTCTTCAAGATGGCACATGCTGTATGAGTCCATAGTAAGTCTTTATGATAAAGGAATCTTTTTGCTGCTTGTAATCTTAATGCGTAGATACGACTCTTAACATCCAACAAGCCATGTCCTCCTTCGCAAACAGGCAAAAAAATCACTGATGCCCGGACCAAATTGACCAATTTATAAGACAACTGTGGTAATAGCGGTTCCCACTTAGACAATCAGGCCTGCACCTTATCCAGCATACCCTTCCAATTCTTCATCTGATATTGTGCATTGCCTATGAAAACACCTAAAAACTTAACACCTTCCCTTCCCCATCTCAAACCACCTGGAAGTGTTGGATATCCCACCGACCCATAATATAACCTTCACTTTTTTCCCAATTTACCTTGGCAGAAGAGGCTTTTTCATAAAGCTTAATGTTCTCATTTAAACGTCTAATATCCTCTTGCCTTGTGATAAACACTGTAATATCATCTGCATAGGCGGATAAAACCAGCTTTACACTTTCACTTCCATTTTGAAATGATACACCTTTTAGATCTTTTATAAGTCTAAAAGAGGTTCAATCATTAGGCTATATAGCTGTCCAGATAATGGAAAGCCTTGTCTGATCCCTCTACCAATAGTTACTTGAGCACTAAGAGCTCCTCCAGCCTTTACCAAGGTAAATACATTGGAATACAACAATTTCACATATGACAAAAAAATTTCACCAAAACCAAAGTTTTTTAAAACATTAAAAAGATACCCATGATCCACCCTGTCAAATGCTTTTTCTTGGTCTAATGATAAAATACCAAAATTACTATTATTAAGGTGGCTAAAATCAACTAAGTCCTGTAACACAAAAATATTATCTATAATGGATCTATCTGGGACACAATACGTTTGATCTTTATCAATCAAAAACTGTAAGCAATGCTTGATTCTATTCACCAGACATTTTGCCAGTATCTTATAATCAAGACACACTAACGATACAGGTCTCCAGTTTTTCAATAAACATAAATCCCCCTTCTTGGGTAACAATGATAGGACTGCATGTCAACAGCTTAAATGAAGTGACTTTTCTTTAAAAAAACTTAGAAAAACTTCATATAAATCCACTCCAATTACATTCCAAAATTGTTTATAAAATTCAACTGGCAAGCCATCTATTCCTGGAGACCGACCTGAGGACAACTGCTGCATTGCCTCTGTGAGTTCCTGGAAAGTAATTTCATTGTCCAGCATTTTTTTCTGTTCATCTGCTAGTTTTGGTAAATCATGGAGTAGTCCCTCAGTACTTTTAGAGTCACAGAATTCTTTACTGTATAATATTGCATAAAAGTCCACTGCCATTTTTCTCATTTCTCCACCGGATCATATGTTATAGTTCCGTTTGCACGCTGAAGATATAACATCTGTTTCTGTTGAACATTTTTCTTTTCCAAGTTAAAAAAATAGGAACTAGGAGCATCCATATCTTTAATGGAGCAAAACCTTGCTCTTATCAGTGCTCCCTTTGTTCACTCCTGTAAGAAAGATCCAAGTTCCGTTCTCTTCTTTTTTAAAAAGTCTTTCTGCACAGTGCCAGGATTATCCATGAGTTCTTTTTCTAACTGTACAATGTCTCTTTCCAGTCTTTTTACTGTTCTTTTAATTTGTGATGAAGAATGCAAAGTATAATTCTGTCAAAAAAACTCTTATTTGCGCTTTACCCACCTCCCACCATTGGCTAAGATTCTCAAAGGAACTCTTTTTCATTTTCCATTCATTCCAAAACAAACTAAACCTTTCACAAAACAAAACATCCTGTAACAGTTTAACATTGAAATGCCAATAATATGTGCGTCTCGACAACTCTTTAATATTGAGATCTAAACCAACAATTTGATGATCTGAAAAAGCATTAGGTGAATGAAAAACATTCATAACTCTATTATTCCATATTTTTCCAAGATAAAACCAATCCAATCTAGCCCCACAGACCATATTATCAGTTACTTTGACCCATCTGTACTCTCTTTCCCTTTTATTCCTTACTCTCCATACATCTATCAAACCATTTTTGTTCATTATTTTACTAAACTACTAAACTAGATTGATTATGAGGTTCTTCGCCATTTCTATCAACAGTAAAACCTGTTGTACAGTTCCAGTCTCCCCCTACAATAATACACACACCATCATCAATTTTTTTTAAAGATTCGTTCAATTTCATAAAAAACCTCACCCTCTCTAACCCATTATTCGGGGCATATACATTAACAAAAGCGAACACAAAACCTCCATACTCTATTTTTGTTAATAAAATCCTCCCTTTCTCAATTTCCTCAACATTTAAAATATTAACATTCATAGTTTTTGAAAAAAGAATAGCAACCCCAGCAATATTATTTGACCCATGACTTAAAACCAGTTTTCCACCCCACCACATACCCCATTCTATTTCATTATTATGGTCAGTATGCATTTCCTGTAAGAAGGCAACATTAATCTGTTTTATTTTTAAAAATTCTGAAACCACAGCCAATTTCTTCCTGTCTCTACCTCCATTCATATTTAAGGAGCCAACCCTCAAACACTCCATAAAAAAATGAAAAGATAAAAGGGATAGAAACAGAAAAGGAAATCATAGTAAGAAAGACACATTGTGCAGCTTAATCATTTCTTTAATTATTCAAAGTACGAGATTTACCCTGACGTAATTTCGTAAAGAATTTTTTCAAACAAAATCTCATCTTTTTACTTAGTTCATCATAGCTGACTGTTCTCTGTAGCAATGTAACAGAAGCAATACATTTATCCACATCTGGGAAAAAATCATTAACCTCAACTACCTTTCCAAAAGTTACATCCAAGAACTAGTTTACTTCCTGCAAGGTATACACATCTCCCACAACTTGAGATGATTGAGAACCAATTTCAGAAAAATCTGAACAAGAATCATCATCCACTATCTCATTATCTTTACTAATTTCAAAGCCCAATGATGTTTCAGGTTGTGGCTCAATTTCGTTTCCACCAACCGTTTCACAGTTTATCACAGTTTCTGCACTTACTCCACTTACTTTTACCCATATCTTCATCAGCCGTCATCATTCCCTCAGTATTCCTGTTTTGGTTGACAGTAACAGCAGGCCCATCACTAGGCCTCGTATCATCACCCACAGCAACACCACTACCCTGCACTTCACCTGCAGCCCGAGGCTGTACCTCACCAACATCTGAACCATTATATCACGATCTGCATTGTCAGCAGTCTTCTGCGTATTATCACCATTTTGAGCCTTATGTGGACATGCAACCCTCTTATGCCCAATGTCTCCACATTCAAAACATTTCATACTTCTGGTACTCGCATATACTAAAAACGATTTTCCTTCATGCCACAGTCTGAAAGAAACATTCAAGTCTGGTTCGTTTAGAAACATAAAAACGTACCTTCTGAACGATAAGACTAATTTTTGCATCCAAGAGAAATCATCTTAATTGGACTCGCAAATTTTCCGTAACTCGCAAGAGCTCGTTCAATTTCACTATTCTTAATGAATGGCGGCACATTTGAAATAGTAACCCTAGCAGTTGGTGTAACCAGCGGTGAGACGGTAATATAAGCGCCACTTACCACAACACCGGTGCTTATCAGGCGATTAACCAATTGCTCTTCTTTCACGAAAATCACCACAGCCTTATTCATGCGGGAAGCTGAGCAAATGTTCTCATATCCAATCTGTTCCCCTGCCGCCAGCATTACATCTTCCACAGTTATGCCAGGTTCTGGCATACACCTGACGCCGTGACGGAGCGAGAGAGACGCTGTACCCCCCTCAGAGAGGTACGCCATCTCGGCTCCGTCAAATTCACAATAACTTGCAAAAACTTTTAGCTCACTTTTCCAATCCAGATAACTTCCTTACTTATCCATCACTTCAAAGTGAAAAAAGGGGGAAATAAACCCGAAGAAAATAAATCAATTAGCCGCCCTCTCACCGTGTTCACCCTCACACACACTCACACACTCCCAACGTGCAATGCAAGAGAGAGAGAGAGAGAGAGAGAGAGAGAGAGAGAGAGAGAGAGAGAGAGAGAGAGAGAGAGAGAGAGAGAGAGAGAGAGAGAGAGGGAACAGGTCCAAAGTAAAGCACTGCCAGTTAAATGGTGTATCTGGGCTCTAAATGTCATCCTACACCTTCATGAGTGATGAAAGAACAACTTGAAAGTCCATCCATTCCCAGCACAGAGGAAAAGAGAGAAGTAGTCCACGTTCTCCATCTCTTCTCCATTTTTTTCTCATAAAAGGAAAAATTGGGACAGAGATGACATTAGCTTCAAAATTTAAGCCCATTTGGGGTCACCAATAGCCTGGGAAAACCCAGACAACTTCCGGCAAATTTAGATTTGCTCTGCAAGTACTCTGGCAAAGAGTCCATTCAAGCCCATTTCTAATCCCTTGAAATCACGGCACCAATCAGAAACGTTGGGACGGGCTTTACATGATGACAACAGCGCAGCGACGTTGAAGCAGATTTGCCGCCGTGGAGCATCACTTGTTCAAATCAGCTATTGCGTCTGTTTTAAGCCATTTCAACTTTTCCTTTTCGTTAAAACCCGAGCAAAGAACAACACTCGAAGCCTTCATTTCTAAAAAAGATTGCTGTCTTACTGACTGGATTCAGCAAAAGTCTGATACCAGCTTGGCCCTTTGGTGGCTAAACGAATGGGTCTTAGCAAGAGCCCTCTGGTAGTGTTAATGTTTCACAAAATATCGTTTTAAGTCCATTTCAGGCGAGAATGTAGTTGTTTAAAGCTCAAATCTGTGGTTTATTTATAAAGAGAGCGCCTTTTTGAAAATTTGATCTGCCGTTTTCGGAGTTGTGAGCTCCAGTGGATCAGTGGAAGGAACGCGGCGCAGCAAAACTGATGAAATGAACGCTGCAAAACGCGGCAAAAAATCGATCAATCAGAATTTTGGTTGAGCCAGAACGTATCGATTAATAATCGACTAATCGACTGGGAGATTACAGCCCTAATAGCTTCTTATACCTTTTACTTATACTTTTATAATTGCTATTGATCACACATAAACTGACATTTAACAAAAAGAGACTGGGTTGTGTTTTATGTCATATTTCATTTATTACAGTGATAATCATAGCCTATATTATGCACACATTAATGTGTGTGTTTTTTTTTTTTTAATGTAAACGAAAAGAGGCTGGGTTTTTTATATTTCGTTTTGTTATAAACATGCATTGAAGATAATATGCATTGCCGACACTACATTTGTGCTATAATATGTTTTTTTTTTTTTAAAGAGGTAGAGTGTTGTTTTATCATACATTTTGTTTTATTGTAGCCTAAAATATACAAATATATACTGAGTGATACTGTCAAGAACGCTGCTTGTCCATTAGCAGAGTAGGCGGACTAGTGTCCTCCCGTCCTCGGGAGTTCGTTCTCCGGAGTCAAACTTTGCAAGTCACGGACGCAAGTCAGAAGTTCGTGTACGAAATGTCATAAAACACCACTGCCTCATTTCATAAAAATAAAAATAAAATTCTTAAACATAATAGCCACACGAATGTGGTTCAGGCAACGCGTAGCTAGGCCTACATTTATTATCTTATATATTTATAATAGAACGAAGTATAAAACACCCTGCCTCTTTTCGTTTACATTTAAAAAAAATGATATATTAAACATTAATATGTGGTTTAGATAAGGTGACCAGATTTCTGAAATGGAAACCGGGGACATTTCCTATTTGAGAACACAAGTACAGACAAGAACGCATATTGAGATACTCATACGTCATCTCCCTCATCGCTCTGATTGGTTTTAGGTCTATCCAATTGCGCCGAGAGGCATTTGAGCGACGCCCGTTGGTGACGCCCCTTTGGAAATGATTTGTCTATGAAGCTTTGCCAGACCATAACTTACTACTGAGAATGTTCTGGTTTTAACCAGGCTAGGTCACCAATGAACTTGATTTGAAATTCTGTCATTATTTACTGACTGTCGTTTCAGACCCTTTATGATTGACTTTCTTCTGTGGAACGCAAAATGAGAAAATTAGCAGAGTGTTCATGATGCTCTTCTACATTGAATGAAGGTGGATGGTGACCAGGGGCTGTAAAGCTCTTAAAAAAAAACACACACATTATAAAAGGTAGACCATGTGATAGCTTTGTGCAAGGACACACCTTTATTCATTTATAATCTTAACACGGTAGCTCTTAAATTTACACTGTTAGACTGTAATTTAGAGTTATTTACTATACACCGATCAGGCATAACATTATGACCACTGACAGGTGAAGTGAACAGCACTGATTATCTTTTCATCACAGCACCTGTTAGTGGGTGGGATATATTAGGCAGCAAGTGAACATTTTGTCCTCAAAATCGATGTGTTAGGAGCAGGAAAAATGGACAAGCGTAAGGATTTGAGCGAGTTTGACAATGTCACGAGACAGGTATGGGTAAAAGGAGCGAGGACTCAAGTGCAGGAGAATATGGGCTTTATTAACAACAAAAATATAAACAAAAACAAACAAAACTACCCACAAGGGGAGAAAACCAGAACATACCACACACAAG
The DNA here is from genome assembly GCA_023566225.1 of Romanogobio albipinnatus. Classification (NCBI taxonomy): domain Eukaryota; kingdom Metazoa; phylum Chordata; class Actinopteri; order Cypriniformes; family Gobionidae; genus Romanogobio; species Romanogobio albipinnatus. Next base: position 13,868,564 of record CM042256.1, read on the forward strand.
GAACCAGGAACATGAAGCAAGGACAGGAAACAGACGATAACGAACCAACACAGGACTGCAAATACAAGAGGAGACTAAATAGGGAGCAAACAAGGCAATAAATGAGGGAGGACAGGTGGGGAAAATGAACCAATTATCAGGTAACAAGAGGGGAGGGGTCAAGACAATAGACATGAAAACACATGGCACAAAGAAACACGACACGCCATGTGTTCACACAAAACATGAAAATATAGCAGTGTCATGGCTCTGTCACAAACCCAAGAGCAAAACTAGTCCAAAGTGACAGAACAAGGGCCAAATTGTGATGGCTAGACGACTGGGTCAAAACTGCAGCTCTTGTGGGGTGTTCCCGGTCTGCAGTGGTCAGTATATCAAAAGTGGTCCAAGGAAGGAACAGTGGTGAACTGGCGACAGAGTCATGGGCGGCCAAGGCTCATTGATGCATGTGGGGATCCTCCAAATTCCCCAGACCTCAATCCAATCGAGCATCTGTGGGATGTTCTGAACAAACAAGTCCGATCCATGGAGCCCCCACCTTGCAATGTACAGGACTTAAAGGATCTGCTGCTAACATCTTGGTGCCAGATACCACAGCACACCTTCAGGGGTCTAGTGGAGTCCATGCCTTGATGGATCAGGGCAGTTTTGGCCAACACAAAGTCATAATGTTTTGCATCACCCAGTATAATAATACAAATTCTCTTTACAGTAAACAAATGTGATTCCCTTTTTATCGTGGGAATTTTCTGTGACCTAAAACACCACATACAAAGATGGATGGTGTGCAGTCGCCTTATATGTACAATCGTGAACATTCTGCCTAACATTTATTTGTGCGTGTGTGTGTGTGTGTGTTTGACATAAGAAAGAAACGCAAGGTCAGTAAATAATAACAATATTTTCATTTTGAGGTTGAACTATCCCTTTAAAGCAAGTTCTCATGTGCTTATTTGTTCTCTTATGATGTGGTCTAGTCAGAGGGAAAACTTCATTGCTGTGTGTTCACACTGTTCAGATCCAAGAAATGATATTTTCCATCTTGTTCTCAGTAGACCAAAAGGTAGGGCAGTATCATGCCAGGATATTTTCCTCTGGCAGAACATGTTAAAACAAATAACTTCATCCTGACAAGGGTTCCCACAGAGATGAAAGGGATTGTGGGGACATCTGGAGGGCAGATACAACCAGGTGAATGGAATAAGATACTGAGAAAGCACCAAAATGAGGAGAGTTGGAGAGAGGATAGCTTAGGATTGAACGAGGCCCTTATTAAAACCACCCTTCGCAGTTACAGCGAGTTATTTTGGACCATGAACAAACATCAGGCTTAAAAGCAGCCCCTGACATGAAATGGCGGCTCTCAAAACCCACCCAGATAAACTCGGTCAAAAGTGCACACAGTAAGAGAGCATAAGAAACAGATTGAGGGCTTTGTCAAACATTCCTGTCTGCTGATTGGCTCCAGGTGGATCTTCGGTCTGTTTTTTAGTCTGAAGAACTTGGTTATGCTTAATGGAATATTCCAGGTTCAATACAAGTTAAGTTCAAACAGAATTTGGGCATAATGAGCTTGTTTTGCGGTCGCGACTTAAAAAGTGCTCTCATTCACTTCTCTCATTGGCTATTGTGAAAGAATTACGTAATCATCCTGATTTAAAATCCTAAATATCAAACATGTTTAATCAAATCGAGCGGCCCGTTGTGTCCATAAGCCGTTTAAGAGGTTAAAGATTTGATCTGTAAACGCCTCGCATTACGAGATAATCTACGCCGAACATCGGAATTGACCAATGCCATGGACAAGATTTTTTCTCAGGTTGTTGGGAAGGGTAAATCGGGGATAAATTGCCCTACAACTGATAGATAATTGATAGAATGGAAAATGTAATGTGATTTTATAGTAAAATAATGGGTCCATCTTTATATTAGGTGGCTTTAACTACTATGTATTTCAATTACATAAAAAAATCAGTACAATGAACTTATTGTGTTCATAATGTATTGCAAAACACTTTTGCTGACATTGAGTTGGGATACGGGTAGAGTTAGGGACAGGTGTGTTGGTATGGGTAACTTTACGGGTGGGGTTAGGTGTAAGGGAAGGGTCAACAGTGTAATTATAAATAATTACAGATGTATTACATGCAGTTCTTTTTTTAAATGTAAGTACAATGTAAAAACATACACAATTTATGTACACAATAAGTGCAATGTATCAGATTATTAATTTAAATGTTACTACTGAAGGCCACCTAATATAAAGTGGGTCCAAATAATGTTAAATGTATAGATTTTGGAGGTGAAAATGAGCAAGCCATCTTATAATTCACAATGAAAAAACATAAATTGGCATTCCCAGGATCCTCTGTGTGAGAGTTCACATTTGAAATAACAGTTTTTCTCCTTTTTCATGTACATTTGTATTTTTCATGCTTGTCAATTAAGGAAATATATGTTTGTTTCTTTTTTTTTTCATGAATTTAAATTCAATCTGTAAAGTGTAAAATGTTGCTGTCATGTCCCCGGGGCACGGGACACACAGTATAAACCCCCTGAATACTGATAGTTTATTAACATGATATTTTCACAAGATTTCCTCTATTCAGATGTGGAATTTACTGTACCAACACGCCGTCTTTTCAAAGTGATAAGTTTTGATTTTGTTCTTCCCTGTTGACCTGCAAAAGTCAGCCACATTAGTTTAAATGCTTTCAAATAAATATTCACGGGGAGAGAGCGAGGGACAGGAGAGAGAGTATGAAGGAGCGAGTGAGAGATTAAATGTAATCGCTCTGATACATGCAGTTGTGTCACATTCACACTCTTACCACTCATAATCAAATTTGCTGAGGCTCCGTTGCTAAGAGCTCTTAGAGGAAACCATTTCCTATAGCCTGCTCTTAAAACTCTCTCCAGACCTCCCCAGCTACAGTTACCCAAGCCCAGAGAAAGCAGTGTGCCATAATAATTTGGCTTTAGCTCAGACTTTTTCTTTATTAAAACTAGGAAAGTCAAGAGTTTGAGGGCACAGCAGGCTGTCTGAGAGCGTTTCCATATGGGGGAGAATGCAGGCTCATGAGTCAGCCATTTTCTTTTACAGTGAGCTTCATGGTAAATCACCAGACAAACATAGTTCACTAACAAAGCCATGACAATAACATGGCATTGAGTGGGATGTCAGAGATCGAGCAGATATAACAAAATATTATAGTTTAGCCCATAACTCTCACGTGAGACTGTCCTTGTCGGGCCTGGATTTACGCCACATCCCTGTACATGGCCGCAGGGCAGGAAAACACGTTTAAGGTTTTAGGAAGACATATACACAAACACACAAGCGAGAAGGAGGGAGGGTGGATGAGAGAGAGAGAGAGAGAGAGAGAGAGAGAGAGAGAGAGAGAGAGAGAGAGAGAGAGAGAGAGAGAGAGAGAGAGAGAGAGAGAGAGAGAGAGAGAGAGAGAAGCCCTTGAGGGAAAATTAGAAAGATATAAGAAAAAAAGGCAAATGTGCACTTTGGGCAGAGAAAATAAGAAAGGAAAGATGAGACTGTTTGCTCTAGCTCTCATCTTCAAATACCGCAGGCCTATTATTTTGATGTGGGCTGCTCTCCTACTTGTTTTTTTGGTCTTTTACTCATTGAACGCCCAGCAAATGGGCTTCAGCTATTCTTGAATGCTAAAACAAATCACACTAATTTCACTTCAGGCCAACTCTCTCTCTCTCTCTCTCTCTCTCTCTCTCTCTCTCTCTCTCTCTCTCTCTCTCTCTCTCTCTGTTCAATTCAATTCAAATGTGCTTTATTGGCATCAAAAGAGCTGCAATGTATTGCCAAGTCATTTGCAAGGACTACAAAGACTGCAAATGAAATTGAAAACTAAAGAAATACAAGTAAAAAATGAAGGATAACAAACAAAAAAAAAATAAAAAAAATAAAATAAAAACAGTGAAAGTTGATGTCCAGTGAGTGTTTTAGTCATTGCATGATTGTTTAGTCAAACGTTGATTTCGATCACCATTCAATAAAGTGAGCAAAAAATAAATTCACCAAGTTAATGTAGTAATAGTTAATAGTTAATGTAGGTAGTGACTCTGTCTGTACTCCGGCAAAGAAAGTTAAAGCCAAAGCAAGAACAGCTGTACTGTGTCATGAAACACCACACAGAATGACAACTTGCCAGATGAAAGGAGTGATCCAGACATTAAAACATGTGCTGTTATAAGACATTTGAGATGGTCAGGACCCGTTTTTATCAAGCTTCTCAAAGTGCTATTTTAGTCTTAAGTGCTGAGAATTCATGAAATGCATTCCTACTTTCAAACTTAAGTATAAAAAAGCAAGTTATCAAATTTCTTAAAGCTAAGAATCACTCTTACTCTCCCAGTTATATAAGACAGCTCGAGAGGTCTCTCAAGGGGTTAGGAGTTGCCTGTAGGGGCTTGTGATGGCACTGAGGAGACAGAGACGTGCGCAAATCTTTTTAGAAGAGGAAGAATGTTTTTGAAGTGTTTGACAATGAGCAGTTAATCAAACGGTATCGTTTGGACAGAGCAGACATCATCTTTGTCAGCGCTGGATAATGTTGGGCTGAATTTGCCTTTTATAACATTCCACTGTTCGACTAATTCAGCAACCAGTAGCGCTTCTTCCTCCCTCCAGTTCAGTTTTCTTTTGGAATCCATGGTGGCTGAAAAAATGTAGGCCATATATAGGCAGGTCAGTTAACAGCACACCCGTTTAACATTTTTAATTAAGACTTTAATTAAGTGAAAAAATGTGTTTATCTTTCATTTCAAATGTGTATATTATAATGTACTGTCTTGAAAATTATTTATTGTCAAATGTGTGTTGAATGTATACTCCTCTTAGGAATTTCACCATTCAATGTGAATTTGTCTGAGAATATTCTGAAATAAGGACATCTGTTCAGTGATTGGTTCATGCCTATCACATCATCCAAAATCCTGTTTGTGGCACAGCAAAGTGTCGAAAATCAACTCTAAGACTGACACTTAAGATTTAGTCCTACACTTCACTTAAAGTATGATTGAGATGCTTGATAACTAACTTTTAAGTGCAGCTTTGAGCCAAGAATTGTTTTACTCTTAAGTAAATTCTTAGCAGTATTCTTGTGAGTAATTCTCAGATGCTTGATAAATACGGGCCTAGGAGTGCAGTTGTATCTATATCACTCCTCGGCTCTCTTTTTGCATTACCTTTAGGGGTACACCCTAAAAGGACACTTTTGTACTGTACCTTATTTACCCCTAAAAGTAGCATTAGTAATATGGTACTAAGGTACTACTATGAACACAACTGCTTGTTCATGTCTCGCTTTGTGTGAGCACATGGTTTGTGATTTGTTTTCACTGGCCATGTGCTTGTGTTTTTAGGTGTGTTCAACATTGGCTGTGGCTGGATATAACTGATCGGCGAGAGTTCTTGCAAATGAAGGACACTTTCTGCTTCCCGTAGTGACGGTCACGCTGTGTTTGTATACTTTATCACAGATGAAGTGAAATGAGTGCAAAATTTGTCAATTACACAGATGTTTCAGAGTCATTATTGTCATGTAATACCAGTAGCGTATAGTGGGGTTTCAGTCAGGGCCTTCACTAATGATCAACACACCCCACGCCGCTGCCATAACACCACCACACACCGATACATACAAAATACAATAATGCACTGTATGCACTATTACGAACCCTGCTTTCGTAAAAGTGCTCGTTGGGAAGGGGGCAAGCAACATAACAGGACATGCAAGACAAAAAGGCAATTGAACTATTTATTGATACCACTGCACTCACGTGTAACCGTTTAGGCAACTGGTGAAATTAATCAAAATCAACTTACTGACACAAATTCTCTTAAACAAACAAACAAAAACACAGACCAACAAGAACACCAAAAGAAACACAGGAAAAGCACAGCCTGCATGCTAACGTTACCGGCTTGACATCAGGAAGCACACGAAGAAGCTCACGCAGCCCGTCATCCGCAGCGGCCATAGCTTATTTCACATAGATCGCTCACAACCCGCAAAAAGTTAAAACGGCTGATGACATCAGCGGGGGGTAGCGCCGACACATCGCTGGGCCTCTGGGGCGTTCTATCACTACACATCAAAATTTGATTGGCTGATGACCTACATCAGTCAAATTATGATCCAATGGGAAATGGCAGCTTCAACTGAAGGCTAGCTATTCTAATAGTGCTGGTCCACGGAACTGTGATGCTTTTAGATTATGAAAATACAGCTCAGACTAACAAAAAACAAAAAACTAAAAAACACGTTCTTTCTGGAAATATAATTGTAACATACTGAAATAGACAGTAATTGAATTTAGACACGTTCAGACACATATTCATTTAATTATGAAAAAAAAAAAAAAAAAAATCATCTTGACAGGGCCAGCAGAGAAGGCCCTGATGGCCCTGGCAGCCCACCACAGTGTAATACTTTATGTACCGCTTAATACAGCGTCTGTTTGTACAAGAATAAAGTTCAACATAAGACTTGTAACAATGTTCTTTGTTATGGGAAGAAGGAGGTGGGAACCGGCGAACGTTTAACACTTTAATAAATAAATTAATAAACACAAAATGAAAGGAAAAACGGCAGCCTCTTCACAGACGGCTGCCACACACACGTAATAAAACAAACAAAACACAATGTAAAATCCAGGCCTGGTCATCTCGTCCTTCACGCTTCGTCGCTCCTCCTTTTATGCATCTGAGCTCGTCCTTTCATTTGCAATTCACACCACCGGCCTCGCGCCGTTCACTCATGGCTCTCGCCCTCCCTGCTTGTCACATACCCTCATCTCCCCTCGCAGGCAGAGGGGTACCCACGAGACTGCGCTCTACTCCCCTGGGGCCAGTCTTGCAGCCGCGGCACCTGGGTTTAAGGACAATCGAGATGAGAGAAAAGGAAACGGATGCACAAGGAGCGACAGGGGCGAGAGAGGGAAGAGAGGAGAAAAGAAAAAAATTATAATCTTAGTTCGGTTCCCGGACACACTGTTGGTCCTCAGCCAGCCGAGAGGCTCTTCATCGTGGTGCCATGCGATGGTACTGGACGCTCCTCGGTGGACGGCTCGATCCTCCTCCGCCCCCTGGCAGCCTAGTGATGGCTCCTCAAGTTGAGGGCAGCCGGCAGCGAGTCCGCCATTCCCTGTTCCTCCTCCTCATCATGGCGGACGGCAGCAGGTTCCAGCACATGGCAAACGGCGGCGACCCCTCTGCTCCCTCTCACATAATACAACACATAATAAAACAAACAAAACACAATCTAAAGTCCAGGCCTGGTCCCCTCTCGTCCTTCACTGAGCTCCTCCGTGAGTTACAAGACTGTGTAACGCACAGGTGGCAGTCATTTGCAGTTATGCTACCAGCCTCATGCCGTTCTCTCCCAGCTCTCGCCCGCCCTGCTTGTCACAAGCCTATGCTATTAATGAAGTGGGGTCTTAGTTTTTTAATCAATTTTATTTTGATAAACATGACACAATATAACATCGCAACTACATGAAAAGAGGTTTTACTGTTACAAAAAACAGATTTGCGAGCATTAGTGGAGCTGAAGGTGTCCGAATAAACCCTTTTACAGTCTATGGAATAAACACAAAACACAGGTGCTCATTGTCGTGTGGTGAATCCGGCCAATCGTGGAACATCAGAGCTTGTGCAGCCACTCTGGAGAAGGTATGCAAAATGCACCAGCCAGCTGCTCTCGAATTGCTCTTGCAGGGCTTTGATGGCATGCATCACAGTCACGTGGCGTCAGCACTGTCTCAAGTCGGACAACATTTCTAACCGGGATGCACTGCTTCAAGTCAGTCGTCGATTGGTCTTTGCAGTGCTGTATGAAGTCGAACAAGCCTTTGGTCATGTTTAATGTGAGCACATGGCTTGTCATGTGTGTTTCCTTGTGCCATATGTGCTCTCATGACTATTGCCTTGTTACCTGATTATTGGTTAATTTGCCCTGCCTGCCTTCCCTGGGTACCCTCTTTTGTTTGCTTCCCTATTTATTCTCCTTGTGTTTGCAGCCCTGTGCCAGATCGACATTGAATGTTTCCTTGTGTTTCCTTGCTCGAGTCAAGTCAAGTCAAGTCTTGCTGCTTGTCATGTTTTCTGCCTCGGGTAGTTTTTGTTTGTGTTTGTCTTCATTTGTTATTAATAAAGTATATTATTTATCTGCATTTTGAGTCCTCGCCTCATCCCTTAACCCCAACCCTGACAACCCTTGTTTTCAAAATCGTCAGATCACTGTTTTTTTTCACTGGGGTCGCATTCAATTGTGCGCACATTGAACAATGGATCGGCGATGTCTCTGGTCCGCAAACTATGTTTCACAACCAAACCCATGCAAGAAGTGACGCAAGATCACACATGCATGAGACAGGAGTTCTCATGCGAGACTGGAATTGTTTTAAAAATGATAGCCCGCAAGAAGCTTGCGAACCAAATAGTCTGTGTGCTGATTTGCAGCAAAAAGGAAAAAAAGATTATGGAGGAGGAAATGGTTGGTGAGATGCCGAGAGCAAGGATTGTGTTCTGCAAAGAGAGTTGGAGGTAATTAAATAATTTTGCAATAAGCTGCTGTTGTGGCTGGTCAAGCAAATGTTTGTGCTTTGTTTCTCTTTGATATAACTGTAAAGCTTATGTGTATTAATGCTATTCTGATCTATATCTTGGCTATAGGTCATCACCGATGTGGTGATTTTAAGTCAAAACACATTTCCCAAAGCAGGATTTTGAATCACAGACAGGTCCCAATATTTAGCATGCCAGATATCTCACGGGTGTCGACGAAGCATCTTCGATTATCTCAGAATGTTATGTGATAATGCACACTGCGTGATTGTCACTCAAGTGATGAGTACCGATTTGCCTCCAATTTTGGGCATTTGTCTGTGATTTTGCAAAAACCTGTCGTGAGTGAAAATCAGGGCTAAAATCGTGCAGTGTGAACTCTGTATAAAGGTACAAATCTTGCACACTTTGTGTTAATGCTAATGCAAAGTACCACATGCTAATAAACACGCTCATTCTCCCTATATAAACAAAAAGATGAGCATCGTGAAAGGGAAAGGACATTTGTATGCTCAACCCAACACGAAAGAACACAGCGGTCCTGCTCCACCTTCAGAGAGACAGCATGGGCTACATGCTCATTTGATCAATATTTCTCTCTCGTTCACTCTTTCATGCTCCATTGATCTCATATGCTTGCACGCTCATAACTTGTACGGCAGGCATGCGTTATCAGTTTAACTGCAATAGTAGAATCATGACGCTAGTCACTGGGCCGATGTTCAGTAATTATATATGTTCCAGCCCTTGAGCTTTGAGCTGTCACTGTTATTGCATCTATTTCAATCATTTACTCAAGTAGAGAACATTTGAGAGCCAGCTCGCAATTTATACATACTTCAATATATTCAATGACTTGAATATCCTCCTCCTACGATGAGCATGTTTTTCATTTCTAAATTAAATAGAATTTTGACATTTAATGAGGGTGATCCAACTGTCCTCATAACATAATGAAGGAAAAAAAGCCTAGTAAAATAATTATTTTGGAAGATTCTACGAAACTACTCAAAGAGTTTATTCTTTTACATGTTTTTTTTTTTCTGTATTGTTGTTTCTTAAGCTGCTTCACTAATATTTATTTTAAAAAGTATGTGGTATCACCAGCATGCAAAACAGGAAATTATATCATATAGAGAGAACCCCTGCAAACCCTCAAGACATGCGTGTTATGGTCCATAAGGCTAGTAATCATAAAATGCAATGTGTTGTCACTACACAAAAATTAATAATACATGATACTTGCAAAATATAATTTACCTTGAAAAATGTTTTTGAAAGCCTTTTGGAAATGAATTAAGATGTGTATGCTCACAGTGTATTCATGATGTAAGAAAGCAATTTTAATTACCTTCAATTAGATTTCTAAAAGACTTTCTTTTCTATACTGTCGACACTCTTTCTTTTCATTGATCTTTATCTGGTGAAATTAATTTGAATGTCCATGTGCAGATGGGCATGAGTGCCTTTGTGCCTGAATATGAGGGTTGTTTTGAGCAAGACCTTCTTTTGAGCCAATGCACAGAGCTCTGTACTAATTATCTAAAATGAGCCAGTCACCACCTCAGTTCTGGTTTCCTTGGTTACATTGGCTGCACTGAAGGTCTGGCTGTGAGAGGGACCTGGAATTACACTTAACTCCCTAATTGTAATGGCATAATGACCGGATATATAGTAATTAGCATGAAACTAACATGCGAAGTGTAATTACAAGATGACTCGGAATGCAGATGAGGAACGGTGGGAGTTGCCGATATGCGTGCACTACATGTGATTCATTGAACAGGTCATGAATTCTGTCAATCATGGAGAGGTTGAAATGGCTGTTATTAAACAACAGGTACACCACACGGTAAATTACTGCTATAACCATGTTTTCTGCTAAAGCCATAGTCTTTTTCTAAAAGATAGCATACAACTGAAAACACTGACTGCAACCCTGGCTTGAGATGAGTTTTTAGAAATGACATTTTATTGTAGTGAATATTGAGGCACATTATCATTTTCATCTCAGGCTCTTGTTTGTACCTTGCATGCTTGGTAATCGATGTACAGAGACTAAATAAGCAGCATATCTGGATGTTCCCACAGAGGGAAATGAAAATACACTGATAATACCATATGCACAAATGCATACACAAAAACATACCAGTGTGATTTCATTAGTGTAATGAAGGGTCAACAGGCAGTGGATCCATTTGCAGTTTTATTAGAGATAGCAGAAGTACAGACAGGGATAAAGCAATACCGTAAACAGGGACAGGCAAGGATCGAGGCTGGCGGCGGGAATCAGAGTCGGGTCACAGGCAAGTATCAAGGCAGGCGGTTAACAATCACAGACCAGAGTACAGGCAAGGTTCAGGGCAGGCAGCAAAGGATCTCAGATAATAAACAGTCCAGGTAACAACAAAGTATCAGTCCACAGAAAACGCTCAGAAACAACAACCGTAGCAAATCAAGACTTCGCAACTATGTGGTGTGTGTGTGTGTGTCTTATATAGTGTGTGTATGATGCAGTGCAGGTGTGCGTGTGATCAGTCCTAGGAATGAGGGCCTATGGGAAATGAAGTCCGACTGATCGTGAATCAATATTCCGGTGATGGCTCCCTCCGGCGGTCCGGAGGATGAACCGGTGAAGCGCTATTCATGACAATTAGCATATTAATTCAAGTGTGTTTCTAACAAAAATATACTGTATATGTATATGCTATATGTATATTAGTTATAAAATATGTGCGCATAAAATATCAAATTTCAGTTACATAAGATTCATATAACGTTTCAGTCACACCAGTGACGTAGGCAGAAAGTTGATGATGGGTGGGCCTCCAATAGTGTGGGTGGGCCGGAATAATTCGCATTACCCCTTAAAGGGTAACTTCAGTGATTTAGCATTAGGCTTTGTATCAGTAGAAACCCGGTAGTATTTTCAAATTATGGTACTTTCCCCACTTATATCCCCCTGAGACAAGAGAATTATGCATTTTATTTCTGGAAAAAATCCTCAGATGATGCAAATATCGTCATTTTGCGTCATCTGAGGATTTTTTGGCCAGAAGGCTAAAGACTACAGCCACTAGATGGAGCTGTTCCGCATGTTATCAACCCGCCCATAGGGAGAGATCTCACGCACAGAATGTAAGACACAGACGGCCGCATGTATAATCATAATGTGGTGCGGTGCAGAGCAAAGTGAGTGTTTCAACTTTTCAATGAATTCCTGTGATAGTTTAGCTCCATATGCGATCTGAAAACGTGCCAGACTGGCGCTTAACATTACCTCAGCTCTGCTCAGCTCTTTGTGTGAATGAAATCTGACACTGCTGTGTCTGTACCGTGACTTTCGTTTGGCTCACTCACACTTTATTGAAAAGACACGTTCAGTTTTTAATTGTAGTGTTTATTCTCTAACTGAACTAAATTATTGTATTGCTATGAAGATCAAAATAGCGGTGTACGAAGTGGCCTCATAGGGCAGCGAAGCAAGTGCATTCTGGGAGTTGTTGTCTTTCATCCACATGAGACAAAAATACTTTTTCTCTTTTTCTGTCTTTTCTCAGTCTAGAAGGCACCAAATTCAAAAATAATTTAATATTTCTACTGCATAAATGACCCAGTTTAAATACAAAGCTTAATGCTAAATCACTGAAGTAACCCTTTAATTTGGAAGAAAAATAAGACTGAAACATAGCAAAATAGATAAAAAATATTCTGCATATGTTGGACCTTTTATTGTCTATTGTCTTTAAATATAGTCAACTTCTACATGTTGATGCCTTCTCAAGCCCCCGTACGAGCTGTGTTTGTGATGTTTGAATGCTACGTGCGGAAGGACTGTTTGCAAGTTTGCTTTAAAATTCCGCTAGTGCTACAGTCTCAGAAACTAAATACTGTACGCACTAAGCTCCATGCGATCAATCAAGTGTGTGCGGCTGCAACGTGAAAAAAAATGAAAACAAAAACAAAGCAGGAGAGAGATCCAATCTGAGTCCTGATAACTATATCACGAAGAGAAATCACAATGTCCTGTATCAGCAACCTGCCATTTATAAACTTGCTCACAAATATTACAAGCAAATTTTGCATAGCCATGCCACGGCGGGCCAGACTAAAAACTTACCCATAGCTTACCTTGTATGGCTGATATCTGTTCTAAAGAAGACGGAGTTGGCTGGGTTTTGAATTGAAGATGTTGATAATATCACATATCAGTTAGTTCACATTCAAACTACAAAAGTGTTATGGTGTCCTGTCATTTTTGTCAAGACGTTTTTCTTTCTTAAATGTGTCATAAATGGCAGTTTAGCCATTGTTCAATAACAAAAAAGGCGCTGTTGGATTTGCATCCGGATATTTCCGCGAAGAAGAACATAACATTACTACTGGCGTGACGTAACTGAAGAGACGAATTAGCATTTTTAAAAATTAATATTAGAATAAAGTTCTAATGCATGACAAAATAAATCACATTTAAAATAATTATTGAAGAATTGTTAAACGTTAGAAAATAGTATAAAACATATATTTCCCTGGATCTGACAGGATGGGCAAGCTGTCAATGTAGCTACGCTAGTGGGTCACACTTTAGATTAGGGTCCAATTCTCAGACTTTTGCCTCAATAAACTGCTTATTAATAGTAAGGTAATTATCAAGTTTAGGTATTGGGTAGGATGAAGAGATGTAGAATATGGTCATGCAGAAGAAGGCATTAATATGTGCTTTATATACTAATAATCCTAGTAATATGCATGCTAATGAGCAACTAGTTAATAGTGAGAATTGGACCCGAAACTAAAGTGTTACTAACTTTTCTATTTAAATATATTTTAACATTTGACTGAATCCATACATGTGATGGCAAAGCAATCCTACCAAAGTTGAAAATAGTTGTGATGCTTAATATTTTTTGTGGAAACAAAATTTTTTAAAATTTTATTTAAAATACATTTTATGCATCTTTGATAAATAAAAGTTAATTCTTTTAACCCTTAATTGCATGTTTTGCCAAACGTTATTACATATTCGGGTATATAGGTTTAGGGGCAGGGTTTGAGGTTAGGTCATTCGTACGAATTTGGCAACTCGTCAAATATGTACAAATTTTACAATTTTGCTTTTTACCATCATCACTGTCATAATCAGAGTTAATTTCCCCATTCAGAATCTGGCTCATATTAATGATCTCAACTATATTCTTAAACCTCTAATTTTCAAATCAATATTTTTGATCTCTGACAGGTTCTTCTCCAGATCCACCATCAAGTGACAGTGACACTAATATTTGATAAAGTACTTACTCTCCAGTAAATCGCATTTAAAATGTTGCTAATAATACTTGCGTATTCTTTTGTTTTATGCCTGCGGTAATTGAGTGTAAAACATCAAGTTAAAAAAAACTTACTTAATGCAAACTTTTGAATGGTAGTGTGTCATTGTTTCCACAAAAAACATTAAGCAGCAAAAATGTTTTCAAAATTGATAATAATAATTATAAATTAGCTCCAAATCAGCATATTGTCAGTAGAAATTGTTGCTGAATATTCAACTTTGCCAGCACAGAAATACATTTAATCTTAAAATACAAAGTTCTGTCATGAAACTCTAGATGGCCCAGACTGATAGGTCCTTAACTCAACCTGCTTGTAATCACATCATTCTCTATAGGTCCAGCAGTATGTAGCCAATGAGCTCGCTGCACAACCTTCAAATACTTGGTCAGCATTTGCTGTAGGAGTGCAGCGTGCTTTCAGAAACCCTCCACTTTTCCCACCTTTCTATTGTACAGCAGCAGCATGTCTTACTTGCTCACATCAGCATGTTGTGTTTGTATTGGCAGTAGCAAGACCCGTTCTTGCTCTACAGCAGCAGCAGTAATAACAGTAGCAGCAGCAGCAGCAGCAGCGTAGCAGATCTAGTCCGCCAAGACTAAACATATTAAAATCGTCACATCCATTACCATGCCAAACACTCCACGAGTTGTCATGACAGAAATATGTTATGATAGCAAATTTTAAATTGTAAGATTTTGTAATATTACTGTTTTAATGTATTTGTGATCAAACAAATGTAACCTCGGTGAGCATAAGAGACTTACTGGTTAAAATATAAACGTGTTAACGCATGCGATTAAAGGTGGGGTAAGCGATGTCTGGTAACCGATGTTCCCTTTCGTTCAGTCACTACGACGTACGTTAGTGACTAACGAATGGGGGTTTCGCTTAGAATCCTATCATCTTCGAGAATTCAACAGCGCCCAATGGCAGTGCCAATGCCATGGGCATGCGGAATTTGCATGCGTAACTCCGCCCCACCCTGTGGGTATATAAGGAAGTACGCTGGCAACATCGCATTATGTTTCTGCTTTGGAGACAAGAGTATCTCTTCACTCCTACAAGCCTGAATTCTGAAGTCCTCTCTTCAGTCTTCGAGACGAGCGGTTCTCCAGGGTGTTGGTGTGACGGCGCATTCCAGCGATCTCACATTGCCTGCCTGCTGATCTGTACAGTGATCTGCAACAGCTGTGTGTGTTTTCCCTGGGCGCTTCGGCACTCTGCAGAGCTTTCCTCTCACAAAAAGAGCTTGTGCGTGGCACGTCTTTTTCAAGACGGTTCGCCCGTGCACTTCCGGGTGCGATCGATCTCCGTTGCTGTCTATGGGCACATTCATTGCTCGACGTGTTTGGGCTTCAGCACGTTCGGGCAGTGATTGTGGATGTGTCATGTTCCCACAGCGGGAACGTGACCATCGCGATGTCGCGGTCGAGACTCAGTGATCTCCGCGAGGAGAGAGAGTCCCCTCTGCCACACCCCAATCTACCGTCTCTGAGAGAGGTGGTACTTTGGCTGGTGGCCAGGGTGACCTGAGGGCGGTGCATGGTTTAAGAACCCCGACGATCATTCCTCGGGCCACGCCCCCCTCTCGCACATCGCTTCCCGCGAGTGCTGGACTGAAACAGCGGCCCGTCTCTGACGCCTCGTTCGTTTCGTTCACACTCCAGATAGCGGCGAGATGTCGCCGCATCCCAAGGTGGGCTAGATCCTTTGGGGATGACGATTAGGTTGTGCTCCGCCTCCGGGTGTGTCAGCACTGCCTGATCTGACCTAGAGTTGATAGCCATGTTATCTCGTGCAGCCGCGAGCCTGGCGTTGGTGTGGAACTCCGCCCAGTCGCGAGTGCTCGTGGTTGCGCGATTGGTTTTTGTGGGCGGCACCCGACAGCTGTTGGGCCCCGCCCCCAATGCCTTTCGCTCCCGAGGTGCATGAGGAGATCACGCGGTCCTGGAAGTCCCCGTGCTTCCCGTGACCGTTTGGTGGCCTCCTCCGCCTTCTCTGCCCTTGATGGGGCCGCGGCCTAGGGTACACTGGGGCCCCCTCCCCACTGTTAAACAACTCTGTTGCGCACTACGGTGTCCACAGAGGGCTTTGACGTGGTGTGGCTGTCCTAAGCACCCTCCCTAAGCCTGTGGGCTCGTCTACTTCGGTGGCGTGGTCCTGCAGTGCTATGGGGTAGGCCGCCGCCCCTTTGCACATGCACAAGGGTGGAGCTGACCCAGGGCTCTTTGTTGAGCTGCGTGCCACCACTGATCCCGCCCTCTGGGTGGTGAAGGTGGCCACACGGTCCCTCGGTCGGGCGATGTCCACAGCTGTGGTCCGGGAGAATTTCCTGGCCTTACCTGGTGATATGGGGGGGTTGACTGAGCCCGCCTCCTCAACTCGCCCATATCCCAGGCTGGCCTCTTCGGCGGCGCGGCCGAGAACTGCGCCCAACAGTTCTTGGCCGCCCCAGAGCGGACTGAGGCTGTAACACGTACTGCCCCGGCGGCTGGCTGCTGCACCAGCCACCGGCCCAGTCGCCTCAGTCCGCTCGCCGCCGAGGGCGCCCTCCCTCCTCCCGTCCGGCCCCAGCAGCAGCCTTCTCCGGGCCGCGCCGTGGAGGTGGTTGCAGGATGTCGCCCAGTCCGCTCCTCAGCCTGGCTAAATCGCCAGGCTGAATCGCCAGGCTGGAGGTGGACAACTCAGAGATGGGTTCCAGTTCTTTCCAGGGGATGGTAGCAGGGCCTCTCCTTCCCCCGGTGGAGGGCCGGGGGAAAATCCTTCTGCTGCTGGCCCTCGGGCTAGCAGCGCTTGGAAAGAACTCATGTTCCTGTCTCTGAGGATCCAGACACCGGTGATGGCAGTGTGTGCCGCCTCCGGGCCGCGCCACTCTCGTCCCTCTCTCTCGCCAGCCTCCTCTCAGAGCAGACCCCAGTGGAACGTGCGTCCTTCCCTGGTCTCCTCTGTCAGGACGCAGCAGTTAACCGTGCCCCCGCACCGGGACGCCCAACAGCCTCCCATGTCCGGGCCGGTAACGCTGCCTCGCTGCCCCACCCTGGGTACGTCTGTGGTCCGAATGACCCCGCTGGTGCAGTTCCTGGGAGTCTGGCTTCAGCTTCCGGGACTGTTCCGCTGGGTCACGAAGACCGTCAGGCGCGGCTACGCGATTCAGTTCGCGCAGGTTCCTCCCCGCTCTGGGGAGGCCGCCCGCTATGATGGGGCCTAGCCCCTGTCATGCGTGCGGAGGTTGTCACCCTACTGGCGAAGGGTGCGATCGAGCCTGTCCCTCCAGCCGAAGTGAAGTCCGGCTTCTCAGCCCTTGCTTCATTGTACCCTAGGAAACCGGTGGGTTATGGCCAATCCTGGATCTGCCCATCTTGAACTGATCCTTCTCAGGCTTCCGTTCAGGATGTCGGTAGCGAACGCCTCTTTGGACACGTTCGTCCGGTAGATTGGTTGCAGCGATAGACCTGAAGGACGCTTACTTCATGTCTCCTTCCTCGACACGGACCGTTCCTACGGTTTGCTTCCAGGGGCGGACATTCAGTACGCAGTCCCCCCATTCGGGCAGCTCTGTCCCCTCGTGACTCTACGTAGTCTATCGAGGCAGCCCTTGCGCCTCTCAGCAGCACGGGGTTCGCATCCTGAACTACTTTGATGACTGGCTCATACTGGGTCACTCTCGTAAGCAGGTCTGCGGACACAGAGTCCAAGTGCTCCGGCACTTAGCCCGTCTGGGCCTTCGGGTCGACTGGGAGAAGAGCGACTCTGCCCCGTGCAGAGGATCTCCTTTCTCAGTGTGGTTTCCAACTCGGTCGCAGGTGCGTGCTGCTTACCAGCGAGCGCGCACATAGTCTCTGCTGACTTGCCTTTGTCAAATCGAGGGCGAGAATGCGGTCCCACTGAAGCTATTTCAGAGGCTCCTGGGGCATATGGCATCTGCAGCCGCGGGTCGCCACTCGGATTGCTACATATGAGACCGCTTCAGCACTGGTTGACGAAGCGTGCCTTGAGTTCGGGCCGGCTAACTCTCACGTGATCCTGAGACCCCAGCCCGGATATGTGCCCAAGGTTCCCACCACTCTGTTCCAAGAAGCCAGGTGGTGAACCTGCAAGCGCTGCCTTTGGAGGAGGCAGACCCAGCCTTGGCATTGCTCTGTCCAGTACGCGCCTATGTAGACAGTACGCGATGTTTCAGGACCTCAGACCAGCTCTTTGTCTGTTATGGTGGAGAGCGGAAGGGAAGTGCTCTCTCCAAGCAGAGGTTGTCTCACTGGATAGTGGACACCATTGTTTTGGCTTACCAGCAGCAAGGTCGACCATGTCCCCTTGGGGTCAGGGCACACTCCACCCGGAGTGTGGCCTCCTCTTGGGCTTTAGCGCATGGCGCCTCGCTAACAGACATCTGCAGAGCTGCAGGCTGGGCGACACCAAACACATTCGCCGGATTCTACAATCTCCGAGTGGAGCCAGTGTCCAACTATGTACTCGCCCCTATGGGTGGCCGGTAATGGGCCAGGCTCAGGTGTCTTCGCTTGCTCGCCATTCCACTCCACGGACTGGATACGTGCGATATTTTTCCTCAGGTGAGCTCCCCGAGAGCCCTGAGCTCCTCCAGCACTGCTTACGCCGACATCAGTTCAGTCTGCCCTTCGAGCCCAGACCCTCATGTCCGGCCAGGTGCTCCGTGTGCATGGTTCCCCTCCGGCGACCCCCACACGAGTATTTCCACCGTAAGCCTCCTCAGCGAGCAGGTGTCTTTCCCTTGGCAAGTCCCTGCCGCCCCTAGGGTTAAAAATCCACCTACGGCTGGTACCCTAGAGATCTTCCATATGCAGCCCTTAGCGGGTCATATGTGTATTCTCTAAGTCCTCCCCACGGGTAGGCATATTGGCATTCCCTCACTGGGATATGCTTCCCAGTGTACCTTGGTAATCCTGTGATAAGTGGGAGTCCTTCATCCGTACTAGTCTTACGACAGGGTACTTACACTTACGCAGGGCACTGGATGACAGCTGAGTGGCGTTGTTGTATTGGAACCCCCATTCGTTAGTCACTAACGTTCGTCGTAGTGACTGAACGAAAGGGAACGTCTCGGTTACGTATGTAACCCTCGTTCCCTGAGGAGGGAACGGAGACGTACGTTTCCTTTGCCACGTCAGCTGTGTTGCTGGTATGCGGAGTTCAGTCTTGGCTCCTGCAGCAGTAACATAATGCGATGTTGCCAGCGTACTTCCTTATATACCCACAGGGTGGGGCGGAGTTACGCATGCAAATTCCGCATGCCCATGGCATTGGCACTGCCATTGGGCGCTGTTGAATTCTCGAAGATGATAGGCTTCTAAGCGAAACCCCCATTCGTTAGTCACTAACGTACGTCTCCGTTCCCTCCTCAGGGAACGAGGGTTACATACGTAACCGAGACGATTTCAAATCACCAAAACAAACACGCCCCTATTTTGAAAGCTCCGCCCTAAACATACGTACGCAACCCAGGCAACGACTATGGTGGAATCTGCTGTGCCAGCCGGCGAGGGTATGATGTCATCAATAAGTGAAAGCAATGTGTATTACAAGTTGAATGTTCAATGAAAAAGTCATCCCTTCCATCGGAAAAACACAAACATGAACAAAAACAGTTCTCATGAACAACTCGGTAGCACGAGCACGACAGTCCAACTAACGAGTATATTACAGTTATGACAAGATTAGTGGGTTATATTGATCACTAAAAGAGGAACCAAAGGAAACAAACATATATTAGGAGAAAATTATCTTACTTTTCGGACACACTTTGGGAGCTGATGCTTGAAACAGACAGTGGAGGAGGTTTAGATGCTCCAGGCTTATACGGTGTGGAAATGAATGGATCTTTATCATAGCTGAAGTGAACGACAAAACGAAAGCAAATTAACAAACAAGCGAACATGACACACAAGCATATTCAAGCAAAAGCCAGCATATATTAGTTCTGTGAAACAAAACAAAACCAATGTTACTCACTTATCGAGAAGAAATAAAGCAACCTGGGCATCCGATTGCAGGCCTTCCCGCTCCTTGAGTTCTCTCCAGCACTGGAAAGCTGGAGCTGGATCTGCCATCTCTCTCTTTCTGTTGTCGCTCGGCTAATGTCCGTCCCGTGTGTCGTGTCTTTTGAATAATGACGTGCACTGTTTTGGTACTCTGCATTTTTGAAATATCGTTTTCCCCACAAATATCATACAATTTTTTCGAAGCGACGGATCATTGGTCTGATTGGTTGAAGGACTATCCAATTGCGTACAGAGTCATTTGAACTATGCCCGGTGATCACATCTCTTGTGCAGTAGAAAATACAGAGCAGACTCCCCAGAGTAATGTTCAATCTTAAAAGATTGAGCTTGGTCTGGTGATAGCCAGACAAAAAAACTCTGAAAAATGTCTGATTAATTTTTTTAAATTTTTTTTTTTATTCAATATTCTATGATAGGTACTTGAAAGTGAGTTTATTGGCCACTAGTGTCACCACAAGCAATTGAAAAAATAATAGTTGTTGTCAAACAGGTTTCCTGCAAACTCTCCCTGCCAAACAAAGTTCAGCCCTAAACTAATGCCACTGGTTGAGCCATGTTCAGTTTGCATCGGGGATGGTCAAGATGCCCAAACAAACAGATCAGTGTTTTAATAGCTCCACATAGCCACAGTGTTTCGACTTCTCAGGGAACCAGGCTATGAATGCACATTAAGTTGTGATATGAGAAAGTATTTTAACATCCAAAAAAACTACATGCTGCACCTATAAAAACATTCCTCAAGTCTCAGAAGAAATATCAGAGGTCAGCTTATCTACACCAGTTTTGTAATGAAATGCAGAAGTGAGCCATTTGTACTGAGGACTGAACCCTTTTAAAGCTGATATTATGCAGCCGGAGCAACACATAGCATGCTGACAGGGGACTTGGGTTGTGCGGTATCACACAGAAGCATAAAATAGATTTATTTACGTGCCGGTTAAAACTAATCTATTTAATCAGTTCAATCTTTCAGCATTGGGGAGAAATGTGTCAACCCAAACAGAGAAGCTTAAAAGCACAAGTTGGGTTTGTTTAGGGCTTGCTTTGGGCCTGCTGCCTGTTTGGGTGAAGTGGGGAGTAAAATTAAATTCTTTAAATTCCTCAAAAATTGTAATGCATTTAGATGCAACACATTATTTTGGGCATGAAGGTGCAGCATAATCACATCCTCAAATTAATTAAATCCCCCAGAAAGTTTGCATTGCCAAAGGAATATACCCATCTCCAATTTGATTCCTCAATTTAACTGCGTCATTGTGCAGCGCTTCTGAGAGATTTCATCAAAGTCTAATTGCAAATCTTCATTCTCGCCCTAAACAAATCTCTCTCAATTTCTTGATTTCAATCAAGAACCTTTAGCAACTCATTTCTTTCAGGTAATTTCTTTCTGTATATTTGTGTAGGGGCTAGTTGCCAGGTTGGATCTCCTCATTTAGATGTTTTGTTTCAAAAATATGATTGCATAACACAGTTGCATAATAATTTTCATTATTTATATATATAATAGTATATATAGTATACACTCACCTAAAGGATTATTAGGAACACCTGATCAATTTCTCATTAATGCAATTATCTAATCAACCAATCACATGACAGTTGCTTCAATGCATTTAGGGGTGTGGTCCTGGTCAAGACAATCTCCTGAACTCCAAACTGAATGTCAGAATGGGAAAGAAAGGTGATTTAAGCCATTTTGAGCGTGGCATGGTTGTTGGTGCCAGACGGGCCGGTCTGAGTATTTCACAATCTGCTCAGTTACTGGGATTTTCATGCACAACCATTTCTAGGGTTTACAAAGAATGGTGTAAAAAGGGAAAAACATCCAGTATGCGGCAGTCCTGTGGGCGAAAATGCCTTGTTGATGCTAGAGGTCAGAGGAGAATGGGCCGACTGATTCAAGCTGATAGAAGAGCAACTTTGACTGAAATAACCACTCGTTACAACCGAGGTATGCAGCAAAGCATTTGTGAAGCCACAACACGCACAACCTCGAGGCGGATGGGCTACAACAGCAGAAGACCCCACCGGGTACCACTCATCTCCACTACAAATAGGAAAAAGAGGCTACAATTTGCACAAGCTCACCAAAATTGGACAGTTGAAGACTGGAAAAATGTTGCCTGGTCTGATGAGTCTCGATTTCTGTTGAGACATTCAGATGGTAGAGTCAGAATTTGGCGTAAACAGAATGAGAACATGGATCCATCATGCCTTGTTACCACTGTGCAGGCTGGGTGGTGGTGTTGTAATGGTGTGCACACTTTAGGCCCCTTAGTGCCAATTGGGCATCGTTTAAATGCCACGGCCTACCTGAGCATTGTTTCTGACCATGTCCATCCCTTTATGACCACCATGTACCCATCCTCTGATGGCTACTTCCAGCAGGATAATGCACCATGTCACAAAGCTTGAATCATTTCAAAATGGTTTCTTTGAACATGACAATGAGTTCACTGTACTAAAATGGCCCCCACAGTCAACAGATCTCAACCCAAAAGAGCATCTTTGGGATGTGGTGGAGCGGGAGCTTCGTGCCCTGGATGTGCATCCCACAAATCTCCATCAACTGCAAGATGCTATCCTATCAATATGGGCCAACATTTCTAAAGAATGCTTTCAGCACCTTGTTGAATCAATGCCACGTAGAATTAAGGCAGTTCTGAAGGCGAAAGGGGGTCAAACACAGTATTAGTATGGTGTTCCTAATAATCCTTTAGGTAAGTGTAAATACAGCAGTTTATTTGCTATAGTTAGAAAATGGTTATAACATATTACAAGAACTCAGAGTTAAACTGTCTGAACAAATTCATCTTGATAATGTCAGATAACGTTGATAGAAAGGTATGTAATGGATTACAATCAACCAATCGGCTGTCAGCTGTTAAATTTAAGTACACAATTAGATAATACCAATTTAGTTAAACCAATTGCAAACAATGCTTCATTTTGTTTAGTCTGTCGTGTAAAAGGTTGCATTACCAATTGAAAAAAAAAAAACACATAAGCAAAACATGGTCAGGTCAAAGTGTCTGAATAATTTTGGTCCCAAATGTTTATACATTTTCCTAGTAGTCCTCTGTATGATGAATTTTTGGGTATAAAATGACACATTTAATTTTGCTATCCCCACTTACATAAATTAACTATAGTGTCCTGCACCCACTAGGAAACAATTATATCTGGTCTCTGAATAATTTTTGGTTTGACAGTACATTTACATTTGTACACTTTTATCCAAAGCAACTTACATTCTATTGAAGATATACCTTTTTAAACTCTGGATTTTTGCGTTTTCCTTGCATTATGCATTGCCATTTTTATAACCGGCTAATTTGAATTTCATGATTTTATATTTTATGTTATATACAGTTGCAAGAAAAAGTATGTGAACCGCTTGCAGAATCTGAAAATGTGAATAATTTTAACTAAATAAGAGAGATCATACAAAATGCATTCATTTTTATTTATTACTGTCCTGAATAAGATATTTTACATACAAAATGTTTACATATAGTCCACAAGACTGAGTTAAACCGCCCAATGTTCTTCAGAAAAATCCTCCAGGTCCTGCACATTCTTCAGTTTTCCAGCATTTTTTGAACATTTGAACACTCTCCAGCAGGGACCGTATGATTTTGAGATCCATCTTTTCACACTGAGGACAATTGAGAGACTCAAACACAACTATTAAAAAAGGTTAAAACATTCACTGATCCTCCAGAAGGAAACACAATGCATTAAGAGCCAGGAGGTGAAAACTTTTGAACAGGAAGATGATGTCCAAATTTTTATTATTTTGTTTAAATATAATTTTTTCTCATTTAGTACCGCCCTTCGGAAGCAACAGAAGATACATATTTCCCGGAAGACAAAAAAAGTACAATTTACCTTGATTTTCAAATTCAATACATTTTCAAGCGGTTCACATACTTTTTCTTGCAACTGTATATATATTTTTTAATTTAATATCTTTATTTAATAGTAATATTGTTTATGTTCTACATTTGCTTAATATGTAAATATAGCTATAATATATTTGAAATAAATAGTCATAATAAACTTTTTAAGAATTTCAAAAACATGTTTTTTTTTTTTCTCAAATCAAAGTCCATTGTGACAACTTACCCCACATGTGAAAACATGCGCTGCATGTGAAAACATGCCCTGCTTAGGACTTTAAGATATGTCTCTGTACAAAAATGAACTTTCAAAAACGAATGTACCCTTAAAAGAACATTGAACGAAAATGTGACATCCAGCCCCTGTATCTCGAAATATTTGAATATAATTATCATTGACTATTTTTGTGGTCTAATGCAGTGCAGTACCTTTAAAAGAAGGTCCTTGAATCCTAACAGGATTTGTTTGAATGAATAATGACACATGGTGTCCTCCTGATCTGCCATGTGATTCTTGATCTGCTGTCAAATGTGTAATTCATTGTAAGGATTGTGTAAAGATGAATCTCATTTAATCAAAAATAGATCTAACACATATCACTAAGCTTACATTCCCAATCTGAGACTAATAGCTCTTTTACCTCTCTCAGTGCTCCTCTAATATAGTTTTGGCTTTGACATGGAGAGAAAAAGAGTGAAGGGGGAAAAAAGTCAAACTCACTGAATTTCCATCACCAACCTCACCAAGAAACAGTACAGCAAATACATGGCTTGCACTCATAAAAGAAAGTTAAACAAAGACCCTATCCAACCACTCATCTATTGTTAATTTAAAATGGAAACACTGCCCCCTTAAGGTTGGTAGAGGCACTGCAGCTCCTTCTCGTTGACATCTGTTTCCAGCTCAGTTAAATCAACGGTAGCTGTACATGATGAAGAAGGCCGGGAGGGCTGCCAACACCATGTACTGTGCTCTGTATTTTTAGAATTCTCTTCTGCACTCTATTCTGCACCCCAGACATAATCACAGTGACAGAATGACACAAATGGAGTCATGATTTCTTCTCTGTTTAATTGTTAGCGAAACACTCGCTTACGAGTCCCCTCTGCATGTCAGTCTATTTCTGTTAGATGATCTCGGATGTGGAGACAGAGTAGATTAACGGTTTAGTCTGCATGCACAGATCAAGGGAGGACATTTCGCACTGTGCTCTGTGTTGACGTTAACGTAGCTTCATTATCACAACCCCAATTTTCTCTCTGATAGATGTTGTGAGAGTCATAACATTGCATGGTGGAGATGTGCTCTTTGTCTATCATAGAGGGGGAATCGCCTTGTCTGTAAATCAGGCCTTCCTTTGGGTGTCCAACCATAGATGCAGCCTCTACCAGAGCGAGTACGGATGGACGGCAGGTTTTTGCATGAGAGCTTTGTTAGGAATTTTAAAACCTAAATTGAAGGATAGTATCATTAGGATACAGCAGCAATCAAACATCTGAAGGCTGGAGAGCACAGGATATGTGCATTTGTAGTGTAAAACTCAGATTTGCATTATTGATTCGCCAGTTGCTCGGTTATTGCTCAAGGTTTCTGTTATAATTAAAGTCTAAGGGAGTTCGGGAGATCATAATCTTCCTCTGATTAAAAAAAAAAGAAAAGAAAAAAAAAAAGAGCAGCTAGAGGTGTAATGGAGATAAAAAGAACTGGATTCAACATGGATAACAAATGAGAGAGTTCAAAAAAATATTGTGGAAACTCCAGAGGGGGTGAGAAGAGTTTTGATGGAATCAGAGGAAAGACAGCATGAACGATGGTGTAGGCTTCATTTAAACTTCGGGGAGGTGCCACAATACCTGTTAAAGATTATTTGTGACAGGATTTGCTCAGGGTATACTGTATAACTAATTAAACATGCATTAAATGGGTATTTTTTCATTTTTCCGGGTACTTTTATTTTCGGGTACATAATACATATTTTTGGGCGCCTCAAGCATGTTGAGCTTCCATCTGATGTATTTGAGCTCTATGTATGCGCATTGATATGTTTATATATGAATTAAAACGGTTCAACATACAAAGTGATTGTATCTTTTCAGAAGATTTTCTTAAACTAATTTCATGGATTACTTTTACAATCTCGTTTTGTTCATTAATTACCAGAAAGTTTTGTTTGCGTGAACTTGGATGGACAAAAATGAAGAATATTAAAATATTAATTTGTAGTCCGAAGATGAACGAAAGTTATGGGTTTGGAATGACATGAGGGTGAGTAAATGATGACAGAATTTTAATTTCACGAGTTCACACTTACTTATAAGCTCAAACTTGGCCTGAACCCAAAGTACGTATGGAACCCACGGAATCATGAATTGTATTGATGAATTGATCTTTTTTACAGAAATTGTAAAGTGTTTTTTACAGAAATGTTCCGCCAGCGAACAAGTTGACCCGCCCCTCAAAACAGGATTCACAAAACGCTTGCTCTTGAAAGATGGGTCAGTACCCAGTTTATTTGTACCAGTTTGCTCCTCAAATTAATCACAAACTGTAAGTATGAATAATTATGGATGTGTTTTCTAACGGGTGTTCAAAATACGTAGTGCTTTATATACATTTCCGGCTAACTCACGTTATTACTGTCTTACTGAAATACTTCTGCAAATCAGCTGTGGGCCACTGTTGCCTAAAACTGTGTCTATTAATGCAGATTGTCTGTCATTCTTACTACTTTGAATAAAGATAAAGGATGGAGCAAGATTTGTTTTACAAATGTTTGTTACATCAGTCATTCATGTTAGTGCTAGGCTAACGTATGCACTGCTGTTGATACAGTTCCCACATGTGCAATGTATATTGTGAGAAAATTAAACCTTTTTTTGACCTTTGATGCATGTAAACCTGTTGTAGGAGACCTCCAAAACTAAATAAGGAGCCTTTAAAATAGCATAATAGGGGCACTTTAAACAAACAAATATTAAAGCATTCATGCTATAGTTATACATCCAGCCTAACCGCTTCATACTATCTCAGATCATTTTAGCAACATGGCAACAATGACTAAGGGCTCTTTCTAACATATGGACGTTGTCGCAAAACCTATGTTTGAAGGTTTTTTCAAACATGTGGAAGTGAATAATGCAGGCGTCAGAATGATGATTCATAAGTAATGATGTTTATTCAAAATCTGAAACTTACATATGCAAACTGACCAGCACCACACTCACTTTCAGTTTAATTTATATTAGAGACATCTGGTTATGTTTGCATGTGCACAATATTTGACTGAGTGAAAGTTTGATATATTGCCAAAGCATTTTAGTGCTCTGGATTTCAAAACAAAATGTCAGCCGCATTAATGTTGATACTTGTTTATAATTTTTTGGTTATTTTATAATGTACTGTAATTAAGCGATAAGGTGCGAGAGGCAGTGGTAGATTGTGAATACAGCTAAAGGGTGTTGTTTGGCATAGGCACACATTTTATTCAGATGTTACAGTCTATACAGGCTGTGTTCTATTTTTTAATAAAATGCTGATATTCACTCAGTTCCATTTCGTTCAGTCACTACGACGTACGTTAGTGACTAACGAATGGGGGGTTTCGCTTAGAAGCCTATCATCTTCGAGCATATAGAAAACGCCCAATGGCATGCCAATGCCATGGGGCATGCGGAATTTGAATACGTAACTCCGCCTCACCGCGTGAGTATAAAAGGAAGTACATGGCAATATCGCATTATATATCGGATCACACCACCCTCTCGCACATCGCTTCTCGCGAGTGCTGGACTGAAACAGCGGCCCATCTCTGATGCCTCGTTTGTTTCGTTCACACTCCAGATAGCACTGAGATGTCGTTCGCCGCATCCCAAGGTGGGCTAGAGTCCTTTGGGGATGATGATTAGGTTGTGCTCCGCCTTCGGGTGTGCCAGCGCTGCCTGATCCGACCTAGAGTTGACAGCCATGTTATCTCGGGCAGCCGCGAGCCTCGCGCTGGTGTGGAATTCCGCCCTGTCGCGAGTGCTCGTGGTTGCGCGATGGGTTTTTGGGGGCGTCACCCGACAGCTGTTGGGCCCTGCCCCCAATGCCTTTCGCTCCCGAGGTGCATGAGGAGATCACGCGGTCCCGGAAGTCCCTGTGATTCCTGTGACCGTTTGGTGGCCTGCTCCGCCTTCTCTGCCCTTGATGGGGCCGCGGCCTAGGGTACACTGGCCCCCCCCCCCCCCCCCCCCCCCCCCCCCCACTGTTGAACACTCTGTTGCGCACTACGGTGTCCACAGAGGGCTTTGACGTGGCGAGGCTGTCCTAAGCACCCTCCCTAAGCCTGTGGGCTCGTCTACTTCGGTGGCGTGGTCCTGCAGAGCTACGGGGCAGGCCGTCGCCCCTTTGCACATGCACAAGGGTGGAGCTGACCCTTCTATAAGCTGCGTGCCACCACTGATCCCGCCCTCTGGGTGGTGAAGGTGGCCACACGCTCCCTCGGTCGGGCGATGTCCACAGCTGTGGTCCAGGAGAATTTCCTGGCCTTACCTGGTGATATGGGGGGGTTGAGTGAGCCCACCTCCTCAACTCGCCCATATCCCAGGCTGGCCTCTTCGGCGGCGTGGCTGAGAACTGCGCCCAACGGTTCTCGGCCGCCCCAGAGCGGACTGAGGCTGTAACATGTACTGCCCCAGCGGATAGCTGCTGCACCCAGCCGCCGGCTCAGTCGCCTCAGTCCGCTTGCCGCCGAGGGCGCCCTCCCTCCTCCCGTCCGGCCCCAGCAGCAGCCTTCACCGGGCCGCGCCGTGGAGGTGGTTGCAGGATGTCGCCCAGTCCGCTCCCCAGCCTGGTTAAACGCCAGGCTGGAGGCGGACAACCCAGAGATGGGTCCCAGTTCTTTCCAGGGGATGGTAGCAAGGCCTCTCCTTCCCCCGGTGGAGGGCCGGGGGAAAATCCTTCTACTGCTGGCCCCCGGGCTGGCAGCACTTGGAAAGAACTGGTGTCCCCATCTCTGAGGTCCCAGAGACCGGTGATGGCAGTGTGTGCCGCCCCCTGGGCCGCGCCGCTCTCATCCCTCTCTGTCGCCAGCCTCCTCTCAGAGCAGAGCCCAGTGGAACGTGCGTCCTTCCCTGGTCTCCTCTGTCAGGACGCAGCCGTTAACCTTGCCCCCACGCCGGGATGCTACGCCTCCCATGTCCGGGCCGGTAACGCTGCCTCGCTGCCCCACCCTGGGTACGTCTGTGGTTCGAGCGACCCCATTGGTCAGTTCCTGGACTCTGGCTACAGCTTCAGGGGCTGTCCGCTGGTTCGCGAAGGCCATCAGGCTCGGCTACGCGGTTCAGTTCGCGCAGGCTCCTCCCCTCTTCCGGGGAGTCCGTGCTCCATGCGGGGGCCCAATAGAAGGCCCCAGTCATGCATGCGGAGATTGCCACCCTACTGGCGAAGGGTGCGATCGAGCCTGTCCCTCCAGCCGAAATGAAGTCCGGCTTCCTCAGTCCTTACTTCATTGTACCCTAGGAAACCGGTGGGTTACGGCCAATCCTGGACCTGCCTGTCCTGAACCGATTCCTTCACAGGCTTCCGTTCAGGATGTCGGTAGTGAACGCCTCCTCGGACGCGTTCGTCCGGTAGATTGGTTGCAGCGATCGACCTGAAGGACACTTACTTTCATGTCTCCTTCCTCGACGTGGACCGTTCCTACGCGCTTCAGAATTGGCTTCGCGATCGAGTCCCGAGGTGGGCATGGCAGTCTGGCACTCTCCGGGTACAAGTGACTCGGGCCTGCCTTCAGACACTCACCCCGTGGTCGAACCTCAGTTTCTACGGGCCGGTGTGCCCTTAGAACGAGTTTCCAGGCATGTTGTCGTATCGATGGATGCCTCTGCCACGGGTTGGGGTGCCATGTGCAATGGACAAGCAGCCGCGGGCTCCTGGACAGGACCCCAGCACCTTCTGCATGTCAATTGCCTCGAGTTACTGGCAGTACGGTTCACCCTGCACCGCTTCCGGGCGTTGCTGAAGGGTCAACATGTGCTTGTCAGGACAGACAACACGGCCGTAGTAGCGTACATCAACACCGTATGTCTCAACTCGCCCGCCACCTCGTTTTATGGAGTCAGAAGCGCCTGAGGTTCCTTCATGCTGTCCATATTCCAGGAGCCCTGAACCGTGCAGCCGACGAGCTCTCACGGTTTCAGCCACACACGGGAGAATGGAGACTCCATCCCCAGACGGTCCAGCTGATTTGGGAACAGTTCGGGGACGCGCAGGTAGATCTGTTTGCCTCCCACGACTCTTCCCACTGCAGCCTGTTCTATTCCCTGACCGAGGGCACGCTCGGCACGGATGCACTGGCGCACAGCTGGCCGCGGGGCCTGCGCAAATAGGGAGTGCAGAATTATTAGGCAAATGAGTATTTTGACCACATCATCCTCGTTGCATGTTGCATGCATGTTGTCTTACTCCAAGCTGTATAGGCTGGAAAGCCTACTACCAATTAAGCATATTAGGTGATGTGCATCTCTGTAATGAGAAGGGGTGTGGTCTAATGACATCAACACCCTATATCAGGTGTGCATAATTATTAGGCAACTTCCTTTCCTTTGGCAAAATGGGTCAAAAGAAGGACTTGACAGGCTCAGAAAAGTAAAAAATAGTGAGATATATTGCAGAGGGATGCAGCAGTCTTAAAATGGCCAAGCTTCTGAAGCGTGATCATCGAACAATCAAGCGTTTCATTCAAAATAGTCAACAGGGTCGCAAGAAGTGTGTGGAAAAACCAAGGCGCAAAATAACTGCCCGTGAACTGAGAAAAGTCAAGCGTGCAGCTGCCAAGATGCCACTTGCCACCAGTTTGGCCATATTTCAGAGCTGCAACATCACTGGAGTGCCCAAAAGCACAAGGTGTGTAATACTCAGAGACATGGCCAAGGTAAGAAAGGCAGAAAGTCGACCACCACTGAACAAGACACACAAGCTGAAACGTCAAGACTGGGCCAAGAAATATCTCAAGACTGATTTTTCTAAGGTTTTATGGACTGATGAAATGAGAGTGAGTCTTGATGGGCCAGATGGATGGGCCCATGGCTGGATTGGTAAAGGGCAGAGAGCTCCAGTCTGACTCAGACGCCAGCAAGGTGGAGGTGGAGTACTGGTTTGGGCTGGTATCATCAAAGATGAGCTTGTGGGGCCTTTTCGGGTTGTGGATGGAGTCAAGCTCAACTCCCAGTCCTACTGCCAGTTTCTGGAAGACACCTTCTTCAAGCAGTGGTACAGGAAGAAGTCTGCATCCTTCAAGAAAAACATGATTTTCATGCAGGACAATGCTCCATCACACGCGTCCAAGTACTCCACAGCGTGGCTGGCAAGAAAGGGTATAAAAGAAGAAAATCTAATGATATGGCCTCCTTGTTCACCTGATCTGAACCCCATTGAGAACCTGTGGTCCATCATCAAATGTGCGATTTACAAGGAGGGAAAACAGTACACCTCTCTGAACAGTGTCTGGGAGGCTGTGGTTGCTGCTGCACGCAATGTTGATGGTGAACAGATCAAAACACTGACAGAATCCATGGATGGCAGGCTTTTGAGTGTCCTTGCAAAGAAAGGTGGCTATATTGGTCACTGATTTGTTTTTGTTTGGTTTTTGAATGTCAGAAATGTATATTTGTGAATGTTGAGATGTTATATTGGTTTCACTGGTAAAAATAAATAATTGAAATGGGTATAAATTTGTTTTTTGTTAAGTTGCCTAATAATTATGCACAGTAATAGTCATCTGCACACACAGATATCCCCCTAAAATAGCTAAAACTAAAAACCACTTCCAAAAATATTCAGCTTTGATATTAATGAGTTTTTTGTGTTCATTGACAACATGGTTGTTGTTTAATTATTAATGTTGTAAAATTAATCCTCAAAAATACAACTTGCCTAATAATTCTGCACTCCCTGTATGCGTTCCCCCCAGTGAGCCTACTCGCACAGCTCCTGTGCAAGCTCAGGGAGGACAAGGAGCAGGTCCTTCTGGTCGCCCCGTACTGGCACGGCCAGACCTGTTTCCCCGAACTCATACTCCTTGCGACAGCCCCTCCCTGGCCTATTCCTCTGAGACCGGACCTCCTTACTCAGAGACGGGGCACCCTATGGCACCCGCGTTCCGATCTTGGAACCTCCACGTGTGGCTCCTGGATGGGACGCGGCAGGTTTGAGTGGCCTACCACCTCCGGTGGGCGCCACCATCACTTCCGCTAGGGCAGAGTCCACTCGGCATCCCTATGCTTTGAAGTGGAACCTCTTCGTCACCTGGTGTACTTCTCGCCAAGAAGACCACTGGAAATGCCCGATCGGGTCCGTGCTCTCGTTCCTCCAAGAGGGGTTGGAGCAAAGGCTGTCTCCCTCCACCCTTAAGGTTTATGTGGCCGCAATATCTGCCTACCACAATCTCTTGGGGGACAAAAAGGTAAGTCAGCACGACCTGATCATCAGGTTCCTGAGGGGGGCGAGGAGACTGAATCCTTCTCCTTGCTCTCCTCTCGTACCCTCTTGGGACCTCGCAGTAGTTCTAAATGCTCTGCAGAGGCCTCCCTTTGAGCCTTTGCGGTCGGTTGATATTAAGTTCCTGCCGATGAAGATGGCTCTGCTGACCGCATTGGCCTCTGTTAAGAGGGTCGGGGACCTGCAGGCATTTTGGGTGGACGAAGCGTGCCTGGAATTCGGGCCGTGCCTGGAATTGGGGTCAGGGCACATTCCACTTGGAGTGTGGCCTCCTCTTGGGCCTTAGCACATGGCGCCTTGCTAACAGACATCTGCAGAGCTGTAGGCTCGGCGACACCAAACACATTCGCCAGATTCTACAATCTCCGAGTGGAGCCAGTGTCCGACTATGTACTCGCTCCCCCGAGGGGCCGGTAGTGGGCCAGGCTCAGGTGTCTTCGCTTGCTCGCCATTCCACTCCACGGACTGGATACGTGCAATATTTTCCCCCAGGTGAGCTCCCCGAGAGCCCTGAGTCCCTCCAGCACTGCTTACACCAATACCTGTGTGTCTGCCCTCTATCGAGCCCAGACCCTCGTGTTCGGCCAGGTGCCCCGTGTGCATGGTTCCCCTCCGGCGACCCCCACACGTGTATTTCCACCGTAAGCCTCCTTAGCGAGCATGTGTCTTTCCCTTGGCAAGTCCCTGCCACCCCTAGGGTTAAAAATCCACCTGCGGTTGGTACCCTAGAGTTTTCCATATGCAACCCTTCGCGGGTCATATGTGTACTCTTAAGTCCTCCCTACGGGCAGGCATCTTTGCATACCCTCTGTAACGTCTTAGGGTCACATATATTATTAAATTAAATTTAGCTCATAGGGAATAAGGGGTATTAATATTTAGGGATTTATGATTAATCATAACGGGTTATAATTGAATCACAAATCTCCAAAATCACCCAAAAAGGGAATACCTAACAGGTATTTATGCAATATATATATATCTATATGGTTAACAACAATTTATTGCAATCAACTCTGGATATATATCTATATTAAATAATCACAGAATAACCTCTAAGGAATTGATTCAGAATTCCTCTACTCCGTTCGGTTTAACGAACGAGCAGTACAATACTTATCAACGTGGACTTCAACCCATTTTCGGGAAGTTTATCCCCCTGGCCACAAAGGACAAACCTTCCAAGTTATGGTATTAATTACGGCATTCAATGATACTTATAAGAGCTCGTAGCTTAGATCTGACATTAAAGGGACTCATGTTTTGTGAGCAACAACAATGACAATCAAGACGTGGATACAATGGTTTTAATAGTGATAACTACTACGATTACATACAACTAAATAAAGGATACATGTATATACAAAATAGGGAAAGTAATGAAAGAGACGAAAGGGGATAGAAATAGAGGGAAGAGAGAGGAGGAGAACAGGAAGGTGAGAAGGGAATGGTCCAGTCAGACATTTTCCAACCAAAACCGCGAGAGCCAGCAACGAACAATTATCACCATAATAGGGGTACAATCTTAAACGCATCTAAATTTCGATAGAATTGATACTTGCATGGTTTCTTTGTGTTGTGTAAGCAAGGTGCGTGCGTTGCATTTCTCAGTGTTCATGCGCTGAAGCTCTCCCTCCGTTCGGTCCTTCCGGGGTCGGTCCGCGGGAGATTTAACGGCGTGTAGGAGCGGTTGTCTTGGAAGGAAAAGGCATCTCGTTCGCGCGGTGATGTGCGCGCTCGGATGGAGCGCACCGGTGTTGCGTCATCTTCAAAGGGGCGATCAGCTTGACCAGGCGGGCTCGGGCCGAAGCCCCGCGAGCCGCGCTGGCATGATGGAATGGAAGTTTTGTCTCGTCCGAGTCCTTGCAAATTTTTACTGAGCCGCGTGGTTGCTTCAAATCCATAGAGGAAGTTGCACATGGCATGCAGAGTTTGGGCCTTCTGCTCCAGGGCCTTGTGAGGCCTTTGGCTCGGTGTTTGTGGAGGTCTGCCATGTGGGCACCCTGCTGGGTGAGAGCCACCCCAAACACAGCTTGTGGTGTCTGTGTTAGCAGGAGAAAAAGAGCAGGAGGATCTCTGCGAGCTCTCTTTTTAAGGTCGAAAATAGTCCCACTGTAATGACTTTGGTCTGATCTTGTTTTGTCTTTTGTGTCTCCGTGTCTTGCGTGCTTTGTTTTCTTGTGCACATGGTCTGGGTTGACAAGTTTGTCAGGTGTTTCGCTGACTTTGTGGTGTTTCCCCTCCCACTCGTTATCCCTATTCTCATTTGTGTTCACCGTTTACACCTGTTGCTAATTTCCCCTCATTATTCTCCCCTATATAAGATCCTCTCTTTCTCACTTGTTTGTCCGACCGTTGTTGTATGTTGCGCAACGCCTTTGCTCGTGACCGTCTCTTGTTATTTGTCAAGTCTTGCCGTGTCCTGCTTTCCCAGTCTCCTAAGTGCTGTTTGTTTTCTCGTTTTTTATTTATATATTTTTGTTCTATTCCCTCTCGTCCGCCAGA
Organism: Romanogobio albipinnatus; assembly: GCA_023566225.1. Classification (NCBI taxonomy): domain Eukaryota; kingdom Metazoa; phylum Chordata; class Actinopteri; order Cypriniformes; family Gobionidae; genus Romanogobio; species Romanogobio albipinnatus. The sequence continues at coordinate 13,903,415 of CM042256.1, forward strand.
CCTTTATTCCTTTGCTACCAGCCCAGGTGATCCTCTCTCTGTGGAGACTCGGATTCTTCTCTCCATTCCCTCAGCGCGCTCACCGCTCTCTCCGGGGAATTACACTCTGCACGCTCACTGCGCCCACCGCGCTCATCTGAGGACTCTGTAGCACTCCTGTATTGCGTCGTTGATGACGTTGGGAACTGTCCCTGTTTAAGGGAGCTCACCGGACCTGTGGACATTTGATTTGGATTTTTTCAGTTTTTTGTTCTTGATATTTTTCCCTGTCCATTTCTGAGCTCATAAATAAACTTTTCTGTTTCCTGCATCTGAATCCGTATTCTTCCCTGACACCCACCCTCTGGAGGCAGGCTTGACCAATGAGATTGTTGGGATTTCCAAGCGGGAAATTCCTCGGGAGAATTTTATTGCTCTTTGTTCCAAAGCCTGAAATCGATGAGTCTGTGCTCAGGTATACTCTAATTAATGCAACAAACACATATTGCTTCGTACAAGGACATGACATACGTGGAAGTGGAAGTTATGAAGCGTGCATTAATTTGATAGGAGACATGACATATATGAGGTTACATGGAATAGTAAGTCGTTCACGGGACATGGATACATAGGGAATGCAATGATAGGGAACACATTACAAGAGAGTTATATGTGTACATACAATGTCCTGGGGTGCATGTTCATTTATAGACGATGTGTCTATAACTTGAGGCCAACGCAGGAGTTCAGTCTTGGCTCCTCAGCCAAGTTCAGTCTTGGCTCCTCAGCAGGTAACATAATGCGATATTGCCACGTACTTCCTTTTATACTCACGCGGTGAGGCGGAGTTACGTATTCAAATTCCGCATGCCCCATGCCATTGGCACGCCATTGGGCGTTTTCTATATGCTCAAAGATGATAGGCTTCTAAGCGAAACCCCTCATTCGTTAGTCACTAACGTACGTCTCCGTTCCCTCCTCAGGGAACGAGGGTTACATCTGTAACCGAGACGTTACTGATTTCATGTATACTGTGAAATTTCAGACATGAAGGCTGCATTTATGTCCTCTTTTTTATGCCCTTCCCTCCTAACTTCCCTCCCTCACTTGGTTGTATGTCATCAATGCATTGCACGAGTGCCCACTACTGGCAAAAAACTTGCAATGGGTTTAAATTAATTGCCCCAAGCCTTTGATCACTTGGAATCTGTTATGGAGCCATGCTGTTTTATCCCAGTTGAATTGTGGTTGATCTGTCTGAAGTCTACTAATAAGCACACTCACGCCCTCTGTCAAAATTGAGGGGTCAAGGGTCTGTCCAAATGAACATCCCTGTCCACTTGACGAATTTGAATGCACTTCAAGATGGTGGTGGAGACTCCCAGGAGGGGACGTGCTTAGGGAAGTTTTTGAGTATATGTCTAAAAGTGGAGTTAAATGCATCCCAGAATTGGATAAAATAAAACAAATAAAAAATTAAATTGGACCCACTTTATATTAGGTGGCCTTAACTACTATGTACTAACATTTTAATTAATCATTTGATACAATGCACTTATTGTGTACATACATGTTTTTACATTGTACTTACATTTTAAAAAATACCTGCATGTAATTACATCTGTAATTAATTTCTGTAGTTACATTTGTAATTACACAGTTGACACTTCCCTTACACCTAACCCTACCCTAAAAACTTACCTGTCCCTAACCCTACCCGTATCCCACCTCAATATCAGCAAAGGTGTTTTGCAATACAATTTGAACACAGTAAGTACATTGTACTTATTTTTTGATGTAAGTACATAGTAGTTAAGGCCACCTAATATAAAGTGGGGCCATTCAATTTGTGACTGACAATTTGGATTGAAATTGGTACCCCACAGGAAGTTGAATTGGAATGACAGGAGGGGGATTCACTGAATTACAATTCAAAGAAACAGAACATATAGCTTACACATTCTGGGTGTCATATACTCCCCTGAAGGCGAGATGTAGTTTAGAACCCATGTGCAGTTTTATTTAATGAACATGAACAAAGTACAAAATAAACAAAGACTTGGCTTAACTTAAAACATGAACTAAACATGACCATGAACTGAACATAAAACTCACCATCAATGGACAACCCGAACAAAGCTAGACAAAAGACAACATGATGACTATTTATACATAAAGACCAACCAGCACACCTGTGAACAATCAAGACAATAAACTTGTGGCGAGCAGCGAGGCCGAGGGACCGTGAGGGCGGGACGAGGCGGCGCTCATCAGAGAGGGACTGGGACTATAAAGGAGGGACTATAAAGGAGGAGCGACGACAGTGAGCGACGAGAGAGGACCAGGCCTGGATTTTGTGTTGAGTTTTATTTACGTTTGTTATGTGTTGCTGCAGTCGACCGTGAGGGGCTGCAGATTTTTATTTTCATTTTGTGTTTGTTGGTGTGTGTGTAGGCGACAGTCGTCCGCGAGGGGCTGAGATCGCTGGCTCACAGCTGGCGCTCATCCTCTCTGATGAGCGCCGCCTCGTCCCGCCCTCACGGTCCCTCGGCCTCGCTGCTCGCCACAAAACTATTCACAAAACAGAACAGAGAAACACATGACATGAACAACCAATCAGAACATTACACAAGACTAGGGAACCGCAGGACAAAATCACATGACAAAACCAGGAAACAAAGGAACCATGACAACAAAATAAAAGACATGATAACATAAACGTGGACCAAAACCCGAAACCAACGTGATACTGGGACATTTCTTTTAATTATACTAATGACTAATTAAAACATCTACAAATGTATAAAACTGATCAGAGATCAGGTAAAACCATCTCGGTTACGTATGTCACCCTTGTTCCCTGAAGGAGGGAATGGAGACGTACAGCGGACGTCACCAACAAATTGGGATCACTTCTGGGAGCCCTATCATCTTCCAGTGTATACAAAATGAACCAATGCACATTGGCGTGCAGGATTTGCATCTCGCGCCCCGCCACATACCGTGGGTATAAATGCGGAAGTAGATGCAGCGCACATTTGTTTTCCACTGAGGAGGCAAGCTAGTGACTCGGCCATAAAGCGTTGGCACAGCATCTTCAACGTTCAGGGAACGAGGGTTACATACGTATCACAGACCAATTCGGATACCTATGGAAAATGCCACAGTTACTGCCACTTCCAGTGCCCTGTCCCCATACTAGGGCAGAAGACTGTGCAGAGAGCAATCACTCCGCATTCCGCATGACACATTCAGTGACTATTGGATAACCCTGGGAAAGCGTGCCCGTTCAGGGAAAGAGAATGCTACGGAGCCCAAATCCTGCCCGAAAGTAGGTATCTTGTGGCAGTTACACAAATGGACTGGCCAGTTAGGGCAGTGCAACATACGGAATGTCCCTGGGGTGGCTCCAGCCAATCCAAGGGGAAGACACATCTGGCAGGGACAGCAGAGCAGACTCTGCCAAGGGAAAGACATGGGCTCGTCGTAGGGAGCTGTATCATGGAACAATATACATATGGGCCCACTGTAGGAGTCACAACATGTGATGTTTCATTAACAAATTTCAGGAGGAGCATGCGCAGATAATTAAAACCTAATTTAACACAAGTGGAGCATGTTCAGACAATTAAAACCTAATTAAACACAAGGGGAGCATATTAAGCTAATCAATTTAATCAACGATAGGAGGTGGGTATATATACAGCTGACTTACCTTCCTGTCGTTGACAGTTTCTTAGCATCCCTCGACCACCCCATCTCCTCACTTTGATTTAATAAACTCTTATACATCAATAATCAATTTATTCAAATACAGTGTAGTTCTATACTACCTCTCTCGGGGGGGATACTCTGGGTTTGGGCCAAATTCCAAGCCTGGAGCCCTCCCCCGGACAGCAGCCAAATACGCATAATCTTTATTACATTTAATTTGATGTAAGTGTGAACTCATGAAATGGAACCCAGCCTAGCAAAGGTACCACCAATGCATACGAGTGTTAGGCCTGACTGCCTTCGATTGCAGAGGAGCTCAACAGGGTTCGCCAATCTGGGGAACTCTTCTGGAGAATATATGCATACGTATCCGGTCCGTGAGGAGGGAAATAGTGCAGACACTAGAACGTGTACTTCGCTGTTACTGGCTGGTTGAAGCGAGCACACAGGAAGAAACCGGCTCTACACGGAGACATAGAATCACATAGAATCTAGCAAACGTGTTTGGTGTCGCCCAGCCCACAGCTCTACATATATCTGCCAGCGATGAGATCTCAGGATCACGTGAGAGTTAACCGGCCCGAATTCTAGGCACGATTCGTTGACTGAAAATGCGTGCAGGCCTACCCTTGTGCATGTCCATGAGCGCCTGATGCACCTGTAATAGTGCCATGGTATGCAGATCCAAAGCCGCCTATTCACAGGCTCTGTAAGCCTTGCCTGTGAGAACGGACGAGAACTTACAGGCCTTGGCTGGGATTGTGACGGCCTGCTCCACCGGGGGGGATCTCCACATACCCCTTTGTTTCTCCGCTATCAAGGGTAATGAGGGGTGAGGAGGTATCAGATCGGTTCCTGGCAGAAAAAGGTGCCTTCCACGATCTGGTAATTTCCTCATGCACCTCCGGGAAGAATGGCACCAGGGCGGAACACTGAGAACCAGCATGACCCTCCTAGAGCATGACACTACCTGTCCAGAAGGCGGTAACGCAGTCGAGCCTTCATCCTCAGATGACTGAAGCTTCCCCTCTGATGCAGCGATCGACATCTGTTCATCAGACGGTGCTCCGAAAGAAATGACTGGACGGCCCAGCACGTTCTTTTGGAAGCACAACCGGCTGCAACGTTACAGAGGGGTGAGGGGCCCACGGAGTTTGCCTCGGCGGGGAAGCCCTCACCGTGATCCTCAGATTACCCTGTCCATGTGTCAAAGTAGCCCTTTGCTGCTGGCCAGCAGACAAAGAACGAGGTTGTAATATGGGTAATGGGACTTAACCTTCTCGGAGGTTTGTGAGTCTCAATCTTAATGCAGAGATAGTTATGTTCCCGCAGTGGGAACTATTCACAAAAGCTGCCACAGCGTGCTGAATGCCCAAACACGCGAGACATCGTTTGTGACATATCCAGAAACACACGGATGGAAAGACATCTTGAAAAAGACGTTTCACACCGAAGCCAGGGAAATTACTCTCTTATGTTCTCTCAGTGTTGAAGCACCCAGGGCTGGCCGCAGTGCACAGCAGGAAATAGATCAGCCTGCTGGCACACTCAATAGAGTGCCCCACCTCCAGCTGCAAAGCAGCAACTCTTTGAAGACACTCCCTCGTGCAGTACACCGTGCTGTGAAACCAGCAGTTGTTGGCACAAATGCCACGACCACCGCTGTACGTGCCATCACTCCAACACCCTAACACAGAGAGGTAGACTCGCATTGTAACACAGTCTCGGATCTGAAGTGAAGAACAAATGTGCACTGCATCTACTTCCGCATTTATACACGTGCTGCGGGGTGGGGCACGAGATGCAAATCCTGCACACCAATGTGTATTGGCTAATTTTGTATACACTCGAAGATGATAGGACTCCCAGAAGTAATCCCAATTCGTCAGTGACTTCCGACATACGTCGAATGTGACCGACTGAAAGGGAACCATAGACACCTGTTCAATGGTTCGCCGCTGGGGGGGAATTTCAGTGAATCGGCATGATTCATGGGTTCACACAGATCGTCTCCCAGCAGTGAACCATTGAAATGTTGAAATATTTTGAAACAGTTATGACATAACAAAACCATGTTTACTGAAATCACGTAGCTTTGGCAGTTTGATACATGCTCCGAACCACTTTGATTCAAAAGATTTGTACAGATTTTGAAGCTTAATGAAGCAGTGTTGCGAAATCGCCCAGCACTAGTTTTGACAAACAAGTATTGGTCAAGCTATCTTTTAGTCTTGACAAAGTTGTCTTAACAAATGTATATTTTATAGTTCAAGAGGACCTATAATGCAAAATTAACTTTTATAAGGTGTTTGAACATAGATGTGTGTCCACAGTGTGTGTAAAACAATCAACCTATAATGATAAAAATCCACCCAATTCTTTTTAAATAATCCCCATCAATCATTATCAATCTCTCATAACGTGTTTTTTCGTATTTTACCCTACTCTGCCCTTTTAGCATAGACACACCCCTGAGTGAGAAGCACAGAGACTGCCATTTCTGTTTACTCGCTGTATCAGCTAGCTAGAGTATTCCAATGTCTGTGCCAAAAAACATTACACGTGTTCTGTTGTTGGATGTACAAGTGAACATACGAGTCTCCATAGACTCCCAGCATCCGAGCCATTGAGGACACCGTGGTTGAATTTTATTATTGAAGGAAATGTGCCAAAGAATGTTGATAAAATGTTATATATTTGTGCAAATCATTTTACGCATGACCGCTTCACCAACGAGGGTCAGTACAACACTGGATCTGGGAAAAAGTTGTTTCTGAAGGATGGGTCAATACCAACGCTTCATGCTCTAACTTCATATCCAGAACAAGTAAGGATGCACTTCATATTTTGTTAATGTTTGCAAATTTCCTTTCTGAATGAGCTTTCTAGAATGCTGTACGTCTAGTATGGCTAAAGTATCCACTAACCATTCAGAAACGCCCAGTCTAAACCTCTTCCGGAGTCTCTCCATCTGTGTCCGACTCCGGTTCAAACATTTAAAGGCACACACACAAAAATGGCGTGTTTTTGCTCACACTCAAATAGGGGCAAATTTGACAAGCTATAATAAATGGGTATTTTGAGTTGAAACTTCACAGACACATTCTAGAGACACCGGAGATTTATATTACATCTTGTGAAAAGGGGCATAATATGTCCTCTTTAAAATTACACTGGTTGCAGTTCTTTAGATTTCAGGTCATTCCACTCTTTAAATTTTAATTAAAATCTGATTTAAAATTGTCCATCCTGTTTGATACCTGTTTAAAATTCAGAAACTCACTGACTAACCATTTTGTAAAGGACACAATAACTCACAAAACTGTAAAGGACCTACAAACTTTGGGTAAACAAAAAAATTGTCCTTTGCGGGTCAAGAGATTTTTATAGAATGTGTGAAATATCCAAGGTAAACACAGAACATCACATACGCACACACAGTTACGTGGCTATTACGCATATGAGCTGACAGCGGCTTTTAGCCATGGCAAAGAGACCCCTGCTGTGGAGGAGCTAAAATAGTGTGTTGGGTCTGCGAAACCTCTCACCTCAAGCTGTTTTTTGTTGCGTCACTCCTGAGAGTGGTCAGTTTGACCCTGACTCTGCACCTCACACCCGTCATGCTGAACCAGACGGCCAGGTTCTGACCTACCGAGGCACCTCGGAAAATGTCTGCCACATCGTCCTCTGCCAAAGCAACCTAGCATTTACAGCTCCATTGTTTCATTATCATCCCATTTGCCCTCCTGCTGGGGCTGCTTGGCTCACACACACCTCTTTTTTTTTCCTTTTTTTTTGCTGTTACAAAACAAGGCTCCCTTTTCCTTCCGTTTGTTTCACGTGTCTCATGCTTTCTCACACAGAATCACTGCACATACACACCTCGAATTCACCACAAACATACCCCAACTTTTCTTTCCAACTTATATTCACTTAAACTGAATTATATTTATACATTGAATGGTGCTATTATGTTATCCTTGTTTTGCTTATACTTACATTGCCTACATGCATTACCTTACAGTGCCCTCCACTAATATTGGCACCCTGGGTAAATATGAGCAAAGGCGGCTGTGAAAATAAATCTGCATTGTTTATCCTTTTGATCTTTCATTTAAAATATTCACAAAATTCTAACCTTTCTTTGAAGTAAAACAATTGAATGTGAGGGGAAAATCTCATTATGAAATAATTTTTTCTCTCTAGTTCACATTGGCCATGATTATTGGCACCCAATTAATGCAACATCCTTTTTCCAAGATAAGCTCTAATAAGAGTTCCCTTTCAGTCGGTCACGTTCGACGTACGTCGGTTGTACCGACGAATTGGGATCACTTCAGAGAGCCCCTATCAGCTTCGAGATTTAGAGAACGGGTCAATGGGCCATTGGCGTGCAAGATTTTCATCTCACGCTCCGCCCCGAGCCGCGGGTATAAACAGGAAGCGAGAGCAACGCACTGACGTCATTCACTTCGGAGCCGAACGGCGTTGATGAAGAACAGACTGCTGCTTCAGCATTTCGAGAGAGAGAGAGAGAGAGAGAGAGAGAGAGAGAGAGAGAGAGAGAGAGAGAGAGAGAGAGAGAGAGAGAAGGCACACAACAGCGTGACCGCTCACCACTGCTGCATTACACAACTGCTGTTCTCACAGCAACACTGTTGGTCTCTTTGAGGGCGTGGTTATCAGTGAGTGCAAACACAGGCTGCACTATTTTCCTGTGTGTTGCCGCGGTTGTCCCTGGGTGCTTCAGCATATCTATAAAGAGCGTTTTCTTCACAAAAGAGCAACACGGGTGTGACACTGTGTTTTTTTCAAGATGTCATTCCACCCGTGCTTTTCTGGATGCGGTCGTTCCCTCTCGCCCGCTGACGGTCACAATTGCTGTCTCACGTGCCTGGGCGTACAGCACGCTGAGGCAGCGTTTGTGGATAGTTCATGTTCTCACTGCGGGAACATGACTGTCTCGGCGCTTAGGTCAAGACTTGCCTACCTCCGGGAAGGTGGAGTCCCCCTCCCCATACCTCGATCTAGAGCTATCCCCCAGGATAGACCTACTTCGACTGATGGCCGGGGTAACCTGAGAATCACGTTCAGGGCAAACCTGCCGAGTATACCTCCACAGGCCCCTGAACCCTCACAAGCGTCGCAGCCGGTGGTGCTTCCGGAGGAAACCGCTGGCCCCTCCCATGGGTGGCCAGCGGTTTACTTCGGGGCACCCGCGGACGAGCAGATGCCGATCGTTGCATCGGAGGGGGAGTTCCAGTCCTTGGAGGAAGAAGACTCAGCTGTACTGCCTCCCTTTGGGAGAGTGGCAACGGTTGAGTCGGACCCTGAGTTGACGGCTATGCTTTCCCGGGCCGCCGAAAAGGTCAGGCTTGTGTGGAACCCTCCACCACGTCCCGAATCTTCTAGGTTGGATGATTGGTTTCTGTGGGGGGGGGGGGGGGGGTCGCGCTGGTTCTCAGCGTCCCGCCCCAGTACCATTCTTCCCAGAGGTGCATGTGGAGCTTACCAGGTTGTGGACGACACCTTTTAGTGCCAGAAACAGACCTGGTGGCTCCTCCCTCCTCACTACCCTTGACAGCGGACAGGCCAAGGGATACGAGAGAATCCCACCAGTTGAGTGGGCCGTCGTGATGCAACTGTGTCCGGTGACCGCCTCCAACTGGCTCGGTGACCCTCGTCTCCCGTCCAAAGCTTGTAGGTTTTCGTCCAGTCTGACTGCAAAAGCCTACAGGTCCTGAGGACAGGCCACGTCCGCCTTGCATGCCATGGCGCTGCTTCAGGTGCACCAAGCCCAAGCACTCATGGACATGCACGAGAGTAGACCTGACCCAGAGCTCCTTCGGGAGCTCCGGGCGGTGACGGACCTCGCCCTCCGGGCGACGAAAGTCACCACCCATTTCATTGGTCAGGCGATGTCCACCTTAGTGGTCCAGGAACGGCATCTCTGGCTCAGCCTGGCCGACATGAGGGAGACCGATAAGATGTTGACAACGCCGGGTTGTTCGGCGACACAGCCATCAAGTACATCCTGCCCCGGCAGTCCGCTGCTGCCTCCACCCCACCGCCGGCGCAGCACCTCCATCTGGCCGTCGCCGAGGACGTCCACCTGCCGCCGCCCCAGCCCAGCAGCAGCCTCCATGTGGCGACAGCCGTGGGAAGGACGTCCAGCCCGCTCAGGCCACTGCCAAGCCAGGTGGCAAGCGCCATCGCAAGAGACCCTGAGACAGGCCACCCAGAGATAGAGGAGACTGCTCTTCAGGAGGTGGCTGCAGCACCACTCCTTCCCCCGGAGGAGGCCGGGGGAAAATCTTTTGTTCTGTTTTGTCTGTCCCAGTGCCAGTGGTACCCAAATTTTCAATAAAAGAGCAGTTTCCAACATCTCTGGGTGCCAAGAGAGCGCGTCTGGCGGTATGCCAGCTCCCATGCCTCGTTCCCCTCGGACGCCTCTCCCTTTGCCAGCAGGGGGCACTGGCTGTCGGGACGCACTGTAGCGAATTAGCTCTGAGGGGAAATATTAATAATTATTCATAACTCCTTATGATTATTCATTATGATTAATTATGAATATTCAAATCAATTAAATATATTAACTTGACGTAGCTACATTAAAATTACAATCAATCAGTTCGTCCTATGGACGTTCAGTATTGATTATTAATTAATTCTTAGAAAAGGATATTTTTCATGGCTACAGAAAATAATTATTTATTTTAATTTATGTACGCGCCTATAGAGCACGTAGCAAGATCGATCATTTAAGGGACAATTTGTTTGCAGGCAGTGAGTCAGGACCAAACATATGTTGTGTACAAACTTTAATAACTAAATCACGGAACAAGACTACAACTAACATGAAACATACATACACAAACATACATGACAAGAGTTAAGGTTAAAGTGGTTGGAAGGGAAAGGGTCAGAATAGATGGATGCATCTATGCAGAGAGTCTAAACCTTGTAAAGAACCATCTTTAATAAACTCCTTTGTTGGAACAAAGGGGTTTACAGTTTTACTAACTACACAGCGATTTCTGTTTCGTACTTTACTTGCATTTAGCCTGAGCTGTAGAAGACCGTCCGAGGTGAAATCGCAGGAGAAAGCTTTGATGGTCCCGTCCAATGGTATTGAAGTTGCGATCAATTTCTTCTGCATCGATTGAAGAAGGAATGATGAGCTTGAGTGCTTGCTTCAATTCCGTGGGTACTGAGAAAGTGGCCCAAGTTTGGGCCTTGTGGTGAGGCCCTGTCACACACACACTGGCTCTGTGTGTGAGAAGGCCCATGTTGGCTGCCTGCGGGGCGGATGCCCCCAGGCACAGTGTGACGTGTCCGCGAGGCACAAGAAGAAGAGAGGGAGGATCTCTGAGAGCTCTCTTTTTAAGGTCGGGAAATAGTCCCACCCTGTGGAGGCAGGCTTGACCAATGAGATTGTTGGGATTTCCAAGCGGGAAATTTTATTGCTCTTTGTTCCAAGCCTGAAATCGATGAGTCTGTGCTCAGGTATACTCTAATTAATTCAACAAACACATATTGCTTCGCACAAGGACATGACATACGTGGAAGTGTAAGTTATGAAGCGTGCATTAATTTGATTTGAAGACATGACATATATGAGGTTACATGAAATAGTAAGTCGTTCATAGGACATGGATACATGGGGAATGCAATGATAGGAAACACATTACAAGAGAGTTATATGTGTACATACAATGTCCTGGGGTGCATGTTCATTTATAGACGATTTATCTATAACTTGAGGCCACAATGTGTGTTTTTCAGGCTTTGTGTCTTAAGTTGGGAACTTTCCATGTGGCCACATTCTTTTGGGGCCGTAAAACACCTTATCAGCTGGTTTACATGGTAACGGAGGGTCCTTCTCTGTTGTGTTGGGGGGGAGCGTCCGTTCCTAAGCACAATGCCTTTAAACATATTGGTAAATGTAACTGGCAAATATGTGTTTGATTTTGCCTCAGTCACTACAGCACACAATGTGCCTCCTCACATTCGCCCGCCCCCTCAGCAGATGCAGGTTTGTGTGTCTCTCACCCAGACCCCTCCACGGACCACTCCCATGTCGTCCACGGGTCCCTGCGTTCCGCTGTGCTGCCCCGTTTCGGTACCACAGACGTACCAGCTGGTCCCGCTTGCACGGTCTCTGGGAGCCTGGCTAGCGCTTCCCAGCCCGTCTCGCTGGCTCATCCGTACCATCAGACTTGGCTATGCGATTCAGTTCGCCCGGCGTCCCCCCAAGTTCAGAGGCGTTCACTGTAACGAAGGAGAACGCCCCTGTGCTTCAGGCGGAGATCGCTGTCCTACTGGCGAAGGACGCGATAGAGCCGATCCCTCCAGCCGATATGAAGTCCGGGTTCTACAGCCCGTACTTCATTGTACCCAAGAAAGGCGGCGGGTTACGACCGATCTTGGACCTGCGTTACTTGAACCGCTCCCTCCACAGGATACCGTTCAGAATGTTGACTCAGAAATGCATCTTCAGGTGCGTCCGTCCCCAAGATTGGTTTGCAGAGATCGACCTGAAGGATGCGTACTTTCATGTCTCGATTCTCCCTCGACACAGACCGTTTCTACGCTTTGCATTTGACGGACGAGCATATCAGTACAAAGTCCTGCCCTTCGGCCTGTCCCTGTCGCCCCGTGTCTTCACGAAAGTCATGGAGGCGGCCATTGCTCCCATGAGAGAGCGTGGTGTTCGCCTTCTCAACTATCTCGAAGACTGGCTGATCCTTGCCCAATCACGGGATCAGTTGTGCAAACACAGGGACATGGTGCTCCGGCACCTCAGCCAGTTGGGTCTTCGGGTCAACTGGGAGAAGAGCAAACTCTGTCCCGTATAGAGGATCTCTTTTCTCGGGATGGAGATCGACTCGGTCGCCATGGCAGCGCGCCTCACAGAGGAGCGCATCCAGTCAGTGTTGAACTGCTTGAATTTGTACAGCGGTACCACTGAAACAATTTCAGAGGCTCCTGGGGCATATGGCAGCCGCAGCTGCAGTAACACCGCTAGGGCTTTTAACGCTGGCTACACGACCGAGTCCCGAGATGGGCATGGCACAGCGGGTCCCTCCGTGTCCAAGTGACACCGAGATGCCGCCAAACCTTCAGCCCGTGGTCGGACCCTTCATTTCTACGGGCAGGAGTGCCTCTAGAACAAGTGTCCAGGCATTCTGTTGTCTCCACGGATACCTCATCCACCGGCTGGGGTGCCACGTACAACGGGCTTGCAGTTTCGGTTCTGTGGATGGGGCCCCAACTGCAATGGCATATCAATTGCCTGGAGTTGCTGGCAGTTTGTCTTGCTCTCAGCCACTTCAAGACGCCGCTCAAAGACAAGCACGTTCTGGTCCGGTCGGACAGTACTGCGGCTCTTGCGTACATCAACAAACAGGGTGGTCTACGCTCCCGCCGCATGTCCCAACTCGCCACCATCTACTCCTGTGGAGTCAGAAGCATCTGAGGTCCCTTCGTGCCATTCACATTCCGGGCCCGCTCAATCGTGCAGCCGACAAGATGTCACGGTTGCCGGTGCTTCCCGGAGAGTGGAGACTCAGCTGATCTGGAGTTGCTTTGGGGCCGCACAGATCGATCTATTTGCCGCCCCCGACACGACCCACTGCCAGTTGTTTTATTCTCTGACCGAGGGAACCCTCGGCACGGATGCCCTGGCACACAGGCAAAGTGTGGTGAGTCGCGCTCCCCCTCGTAAAGACTGGGGACCGTCACGCCGCTCTAAGCAGCCTCCCAGGGCGGACCTCAGGACTATTATTAATCAATCTTAAAACACCTGTTCACTCCATCTCGCTACCCTCACAAAACCTCTCCACCTCCGCCGCCTCTGGCGATTCGGGAGGCAGTGGTTTCCAGTGAAATGTTAAATGCTATCTTGTTTAGATCGCGTGAGCGCAGACCTCCCTGTTAGATGTCCCGTGTCCTGGATGGAAGCAGGATTTAGACACGGGACATCTAACAGGGAGGTATGCGCTCACGCGATCTAAACAAGATAGTGAGACAGATTTTTCTCTGGGCCCAGGACAAGCTCCTGTCACTGTGTACATTCAGTGTACATTCTGGGGCAGTTGAATGTGGGAGTGGATTTACTGTCCAGACAGATTACATGCAGGGGAACATGGAATATGGAACATGGAACATGGAAACTCCACCCAGAAGTAGTCAAATAGACTTGGACCAAATTTTTCAGAGCGGAAGTGGACCTCTTCACCTCTTCTCAGATAGCGCAATGTCCCCTTTACTTCTCTCTCGGTCACCCAGCCCCGCTGGGTCTGATGTGATGGCTCATACATGGCCCAGAATGCGCCTGTATGCCTTCCCTCCATTCGCTCTGCTCCCAGAAGTTCTAGCCAGGGTTCGCCAGCAAGGGTCTTGCCTCTTATTGATAGCGCTGCGTTGGCCGAACAGAGTGTGATCCTCGGAGATAGTGTCTCTCCTCAATGGCTCGCCTTGGGCGATTCCGGCGAGGAGGTACCTTCTGTCTCAGGCAGAGGCACGATTTTCCATCCCGGGCCTGACCTGTGGAACCTTCATGTTTGGCCCCTGAAGGGCACCAACTGAGGGACACGGGGCTTTCGCCTGCAGTTATTGAGACCATTCTAAGTGCTAGGGCTTCCTCCACTCGGAAAGTTTATGCTAATAAATGGGGTGTCTTTGGAAGGTGGTGTACGACACATAATGTAGATTCAGTCAACTGTCAGGTTGCTTCAGTTCTGGATTCTGGATCAGGCACCTGCCCCCCCCAATTTCAGGGTTTATGTGGCCGCTCTTTCGGCTTGCCACGCCTTGGTGGATGGGGTGCCGCTCGGGAGACATCCTCTGCTCGCTCGCTTCATTCATGGGGCTAGGCGGTTGAGGCCACCTGTTAGAACCAAGATCCCTTCATGGCACTTAGCTTTAGTCCTCGAGGGTCTGGTTGAGACCCCCTTTGAACCGTTGGAATCAGTGTCTGACAAACTTCTGACTCTAAAGATGTTTTTTCTTATGGCTATAACTTCTCTGAAAAGAATTGGGGACATGCAGGCTCTGTCAATATCGCCATCCTGCTTAGACTTTGCCCCAGGTTTGGTGAAAGTGATTTTGCATCCCCACCCTGACTACCTGCCTAAGGTTCCTTTCTCGACTGTACATCCTGTCACTCTTGAAACCTTCTGCCCTCCGCCGTTCGAAACGCCAGATCAGGAGAGGCTTCATAGACTGTGTCCAATCCGTGCTCTTCAGGCCTACGTTCACGTTCACTAGCCAGTGGCGTAAGTCAGAGCAGTTGTTTGTTTGTCATGGGGGCTGTAACAGAGGTTCTGCCGCCACCAAACAAACAATGTCACATTGGGTCAGGGATGCTATTGCTCTTACCTATGATGCGCGCGGTCAAGCTTCGCCTATAGTGTTAAGGGCTCACTCCACCAGGGGAGTCCCCTCTTCTACTGCGTTAGCAAGGGGTGCTCCTTTACAAGGTGTTTGTGATGCAGCAGGTTGGTCCTCTCCGCACACATTCATAAGCATAAGGTTTTATAGCTGGATGCTCATGCCACTCCGGGCTCTCATGTCCTTGAGTTGACAGCACAGGCTAATGCCTGAGGCTTTTTGTGTTCTTGTGCACACCTACACAACCGTAAGGGGTCCAGGCATCATCAAGCACGGTGGCGTGGGTATTCTCGTTCCCATTTGCATAAGCTTATGCAGCATTGAGTGTAGCTTTTGAAAGGGAACACGGGGTTACTTGACTGTAACCCTGTTCCATGATAAAGCGGAACGAGATGCTGCAATTGCTAGGCTGTGCTGATGATGCTTCAGGACTGGTCTTCAAACAAAGAGATCTGGTTTTCTCCAGCTGAAGCTCATCTATTTATAGCCTCGTGCAGCAGGTGCGCCCAATGACGTCACCGGCCGAGGCTATAAATACCTCCGGGTCAATTTCATTGACGTGTTTTCACACCATTTTCATAGCTGGTTATGTCAAAGTCAATTTCCATTTGCATAAGCTTATGCAGCATATTGTTCCGCTTTATCAGGGAACAGGGTTACAGTCAAGTAACCCCAAGTGTTTCTGCCAATCTCATGTTAATCTTGAGTACCTCTACAGTAGTATTGCATCATTGATATCTCAGAAGAGTCTTTAGTTTTATCATATTTATAAAAGATAGATACGCTGTACAATTCTTTCTGAAAACAGCCAAACTCATGCAGGCGTGCAGTGGGCGGAGCTAAAGAGTCACTCACAAGCACACGCACGTCTATGACACACAATACATCATGGCATTATCCCTGGATAACTTTCGATTCATTATACATTCGTGTTGTTTACATTATATGCACTTGTGCACCAATTGCCAACAAAACACAGACAATTGATGCAGTTTCACTCACCATCTGCAGTTAAGACTCGTGACAGGGAAGAAACAAATACACTTGCAGAGCTCTGGATAAACAAACTGCATCCACTGTTTCCTTAAGCTGGGTTATTTGGGAAGCGGAAAAATGTTATCTTTCCCTCACAACCAAAAACACAATTCTTTAGTGACATTGTTGATTTTGTGGTCTAAATGTCGATGGCTCCCGTAAACTGTAATCCGGCAGAAGTGCCCATAAGCAATTCCGCCATATATGAAGTCATACAGGGCCATACTTGAATCCATTCTATTTGAATCCTGAAGGGGTGTATTTGGAATAGAAATACTCAATCAGAATGCATGAAATAGCATTAGACCCCCCCTTTAATATTGAAAAAAAATTCCTTTAACCAGCAAAAGACAGGGTCTTAACCCTCTAGGCGCCACGGTCGAGTTTACTCGACAAGATGCGGCACTGAATAAAACGGCCGATTTTGTCAAATAGGGTGTCAAATTTCATTCAACCTCCCCTCCACTAGATGTCAGAGATGTCATACTTCATCCCAGACTCAAAAAAACGTCATGCTTCTATACAAAATCTTCGAGCAAGAGCGCATTGAATCAGTGCGAACAAACGCGGAGCTAGTTGCGCGTGAGCCATCTTATCAGAGCAATATTGTCAATGTCAGCGAGTATTTGCATTAGATTATTATTTTCTAATGACATCAATAAAGCTTACCCGCAATGAAGTGTTGGGTCTTCTATTCGCGGACCCTAATTCTGAAGGGGAATATCTGATGACGGTGATTCAGAAAATGAAAGTATAGCCCTACACCAAGCACAAACGGTGAATCCTTTGCCCAATGTGATGGTCATTTGCCCAATGTCAGTGGTGGGAACACCGTGGTGTTTCGCGGGGTCGGAGTGTTCATCGCGAAGTTATCAGGCGTGTTACGCCGGCTTCACACCGCACGCGCTTTTGCGTTGGCCGGGCAGTGGTGCGCATGGAGAGCGCGAGACGCGCGCGGCCGTGTTGCACTGGAAGCATTGGTCTCACGCAGCTGAACCGCGTGTATTGCAAATACAGTTAGTGGGCAATGTGGAGGCAGGGTGGGAAGTCACAATGACAATGACAGTAGTCCAAACTGTGCAAACTCGGCGGGCGTGCGCGCGCGCGTGCGTCTGTCTCTCGTCTTGTCTCGTATCTCACTCATGATCTCTGCCTTGCCGTGGCGAGTGAGCTTTTGAACTAAACAGGTCTTGTCTACTTGTGTTTGTGTGTCATATGAATAATATAAATGTGCCCCATACATGGAATCAGAGTGCCTACTGTATGTAGTAAATGGAAAGCCTCTACAGCAAAAGGCCAACCGCTGTATGCATTCGATTTGTTTCTACCATTTATTAGTAATGATTTACACAGTTTGTTTACTATTTACTATTTACCTGAGCATTCAGTATTGTGCAAAATAGCATACAGAAGGTGAGGGACATTTTTGGGGGAAAGAAGTGCTGCATGTATCATTTAAACATGTGACTTTTCATCAAAATTCTATAATCCAAGGTGACCACCACCATATGACGTCATAATATGCAAATTAGATGGGACAATGTAATCCCTACATAAACTTTGGGTCATCCTTAATATTTCTCTAATTTACAGAAAGTCTCTATCTTTTATCACTTTTAAGATATAGCCTTTTCAAATTAAGATGTCAAAATCGAACATTTTAGGAAAAAACCTCTGGCGCCTAAAGGGTTAATGATCATCAAACATTAGAACATGATACTTGCAACACCAAGGTCATAGGCTTAATTCCCAGGGAATGCATACATTGATAAAAACAAATAAATACCTTAAATGCAGTGTAGGTTGCTTTGAATAAAAGCAACAGCCAAATGCATAAATGTAAATTGACAAGTTGGTATGACATTCCATCCTGCAATCCAAGATATCCAATTAATTTGAAATTTCCATAACTACAAGAAGAAATATTATTATTTTTAGGTCTAGAGCCCAATGGTTCATGACAGAAAGATAATGGCCACACATGCTCACTGACCTAGTGCTTTCGGCAACTTCTCATCTGATTGTATAGATTAAGGTTTTCAAAGAGACAGAGTAGTAAAAACAACACGGCACCACTTTATATTAGGTGGCATTAAGTACTATGTACTTACATCAAAAAATAAGTACAATGTACTTACTGTGTCCAAATTGTATTGCAAAACACCTTTGCTGATATTGAGGTGGGATACGGGTAGAGTTAGGGACAGATGTGGTGGTATGGGTAGGTTTAAGGGTAGGGTTAGGTGTAAGGGAAGTGCCAACTGTGTAATTACAAATGTAACTACAGAAATTAATTACAGATGTAATTACATGCAGGTATTTTTTTAAATGTAAGTACAATGTAAAAACATGTATGTACACAATAAGTGCATTGTATCAAATGATTAATTAAAATGTTAGTACATAGTAGTTAAGGCCACCTAATTTAAAGTGGGTCCCAACACAAATACAGACTAACACCAATTCCTGACTAAAAGCCGGAATTCAAGGCTATGTTGAATCTAAACGATCCAGTACAATTATATGATCCTAAGAGCCTCAACATTCAGGATGAAGAGAGACTGTTTGGAGTGTAACCTCTAAAGTGCACCAAAGTGCTGTCAATTGGGCTGTGGATATTGCCTGCATGATTACAAGTTTTACAAGGACAGAGGAAAGGCCCATAATGGCCCATAAATGTCCTTGTCCACACAAGCCTTTAAGTGGAGAGAGACTTGAGGAACTATTGTGTATGAAATCAAACAGAACTACGTCACAGCTAACCTTGATCTGTATACGTTTCAAAACAACATTATGGAGGCTTCAAGTGAGAGCCAGGACAATTTTATACCATTTAGATGTTGTGTGTTTTAACATGCAATTATATGTAGCTGCTTTTATTAAAGGAGAACTCTGGGAAAGTTAATCTTGATCGTTATACCTTTGTGAGTACTGTCTAAAGAAAAAAAAAAAATGAGCCGGATTGGTGCTTGCAACACAGAGCTGTTACAGTTAATGCCCAGGGGCCTCATTTATAAAACTTTGCGTAGGATTTGCGTCAGAGGTGGCGTATGGATGAAAAATAGGACGTGCGTACGCACAGAAATATTCAGATTTATAAAACCGTGCGCACATCCTACGCAGTTTTCCCTTAATAAATCACAATCAATTCTAAATGTAGCGCAGCTTTTGCGGCTTCATGTCACGCCCATAGTTGCCCATAAATAGTCCGCGAAACGCCCCAAAGTTAATATTCATCGATTGCGAATTCATGGCAAACACAGAGAGGAAATCAAAAAAACGTAACTTCACTCAATGTGAAGTAGAAGTTATTATTGGCGAGGTGGAAAAGAGGAGAAAAATTTTGTTTGGAGGGCACAGTGTGGGCATTACTAATGCCAAAAAGGCACTTGAGTGGCAAAAGCTTGCAGACGCCGTAAATGCCGTAAAAAGTTGGATCCGGCTCATAAGCCACTCGTCCTCGTTTGCCAGCAAGTCTTCTTGCTGTCTGAAGATGTGTTCACTCCGAATCCTTCCATTTGCCACATCTTCTAAGAGATCAGCCCTTGTGCGTCATTACGCATTGTGATGGGGCATTTTATTTCCATCCATTTAATTGCATCTGACAAGCTACAGATGTCGGTTATAATCTACGTGGAAATGGGAAATAGTTCAGTGCAAATGTAATTTCTTGCAGCTTTCTGAATGTTTGAGACATATGTCATACGTTATTTTATCAAAAATAAAACAAACTAAAGGCATATGCATGAATACCATAATTCCGTAGCTGATGAAGACATTTTTACTATGAAAACAACTTTCCCCAGTGGACAATTAATACATTGGACATTTTTGCAAATATGTGTTAATTTGCATTTCTGTTGTAATTTTCGTTTGACTTTGTTTGTTTTACACTGCAGATCGATCAAACGGGTGTTCGTGTAGGCTGTTAATTGTAAGACTTGCTTTGTGAAGTCTTCATGTTATTGATGAGAGGCAGTATTGCCATTTCTTTTACATAACGGTCTACAGTTTCACACACTTTCACGTGTTTCTTCCATCTGCCGACGGTGTCGTCATTTCTCATTTCACCCGTTTTTGTGCGTACGCCTGGGTCAGAGCTTGCGTGAAGGACCGCATATTTTCCCGTCAAGTTTGCTTTTTATAAATACCAATTATTGCAGAGAGAGCGGCGTACGCCTTCATTTGTGCATACGCAACGTTTATAAATGACCCCAGAGCTCCCACTCAGCTAACATGGCAGTTATGGAGGCATATACATAATGGGCCCTATCTTGCACCCAGCGCAATTGACTTTGTACACCGACGCATGTGTCATTCCTATTTTGCACCCGCGCAAAGCGCGCTTTTCCCTCCACAGAAGCACGTCGCTAAACTAGTGAATGAACTTGCGCTCCCTGGGCGGTTCAGCGCAAAAAAGGAGGCGTGTTCCGGCGCAAACAATCCCTGGTGCTATTTTGCTGTTCCATTAAACAATTGCGCCACTGACCAGAAAAAACCTAGTCTAAAGTCAGTGGCGCGTTGCGCGTTGTTCATTATGCTATTTTAAGGGCGCATGCTTGACCATAGCGTGCACAACGCGCATACACTTTGCTCATGTAATCTACACAGATGCAACAGTTATTTTTGCAAATCATAAATTGTTACACTAAAAAAATATTAACACATGAGATGACGGAAATCATTGTGGTGTGCCACGAAGATGTGAAAAAATAGGCATAAATCTAGCTTACAAATTATTCAGGCAAATTATTTATTTAACCGACGCTATTTTGGGTGGGTTTCTCCCATCCCCATACAACACAACTTCTCTGTCTTTCACTGCTCTTACAAGAACATCAGTCTCCTCGGCTGTGAACCGCTCCTGGCGTGCGCCTGGTAAATACGCCATAATAATAGCAATCCATAATGGAACTTGCGCACCTGCTTTTAAAGGGAATGTTGGATGACGCTCTGATTGGTTTATTCACGTTACGCCCAAACCACACCTATGAATAATGAAGCTACTTCAGACCAACCCATTTTAGATTTGCGCCGGGCGCAAGAGCCATTTATCCCACCGGGAAAATAGTAACAGCGCCGAGACCCGCCCACAAAGTTACTTGCGCTTTGCGCTTTGACACTTGCGTTTCAGATCGTTAAAATAGGGCCCATTGAGTGTCTTTGTGCCTCTTAACAGACACAAAATGCAATTAAAATGTCTGTCCAACATGAACAGGGCCCTTACATGACAAAACGATGCGTTTAGCCACTTAGCCATTGTTTAAATTCACCTAAATAGTGTTTAGACGGCAAGCTGTTGTCTCACGCTGAAGCCCCGTGGGAACTCAGTCGTAGCTGGAAAAAGGCAAATAGTCCAGGTGGGAGGAGCTGCAGAATCTCGAGGTCATGAAAAGGAAGACGATGAAAATGTAAATTATTTTAATTTTGCATTCTGTTGCCACAATTCGGAACGGCACAAACGCGAACCATTTCTTCTTCACTTGTGAGCCGATCATCACTCTTCACACACACAGCGCTCCTCCCACCTGGACTATTTGCCTTTTTCCGGCTAAGCACACATTGGAATGAATAATTCACTAAAAACATAGTGAGTCTCTATTCTCTCTGATATGTCTGATGTAATAAGACTGGCCTTCTTTGCATTAGCGCTATTTTAGACTGTTTGAATAATTTCGATTTCTGGATCACTGAACACTTTCCCAGAGTTTAATGGCTTTAAATGGCCTGATCACAAACAGAGAAGCAGAATCGGATTAAGGAGTTAGAATGGAAATTTCCTAGCCTGACGTAGTCATACTCAATTCTAGTCAGAATATGAGTCTGATACTGCTCCGTTGGGCTGTGGTAATGGGGCGTGTTTCAACCGAACCAGGAAAGACCTCAATTGGATAGACCTACAACCAATCAGAGCAACGGAGCGACGCATAGCGTTAGTTGTCAAATGTCAACAGAACTCAACTGCACTGTGTTGCCAAGTCTGCAGGTTGAAGCGACCTCAATAATGTGATATACAGACCCAGGAATGCGAATTTTAGCAGGCAGCCCTGCCAAAATAACATACATTTTACCCCCCAAATGCCATTTTTTCCAGAGAACCCACTGACAGTTTCTGTTCGGGCATAATTACTCCTTGACGGATCAAGTCCAGACCGAACTGCCCGAGCTCAAATGTTGTGGGCGGGGCTATGTTCGGCTGGCATCCATGCTAGAAATTTCCTCTTACCAGGGTTACAGGTGCTGTAGATGCTCAGTGTGATTGCGATAAACTCCCGACTTCTAACATCATCTTACTGCGTGACGAACATTACGTTAATGATGCAGCTTCACATACTTTTGTAAGTTATTACAGTTAATTGCGTAAAATCATTTGAATGCATTAAGATCTTTAAATTAATCGCATGCGTTAACGCTTTGACAACCCTAATATATATATATATATATATATATATATATATATATATATATATATATATATATATATATATATATATATATATATAATTCATTCAAGTTTTGGGGAGTCACATCATGACATTCAAGCTAAACTAATCTTGTCTTGTCATGCAAATGTAAAATTGTTATTGTTATTGTGCAATATAACATGTGTTCATGTTTCGTGTGTAAAAAAAAAAATTTACTTATCTGTACACCGCTGTTTTCACTGTCCTAAAAACGGCTGATGAGTTCCTTTATTCTATGAAGTCCCTCCTTCAGAAATACGTAACGAGTTCTGATTGTGCCAGCGGTTCCCGTGTTGGGATTTGACCGCACCTTAGCGAACGTGTCACGGTTCCTGTGTTGTGATTCGACAGCAGCTTAGCGCACGTGGAAAGGTCACGCCTCTTAACGGGAGATATATCCGCTTAATGATCTCTACAGCGTCCCTGGGAAAGCCAAACAAAGGTGATTTGACTCCGGGATGAAAATAACAGCGTCTCGACGACATGGCGACAAACACACTCAAGCTACAGTTCCTTTTCCCCACGTGACACGTCCTCTTCTCCACGTGGGACAGCAACAAGACCACGCCCCCTTTTTGCGCGTATTCTTGTGGGCGGAGGTTAGTCTGTTCTACTGACGTCATTTATGAAGGAAGTACCAGGATGTAGTCCAAGCCAGCCGTTCGCTGTAGGCTTTGAAAGGGAACTTCTGTTAAATAAAATATCTCGCTTGGCATTGAACTTTGAGCGTTATAATTTTACAGGTATTATTTATGCTCTAACAGCAACATTACACACTAACTAAAGTTTGAACAGTGGGATCACGAAGAACGGGACCTTTAAGAGACTTACTGCCCTTGTCAGTCACAAAAAGGTCTGCAGGGGTCCTCTCTTAGATGTAATTCCCTGTTTTTCTTTGCCTGCATGTTTCTGCATGTTGGTTGCATCACATAAATTTTTTGGGATATACCAACATACATTTTACAAATATTAAAGAGGGGGTCTAATGCTATTTCATGCATTCTGACTTATTTGTTAAAGAGATGGATTCTCATGCTAAACATGGCCAAAATTTCAACAAATGAGTTGGACGTATGACAGAGTATTTCTGTGCCAAATACACTCCTTCAGGATTCAAACAAGTTTCTGAAAGTTTTTTTTGAGTATGGCCCTGTATAACGTCATATAGGACGGAATTCCTTGTATAAGCACGTGCGCACATCAACCAGAGCGAGAGCAAGAGCACGCCCATCAACGAGCTTCGTTTGGGTTACCGAAGCCGTCGCCAGTGCTGACATTTTGTTTTTAGATCACGAAATCAACAATGTCACCAAATAAGTGTGTTTTTGGTTGTGAGGGAAAGATAAGCTTGTTCAGCTTCCCAAATAACCCAGCGTTAAAGAAACAGTGGATGTAGTTTGTTTTTCCGGAGCAGCAACGGAGTTCTGCAAGTGTGTCTATCTTTTGTGTTCAGCAGAAGAAAGAGAAAGTGATGACATAATTAAAATTTTTGTGTGAATCTCATTTATTTTCTTCAAGAATTTAATTATAAAAAAAAATCAGGACAGTTGTGTCACGCTGACATTTCTTTTTACTTTTTGCAAAAAAAGGTCAAGATGAAATGTAATTCAGCAGTTACAAAACATGCTCATCATAAGAGATGTATTGAAGACATTATCTGTTAGTTAAGTATTTTTAAATAAATTAACAGATAGGGCATCTTGCATACAGAGCCCATGCAATGTTTCTCCTCCCTTCAATCCACCTGCTTGAGCAGAACAAGCCAGACTGCACCAGCCTTTTCAGCAGGATCTTCTGTATGACTATGCAGTTCAGTTTATAGGGAGTCTTGATTGTTTGCTTGAGCATGCAATTGTTTGGGGGGACGAATCCTTGGTGGGAGCGGATTTAAAGGTCAAATCACAGTTGCTTCAGTAAACTGCCTGGCTGGGAGTTTGGACCTGCCGTGGAAATGACTCATTTTGTAAGATACAATAACTCACTTTGTCACTGAAAGATCTGTTGTTGGCCTTCTCGACAGAGAGCTCTCAGATTCCTCTAATAAAATAAAGTTCAGATTAACGAGTGGCACTCTGACAAAGAGTGCCAAGCTGTTAGAAATTGGCAAAGCACAAAATAAATAAGAAAAACCCTTCACACACACAAAATAAGCAGAACCATTAAAATGACAAAATCGTACCAAGGTCAGACAATAAATGCGCATCAGGATGATCCGGCCATGTATAAAAACTGGAACAGTAATGTCTTCAAGTTGTATATTTAAGTACGGTGACAAAAAATGTAAGTTAAAGGCAGAAATAAAAGGATTTCATTCTTTAGTTTAGCCTAATGCAATACAAATACAGTGGGGTCAAATTCAGTTAAATATGAGATTTAAAATCAAATTTAAAATTTGGAAAATTTTTAATAGCACGATTATCATTTTTGGCCTTTTCTTGGGTGCTTCTCGTCGGAAACGTGGGGGTGGAAATGTGTGACATTCCATTCTAGTGTTTAATGCTGAGGAAGGCTCTAGCCTACAAGCCTCTGGATGACTGGAAGGACACAGCCTCACTAGGATGCAGCCTTCAGTTTGAGAAGCACCCAGTGTCTTATACAATTAATTGGGATTAATTTGATTATTTTAAAATGCCTCTATTTTAAATAAAACTATTTTAAAATTTGCGGATTTTGGAGGTCTCCTACAATAGGTTTACATGCATCCAAGGTCAAAAATCACTTTAATTTTCCCATAATATACATTGCAACATCACCTCTTTTCTCAGTGTCCAAACTGGTTCAATAAAGGATTCAGTCTCTATAAACCCCTCCTTTCCTAGAGCTTACTCTGCTCAGATGGCCCAGTCTGCCGTGATTGGTCAAGGGCTTACAGTGCATGTCAGAATTCAGCTCCGTCTGTCGTGTCATTTTTCAATGACTCTTTGTTTGTTCTGATTCTTTGTGTTGGCCATGTGCTCCTCTTGTCCCTCCAAAATGTTTCACAACCATAGGTTCACAACCGACCAACTCATTAATTTTAGAAGCAAAAATGAATGAATGGATAGATTAATAAATTAATGAATCAATATATTAAATGCATGTCAACAATATATTCCATTGCATACTCCTAGTAACTCAAAACAATAAAGATAACATTTTGTATTGTGGATATGGACATTTTTCCTGTTTGTAAACAAATACAACTCATGAACAGAGGAAGTAAATAAATGCAGGTGCATACACACAAAGACACACACACATACACTGTTACATGATTATAGTAATGCAACACAATACACGTTAACAACCCACGAGGGCGTGCCCTGTGTCGTGCATTTTTAAAGTTGCTGTATGTAAGCATGACAGCTAGTGATTCAAATGGGTACTGCAGTCCAAATTCAAAAAGTTGTTTGCCCTACCCCCTCCTCTTCAGACTCAACGCTCACACAGGTTGCCAGTTTGAGGACACGCAACAGGAATGAGCGCAATTGACAATGGAAGGCGAGGAGACTTACACTGTAAGTTGATGAGTTGATGAGTTTACTTTTTTAGATTTTTAGATAGATGGCGAGGCTTTTTAGGTCGGGTAGAATCTGCTGGCTTCCATGGCAACAATACGCTTTATTCCTCCTACTGGCAACCTGTGTTGTCGTGCGGTATCGCACAGACCAAAACAAAAAACGATATTTCCGACACGGAATGCACATTTCAAAGTAAAATAACTGGCTGTAGCATTGTTTTTCTGAGAAACAAGTATGTGAACTGAGCGTGTACTCTAAATATATGCAAACATGGTATGGTATTTTTATGCTTTAGTACAGTGAAAAACTTACATACAACACCTTTAAACCTTTGAATCAGAGTACAAAGCAGTCAAGTGGGTGTGTGTGAAACGAAGCTTCGGACGTCAGTGGTCATGTAATTTTGATCAAGCATCAAAGCATCGATACAAAGCTTCACTGAAAATCTTTTCTTTTTTTTCTCCACACGTCTCGGAGGTTTGGTGTCACGGCTAACATCACCAGCTATTGTTTTTCCCTCTTAGTTTGTGCCGCTTATTTTAGAGTTCTCAGTTTAATTTAATATAATTTTTTTCCCCTTATTATCCTTAGTAGTCTCCCTTTAACCTTTATTATTTATATTAGTTCTTTCTCTTTATTCCTAGCATTAGTTCTCCTCTCTTCTTTAGTTGAGGTTCCTTTCTAGCTTCTGCTTAGCTTTAGTCTCTGTATTGTGTCGCTTTTGTTGTGTTTCTTGTTTGATCTAGTTCTGTCCTACAACCTGAGCCTCCTGGCTTATGCCGAGTTCTGTGCACGATTTTAGCCCTGATTTTCATTCTCTGACAGATTTTGTGAAATTGCAGACAAATGCCTGCAATCTGAGGCAAATCGCTGCACGTTCGCGACAATCATGCAGTGTGCATTATCAAAGACGCAATCTGAGAGAATTGACGATGCGATTCTTCCTGTTGTAAAGTCATGCAATGTGTAACCCCCTGTCACCAATCCGTCGTGCAATGTGCACAGAGCAGCAACTGAATGCTACCCCAGATAGTTAGGCAGTATGAAAAGAGGACACTTTAATAAAATTATGTATTTACTTATGTATCTTTTGTAAACATCATTCTGCAATCTAAACTGCCTTATGTATAATATATTGGACAGGTTGGATTATTCTCAGCAAAAAGAAAAGCACTGGTGCTTTCAGAGCTGAACAGCAGAAGGATCAGGGAAGTTCACTGTTGGGAACGCATTCTCAACATCCAGAATATTGTGAAGAAACTGCCACTATCTACAGTTGACAGAAAACCTTGGCAGCAGAATTTCACAGCACACACTGAAGATGCAAACCTCAGTTCGGATTACAATTTGGCACAAACCAGAGATGGGCCAGTGAAAGTCTGGAACAAAACGAGCACACGATCGTCAGTGTGATGATAAGGCTCACGTGTAGTGAAAAACTGGATTGAGGATGATCCAACATCCTCCCACAACATCTGTGAAGCAGTGGCATGCTGTGATTTACCAACTTGGTGTGGTGATATTAAAAATAAGGGGCCTCATTTATAAAACATGTGTCCACACAGATTTGATCTTAGAGAGTGCATATGCTAAAATCAACGGCAACGTTCATATTTATAAAAACGGTCTTTGACGTGGAAGTGCTTAGTGCTACGTCAAGGTCTAAGCAGACGTACAGTGCATCCGGAAAGTATTCATAGCCCTTCACTTTTTCCACATTTTGTTATGTTACAGCCTTATTCCAAAATGGATTCAATTCAAATTCACATAATGACAATGTGAAAAATGAGTTTGAAATCTTTGCAAATGTATTACAAATAAAAATGCAAAAAAAGTATTCAGAGCCTGCTCGATACTTTGTTGAAGCACCTTTGGCACCAATTACAGCCTCAAGTATTTTTGAGCATGATGCTACACGCTTGGCACACCGATTTTTGTGCAGTTTCTCCCATTCTTCTTTGCAGGACCTCTAAAGCTCCATCAGGTTGGATGGGGAGCGTCGGTGCACAGACATTTTCTGGGTCTGGGCTCTGGCCTGGGCAAGTCTGGGCTCTGGCTGGGCCACTCAAGGACATTCACAGAGTTGTCCCGTAGCCACTCTTTTGTTATCTTGGCTGTGTGCTTAGGGTTGTTGTCATGTTGGAAGATGAACCTTCGCCCTAGTCTGAGGTCCAGAGCTCTTTGGAGCATGTTTTCATCAAGGATGTGTCTGTACATCCCTGCTGCATTCACATTCCCCTCGATCCTGACTTGTCTCCCAGTTCCTGCCGCTGAAAAACATCCCCACAGCATGATGCTGTCACCACCATGCTTCTCTGTAGGGATGGTATTGGCCAGGTGATGAGCGGTGCCTGGCATTTTGTTTCTCATGGGCTGAGAGTACTTCAGGTGCCTTTTGGCAAACTCCAGAGGTCTGTCATGTGCCTTTAACTGGCCACTCTATCATACAGGCCTGAATTGTGGAGTGCTGCAGAGACGGTTGTTCTTCTAGAAGGTTCTCCTCTTTCCACAGAGAAATGCTGGAGCGTCCATCGGGTCCATCGGATTCACCTCCCTGACTAAAGCTCTTCTCCCTCGATCGCTCAGGAAGAGTCCTGGTGGTTCCAAACTTCTTCCATTTACGGAAGATGAAGGCCACTGTGCTCATTGGGACCTTCAATGCTGAAAAAATGTTTCCCAGATCTGTGCCTCGATATAATCTTGTCTTGGAGGTTTATAGACAATTCCTTGGACTTCATGGCTTGGTTTGTGCTCTGACATGCACTGTTAACTGTGGGAACATATATAGACAAGTGTGTGCCTTTCTAAATAATGTCCACTTAACTGAATTTACCACAAGTGGACTCCAATCAAGTTGTAGAAACATCTCAAGGATGATCAGTGAAAAGAGGATGCACCTGAGCTCAATTTTGAGTGTCATGGCAAAGGCTGTGAATACTTATGTACATGTGATTTTTGTAAAAAAAAAAATTATTTGAATACATTTGCAAAAATTTCAAACTTATTTCACGTCATTATTGGCTATTGTTCGTAGAATTGAGGGAAAAAAATAAGAATTTAATCCATTTTGGAATAAGGCTATAACATAACAAAATGTGGAAATGTGTATATTTTCCGGATGCACTGTACACACTGAGTACTTCAGGTATTTAGAAATCTAAGCAATTCTTGTCATTCGCCGTTCTCAAGTAAAACATTTGTACATTGACTGGTGCTCTTTTATTTGTTAATGACTTTAATTACGTGACGTTTCACTGCGCACAATTTCAAGATCATTTGCGATTTTATAGATTTCACATTTGGAAGCGAGGCATACACCGTTTTTTTGTGCATACATTCGTTCTCTGATTCACACGTATGCACGTGAGAAATGTACGTAAATGTATGACGGTTTCTACACAACATTTTATAAATGATGCCCAAGGAGTTTATGATAATCTATGCTTTATTCTGAAATAAACCGCTTACTTAAGTAAGATTATACGCACTTTGCACCTCCATCTACTAAACTGGTAGTAAAATCTGATTTGACCTTCAACAAAGTGACAACAATAGATTAACAAAGTCTGCTTAAATACTGTAACACATAGTTTTCATAACATTGAACACCACATTTTCAGTGCAGGCTAAGTATGTGAGCTTTTTGATTTCATAACTTGCTGACCGTCTTTTGGCAGCAATGACCTCCACCAAATGTTTCCTGCAATTGCAAATCAGATCTGCCGATGGAATTTTGCACCATTCCTCTGACATGTAAGGCTCTCATATGTTATATATTGCTTTTACATATGTTACATATTATTTTTATAAAGTGACATCTGGTTTAAAATGGTCATTAGTCTGGAACACCCCATTAGCACCCTGTGTGCATATTTTCTGTGCAGTTTTCTGGCTAAGTTAGTCACGTAAAAGAATCCAAGAGAAATGCTTTCAATAAACACTAGCCTCAACACCCTAATGCCACCGGTAACACTTTAAAATACTATTCCGACCTTAATGAATTCCTTATGATGGATGTAGTAACACTTGAGTCATTACTATCCAAAACCTTACAAAAACCTCAAAAGCTTACAATGACTTCAGTAATTATTAGGTAGTTTTTATTAACATTTTTTATGTTTTTCACTGATCCAAATAATTAGTAATTCCTTCTGAAGTTTTTGGAAATATTCGAGTCACTACTAGTGGGAAAGTGGGTTCACTTTAGAGTAAATTATACATTGTGCATTATTCATGTTACTTATGAGCCTGTATATAGTAGTTCTTTGGGAGGTATGAACATTTTTTTAGTTGATTGGCTAATAGCGAATTACCATATTCAACTGAGCGCTATTACTTGCTAAGTCATTAATCAGAGTTCCTTGTTAGTTAATAATAGTTACTAGAGTGTTAATAATGCATTACTCTTTTGTTCCTGTGTAGTTATTCATTAATGATGGAATAGTATTCTAAAGTGTTACTTTTCCACCTGCACAATGCCAATTGCACAATGATATAACCTGCAGAAAGAGTCATTGAAAAAAGCCCCACAAATGGACAGACTGAATGCACAAACTGAAAAGTTCCAGTGCTGTTGGACTCTTAGAACTAAATGTAGTATAAAATAACTAAATTATATTCAAATAGTAGATGAATGAATTAAAAATAAATAATACAAAAAAAAATTCTGGTTACAATACAGAGGAATTATTTATTCAGGTTATTTATTAGCTTTTTTGAACCATTTGGATACTTCTAGAATATATATATATATATATATATATATATATATATATATATATATATATATATATATATATATATATATATATATATATATATATATATATATATATATATATATATATATATATATATATATATATTTATAGTATAGTATAGTGTAGTATATTATAATATAGTATAGTATTGTATTGTATAGTAATATAGTAAATATACATAAAATAATAGGGCTCTAAAGGCAGTGTTTCTCCTTTTTACCATTGCTTTCTTTCTTTTTTTCTTTTTTTCTTTTTGACAATTAGCACTAAGCGACCTTCTTATAAAGGTCTTTTGTACTGACCGGCATTTCAAATGCTGCTTTTAACACAATATATTTGTAAACAACCCACAGGAAAGAACAAGAGACCTGAAACAGCCCTCCGACTCTTTACCTTCAAAAAAAAAAAAGAAGGAAAGGAACACAGAGGTCTCAAGCTGTTTATTATTCTGCAGTACTTCAAATGCTAAAATGTTGTAATTAAACACTGAGTTGCTTTAATGGTCATATTATGTTTCTCTGGACAAGGCCATGTGAGTTTAGAGGAGTTAAAAGATGACATGTTTTTGAAGCACAAGTCTGTGAGATACATTGCAGCATAAATTACAGACTTCTCTATAGGGGAGTCTTTTCTGTTGCATGGCTTTGGTTTAAAGACCACTTGTGAACTTTAACCTCTACAAACCACAATGAAGTCTAGAAATTCTTTGCTCGCTGTCTAACAATAATATTTCTCCGGCAATAGCACTTCTGCAATCTGTGGCTAATTATGTGGAATGGGAAACACGTGTTCGGTGTAGGAAGGTGCAGATTTCTGTACAAGTGTCTGCGGTTTGATTTGACGGAATAGACTTCCAGGTAATTAACATACAGCATGTTTAGTTTTAAGAGAACGTGTTTGAGCAACTGACTGGATTCAGTGATTAGCATGTGACAAAGTAAACAGAACTTGGGTTCATTTGTCAGTCCTGAACAACAGAGGAACTCATTATGGCTAAATTCACTCAAGTATGCTGTTACAAGTGGAGTAAATGGAGAATCAAGTTGTCATGGAAATATGAGCTCTTGGTAAACTGCCTCGCTACTGCCTACATAGGGAGCAGCCTTCTAAGGGACCATTCACACAGTTTTTGCATTAATAAAATGCAAGACATGAGGCAGTGGAATGAAAGAAAACGCAAGGTAGAGATGTGTTTCGTTTACATGTTTACGTAAAAAAAAAACAATGGAAAAGTGGCACACTAGAAAGCAATATAATGTGTTTTGCGTGATCAGCCCTTAAGGCAGCATCCTAACATTTATGGAATCTCGTAAGTGACCAATTTAGAGTGCTCTATATAGACAGCAGGAAATTCGACTAGCGTTTGATGTTAGCATGTTGCTAAGCTAATTACATAATAACAAGCATATAGTACAAACAAAATATTTCTCTTGCCTCACCAGACAGACATCCTGTTTTTTTTTTTTCTGAGTTTGTTGCAATGTGCTCTGCCAAACCAATCTCACGGCAATTTGTACGTATTTTACGAGGTGGCTAAATCGTACGCATTTGATGAGTTGCCCAATTCGTATGATTTTGTACGAATTACCTACCCTAACCCCGCCCCTAAAACCCGTCATTGCGTTTTAGACAAATTGTACAAATTCATACAAGTGAGGTTGTACGAATTTGTACGAATTAGCCACCTCGTACAGATACATACTCTATGAATTGGTCGTGAGATAACGTTGACTCTGCCCCTGCTGGAAAAAAATAAAACATCTAAAACCAGCCTAAACTGGTTTCAGATTATCTTACACCAGCCATCTTATATTTGCCTTGAAGGATATATAACTTGCAGCAACATTAAATGTGTGGTCACATTTACCGTTGATCAGCAAAGTTTCATGTGTGAAATCCGGTCATTTCAATGCAATATTACTATGTTTTAGAACAGTGAGATGATGTCTTAAAATAGTGCCTACATAGACAGATTACAAGGTTTTGTGACAGACAATCTGGGCAATGCTTTAAAGTGATTTTGCATGGATTTATAGAATAAACTACTCTGTGGATGATCAGATCTAAATTACACTTGTTTTAGACTTCCAAATCACAGAATGTTAAAAGGAGTATGAAGGCCCATTCACACCAAGGACGATAACTATAAAGATAACTATAATCAACAAAAATTATTTTTACTGCCATCTACTTGTTGTATAAAGTTAACTATATTAGCGTCCACAATAGGGGGCGATATCGTTCTGTTTATTCTAAGCGCATACTTGTCTGTAGCTTTAAATGCTCGAGCTCGTGGCTGATTTTATCGTTCATCAGCTGGATAAAATCATTCTGAAAGTGATTCCAACTATATTGTTTCTCTATATCGTTATCGTTATAGCTGTGGTGTGAACTCTGCTATTCTTTAATATTGAGAACGATATTTTGAAATGAAGCTCTAGCGCAAGTTCTGCCAGGAAGATTCAATGTTACGTCACTCATTACATTCAGACCTAACCAATCATGTTCTAATTCTCAGAGTATAAAAGATTGGTACTCACACATGTCTGAGTTCTCAAATGCTGACGCCAACATTACCTCCATCCTCCCCACCACCACCAGGATGGTCCCTGTCTATACCTCCCAGGGGGTCGGCTGCGGCCCTGCCTTCATCTTCAGGCAGGAAATACAGAGTCTGTTACCGTCAAGACGAGAGCTACGGACGGGGCCTACGCCAAAGAACCTCTAATTATAATATTTGCTGGTCTGCTAATAAACTTGCTATTTTATTGTATTCATCTTTCTGGTAGAACTATATCTTTATTGTTATCGTTATAGTTAGCGACCGTCCTTGGTGTGAACAGGGTTAGGATTAATATATTTTATGCTGAACAAGAATTAATAACTATTAAGTATTCATTGCATTTTAAATCAAGTTCTCCAACTAGTGATCTCAGACTTCCTGCCATACTCTAAATAATTTCCCCCCTCACTGAGAAAAAGTGTTTTCTTCCTGTTTCATTTCTTTTAATGGAGAATGTGATGACTATTAGGCTAAATGTTTTGACACCTGACCGTTTCTGTAATACAGTATGTCTCTCACCGCAGCCCGTGCTGAACCATGTGACCCTGTTTGCTGATAATGACATTAATGTATATATAAGGAGAGTTTGGCCTCAGAGTGGTTTCTGGTTGTTACATCAGAGGTCAGGGTTAACAGGCTTATCCCAGCGGACTCAAAGATGCTGACATATTCTCTCTGCCTTTAATCATTTTACACAGTTTCACAGGCTTACTCGGGTTAAGCCCAGAGCTTTGACCTCGGGACAATAAAAAATTGTTTTATTATCATCCATTTCAAGTGGACAGGATATGCTGTCTATCCATCACCCACTTTACTAGAAATGTTAATTATAACAGACAACAGAAATAATCTGTCACTCTCATTGTAGAGCTTAAACTGACAACTACACAGCAAAAAAAAAATTTGTCCCAGTAAAATTATTTAAATACCCTTCAAACAAGATACATTTGTTTTGGGAAGGAAATGTGTGCAAGATAATAAGTATAAGCATAAAAGGAATACATTTATAAATGTATTATTTCTTTATTTCTTTATTTATGTGGCTTAACCTCACTAAGTTTTGTAGAAAAAAATTATAAAACCTAAAACAATCAATTTGCCAATAGGTAGGGCTGTACAGTCTGACATACATGTCGCACGTCTGTGCGATGAATACATTTGCTGCAGTAAAATGAGTGCAGTACAGTTCCCTTTCGTTCAGTCACTACGACGTACGTTAGTGACTAACGAATGGGGGTTTCGCTTAGAAGCCAATTATCTTCGAGAATTCAACAGCGCCCAATGGCAGTGCCAATGCCATGGGCATGCGGAATTTGCATGCGTAACTCCGCCCCACCTCGTGGATATATAAGGAAGTACGCTGGCAACATCGCATTATGTTTCTGCTTTGGAGCCAAGAGTATCTCTTCACTCCTTCAAGCCTGCTAACTGAGTCTTTGTCAAGCCTTCGAGACGACCAGCTTTCCAGAGGCGTTGGTGTTACGGCGCGTTCCAGTGATCATCATACTGCCTGCCTGCTGATCTGCGCAGTGGTCCGCTAGACAGCTGGTGTGTGGTCTCTGGGCGCTTCGGCGTTCTCTGCAAAGCTTCCTCTCCTAAAAGAGCTCACACGTGACGCGTCCTTTTCAGGATGTCTCGTCCGTGTACTTCTGGGTGTGGCCGGTTGCTTTCCTCTTTCGATGGGCACAAACACTGCTTGGTATGTTTGGGCTTACAGCATGATCAAGCCGCGTTTGTGGATGAGTCATGTTCCCACTGCGGGAACATGACCATTGCTGTGTTGCGGTCAAGACTCCATAACCTTCGTAATGAAGTGAGAGTCCCCTCTACCACACCCCGATCTACTGAGTCCCAGAGGCCAAGTACTTCGGCTGGTGGTCAGGGTGACCTGACGGTTACGGTGTGGAACAAAGCCCCGACGCTCATGCCTCGGGCCACACCCCCGTCTTGCACACCGCAACCCATGAGTGCTCAGACGCAGATCGCGGGGCCTGCTCCGGCCCCCCCGCGCATCTCGTTTGGCGCTCCGGAGAAGGATGCGATGTCGGTCACCGCATCACAAGGTGGGCTAGAGTCCTCTGAGGATGATGACTCGGCTGTGCTGCCGCCCTCGGGCGTTCCAGCATTGCCCGAGTTGGACCCAGAGCTGACAGCCATGCTGTCTCGGGCAGCCGCGAGTCAACTTAAGTTAACGTACAAGACGTACAAGTTAACGTACAAGTTAACGTACAACCCTGCCAATAGGGGTAAGAAAATATTTTATAATTAAATATGAAATATTAGATATTACACAAGGTAATGTCTTTTGAAATTTGCTTCAAGCTAATTTAGGATGTATAAATATGACAAAAATCAAGTAGGCTGGAATACACTACACAACTTTTGCTCAGATTTTTGCACCGATTTGCAGTCTGGATGAGTCAACAATAATAATAATTTGTTACATTTATATAGCACTTTTCTAGGCGCTCAAAGCGCTTTACATGGAAGGGAATAATCTCATCAACCACCACCAATGTGCAGCATCCACCTGGATGATGCGACGGCAGAATTATTGCACCAGAATTCCCACCAAACACCAGCTTATTGGTCGAGAGGAGATAGTGATAAAGCCAATTGTATGTATGTATGTATGTATGTATGTATATGATTAGGAGGCCATGATGGACAGGGGCCAATCAGCAAATTTGGCCAGGATGCCAGGGTTACACTCCTACTCTTTATCGAAGGACATCCTGGGTTTTTTAATGACCACAGAGAGTCAGGACCTCGGTTTAACGTCTCATCCGAAGGACAGTGCTTGTTACAGTATAGTGTCCCCATCATTATACTGGGGTGTTAGGACCCACACAGACCACAGGGTGAGCACCCTGCTGGCCTCACTAACACTCACTAACCTCACTAACACCTCTACCAGCAGCATCCTAGCTTTCCCAGTTGGTCTCCCA
Source organism: Romanogobio albipinnatus (assembly GCA_023566225.1). Taxonomy (NCBI): domain Eukaryota; kingdom Metazoa; phylum Chordata; class Actinopteri; order Cypriniformes; family Gobionidae; genus Romanogobio; species Romanogobio albipinnatus. The sequence goes on from CM042256.1 coordinate 13,939,772, forward strand.
TCCAGGTACTGACCAGGCTCAGCCCTGCTTAGCCTCAGTGGGAAACCAGTCTTGGGCTACAGGGTGATAAGCCCTGGTCAATAGTTGGAACTCAAAAAAAAGTTTTTGGACTCAAACTGAAGCTGTCCTCTTTCAACCATGTTGCAATAAAATACAATACAAATACAACATTAAATTAACAGAACACGTGTAACAAATTAGCCTCAATATTTACAACTTCAATTGTAATCTGTCCATATACTGACCATGTCTACCACCCAAGATCACATCCAAATGCATGTTTTTTATTCACTACAACAACTACTGAGGTCATCTCATGCACATCCCTGTTTGTTTCATCTGTGATGAATCTCCTAGCAACGAGGCATGTGTTTCTGTGTGAGTTTGTTGTTTTCATAACTATTTGAAAGTCTGGTAGTATACTATATGATCATCAGTCGTTTAGTGCCCAATTTTTCTCTGTAACCATTTACAAAGTCAGCAAGTGTATGATACCTAGTTTTTTTAAAATCTGTTCAGATTTTTAAAGTCATGTAAAGTATTCCAGCCTTAAGAGTCAACCAAGTTCACCTCTATTCACAACATCTGTTTGTGTTCTTATTTATTTCAAGTTAAACCTCAATTTACAGTTCTAAAAAGGCCAACAATAAGCTAAATCATGATTCCAGAGAAACTCTTCAAATCAGGAAGTGTATAGCTAACTTTATTTTTTTTAATCCAGAAACACACTTATCTTTGGACCATGATGCTTCAGCAGCTCATGTAAGTTGACTGAAGGCCTAAAGTGAAGTACTCGTAACGGCATGCAGCGTTGGTTAAGCAGGACTGAAATCTGTGTGGCAAAATCGATCTCCTTGTGGCCGTTGATCCCAGATCTGTTGGTAAGCTGTGAGCTCAGGCTGAGCGACTCTCACTACACTGTTTATGAGACAAGAGAAGATGGGAAAATCAATAACAACAACGCTAGCTGGGATTCATAATCATTTTTGATAGTTTTTCGTCCTCGCATGCTTTTCCCCCCTCTTGCTCTGGGGTTGTCCACAGTCCTCCAGGGTTAAGAAGTCACCCTGTGCCTGTTTTGTTTTAGCACTGAACTAATTAAAGCAACTTTTTTTAATTATTAGTTATCTTACCTCCAAAACAAAAAAACAGATGGGCAGATTTTTCTTTCCCCCTAGATTCCAGGATTAAACGCAGAGCCTTAGAGACAATATAAATCATGTCTCTTTTCTTGTGAGTCACTGAATCTAAATGTCTACCTCACTCAATTCCTATCATTTCGGTTTGCTTTATTGGCATAACTGTGGCCTAACTGTTCCCTATTCAGTATTGCCAAAGCATTCAATCAACAAAGAAACGACACTGTTAGGAATGAAAATGAAAACAGGAATCAGTGAAAATGAGAATACAGACATACATAAACAACTAACAAACAAATCCATAATACATGCATGCCTTTCAAATAGAATGATATGAATGTGTCAATTGTCTATTAAAGGGGTGGTAAAACACATTCTTTCGAAGGCTTGATTGTGTTTGTGGGGTGCAATAGTAACATGTGTTCATGCTTCGTTTTTAAAAAATGGCTTTATTTTTCATATATTCTACCTTTATTCTACACTGCTCTGTCCCTCCTTGTAAAAACGGTCTGATGGTTTCCGGGTTGCATGAAGCCAGTCCCTCAAAAATACGCAATGGGCTCAGATTGGTTAGCTGGCCCAGTGTGTTGTGATTCGCTAACCGCCTAGTGCACGTTTGTCGGAAACGTCACGCCCCTTACCTTTACCGGTAGACTGTGCTTTGGGTAGTATTAGAAACAATGGCGTCAATAAAACCATACCAATTTGAGCCCGAATCAGACCCAGAAAATTTGAGTGAAGATGATCAAGCAGAACCTGTTCAACCTGTTCAACTCAATTCCTATCATTTCGGTTTGCTTTATTGGCATAACTGTGGCCTAACTGTTCCCTATTCAATATTGCCAAAGCATTCAATCAACAAAGAAACAACACTGTTAGGAATGAAAATGAAAACAGGAATCAGTGAAAATGAGAATACAGACATACATAAACAACTAACAAACATATCCATAATACATGCATGCCTTTCAAATAGAATGATATGAATGTGTCAATTGTCTATTAAAGGGGTGGTAAAACACCTTCTTTCGAAGGCTTGATTGTGTTTGTGGGGTGCAATAGTAACATGTGTTCATGCTTCGTTTTTAAAAAATGGCTTTATTTTTCATATATTCTACCTTTATTCTACACTGCTCTGTCCCTCCTTGTAAAAACGGTCTGATGGTTTCCGGGTTGTATGAAGCCAGTCCCTCAAAAATAGTGCACGTTTGTGCACCGCCTGTAAACAGCTTCTGTTTTTAAATCCATCTTTCAGGACAAGCCGTTGTGCGAATCCTGCATTGAACTCACGAAGATTGTGGAAGTCTTTTCATGAGTAAAGACTGCGGATCTATAGTGATCGCTATTGAATGGCACCGTTACTTTTTTATTTTTAGAACGATTATAGCCAAATATCTGTCGCAAGAACTATTAACCCAAAACAAACACTAAACATTGGCTTTACTAGTAGCCAAATCAAACACAGAACCATGTTTAGCATGCCTGTAGATAAACAATACATAAAAGCTCTAATCAAAGAATAATTTACACTAATGCCAAGTTTGCTGTTGAGATTTAAAAAAAGTTTGTAACGTTAGGTGTTTGTCGGATAACGATAAGTATGAATGAGCATTTAACAAACTGGTTTGCAGAGCCAAATGAGCGTTGTCATCTGTGTACTTCCTTGCTACAACGTACAATTAACAATACGAACTATTACAGGAAAACACATCGACAAAAAATAAATCATACTTACAGGTTGTGGCCCGTAAACAGCTTCTGTTTTTAAATCCATCTTTCAGGACAAGCCGTTGTGCGAATCCTGCATTGAACTCACGAAGATTGTGGAAGCTTTCTTCCGTGAAATGTGCAGCGGGAGCCGCGCGCCCGTTGTGCATTCACACTGGCAGCGTTTTTTTCTCGCGCAGCTGAACCGCGGCTTGTGTATTGCAAATACAGATAAATATTGTCCATTATGTCACATTTTCCGGTCTTCTCCTCCGACCCCTGTCTGTCTCGTCTGCTGCAAATGCGACCTGTTCCCCTCTGTCTCATAGACACATGCATATAACATGTATGTAAATGTATTCTTATTTCTAACACTTTAACAGTTTAATATTTTCACTCTTAGGCCTTTCATATAAAGATTTTTATAAAGCGTTTATCATGTTTCACTATCTATCTAATGTATCACTTTAGTCTCAACAATCAAGCCAGTTTAGACAATTACATTTTGAAGCCCTACACAGAATGCTGTTTTTTGTTTTGTTTTGTTTTTTACCCAAAAACTGGGTTCAGCCTGCTGGGTCATTTTATTGGGTTATTTTTTTATTTATTTTTTACTCTGCTGGGTAGTGTTTCTGTAACTCAGCTGCTGAGTCATCACATCACAACTGGATACATGTTGTGTGTTCTGTTCTGAGAGAAAACTTCCTGAGGAGAAATTCCTGAATGAAATTAAGGTTTGTATTACATTGTATTCCTATCAAATTATTACGGTACAAAGAGGAAAATGACTGTAGTCTCACATTTTACCTTTTTTTTGTAAGTCACAGTTAACGTCTGCTGGGAACCCTAGCCGAACGACGCGCCAGCACCATCAGGAAGTTTCACCTTCCGCCAAACTAATGGGCAACCAGGGCTGAAACACGACGTAACATTGTTGTCCTGCCGCAGTGCGCTCCACTGACTATAATAGGAGTGCTGTTGATAGTGTGCTAGTCTTGCGTAGGTCTGGACTCTATCGCAGCTTTCATTGGCCAAGGACCGGCCAAGAGGATGTTTGACTGACATGTAACGCAACCAATCACAGTTCGTTTTGTTCCACATCATGTTTAGGGGTGTGAAAATGTAAAAGTCGATGTCCCTGCAATAACAGACCGGCGTGCATCTATAAATTATTAATTCATAAACGTTCTTCGCGTTTACTGCAAGAATGGAGCCACGAACTTCACATACTTTTGAAAATCGAGTATTTAGTTGATTATGGTGAGCACTCATTGTCACAACCGTAAACACAATGCCATTCTTCTTCCATGAGGGAATTTGGAGTCGCGGCATTTGTTTCCAGACGGACCATTAAAGAACGCAACACACACGTCTCGCGGACATCCTGTAGAATTCAACCAATCAAATGACAACTTCGAAACTCCTGAAGTGTTTCCAGAAAAGTGTCCCATATGCATCAGACGTTGAAGTTTGCTGTTGCGGAGACTTTATTAATTCCATTGAAATCACAAAACGAAATGCACACAAACGTGTCCCTGTTCTTGATATACAATCACTGATTAACATCTTTGGTTTTAATGAGAAAATAAATAAATAAACTATACAATGGTGGATTAGAACCCAGAACCTCTGGCACGCTTAACACAAATTCTACAGAGCTCACACACACTCACAGCAGATCTATGTATTTATTCACTAACATAAAGAATCTCTGGACTACAAAACATTGTGTTATAGCAGATGTAAGGATGAAACTATCATCCCATTTCTGGACACACTCTTAAAACAAATGTGTTGAAAACAACAAAACATGTGTTGTTTTCAACACATGTTCTGAGTGTGCTCAGGGACAACACATGTTGTGTTAAATACAACACAGAATATGTGTTGTGAAAATACACACACAAATGTGTTACTTTAGTAAACACATTAATGTGTACTTTTTGTACACATCTAACACAACTGTGTTATAGATGTATTTATTGTATTTATGTATATATTTTACTATAAAATATTGAAAAAGCTAGATAAGAATACAATATGTACACTTATGAAATCACACTGAAGCATTGAATACTGTTCACATACTGTTTATTTAGCATTTTTACTGGTTTTAACAGTAAAGTAATTATGTAAGTAAAATGTAATTAACTGTAAAAAATAAAATAAAATAAAAAGTACTGTTAATAGAAAAATAAGCATTTCAAAACAATCATCAGAAACTAGCTGCGGCTGAGTTGACTTTGGAGAGTTGTATGCCTTCTATAAGCAAAGACGTCACACTGGTACCAGCCTACAGAAATGAAAAAATGAAAAGCAGCAGAAAATGTTGTTGCATGCAACATTGCAACTTTATTAAAAGCTAACACAATGCATGTTAAATGTATTCATCCCGTAATCAATAAAAGTTTAAATAACTTAGTGACAAGCCAGGTGGCAAAAAGTGGCGCGTTTTTTTAAACTAAGTTACACAACACTCGTCGCCACAACATCGTTTAAACTACCGCATAGTATTTGGTAAAATGACTATTACGAGTTCAAACTTAAGGTGCCATGCATATTAACTGTTAAGTTTTTTTTTAAACAATAAATACCAAGGTTAAACACCTTTGCAAAACGTGAGAGCTCACTGGCTTATTGACCTTTAACACACTAAACATCCGGCTACGGAACATGAAAACGGCATAACAACGGTCAAAACAAACAAACTATGTTTCCTGGACAATTGACACAAATCTTTCTCATGTTAGGCAGAGAAATATTTACTATTTTACAAGTTTATTTAAATTCACTCACCTGAGTCAGACAGACGCACTGATGGCTGGCCAAGCTTCGGTTGGAAAAGAACGCCAACATGACAAATTAATCCAATTGTAAAAGTTGTCACAGCCTGTATTTGCAACAGAAAATATGCCTTTTATATAAACATGTACTACTAAATGTCTTACACAGTAATTGTGTAAACAGTTGAACACAATATTTACACATCATGTGTCTGTAGTAACACAACATGTGTTACATGTGTTAAAATTTTGAACACATAATTTTTAAGAGTGCACACACACACTCCTATCGCAGATTTTTTTATTTTATTTATTGACCTGATGAAGGGGTTCTTGAGGCCCACGTAGAATTGACGCGTTGTTACATTTTTGGAGAGGTGCACGTCAGGGTACGTCATAGGCTATGCATGTAACACACAGCCTACAACGTAGCTACGATGTACACTCGATGCAGAAGTATGGGCTTAATAATGCGCTAGCGTCGCAGCTGTGGTCACGCTATGCACTTGACAGGTTGAAACTTAAATATCTGACAAATGAAATGGCACATGCTAAAGCTGTTTTTTATATAACTTTTCAAAAATGAATATACTGTATAAGATTGAACTGGTACAGCCTACTGATATCAGTTTTCTTACCACAGATTCCCATTGGCTGCTGTTGCTGCTCCTGTCACATCCTAAAACATTTACTAAATGTTTTTTGAGTATTTTATGACTGTAAAAGACTGACTTGCCATTGAATAAAACATTTTGTGTTTTTATATACACACACACACACACACACACACACACACACACACACACACACACACACACACACACACACACACACACACACACACACACACACACACACACACACACACACACACACACACACACACAAAACAGAGCTTTAAAATGATAAACCTTCAATTATCAATGCATGTGTTCTATTTACCCAGCGCTGGGTTGCCAAATAACCCAGAAATGGATGTTTTTAACCCAGCATTTTTTTGAGTGTACTTGTTTCTGTGTCTCTTAAACCTGTATTTGTAAAGAATCTCTCTGCGTCATATCTTTGATGGTGAAAATATTTTTTTCTGCCAGATATTGTTCAGTTTAGGGTCCGTTAGCTTCTTTCTAATTAAAATTATTTCTAGTTTTTCTTTCAAAATGATTCCAAAACTTTTTTTAATGTTTGCTTATATATAATTTGGTTTACTGTGAGCAGACTGGGAATGTTTTCTTACTTTTCTTTATTTGTGTATCCGTTTCATTTGCTTTCTCCATTCTTGTCAACATAAAAGCTTAGGTGAGAAACAAACTACGCACTTACGGGCTGACTGGACCTCAAAACATGTCTTGTACAATAACCTCTCATCTGTTATCACACAATGTTTTGAGAACAGGCTTTATTAAAGAGTAAAATGTGTACACTGATGTGTATAATTCTGAGGGTCTTAAAACATAAATTATACATCATAGAGTTGAAGCATGAATTTAAAGTTTAGTCTTTCATACCATGAAAAAATGGACAGCTGGGAAATTATTCTAACTTGGCTTTCTTCCTCTGAGACTCTTTATGAGTTTCACAGCCCTATTTAGAAATGCACCAGTTTTTTGTTAATACTTACTGCACAAAACGAGAAGACTGTCTGTATGTGGGTTTTACTAAAATATTTATTTGTTTCTATGACTATTCAAAGGAAGTGAAATGCAGATACACTCGCAACGACACAATTATTGCGTATGTTAATGAGTTGTCCCGATGTCAACAACTCCTGTTCTAAATTAATTACTCAGTGGTGAGGTGTTTGTGGCTAATCATTCTAATTAACAGGCTCTGCACGATTTAAGCCGGTAGCCATGTTTATCAAGGCGCTACTGAATCTGTCTCCTCATTTATTTGCATCTCAAAACACCATGAGCATCTTGTCTTTGAGTTTAATGTGCTGCATTCATAGATCATCTGGTTTAAGGTCTAATCACTGTTCAATATACTTGTGACTGACATGTCACAGAGTACAGGATACTCGAACAGATTTGTAACTGCCACTGGAGGAAGAAAAGGAAGAGATTTATAGGCACTCATCTAGCCCACGCTCACTCCGATCTCATTAGTTAAACTATTGAAGTGTGAAAACTATTGCAAGGTCACATTTCATGCAAAATCAATGTCATAAATACCTTTATGAAATATATATCATATTTCAGCCATAATTAATAACAATATATGTTTACATAATGTTACGAAGACCATTTAAAGGGATAGTTCACCCAAAAATGAAAATTTGATGTTTATCTGCTTACCCCCAGAGCATCCAAGATATAGGTGATTTGAAGACAAATTAAGATTTTTAACTCCAATCGTTGCAGTCTGTCAGTTGTATAATGCATGTGAATGGTAACAAAATCTATGAGAGTAAAAAAACAAAACAAAGACAAATCCAAGTTAAACCCTGCGGCTCGTGACGACACATTGATGTCTTAAGACACGAAACAATCAGTTTGTGTGAGAAACCAAACAGTATTTCAGTGATCACTTCCGGTTCGTGAGGTCTGTACACGATCTGATCATGAAACTATGCCAGATCGTGTACAGACCTCACTTCTGGTTGCGTGAGGTCTGTACACGATCTGGCGTAGTTTCGTGATCAGATCGTGTACAGACCTCACGCACCGGAAGTGATCACACATTCAAGACTGTTGGACATAGGGGTGTATTAGAGGTAAAAAATGATATAAATACTGTTCAGTTTCGCGCACAAAACGATCATTTCGTGTCTTAAGACAGCAATGTGTCGTCACAAACCGCAGGGTTTAATTTGGATTTTTCTGTGCATGTTTTTTTTACACTCATAGATTTTGTTACCATCCACATGCATTATACAACTGACAGACTGCAACGGTTGGAGTTAAAAATCTTCATTTGTGTCCTACTGAAGAAACAAAGTCACCTATATCTTGGATGCCCTGGTTGTAAGCAGATAAACATCAAATTTTGCATGAACTATCCCTTTAACCGAGGCGGTGAAATGACAGCTATTGCTTGCTGGGATCCTACCCAATACCTAAACTAAACAACTACTTAACTAACTATTAATAAGCAGTAATTAGGAGGTTATTAAGGCAAAAGCTACAGCTATGAGTTAGTTTATAGTGAGAATTGGACCCTAAAGTGTGACCAAAAATCCATCTGAAATTGCACCTTGACACTGGTTGCCACCCATCATAAATTGGAGAAATAAAACGGCAACAAAGTAGATACTACTGCACCACAAATGTACAGAATGGTTATAAACTCTCTTTCTGCCTTCTACACTATTTAGAGTGTGATTCATTTGCTAAATATTTTGTTTAGCAAATGCATTAGTTTGCATTATAGCATTATTTTGTTATAATTTTTATTTCTGATATCGCTATAATACCGTTATTATGAAACTCTTGGCCACAATAACAAAAATCTGATATCATCACAGGCCCACACGTTAAGCTTAGGCCTTCGGAAGGTTTGTTAAAGCTTCAATCCTTTGTTTGCCAAGTTAAAATTAAACTACAGGCCCTAAGGCTGGGCTTCACAAAACATGAAAATGTGTTAACTGTAATATATCATAACAACCTGTTCCCCAACAGTATCTTTATGACAAACATACCACAAGAAAAGTGTTGCTGAAATTGCACTCAAAAGTATATTACACACAACATCTAACTCTGACATAACAAGAAAGCAAGAAATGTAAATGCCTGACTGACCTACAGCATTCAAAAGAATTGGCTAGAAATAACTGAACAACTATATTCAATTACATGTCAACAATGTGACTTATATTGAAGACATTCAAACTACGATTTGTGCAGCAAGGATATTATAGATCTGTATGGTAACACTTTATTTTTATAGTCCACTTCAGACATTCTAGTACTAACTATAAATAACTTTGCTAATACTGTGGACTAACTAGGTTTATTTCTAGAGTAGTTTCTGTACCTGTTTCCTTTGTTCCCATTTTCCCACCACTAGTTATTTTTTTCTTGGTTACTGATACTACTTACTTGTTACTACAAGGGGTGTAACGAGACACTTAGCTCACGAGACACGAGATTTGGTTCACGAGAACTAGATGAGACAAGATGTTTGCACAGTATTTTAAAGACATTTTTAAGAAATAGTCGGGAAAAACAGGTGCATTTTGAAATGATTTAACTATACTCATCTTGTAATGAATGTAATTTCAGTTCTACTTTCTGAGAATTAATTATCATGCATTGAAAGACAAAAATAAGCACTGTAACAAACAAACTCAACTGACTGGCTTCTCTCCTGTATTTCACACGAGTCTCTTCAGACCTTACTGTTCATGAATTGTGAGCTTCCAGAACTTCTGACTGAGGCTGTGTGACCTCCTTGAACTCCTTTTTTTTAACATGTTTTACGCTAAACAATGCTTTTACACTGACGTCACTGCCATTACACGATAGGCTGAGAGGTGCATCACATGATCCAAGTTAGCCATTATGCTTTCTTCAATGTTTTACTTTTCTTCCTGAAAATAATTTATTTTGTCATAAAATGTGCAATGTTGCCTATAGTAACCTGACACTTCTCCTGTGAGCTCAAAAGGGAGATATCGATGACACCATAGCTCTTTTCTGACTTTTCAAACTGTCAGTGTTACATTTAGACCCCATGTTACAACACTCCCCGGTCTCCCCTATATGAAATATGACTGAAAGCACTTTTTGTACAAACATTGCTAGAGGAATGTTGTTACATTATTATTTAATTGATTTCATTGTTACATGTGTATGCCTTTATTTTTATTCCTTACGTTTACGGTTTATGTGTTTTGACTGAGACTGCAAACCTAAAACTATTTTTTTTTTTTAAAGGATATCTGACTGCAAAACTACAATAAATAATGAATTAACCATGATTCATTGTTTTAATCTTCTGTTAAGGCTATTTCTTTAATTTTCAGCTGTTTTATAGGTATAACAAAGCTGGGAAAAAAATCCAAGTACCCCCTGGGGTTCACATGCCCTCCATTGTAAATCTGTGTTATAGAGAATCTAATACCTTCCTCGAAACCAGTGACAATAAAAAAGTGTGAGTTATTTGATGAATTCAGAACCTCTGATATGTTTAAGGTCTTTGCTCTCAAATCTTATGCAATATGTTCAAGTTATCAAAATCAGTTTGACAGTGTGTACACGTTGTGATATTTCAATGAAACACGAATTAGCAATTTAGAATAAACTGCATGTTAAAAGCAGATGAGCTACCCGAGACATCAGCAATTGTCCAAAAATTGCTCTGCTAATGTTCTAGTCCAGCTAATCACCATCCTTATGTTCATTCTTATATAAAAACCATTTGCCAAAACAGCCAGTTTCAACAGCAAGCACGACCGTTCTATAAAGACACTGCAGAAATTGCACTGGGATAAAAGATGGACCATAATGGCCGCTCAAAGTAATGTTGGCCAATCAATGTTGTTTCATCACAAATGGCGTTTTTATTCTATCTTCAGGGGAAGGAGTCACACACAGAGGTGTAAATTATGAATGATTTTGATTAAATGCAGCTGCAGCACATGCGAGAGTGTTTTTGCGTGACTTGATTTGAATGGTTTGCAAAGTGATACTATCGGATGCAGCGTGCGAAGGACTCCAGCTGTGAAAAATACATAACCATTTTCTCTTATCAACTCAGACATACAGACAAGTGTGTACAAGACACAAACACACACATATGCATACACGACGGCAAACTGAAAATGTCCATTACTCATTGTACTCATTTACTCATCCTTTGAAAAGAGAAAACACATCACATCATTTGTAGCATTGTTATTAATAATAATATGCAGCCATAATCTTATGTCAGATATGGCCACATTTCAAGCTTTTTTTGTTAGGCATCACTCTGTATTTCAAAGTCTCATGAATATATAACGTGATCTTCTGAAAATCAATACATAGTAATGGAAGCTAAAGAGAATGGAGAATGAAAACCATAACTGAAATACTGTTGCGGCAGTATTTTTTTAAACAATGGCATGTCATCTATCACAAGCGCTGACATTTACAAACAGGAACTCATTTTTTGAATACTAATTCTAATAAACGTGGCACTGAGCATTCAAATTGTTTTTGTATAACAGCCACTAAACTATATATGCATCAGAATAGCTAATGGAAGCCAGAAATGAAAAAGACTTACTTTCTTATGCGGGACATAAAACATAATTTAAGAAATGTTTCCATTTTAGTCCATACAATGAAAATCAATGTGCTCCAGTATTGTTAAGTTCTTCAAAATATCTTCTGTTGTGTTCCACAGCAATGAGAGTGTGTAAATGATAAATTATGACAGAATATTCATTTTTGGGTGAACTATCCCTTTAATGTAACTTCCCAGATGTTTCTGGACATTTCAAAAAGATCCCATGATGTTCCACACTGAATGTGCAAAGTTGAAGATTTAAACGTCAAAATACTCACAACAACTTGTTTCAGGAAAGTTGTTCATCATTCATTTCTACCAACTTGTATGTAATCATTCGCATAATTTTGCATTTACTGTAAAATAGGAACCAGATATAAGGACTGCAGTGTGAAGACCAAAGTCTTGCAGCTGAATGTAGCATTTAACAGCTGTGTTTCAAAGTCAGCAGATCTCAACATATGGCACTTTTAATTAGGACTAACACTTTGAAGGCTTCCTAAAGGCTCCCTCCAGTTATACTGCAAATACATTATTCAGTAAAGTGATGTGTCTTTGTGTGCCTTAATTTGTAGAGTTGCCTGGCAACTTACAAAGGCAATCTGGCTAAGAATAATAATTAAAACTCAAAAAGTTAAAATGTTGGCTTGACAAAGCCTTGCCTGAAAGTTTGAAACAGATTAAAATGTATATAGACATCTGACTTATTATCTAGGCAGTTGCTAAAGTGTTCCGGGTGATTGCTAGGGGGTTATGCTTTGTGGTAAGTAGACAATAGCACCTTTCCTACATACAGTCTTTACTGGTAAATTACCAGTAAGAGATCATGTGTGAACTTTTCAAAAATTCCGGTAAATTGGTTCCGGCAATTTGCCAGTAAGGGAAGTTATTGGTAATGTGCTCTGTGTGAACGCAGAATGAAGATTACCGGTATGATCACGTACGTGCTAACATAAGCTAAACATAACCTTTGGGCTAATCAAAGTTCTTATGGAGATGATGTGATTGCTCTGTGCTGTTTACAGTAAGCTTTTTTTTAAATAGTTTTTTATGTAAATATGCAAAAGATGATCATCTTTGACCGTGCCGCACTCGAAACCCAGCCTTCTTTTCCATTCATCAGTGTTGCGACTCCGCAGTTGGATATTATATTCACGTCTTGTGTTTTTAAGAGCAAAAACTCATTCTCTTTCATTACGTCAAAGCATGTCTCCTCATGTGGGCGAATGAAGAGAATGGTGTGGAATTTAAAGATCATTTCTGATGAATGAAATCACAGAATTTACCGGTATTGTTCTCTTACTGGTAAAAAGCCAGAATGCCATTGCTTGAGAGAACAGCATATTTGTGTTTACCCTTTCAAGGGAACTCACGCTGCGTCGAAATGCCGTGAGGACGGTTCTGCGTGATTGCGTCTTGAAGCACTTGTGGAATCAGTCTAATTGACAGACGGAACGTCATAGGCAGGTGACGTCATAGACCGGAAACTATAAAGCACCCGTGAACACAAACAGAAACTAGGTTCTTTGCCTTCAGAAGCTCTATGTGTGAATCTTGTCTTTAAAAACTGTTGTCTTTAGAAAAAGTTAGGCAGGAGTTTTCCACCTTTGTTCTTGTAAAAGAAAAACATAAAAGAAAAACATAAAAGTAAAACGAATGTGACAGCAATTCACTGGATGTGTTCATCCCTGCCCTCGTTTCAATACCGGTGGGGATGTATATTATATGTGTGTTGACTGTTTTTTTAAGCCGCCGGGCGCTCTCCAAGGAGGGCGCTTGGATTTGCGTTCCCTGTGGCTCAGGTCCCTTCTGCCGAGGCAGAATGGCGGCTTCAGTCGTGGGGATCGCAAATAGGTCCGGCAGAGGGGTTAGAGACGGGCATTGCCCTTTCTTTGCCTTCACCTGCCAGGTCCAGTGTTACATCCCAGGGTTGGAAGCACGCTTGCGGTTCCTTCCGCCCCGAGTGAAGTGCAGAGACAGTATGTATGTGCTCCAGCTTTCATAAAAAAGGAGTGGGCGGACATTCATTGATACATTTCTCAAATGTGTAAGAAAAGCACGTAGCGAAGAGAATATAACGGCTCAGATCTCGTGTTTGCCGAGGCAACATGTAGATTACAGTCTGCTATATAGCACTGCATCTCACGTTTTGTCGAGGCAGCGCGTAGATGCAGTCTGCTAAGAATGTGATGGACGGAGCTTGTGTTTGCCAAGGCAACACGTAGATTACAGTCTGCAGTATAGTAGCTTTTGATCTTGCGTTTTGCAGAGGCAGCGCATAGATCATGGTCTGCTGAGAATGTAATGGTCGAATCTCGTGTTTGCCAAGGCAACTCGTAGATTACGGTCTGAAAAAAAAAAAAAAAAAAAAAAACGGAATCAATGGATCTTGCGTTTGCAGAGGCAACAAGTAGATTATGTTGCCACAATGTATTTATAAATGGGGGAAAGAAGAAAGAGAAAAAGAAAATCCCTTTCTCTCTGTTCCTATGTTTGACTCCTTTTACATTTTTTTCTGCCAATATGAATGAATATTCAGCCTGTGAAAAGCTGAGTGGTTTTGAATGTATTTCATTTTGACAAATTAAATCATATTTCTTTGTGGCTTGAGAATTCTTTATATATTGTGACGAGTCCACCCAGAGGAATCAGCGTCGCCCTGGCAACAACACACCTGCACATCATCACCATGGGCTGATCGGTCACAGCTGCACCCCATCAGCTCAGAGCTACAAAAGCAGCTACGGATGAGCAGACAGACAGACTCTGGTCTCGAGCTGAATCCACTGCTGGACTAACCTCTCTTTGTTGTTCTCCCCCAGAAAGCAGCGAGTGACCGACAGCCCACTTCACTGGAGCACGTTTGGACACCCACTTTCACTAGGATTGAGCACCACCACGGGACGAGGATTCACCAGCCACCACGCACCGGCTCACGAACTGTTTTCACCTTTTTCACTCACTGTAATTAAAATCCACCCTCCGGGGCCTCAACCTGCCTTGTCGTGTGATTCCTCACCCCGTGACAATATGTTTTTTATATTTGTCAAAGTAAAACTCCCGACGCCATCAATGTCAGGATTTTGAGGGAAACCCTCCATAGGAAGGCGGTGTCCACCTCATTATACGGTGCCCGTCTCCCTTCGGTGCCATCAAGGGGACCGTTCTGCCAACCTCGCCACCTTGTGTGTTTCGGGGCGCATTGGTCCCTGACGAGCAAATATCTCAGGTTCCACCCGGAAACGTAGTGGCCCTGGGATGTGCACTCCCTCCGAGGAGGTTTCTAGAGCAGTTAGGCCAGTTGTTCCCTGCTGGTTCGCCGCTTCAGGGCTCTGCACTTGCTGTGCGCAGTATATCAGAGGTCAGTCTTGAGGGACTGGTACCAATAGAGATTTGTTGGTGAAAACAAGAAAATCTGCTATTTATATCTTGGTCGGTCCTGCAGATGCAGGCTCTGGTTTGGCACAAGAAGTAGAGACTCTTCTGCAAAAGGAGGCTATAAAAAGGGACCTCTTCCCAGCAGGGAGTCAGGGTTTTACAGCTACTTAAATTTCTTCGTTATGCCAAAGAATTATCTTTCTATAACGCAGGAGGTCTCTGAGGCTTGCTTTTGGGGGAGAAGCGCACCAATATCGGGTACTTCCATATCGGGTACTTCCATTCGGTCTAGTTTTGTCACCCCATGGAGAGTGGGGGTTGTAGTAGTGCTGCGGGGCCTACAGGGCACCCACATACTCATTTATATCAACGATTGATTGATTAATCTTTTGCTCAACGAGCAGAGTAGAAAGCAGTTCAACATAGAGATGTTGTGCTTGCCCATATGGAAAAGTTGGGGTTGAGGCTGAACGCAAAGATAAATGTGCTTTCTCCAGTACAGAAAAACACTTATCTGGGCATGATATGGGAGTTGGTAGCGATGTGGGCTCATTTGTCACCTGTACGCATTGCATTGATTCTCTCAGCAAAGCTAGGCCGGCCACTCTCTGTCAAACAGTTTCAGAATCTGTTAGGTTTCATGGCAGCTGCGTCCAACGGGGATACATTTTTGGCCTGCTGAGCATGAGACCGTGACAGTGGTGGCTCACAACCAAGGGGTTTTCCCCTTGGATAATAGGATACCTAGGATACCTGCTCTGCATGATGGAAGTCACGCGGCGATGCCTTCATGCTTTAGTTATGTGGAAAGATCCTTATTTTATGTCCCAAAGGCCGGTATTGGGGACTCATGTTCGTTGCGTTAAGCTAACGACAGTTTTCTTTTGCGGGCTGGGGGAGCGATCATGAGTGGGACGTTCTGTCTGTCCATTGGACTGATTCCACAAGTGCTTCAAGACGCAATCACGCAGAGGCGTTCTCACAGCGTTTCGACGCAGCGTCTTGTTCCAGGGAACCATGGTTACATACGTAATCTGAGACGATCTACCGTTAAGGTCATTCTGTCAATTTTACGGTAATTCACCGGGAAGGCTATGTGAAAGGGGCTAATGATTCTGGTAACTTACAAAAATTATGTCAAGTAAAAATAAATGATTAAATGGATGAATAAATAAATAAAATAATCAAATAAATTAATAAATGTGTTGACCAGCCAATAATATTGAGGGGATTCAAATGTGATGTGTTTTTATAAAGCTAATACTATTCTACTACTCTCAGTAGAAGAGTGTGTCTGGGACAAGTTTATGTTTGGGACAAGCTGCGTTATAATTGTAAAAACAAATCAAAGCGACAAAAAACAAAGTAATAATGCAACTTTGTCATAATTTGTTATGCTTTTTCAGTCTTTTCAGCAACAAAGTTTCCAAAAGGTTGTGACATTTTTGATTATATAAGCCATGCTGTTAAATTATGATTTTTTATACATAACGAAGTTACTTTTTTTGGCTAAATTTGCTTTAACTTTGCTTATTTGAAAGAAAACATATAATATAATTTATAGGATTAATATTGCATTTGAATTACATCAAATGAAATACCAAATTATTTTATACATTATTGTATACACTGCAGGTGCTAATGGGAAATCATTTCAGACAGATAAATCCACATTTTTGTGAAAAGGTTCTTTGAGGATATAGTACTGAAACAACACTGAGTAAACAAAATATGATTAATGCATTGATTCTTGATGTGGTCCATCGAGTGTTTTTACACCATACAATCCTAGTTACACCAATGATTAAGTCTGCATATTAAAAACCTTCTGAAATATGTTTGCACAACTGCACAAAGGAATATCAAAGCAGCAGCCGGTCTAAATATGAGAGCTTTTAAATTACATTTCAGCTTTCTTCTCTTTGAGATTTTACTATTATACTGGCCATGAACTCTATAGAATCAAGTCCTGACACTGACACTGTTGCGTCCGGCAAGATTCTGTGACATTGACATCTTTTAAATAAACCCAACAGTGTGTGTAAGTCTTGACCTTACAGTCTACAAAGAAAGTTTTAAAGGAGCCCAGTTAAGCCCCTTGTCTCTGATGTCCCTAGAGCGTGTATGTGAAGTTTTGTGAATCTCAAAATACCCCACAGATAAATAAATAGCATGTTAAAATTGAAAACTTTTCACACTGGGTAAACTGAATGCTGGGTTATATCTTTTTTCATGTTTCACACCGCTAAACAATTAATCCTGGGTATTCATAAGCTGACATTTCACATTAACATTGTCATTTGCATATTTGTGGGGTCAGTTTCATTGACTGGGTAAATGCAGCACATGACCTGTTTACAAATAAAAGCTCTAGCATCGCATCCTTGTATTGTCGACTGTACTATTGAGTTTAAACTGAATGGATACTTCAGACTATAAAGGTGAGAATGAAATGGTCTCTTCTTCACTCAAATTGTTGCGTTTTCTGTCAACATTTGACATTTTTCCTCTCAAACGCTGAATTTACTATTTATATACAATGTGCAGTTTTTCCGTGACTGTTCAAAGCACGCAAATATGTGTATGAGATTGATTTTCTGTTGCTAAGCGTCTAGTTGTAACATTCTAACACCGCATCGTTTACATCGTTACAAGTTTGGCACCGCAATGCAGGGTTAACACTGCAAAAGCTGTGCTAACCCTGCTCTGGGGCAGGGTTTTATAACCCCAGGTAAAAAGAGGTGCTAACCCCACTTCTAAATTACAAGTGTGAAACACTTCTTTACCCGGGGTTAAAAATGTTTTACTAAGAAACTCGTATTTACGACAATTCTGATATCACATGAGGGCAGCATCAGTGAAAACAAACAGTGACAATGGTAGCTTTAGAAACATTAGCTGTACATAGTGACAACAAGCTTTTTCAGAAAGGCAATTTGGAAGGACTCACAACCAATGACATATGATACTGTACTTTGTCTGGACCTGAAGTTTGCACTCAAAGCGTTAGTATTGACCCATCTTTCAGAATCCTCCTTTTTTTTTTAAACAGAGTTGAAAAGGCCCTCATTTGTGAAGCAGTCAGGAAACATTAATGGCACAAACGTATAAGACTTTAGCTATTTTCTTCAGGATATTTCCTTCAAAAATTACATTTAACCAGGTTGTCCTCAGTGACTCAGATGAAGGGAGTCTATGTGGACTCTTACACTGTAAAAAATGTAAGGCCTCTCCAATTCAAAATTTTCTAGTGAGCGATTACATCAACATTTTTCAATTGGCCAAATTGAATTTCTGTGAATTGAATTTTATCCATTGTGGCAACAGTCTGTTAACATGGGCTCAATTAGAAATAATATGTTGAGCCAATGGAAAAATGTAATTTACCAACACTGTAAAAAATGTCAGGCCTCTCCAATTTAAAATTTTCTAGTGACCGATCACATCTAAATTTTTCAGTTGGCCAAATTGAATTTCTGTGAATTGATAAAATTTAATTCACAGAAATTAAATTTGGCCAACTAAAAAATTTAGATGTGATTGGCCACTAGAAAATTTTGAATTGGAGAAATGTTTTACAGTGAAACTGTGAGATTGGTCCAATAAAATGTTTTCAATTGTAATCACAATTGTTTATTTCTCACTGCCCAAAAGACAAAAATGACTAAAAACATAGCCTAAATATATTAAGCAAAACACAGAACACAGACAACAGGGTTGACATGTTATCACATTACTTTATTAACAAGTAAATTCCAACACAGGATATTTGGTGAAAATACCTTATTTTCAATAAGGAAAAACTCAAGAAGTCTTCTGCATAACAGGATGACAAAGTTCCCCTGCATCACATCTGGCAAATGACAGAACAGAAGTTACTTCATTATATAATGAGGATGAGACGAATTTGATATTAAAAGGCAATAACTCAAGCCCTGAAAGAGGCCGACTCCAAATGCAATCTAACGGCACCGGGTCACATGGCACACATATCACAAATGACTTAATTTACTTATTACCTATTGTTTTAGACATATAAGACATGAGGAAAATAAAACTATTGGCTACCATTAGAGTAAACGAGGTAAATGAGAACACACACATGAAACCAATAAATGCATGAACTCATGATTCTACAAAATGTCTTTTAAACTTCATACCGGGTCATAAAGCAAAACTCTGGAGAATAATTTGAGTGCTAAATACTCACCAACATCTTTGTAAGATGAATATCTATATTCTCTTGGGAATGTCTGTTTCGATCTTCAGCACCTGCTGGTTCGGCACCGCTCACGCTGCCGCTCCCGCGCTCCGCATTTTAAATCTCCATATTAACCTTAAGCTATGATTAGTACAATGCATCTTTTTGCATGGGGATAATTATTTGGAAGTCATTTATTGGGCCAATATGTAATGATCAATTTTTTAAAAAAAATCTTTTTTTTTTTTTTTTTTTACAGTGTATGTGCACTGGTACATCCCAAAACAACACTGCCTCTTTAGCGTAGACATTGTACAACTCCAGCTGTTACAGCGAGGATACAGAAATGGCAGACTCTGTGCTTCTCACTCAGGGGCCCTGCCCCAAATGTCACCCTATACACTCACCGTCTTCCTACGATTCCGCACTTTCGTGACGTAACACCGCTTTGACTGTCGGGAAGAAGTCTGCTGTGGGAAGAAGCCTGCTTTTTTTTTCTTTAAGACTGTTCATAACTTAAAAAAAAAAAAAAAAAATCAGTTACATAAAAATTTAGACTAGTCTAAATTGATACCAAAAAGTAAGACCTTGAATGTCCCTTGACTAACTGCTAGTGGGTCATACTAGATCTTAAGACACTTAAGACATCTTAAGTCTTAACATAATGACTAGTTTATGCAACTGGCCCGAGGTGTGTCTAGCTAATTACCCCCCTCTTGTTGGCTGTGCATTTAAGCCCTGTTCCCGGTTAGGTTGTTCTGCTCATGTGTATTGTTCCTGAGTCCTCTCCAGCCCAAGAGCCCGCTCCAGTTCATAACCCCATAGCTCCGCCCAAGAAAAGTTTTGGTCCCCGGCCATAGTGGCCGAGCCAATCTACCAGGTCAAGGCCACGGAGGGGGGAGTTCTGTCACATGTTGAGTGCGTTTTGATTCATGTGTTATGTTTGTATTTGTTCTAGTGTTTTTGCTAGGGGTGTAACAGTACACGTATTCGCATTGAACCGTTTCGGTACAGGGCTTCTGGTACGGTGCACGCGTGTACCGAACGGTTATGAATGTAATCTTTCACAGTTAACAGTCGGCTTGTTGTAAGCGCGGAACACACTTCAATCCGAGTTCCCACATGAAAATATTAAGTATTCAGTCCATTTTATCATGAAATTCAAACGATAAATGCTGTTTTAACGCTCTTTAATGTGATGTGACTGTTAGACGCGAATCAGTTCAACTTAAAGCGGCAGCGCGCGGTGCGCGAGTCAATGCGATCATAGACGTGTATCAATGCGATCATAGACATGTATGAGTTCAACTTGCAGGCAGCGTGCGGTGCGCGAGTCAATGCGATCATCTCTTCCTAAAGAATCAAAATAATTTAATACATCTTAAAGTATGTTGAGGATACATTACAACTTACTGAAATGTATCATATGTCGTGTAATCGCTCCATCTGTGTTTCAACCGCGGAAAGACAATAAAACTGCTTGTAAACAATGTCATGCAGAATCACGTTTACTCAGAAGTCATTCAGTGTCCACAGCTGCTAGCTCACTAGAGAAATCAACTCTTTCACTGAATACATGCACTATATTAGCCGTTATATTTATCATATTAGCCTATATATATTCATTACTATACTACTTAGCCTGTTAGTGATGTCTTGTTTATTTAATGTATGTTTAAATAAACCTGTCATGAAAATTACAGCCACTAAATGTTTATATTTCAACAACGAATAAAAATAATTAGATTTAGAAGTTAATGCAAAAACTGCCTTATGTGAAGCTTATGAGTGTTGATTATTATATCTAAAAATAAATAGCAACTGAATTTAGGCTAATAGTTTGGGCTCTGTTGTTAATCTTTAATAGCTATATGTAAGTAAGGGCTCCCTATATAGTTTACAGCATTATCTTTAAGAAACTTTTAGTTATAATTTAATTCATTTAAGGACAGACACAATTTTTTTCATTAAACCACTGTTGAATAAAAATTAATAAAAAGCAATTTTGTAAAACTGCTGTACCGAATCCATACCGAACCGGGACTTCAAAACCGAGGTACGTACCGAACCGTCAGTTCCCTTTCGAGGGAACTCCCACTGCGTCTGGTTAGACACTTGGGGGATACTCCCTAAGCACTAGCGAATCTGAAGTCCGTATAGCCACTAAACCAATCTGATTGGCGTGCGTGATGACGTCATCGTGACGGCGTACCCGGAAGTATAAAGCGGGAGCCGGCGCACTGAAACGGCAGTTATTGCTCTTCAGCATAGCGCTCTCTGTTGAAATTGTCTGTCTATTTACTGTTGTTTTGTCCAGTTGCAAAAGTGTGTGAATGATGAAGATGAATGTGAGAGAGTTTAAGCAGTGTGTGCATCCGTGTCCCTATTACATTTCGGGCTCAGATACACACCTGCTTTGTGTGCAGTGTCTGGGTGTTGAACATGCTCGGGCAGCTCTCGAGGGAGCTGCCTGTCAACATTGTGAGCTGTTCACACTCAGACTGCGCCGCTCGCGGCTGGCCGTGTTCGATGAGGCCGGCCAGCTTTGTGAGCCCCAGGGTTCTGGACCCGCGATCGCTGAGGCGTCTCGGTGTCACAGACCATGGGTTTCACATAAGGATTTGTCAGCGGGATCTGGGACTGCTGCGGCACTTTCCCAATCCTTGTCTGACAGTTCTAAAGATCTTCCTCCCCGTGTGGAAGCCCGCGCTGTGGCTTCTTCCCCCGGGGTTGAGGATCTGATGCTTATTCTCTCCGGTTCCGAGGAGCCGGAGGAGTGTTGCATCAGGGCAGGTGGAGAAGCAGGAAGTGTTTCATCGCTTCATCCACTCGCCCAAGAGGAGTTAATTGAGGTTTTGACTCGTGTGGTGGCCAAATTGAAGATCAATTGGCCACAGGAAGTGCCGGAAATTCAGCCACCTAGTAGGCTGGACGACCGGTTTCTTTCTCGCCGGGTCCAAACACCTCGCCGGGGTTTACCTTTCTTTCCGGACCTACACACCGAGGTGTGTAGGTCGTGGAGGAAGCCCTATTCCTCGCGCGTTCCTCCAGTATTGGATTATTCCAATGTTCTGGGGGCGCGCGAGGCGGGCTATGGGACGATGCCTCGGGTGGAAGAGGCTCTCACGAGTTATCTTTTCCCCGATTCTGTGTCGTCCCTTAAAACCCCGGAGCTGCCCACCAAACCCCTTCGGGACACCTCATCGTTGGTGGGCGAAGCTTATATGGCGGCTGGGCGGGCTGGTAGTTCCCTGCACACATTAGCTGTCTTGCAGGCCTACCAGGCTGACCTCCTGAAAGAGCTCAATGAGGGCGACGGTCCCTCTTCGGAGGATGTGCTGGAACTACGGAGGGCTGCAGATTTGTCTCTCCGCATCACCAGGGAGATGGCCCGTGCTATCGGCCGGGCCATGGCCTCCGTGGTGATGGTGGAGAGGCATCTCTGGCTGAATCTATCGGGGATGAGGGAGAAGGATAAGTCGTTCCTCCTAGACTCCCCGATTTCGCCTTCTGGTCTATTTGGTGACGCGGTTGAGACCGTTGTCGCTGGGTACCAGGAGGCGAAGATGCAGTCAGCAGCCTTCCGCCAGTGCCTCCCTCGCCACTCAGAGCCTGGCAAGGTGGCCCCTAAGCCTCAGCCGTCTGCCAGCTCCTCGCACCGGCAGGTGCAGAAGGAGAGCGTCGCCTCTAGAGCCCCTCCTCCAGGAGCCTGGCAACAGAGGCGGCGTTCTCATCAACAGTCCCAGCAGCGGTCTTTCGCTCCTGGAGGCGATCTGAGGAACGTA
The DNA here is from genome assembly GCA_023566225.1 of Romanogobio albipinnatus. Classification (NCBI taxonomy): domain Eukaryota; kingdom Metazoa; phylum Chordata; class Actinopteri; order Cypriniformes; family Gobionidae; genus Romanogobio; species Romanogobio albipinnatus. The sequence continues at coordinate 13,962,975 of CM042256.1, forward strand.
CTCCAGGCGGAAGGCTGCTGAGAAGAAGTCCTAGCTTCGGCTGGACTTCCAAGAGCGGTCCCCCCCGCGGGGGAGCAACCGAGGTTGCTTCCTCTGCGGCGCTCCGGGGAAATCGAGGTAATCCCGCCGTCTATGACGCTTCGGGCCCCATCGATTTCCCGCGAACGCATGCTGCTCCAGCCGCCTCCGGAGGGACTTGCGGCTGGGCAGCTAACGCGTCCGCACATAGAGAATCGTTCCCAACTACTTCCTGCCGGTCATCCGCTTCAGGGGGTTGGGGACGACTCTCCTGTAACACCCGAAGCCAGCCTCGAGAGGTTGGTTCCCTTAGTAGAGTATCTCGGCGCATGAAAATGCCTTCCGAATATTTCTACATGGGTCCTGCGTACTGTAGACAAAGAGCAGGGTCGGGTAAGGGAACTGGTAAAATCCTTGCTGGCAAAGGAAGCCTTAGGGTGCGTTCCTCCGCCAGAGAGGGAGTCCGGGTTCTACAGCCGGTACTTTATAGTTCTCGAAAGGGATGGAGAGTTGCGTCCGGTAGACCTGAGGTATTTGAATCGGTCTCTGAGGAGGCTCGGTTTCAAAATGCTCATGGTCTCCATCATCGTGAGTTAGATCCAGTTCGAGGACTGGTTCGTCACGATAGATCTGAGGGACGCATACTTCCATATCTTCATCCTTCCATGTCACAGGAAGTTCTTGAGGTTCGCCTTCAGGGGCGAGGCGTACCAATATCGAGTGCTTCCCTTCGGTCTAGCTCTTTCCCCGCGCACATTCGCAAGGTGCATGGATGCAGCTCTGGCTCCATTGAGACTGCAGGGCATAGGTGCGCTGAATTATCTCGACGACTGGCTCATATTGGCCCAGTCGTAGGGGATGGCAGTTCGGCATTGAGGTGTCGCTCTGGCCCATATAAGGTGCTTGGGGCTGAGACTCAACACAACAGGTGTGTTGGCGCCGTCCCGGAGGACTACGGTTCTAGGGATCGTATGGGACTCGACGACGATGCGGGCACAATTGTCTCCCGCGCGAGTCGAGACCATACTGGCGATGGTCTCAGAAATAAGGCTAGGCCACAGCATCACTGTAGAGCACTTTCAGGAAGTGCTGGGGCTCAGGGCAGCAGCGTCCAACGGGATACCCTTTGGCCTGCTGTACATGAGACCTCCACAGTGGTGGCTGGAAACCAAGGGGTTTTCCCCCCGAAGGAATCCTTTCCGTATGATCAGGGTAACGCGTGGATGCCTTCGTTCCCTAGTCATACGGAAGAAACCTTGGTTTCGGTCCCAGGGGCCAGTGTTGGGAGCGTCTTGTTGCCGGGAATCCGCTTCAACAGACGTCTCCCTCACTGGTTGGGGCCTGGAGCAGGGGAGTTTGAGATCGCGCCCTCTATACAGACTGGCGCATCGAATTCTCCTGTGGACCCTAGGGAAACTGTTGTCCATCAGGGCAATGTATGTCCCGGGGGTCCGGTATCAGGGAGCAGACATCCTGTCGAGGCAGGGGCTGAGGCCCGGGGAGTAGCGACTCCACCCAGGGGTGGTGGCGTCTCGAGGGACGTACCACTGTCCACTGTGGTGTTCCTGCACGCATCCAGCCCCGCTGGGGTTGGATGCCAGGGTTCAGACATGGCCGAGGCTGTGTCTGTACGCTTTTCCCCCGATTGCTCTGCTCCCGGGAGTCCTGGAGAGGGTCCGTCAACATGGGGTCAGTCTACTTCTAGTAGCACCCCGTTGGCCGACGCGAGTTTGGGTCTCGGATATCATAGCGCTGCTGGCAGGTCTTCCAGGGCAGATTCCTCTGAGGAGGGATCTCCTGTCTCAGGCGGGGGGGACGATATTCCTCCCCCGGCCAGAGGTTTGGAACCTTTGGGTCTGGCCCCTGAGGGGGTCAGGTACCTAGAGGCTGGCCTGTCGGCAGAGGTGATAGAGACATTACTCAGTTCCAGGGCTCCGTCCACAAGGAGACTGTACAGCCTCAAGTGGAATGTGTTTTCCACTTGGTGCAGGGAGCGTGAGGTGGACCCAGTTAACTGCCCGGTGGCTTCAGTGCTGGAGTTCCTCCAAGATCGTTTCTCTGCGGGTCTAACCCCGTCCACACTCAAGGTGTACGTGGCTGCCATTGGGGCTTTCCACACTCCTTTGGGTGATGGGCCTTTGGGTAGGCACCAGTTGGTTGTGCAGTTCCTCCGTGGGGCTCGGAGGATGAGGCCTGCGGCTCGTTCCAGAGTCCCAACCTGGGATCTGGCAGTGGTTCTCGAAGGGTTGGCTGAGGCCCCCTTTGAGCCATTGGAGTCGGTGGAACCAAAGAACCTGACCTTGAAGGTGGCTTTTCTCCTGGCGATTACATCGCTAAAGAGAGTAGGGGACCTCCAGGCCTTGGCAGTAACGCCAACTTGCCTGGAGTTTGCCCCTGGAGGAGTAAAAGCCATCTTACACCCTAGGCCGGGCTACGTGCCCAAGGTTCCATCAAGGGTGGCCAGGTCTTTGGTTCTTCAGGCATTTCATCCTCCGCCTCACGTGACGGCGGAAGAAAGGAAGCTTCACTTGCTCTGCCCGGTTAGGGCTCTCAGAGTATATCTGGAGAAGTCTGCGCAGTGGAGGAGATCTCAACAGCTGTTAGTGTGCTTTGGTTCACCCAAGAAGGGGTTGCCTGCATCTACTCAGACAATCAGTAACTGGATTGTCCAGGCGATAACCGCGGCTTATCAGGTGCGCAATTTGCCTTCACCTATGGCCGTGAGGGCTCATTCCACCCGAGGCATGGCCTCTTCGGTGGCCCTCCTTTCTGGGGTCCCCATGCAGGATATCTGCGAGGCGGCTGGGTGGGCTACCCCGCACACTTTTATCAGGTTTTATAGCCTGCATCTCCCTACTGCGCCTGGCGCTAGGGTGCTTCAGTCCTAGTTGTGCCCGGTCTCCGGCTTCACACTAGGGCAGGCACTACCCTCGGTAAGGTCCCAAGGGCCAGTGCTGCGAGCGTCCTGTTGCCGGGAAACCGTTTCAACAGACGTCTCCCTCATTGGCTGGGGCGCCGAAGGCGCTTGGGTTTCCCTAGTCCTAGTTGTGCCCCGTCTCCGGCTTCACACTAGGGCAGGCACTACCCTCGGTAGGTCCCAAGGGCCAGTGTTGGGAGCGTCTTGTTGCCGGGAAACCGTTTCAACAGACGCCTCCCTTCATCGGCTGGGGCACGGAAGGAAAAGGAGTGGAGAAGTTCTCCCTACGGTGCTGGCGCTAGGGTACTCAAGTCCTAGTTGTGCCCGGTCTCCGGTTTCACACTAGGGCAGGCGCTACCCTCGGTGTGGGCTAGTGGGTACTCGTTCCCCAAGTGTCTAACCAGACGCAGTGGGAGTTCCCTCGAAAGGGATCTGCTCGGGTTACGACTGTAACCCTTGTTCCCTGAGTAGGGAACGAGCACTGCGTCTCATCACCACACCTCGGCACGCCTGGAGCGCATGCTTCAGAGCAATAGCTGCCGTTTCAGTGCGCCGGCTCCCGCTTTATACTTCCGGGTACGCCGTCACGATGACGTCATCACGCACGCCAATCAGATTGGTTTAGTGGCTATACGGACTTCAGATTCGCTAGTGCTTAGGGAGTATCCCCCAAGTGTCTAACCAGACGCAGTGCTCGTTCCCTACTCAGGGAACAAGGGTTACAGTCGTAACCCGAGCAGTTTTGTGTACCGTTACACCCCTAGTTTTTGCTGTCAGTTTGTTGATTGGTTAATTTCTCTCAGTTTCCCTGTTTCTCTCCATGGGTACTAATTGATTTAGTTCTGTTCAGGTGTGTCTAGTTAATTAACCCACCTATTGGTTGCTGTGTATTTAAGCCATGTGTTTCTTTCAGTTCATTGTCAGTTCTACATTGCATATGGTTAGGCTGTTCTGCTCATGTGTATTGTTCCTGAGTTCTGTGTAAATAAATGTGACCTGTCACAGAAACCAGTGACACAAGTCGGCAGCACAACTTTCGAGCAAAATGAGAAAGAAGCAAAACATTTTCAAAATTGGTAATTTTCGCTTTTTTGCAGAATCTGTTAGTTGAGATCAAGAAGAAGCCTCTCCGTGTTTGAGATAGCAGCATTGGTATATTTAAAAGCGTCCATTTTGAGGTTGAAACCGGCTTGTTTTTCGGAGATTCTAGCATGCAGTAGAGGCGTGTTTCTTTTGTTATTGCCTCCGCCCTCCAAGGGAAGCATGGCTACTTAGTTATGCAGCTCTGGCCGGCTCTAGCGTCAGAGGCTATATCGATAGTAACATTTGATGGGGATAAAGACAGAGAAATGGGTAATATCCATAACTTTGACTGTAAATACTACACGAGGAGAAAAGAAAACTCTCTGCATGCGAGACAGTCCTGTAGCCAGAAGCTTTCTCCAGACATTATTTACAAACATACAACTGGATTCTTTAGCTGCGGAAAAAGAGTGGCAGGACATGCAAATTATTGGACATTTAGAGGCAAACAGATGCACAGTGCAAACTTCGGAGATGGTTACATCCACAAACAAGAAGACCCCGATAAAGAGAAAGTGTGCCCGAACGACTTATTTCATCAGAGGCAACGAGATCTGCAAGAATACTTTTCTGTTTCTTATGGGGTGAGTTTCCATAAACATCAAAGTTTGTCGTTTTGTATTCACTCTAAGAACACATACACGTTATCTAATGTTCCTTGTTTAGACCTTCCCATACCTACCTATTGTTATTAGCTAGCTCAGGACTGTCGTTTTAATTGTAATCGTTAGCATTGTATCACTTGCCAAAATCCCCCATTACTATAATGGGCTTTTAGATGGTAATTTTTGGTCAATTGCTTGAATTGACTGGTGTGAATGACTTAGCCCACGTAAACCTGCCTGTTAGCATTCTTGAATTGAATGTGATGCTAATAATTTTAGCCAGTGGTGGAGGAAGTGCTACTTAATATTCTTAACAAGGATTTACTAACGTAATAGTAAATGTGTCAGATTAAATTCCTACTTAAGTAAAAGTATAAAGTATCCGTAGCTGTAAAATGTGCGTTATAAGTCCAAAAAGTAGTGAAGTAAAAGTAAAAAGTATTCATCATAAAATGTACTTCAGTAAAGTAAAAGTACCTATAATTGTACAATACATTCTGATATAGGTGACAAGAAGCCTGTTAGCATGATGTTAAACGTTTTTTTCTTCTCTTTTTTTCCCCTTTTTTCAGCATTGGCACCCTGGCTCATATAGTCAAACACTATGAGGAGAATGGGGCAAGACCACATTTGAGGAAGAAGCACTCACTGCCACGTCCACTAGCCAGGTTCATCAGCAGAGTTGTGGACTTAATAAAAAACTATGCAGAAGACAATGCCATCATGCTGCCTGGCCGACAGCCTGGGCATAAGGATTGGCATGTGAAGTTCTACCAGAAAGACTCGGGAAGCCAGATGAGTACAATGAAGAAACGCATTTATTAACAGACCAGCAAGTATTATATTTAGATATTCTTTGGCGTGGGCCCCTTCCGTAGCTCCCGTCTCGAGGATAACGGACTCTGCATTTCCTGCCTGAAGATGAAGGCAGGGGCACAGCCGACCCCCTGGGAGGTATAGGTGGGGACCATCCTGGTGGTGGTAGGGAGGATGGAGGTAAATGTTGGCTTCAGCATCTGTGAACTCAGATATGTGTGTGTAAGTGACCATCTTTTATACTCTGATGATTAGGACATGATTGGTTAGGTCTGGATGTGATAAGTGACATAACATTAAATCTTCCTGGCAGAACTTTACGCTAGAGCTTTCATTTCTAAAAGAAAGACTCGGGAAGCCAGATGATTACAATGAAGTAACACATTTATTAACAGACCAGCAAGTATTATATTTAGAGTTTCTTTGGCGTAGGCCCCGACCGGAGCTCCCGTCTCGAGGGTAACGGACTCTGCATTTCCTGCCTGAAGATGAAGGTAGGGGCGCAGCCGACCCCCAAGAATTGGTGGAGGAAATTAGTTCCTCCAGGACGGGACCTACTCACCCCCAAAAATTGTGACAGAATTGTATAATCGCCCGTCGTAAATGCTGCGGTTCCTGAAACATTGAAAAGACAGATGTTATTTAGCCATAAATTGAGCATGATAAAATGAAACCACGAAAGGAGTTTGATCGGCCACAGACTAGCCTTGAACGGCTGCAGATGGGCCTTGATCAGCCAGGTAGAGACGAAAGCCTTGAATGGCGACAAGACAGAGCCTTGATCGGCCGCATGGAAATGAAGGCCACGTTAGGCCGCATGGAGACGAAGGCCACATTAGGCCACCTGAAGACGAAGGCCACGTTAGGCCACCTGGAGACGAAGGTCACGTTAGGCTACCTGGAGATGAAGGCCACGTTAGGCCACCTGGAGATGAAGGCCACGTTAGGCCACCTGGAGACGAAGGCCACGTTAATCCACCTGGAGACGAAGGCCACGTTAGGCCATTGACGAAGAATAAGAGCTATAGAGACTGACGAACGGGATGAGTAATAATCTGAGAACGTGACGCTGTGACACCACCACCAGTATTTGCATGAGGATTACTTAGAATATGGACATTGAACATGCAATAGATATGGATATTGTCATAGATGTCAAACCAATAAACAGAAGGAATTGTTATGCTACTGCAAAAGCCGTGTATGGACTGCCACGTTGGCCATATATTCACTGCCTCGATAGGCCATGGTACAGAGAGCTGCGTAGGCTGTATGAACTGCCACGTTAGGCCGTATATACTGCCACAACAGGCCGGGGTACGAAAAGCCGCATAGGCTGTATGGACTGCCACGTTAGGCCGTGTTTACTGCCTCAATAGGCAGAGGTACAAAAAGCCGCGTAGGCTGTATGGACTGCCACGTTGGCCATATATTCACTGCCTCAATAGGCCGGGGTACAAAAAGCCACATAGGCTGTATGGACTGCCACGTTAGGCCGTGTATACTGCCTCAATAGGCCAGGGTACGAAAAGCCGCGTAGGCTGTATGGACTGCCACATTAGGCCGTATATACTGCCTTGATAGGAGAAGGTACAAGAAAAACACGTCGACTGAGAATGATAAGCCAGTGTGCAGGGAAGGCCGCGATAGCCCATAGTGAGGAGAAGACAGCGTTGGTGCATGAGTTGACCTCAATAGACCCCATGGAAAAGTGAGCCGTATAATCTATAAAATAATAGATGTGGGAACTGCCACCATGACCAGAAGTTTTTGTAGATAGCATACTTACCACAAAGATTGAACCTGTTAGCCTGCACCTCCGCTTTTAAGAAATTCCAAGAATGGCATACTGGGACTAAAACATATATAGTTCTTTGAGATAATTTAAACAAAGAAAGCTTCGGTGTGTCCACGTCCTGACGCAGGTTAACAGGTTAAGTATTAGGAGTTGAATGATAAACTGTAACTTACCTGATGCTTGTTAAGACACATAGGTAATCTTAGGATTACCTGAAGGTTTGAGCATTCTATAAGATTAGAAAGCTGACAACCATCATACAATCCTGCGTTCATTTGCTGTTGTGGCAACACATAACCCTGAATGAATGTCCGGTATACTGATAAGAAGGTCTGCAGTTCTGTAGGTCTGTCTCTAGGTGAGTTTTAACCACGTTCTTGATATGGGAGACCCGTTGGAGAATATAAAAAAATTGCAGGGATGTGCTTAGAGATATCCTCTTTTACAGAGACGAAGGCCACGCTGACGAAGTCGCAGTAGGCCACATAGAGATGAAGGCTACGATAGGCCACCTGGACAGAGACCACGTTAGGCCACAGAGAAATTCATGAAAGGCTTATAGAGACTAACGAAAACAGGATCCAATGAGTAGTAATAAAGGAGTATGTGCATGTATTTGCATCAAAATTATTACTTGAAGTTGCTGAGGGTTTGAGTCAGATCTTGCTTGTACTATAATCTAAGGATGACCATGTACACAGCACCTTGATAGAGGATGCAGCCTCCACACATTGAGCTGTGTTCGTAGCAGCCCCAATCCGAAGAATGACCTAGGCATAGATGAGTTGGGGAACCACAGTTCTTAGCATCTGCAGTTGGAGGATTCGAAACCATTGGGCGTGACTCCAGCTCACAGCTAGATAGAACACCATCTAACCATCAGAACCTGTTGAGAGAACCCCCAGAAGAAAATAAACCAGAACAGCCTGACAAATACATAACAGACAATTGAAAACCTCAGACAATGCCCTTGCGGAAGGATAAGAATGTTTTATAAGACGCTTTACTAGCTAATAAACCATAGCTGGCTATAGAACCCTGCAAAGCAACTAAACCTATGAAAAACAATAATCAATGTGAGAGTCATCGTTTGATAACCTAAGCCAAGTTCATACTGTATGATTTTTGGCCACGTTTGACAGTCTGAGAGAAATATTGCAATCCTAAAATCTTTTGTCTTTCATAGCATGTTTGACATACTCACCAACAGCCATGATAAAATTCGAACCTGAAGTAAATTAAACAAATGTGAGTAGGTTGATGTAACCTCCAGACAAATAATGCGTTTGATTATCATACAGTCTGACATTAATGCAGCGGAGTTCCCACAGTGTGACATCAGGATCACAGTCTGAAAAGCAACGAATCACAATGATTATAAGTCGCACCGTGTGTGCCAGCTTTGGTGAAGAGAAAAAAGCTCACTGCGAGAGAGCTCGTCATTTGCGGGAATCAGTATTTGTAGATACAGACTGTAGTAAAGCAGACTTTGTAAAACAGTCACACTATATTTACTCCCCTGTATATTGTGTTAGTCTCAATAGACTTACGAATGTTGGTGTTTACAATGCGAGCGTAGCCAATCACAGACACGTCTTTCCTGTAGCTCAAACAGTAGAGCATAGCGCTAGCAACGCCAAGCCATGGGTTTGATTCCCAGGGAAAGCAAGATCCGACAAAATACCAAATGTGCACCTTGAATACGATGCAAGTCACCCTGGACAAAAGCATCTGCCAAATGCGTAAATGTAAATGTCTGTTGAGCGCTTGAATACAATGACTAATTGGAGGAGTTATACACAATCAGAATATACACAATCAGGATTGAATGGTTCAGCGCTTGTTCACTGACTAATTCTGCCTTCTAGTGCTAGTACATACGTTTGACCAACGAAGAGTAGAACATGCTATAGATTCATGATTTGGTGTAGTCAGATTGACCGAAACAGTTTCCACTAGTGTAGGAGTTTAGTTGAACTGAAGCATTTGACGGTTTCATGCATTTATAAAGGGAGTGCACTCTGCTCACTTACTATATTCATAAAAGATTTGAATAATTGTATTCCCGTGCTGCGATTAAGTTGCTGTACAGGATGCAATCTTTATGTAAAACGGGTCGGATTGAGTATGGAATTAAATTATTGCTGCTATATCCAGTCAAACCTTGTTTTGTATGCAAACCTTACTCGACATATGGTGCTTTGAGTACTAGCGAGATACACATTTGTTCAATTCATAATTGTAGCCATGGCGTCGTAGTACAGAAGGACCAAGTGAGACGTAACACTAAATTCTAAAGTTCCTAAAAATAGACAGAGGCATCCAGATATCAGTAGCTGAATAAAACACGAATAGAGTCAAATTAACTGGAGTAACGCGAAGACAAAAGCACACAATTACTATACATGTTTGTTTTTATTAACTAATTTATTAATATGTAGCGCATATTTATAAAGCAATAAGCAACGGCACCTTTATATGAGCACAGAACGCTACGGAAGCCATTTCAACACTGGGTGCCCCGTATGTTTGAGCAAAATATGTAGGCCTACTCTGCTGGATGACAGGCCCAAAACACTTCTAAGCTTGAAACTATTTTGTCAGTTTCAATTGCATGTTGTATTTGACAAACTCACAGTGCTTGCAAGATAGCATGAATAGCACCATAGAATGAGAACGGATCAAGCATTGATGTTGGTGCTGTACTTTAAAAACTATGCTGAGCAAATTAGCATAGTTAATTCAACTTTAGCGACCTGATAACACTGAACCCATTATTAACTAATGATTAACTTCGGTTAATCATGAAGCCCCGATTAACTGGGTGCATGTTGCTTTAAAACCCATGTTGGTTTCCTTGCATTCGTGGGGAGAATGATAGAGGCTATATGCTGTGCCATCTGTTCTGTTTCAGCTTTTCTAAACAAAATACTATCATTAATGGTAACCGGTGTCATGCGAATAATTTACGAGGCACTATGGATAGTTTACAACACAAGCAAGCGACAACGAGCAACGTTGCACAAGCAGGTGCGCGTCTCATACGATGCATGCATGCTTGCGACAAAATTGAGAAAGAGTAAAATACTACAACTAATCGACATCGGAAATGCATAATCATATACATATCACTGTGATGAATGCTGATGTAGTGATGGTGCCAGAATGGTGATGAAGATCACAGCCGTGTCTTTGATAACATGCCCAGATAGTCCTCCATTGAAAGTGATTGTTCTGGATCTAAACGCGAGATTTTGCTCTTGTTAACTCACGTCTGTTGCCGCGACAGCCCAATGAACAGAATGATAGGCTGACATGGACTTTGAACGCCACTGTATTGCACTTTATTAATTTTATAATAGGACCAGTGATCGACCGCTACAGAACGTCCGGATTGTCAACTGAAATGTTGGCTTCAGCATCTGTGAACTCAGACATGTGTGTGTAAGTGACCATCTTTTATACTCTGATGATTAGGACATGATTGGTTAGGTCTGGATGTGAAAAGTGACGTAACATTGAATCTTCCTGGCAGAACTTTACGCTAGAGCTTTCATTTACTGCCAACTCATGTGTCCAAGACCTCAGTGTGGCGTCTCTATGTGAAGTCTGCTAAGGAGCTTGATATGTGTAAACATTGATTTAGAATTGAGTGCTTATAATGTGAACTAATGCAAAGCACTATTAGCAATTACAATACAATTAACCATAAGCAATATCTGTTTTTCAGGTGAGCGTGCAGTTTGTAAAACCAGCTTCAAAACACTGTGGAACGGACTTCTCCCACACATCAAAAGTTGCCAGCCAGAACCGACTTGTGTCCCTACTTTCCGTGATTGGTCACAAATACTCAAACTGCTTGCATTTAGATCCTGCATTCAACCTTTATTGCAACCAACCAGGACAATAGGCTGGTTGTTTTCACACACTGCGGACACACATCAGTGTGCACAATAGGTCCCCTTTAAATCCTTTAAAGAAAGTAGCATACTGTAATATTGCACCGGTTAATGGACTAGCCATAAATAGCCTGAAAAAAAAAAAAAAATATATATATATATATATATATATATATATATATATATATATATATATATATATATATATATATATATATATATATATATATATATATATATATATATATATATAAGAAGAAAATAATTCTGTATGTCTTTGATTATTTCTGTGGGCAAACCACTCGTAACCAGAACAGACAATTCTCAGAAAACTCGGATTTCGATTTTCAACTACTCTGTTCGCGTTTTAAGTGCCACTTGCTAACCCTGTCAGCAGACCCGTTATCTATCAGTATTCAGCACATAGATACTCAGCAAAATGACAACTGCTAAATGTCACAAAATATCACAATTCAATTCACAGGGCTTGAGCAAAATATCAGTGTTCTTTTTCCTGACGCTGGTGCTCTTTAGATTCTCGCCACAAGACCAACGTTTTGTGGACGAGTGGCCATTAATGCCTTTGTACTACTCTGAATGCGGGGCCTTCATTTTGTCTAAAGCTCACGGATGTAGTTAGAGGGTTTTTAAATGAAAGGCACTATTATTTCTGTTGGTAGGGGTGGAACATGTAACCAGCAGGTAGACAAGAATGGACAAAGCAACTCAGGCAATCTGCTGCAATTAAACCTTATATAAACTGTTGCTCCCTTCAATTAAAACCAGCCTCTGCTGTTAAGAATAACATGCAAAAAGCATGAGATGGATAAAAGAGAGAAAGGTGGAAATAATTTTCAAAGACCTTATATCTTGATTTATTTTATGTTATGAATAATAACTATAATAATAATTCAGAATTTCAGAGAGAGAGAGAGAGAGAGAGAGAGAGAGAGAGAGAGAGAGAGAGAGAGAGAGAGAGAGAAGAAAATGTGAAAAAATACATATAGCTTGTTTTATATGAGCTAGTTCAACTGATTCACAAATCAAACTGACTGATTCTCCAACGAATCAATCCAATTATCAACTCACTGGAGGGGAATATTACCATGAATAATGTCTTAAATTTCTCATATAAAGCTATAATATTACTTCTCAAGCATCGGAAATAGCGAATGAGCTTTTTCCATTTTTTTTTACTGAAACTGTCACTACGAACTGATATTTTATGTGAAAGAGCAGCGTGCAGATTCCTCAAAATGTTCCTTTTATTAAAAAGAAGAAAGAAAAGGTGAGTAAATAGAATTTTAATTTTTGGTTGAACTATCCCTTTAAGTCTTATTATTTAGCATGCTGTAGGACATGCAAGATTATTGTTATTTCGTTATTACAGTTTTTTTTCTCTTTTTTCCTCTTAGTGGAGGGATAGACTCCATGCCAGGTTTTTATCTTCCTCTCTGTTCTTTCTTTCCTCTAAAGTGAAATATCGCCTTTGACTCGTCTGCCCAGAGGCATCATTGATTACCGTGCACTTGACCCAAATGAGCAATGCAGTCCAACAGATCGACGCCACCATCAGCAAGTCCGAGGCTTCCTCTGTCTGCATTCGGCATGGCATAAACATGATTGACCACAGCAAATAATCTTCAAAGCATTAAACTAAAATGGCCACCGGTTCTGTTCCATAGTTAAGCAGGACTTGGTGTGGGAGGTGAAAACAGCAATGCAAAACGATCAGACATTCAGATATGTGGCTGAATGAACAACTGCCCCATTCGTTTTCTCTTTATTAAAAAACAACGTGAAAAGATACCTTAACTCAACAAATACAAGTCCCTGGCTAGCACAGCTCTGTTGTTGAAAGTCTATTGTGCTCTTCGATCTGTCTCACGCAATCAGCCTTGTTCAAGGAGATTTGGGAGAACCATTGATTTCTACCACAGAAGCAGCCCGCAATGGCCTTTTGTAGAAAATGATCATTTTCAGATTTTCTGAGGCGGTACAGGTCTGCAAGGAATGGGTTTATTGGCATGTCTTATCCCCTCTGAAGCTGATGTCTGAGGAATGAGAAAAGATGAATTAGCATTTAAATAAATAAAACGATAACAAGCTGTTATTTTCTTCCATACTGATCATGCAGATCATGCAGCCACCATTAGACTCATGCAGGAGGTTTATCTTTAATCAAGGGTAATTTTGCCCACAAATTGACCATCTGATTCATATTGCACACAAGTATTTTCTTGATCTGGTAAACTTTAATCTGATTGGCTGGCTTTACACAACTTTTGAAAGAAAGAACAAAAAAACAAACAGGTATTTTATCAATCCATAAGGGGGAAAGAAGGTTTTGTTTACAATGAAGGCTGTGCTTTTGATGATGATGAAATGATCAGTACAATTGCCAAAGTATAGCAAGTAAATTAGATACCCATGAGCAGAACAGTGTATGATCAATAAGTTATGACAACATATGTTTTTACATTGCTTTAAAGGGATAGTTCACCCAAAAATACGTGACGTCATGACGAGCGTACCTGGTTGCGTTAGTCTTTCGATCGGCAGGGGAACTTTCAACAATTTTTCCATAGATTGAACAGAGAAGGCGGTCGGCCAAAAGTTTACTTTATAAATTTAAATTTTAAATATTGATATTTTTCTTACACAAACACATTGATTCGCTTCAGAAGGCCTTTATTAACACCCCAGGGCTGCGTGGAGCATGTTATTTGATGGGCAGATGCACTTTTTATGGACTTCAAAAACAGAGCAACTATAAATCCAATTCTAATGCTTGGATTAGCCTGGACTTTTGTAATATAACTCAGATTTTATTCGTTTGAAAGAAGAATGTCATATACAACTAGGATGACTTGAGGGTGAGTAAATTATGGGCAGAGGTGTAAAGTACTTGAGTAATTTTACTTGATTACTGTACTTAAGTGTTATTTTTGGGGATTTTTACTTTACTTGAGTACAATTAAAAAATCTATACTTTTACTTTTACTTAATTACATTTTTTAAGAAAAAAAAGTACTTTTTACTCCTTACAATTTTATTTACAGTCAAAAAGTACTTCTTTTTTGGAGATCACTTCATTCTATTTTCCCTTGCTATTACCAAACCAATTGAATTGCACTGATGCCCAGTTTAATTTAAATGTTTAATTTAAATGTATTCATTCTGCCAATGAGATTAATTTTCACATTCCATGAAATTGGTCAGACATGTTAATTGGTCCTTTGGAAGTGACGTCATGTCGTATCAATTACCACAATGCAGCACCTTGACCTGGGCTGCGTTTCCCAAAACCATCGTAAGCCTAAATTGATCATAGAGACCATTGGTGGCAACTTTTCTACGATCAAATCAAATCAAATCAAATCACTTTATTTGTCACTCTACATATGCACAAGTGCAACAGCAGGTGAAATTCTTAGGTGCAGTTCCGAGCAACATAGTAGTCACGACATGACATGTACAACATTTAAAGCAGCATCAGATTACACATCTGATGCGCACACAATTACTCACAGCACAGTATACACTACAATAAACAATAAATAATTTACACAATGTGAGTGTAGTTCTCACAGCTCTAAACAATATACACATACTTACAATATACATATACTTTAAACAATATACACTAAACATACACTAAACAATATACATTACGCTATAATAGTAATAATAATATACAATGTATAGTATAAAATATTATTCACAGATTGAAAAATTGAAATCCAAAGTGCAATAGATGCTGTATGATAAATAATGTGTATATAATGTGTGTGTATCTACAGTGGGTTGTGCTGAGTGATATTCTGTCCAGTGTGTGTTATGATCCTGATGGATCAGGAGTTAAGGAGTCTGATTGCTTGTGGGAAGAAGCTGTTCTGGAGTCGGCTGGTGCGTGTTCTGATGCTGCGGTACCGTCTGCCTGATGGCAGCAGTGAGAGCAGCCCATGGTTCGGGTGGCTAGAGTCTCTGATGATCCTCTGAGCTCTCCTCACACACCGCCTGGCGTAAATGTCCTGGAGGGAGGGAAGCTCACCTCCGATGATGCAGCTGGCAGTGTGCACTACCCTTTGCAGGGCCTTGCGGCTGCGGGCGGTACTGTTGCCGTACCAGGTGGTGATGCAGCCAGTCAGCAGGCTCTCTATGGTGCAGGTGTAGAAGCGTGTGAGGATGTGGCGGTTCATTCCAAACCTCCTCAGTCGTCGCAGGAAGAAAAGGCGCTGATGAGCCTTCTTCACAACGGCCTCGGAGTGGACGGACCATGAGAGTTCCTCTGTGATGTGGACACCGAGGAACTTGAAGCTGCTGACTCTCTCCACCGGTGCTCCATCGATGGTGATGGGGCGGTGTTCTCTCTCGTTCCTCCTGAAGTCGACCACCAGCTCCTTGGTCTTGCTGACGTTGAGGGAGAGGTTGTGCTCCTGACACCACCGTGGCAGAGTGTGCACCTCCTCTCTGTAGGCCGTTTCATCATTGTCGGTGATAAGACCTACCACCGTCGTATCGTCAGCAAACTTGATGATGGTGTTGGAGCTGTGGGTAGCCACACAGTCATGTGTGTACAGGGAGTACAGGAGTGGGCTGAGAACGCAGCCCTGAGGGGCTCCAGTGTTGAGAGTCAGTGATGAGGAGATGTTACTGCCCATTCTGACCACCTGACGTCTGTTTGACAGGAAGTCCAGGATCCAGCTGCAACTTAAGCTTACGATGGTTTTGGGAAACGCAGCCCTGGAAATTAGAGTGAGAGGCTTTTCAGTACTGCAAGATAGCTTTTCAGCGCCAAAATACGCTTGACACTCACAATTTTGAAAATCAGCTTCTGCTTAAAGGGATAGTTCACCCAAAAATGAAAATGTGATGTTTATCTGCTTACATGTAGGTGTCTTTGTTTCTTCAGTAGAACACAAATGAAGATTTTGAACTCCAACCGTTGCAGTCTATCAGTCGTATAATGCATGTGAATGGTACATGACTACTATGATCATCTATGAGAGTAAAAAAAACCTGCACAGACAAATCCATATTAAACTCCGCAGCTCGTGACAACACATTGATGATATGGCTGCTGGCAAATGATCAGACAGAGTGCCGGAAGTGATCTCTCGCACGTATCTCTACGCCAGATTGTGTACATTGACCTCACTTACCGGAAGTGATGGCACGCTGAACGGGTGTCGGACATAGAACGTATTCGAGGTAAAAAATGTTTACAAATACTGTTCGGTTTCTAGCACAAACCGATCGTTTCGTGTCTTAGGACATCAATGTGTCGTCACGAGCTGTGGGGTTTAATATGGATTTGTCTGCGCATGTTTTTTTTTTACTCTCATAGATTTAGTTTCCATTCACATGCATTATACAACTGACAGACTTAATTTGTGTTCTATTGAAGAAACAAAGACACCTACATCTTGGATGCCCAGGAGATAAGCAGATAAACATCAAATTTCCATTTTTGGGTTAACTATCCCTTTTAGGTAAATCCGGGGTTTTACAACTTTGAGTAGCATGTTGCATACTGGCATTAGGTAGTAGTCTTATAGTTTGATAATTAAATACCATTAAATTCAAACAGTTCTAAAGCAGGATAAAACCTTGTATGTGGTTCATTCAATTCATGTTTTTAGAGATTAAAAGCTTAAATAAGAATCTCTAGTTTTCATTCTTGCTGCTACTTTTACGCTACTTTTACTTTTTTAATACTGAAGTACAATTTTAATGTGGTACTTTTTTACTTTTACTCAAGTATGATTCTGGCCAGATACTTTTACTTTTAATTGAGTAAAAATTTAATTCAGTACTTGTACTTTCACTTGAGTAACATTTTTGAGTACTTTTTACACCTCTGATTATGGGCTAATTTTCATTTTTGGGTGAATTATCCCTTTAACTCATCAAAATAAGTTAAGCAATTTTCAACTTTATTTAATACGTTATACAATATTCAACTACTTTAAGTCAGTAATTTAAGTTGAAATTACTTAAACATCCAAGCTGACTGTACTTAAAAATTTAAGGCAGCACCCATGTTTTGGAGTTCGAGTTTGTCTTTCTGTGAGTATTCACAATAAAGAAAAGGAACAATCTAGTTTAACACACATGTGCAAAAGTATTATGGGGGTTTCATAAGGTTTTGAAAACGTTTTATATCTAAATCAAAAAAGTATATATATATATATATATAATTTTAAAGACTCATGTTGTGCATGGAGTAATCAAAAAGTAATAGTATATTACACCTTGAATACACATGAGTGTTCACAAATATATTTTTATAACTAATATACTGTACATTTATAGCATTAATTTTATAAGAAATTCAAAGTAATTGTCACACTAATTTTAAGTTTTCCAAACTGGCTATTATTATGCTATCATCTTTAAAACCCACTACTGAATAATACGTAAAAACAAAACAGACCACTACTGGTCACTATACATGTCAGTTTGTCTCTTCCTGAGTGGATGGTTCTTGGTCAGGAGAGGCTGCAATGTTGATCAAATGCTGTTTAGTCAAAAGTCTGACTACACAAGACTGAGCTTATTCTAAGTTATGAATCAGGATTATGAATTTTTATTCTCCAGTTTTTGTTTAAAGTAGAATTTGAATGCATGTCATATATGATTTAAACCATTACACATTATAATTAATTCAAAATTATAATGAACTTAATTTCCTGGGACTATTTCCTCTGGATATGATTACAAAAACTGTCAGAGACTTTTGTATAGGGCACTTCACTATGTGTAATTTAAAGTTAACAGAAACATTTAAATGGTTTTTTTTTCCTCCCCCTTCTGCTTGGAAATCTTGTGATTACACAGTCAGTTGAGAGGATCTAATTGCACCGAAAGATGCCTGTGAGCGTTGAGAAAGAAACATTAGCATATTTGAAAAGTCTGCACATAATGATGCAAATTCCCTTTGAATTTTAGAGACGACAGGCAGGCTGAACGTACTGTGCAATTATATCTTACAGACCAGCATGCAATGCTCTTCATCCACCTGCCGCCCACTATCCCACTCCCACAGCCCAGTGACACGCACTCGAACACAAGCACTTACTCTCACACATCGTCTTTAGTGGATCGGACTCCTAAGGATACAAGGATGCATTTTCAGATATTATTTAATCAAAAACAAAATATTTCAAAGAAATCATCCTACTCACTTTTAAAGAAATTTTAAGTCACCACGAAACCAAAATTGACAACTTTGACAATACCTTTTTTTTATTAAATATTGCAGTGTTTATTATAAATGATTTACCCGCGTACATTACTAATTCACAGAGCCCCGCACATGATGTGCAAGGAAAAAAAAGTCAATTGTGCAAACGATGTACTAATTCGTTCCCTCGATTTATAAATCATGCTCACAATTTACTATTTCGTTCCCTTGATTTGCTAAATCGTGCGGCCGATTTACTACTTCATTCCCTAGACTTGCTAAACCGTCCACACGATTTACTAATTTGTTCCCTCGATTTATAAATTGTGCGCACAATTTAGCAAATCGAAGGAACGAATTAGTAAAACGAATTAGTAAATCGTGTGCATGATTTAGCCTACTCGTTTTTTTCTGCATGTCATGTACAGGGCTCTGTACTATTTTGTGTGTGTGTGTGCCTCGTCATTTTTACTCATTTAACTTCACCTCCCTCCAGTGACATCTCTTCTCTTCTGTTTACTGGCGTGAAGGCGGGACAACCTGTCAATCACATGAGATCACAACAATAGCAAACCACAACTATCCAATCAATTCCCAATAGACCAAATCAAGTCCTGCTTTGCATTTTGTCTTGTTCGAGAAACTGTTTCACTAGGATGTACATCACAATAGGAAAGAAAATATTATCGTATAATCGGTGCTGGGTAGTAACTAACTACATGTAATCTAGATTACGTAATCAGATTCCAAAAAAATAAGTAGATTTAGATTATATTGTTTCCAGCACACTGATGCTAACACTGATTTCCCACTGAAGCTAAGCAGGGCTGAGCCTGGTCAATACCTGGATGGAAGACCAACTGGGAAAACTAGGTTGCAACTGGTAGAGGTGTTAGTGAGGCCAGCAGGCGGTGCTCACCCTGTGGTCTGTGTGGGTCCTAACACCCCAGTATAATGATGGGGACACTATACTGTAACAAGCACTGTCCTTCGGATGAGAAGATAAACCCTGACTGTCTGTGGTCATTAAAAATCCCAGGATGTCCTTTGATAAAGAGTAGGGGTGTAATCGCGGCATCCTGGCCAAATTTGCCTATTGGCCCCTGTCCATCATATGACAGCCTCCTAATCATCCCCATACATATATACGATTGGCTTCATCACTCTGTCTCCTCTCCACCAATCAGCTGGTGTGTGGTGGGCATTCTGGCGCAATATGGCTGCCGTCGCATCATCCAGGTGGATGCTGCACATTGGTGGTGGTTGAGGAGATTCCCCCATTCCATGTAAAGCGCTTTGAGTGCCTAGAAAAGCGCTATATAAATGTAACAAATTATTATTATGACGTTTCAAATATGGACAAAACCAACCATTGGATTTAAAAATTAGAGCCAAACATGGGTTGAAAAGATTTTCAGTAAATAATCATTTAAATTTCTTTTTTTGGAACAGTTAGTAATGAGCACAGTATTCTTGAGATTGGTTAAAGAAGGAAATTTGATTGAAAATCCTTTCATGCAAGGTTATTGGAGAACTCCAACCATGTAATCCTCACCATAGGCTGTGTGCGTGCGCTGTCGTCTTCCTATCTCTCTTTCTTGCATTAAACACACACATACACACTTACACTAACTGACATCCTCTCATAGTCCGCATCTTGATTCACAGCAGTCTTCGCTGCATTGACTTACTGTAATCTATTTCTCAGCAGGTCTCTGACACAGTCTGATCAGCTTCGGTACTCCACACATCCAGGCACAGTCCACGGCTCTCAGGAGAACATATGTCTTCTTAGATGACAAAAGCACTGCATCAAGATGAAGTCATTAGATGCTAGAAACACAGTTACCACTGCTCCCCCTAACGTTACTCGTAAAACATTAATTATATGGAAGGAATGTGAGGGAGACATTTTAATACTGAATTTTTTCATGCAAAGGTTGTGTCAGGATTATGTTCTAGTCTGTTTAGTTTTCTTTGTGTTTAGTTTTCATTATGTTTCCTGTTCTGCTTTGCTTGGGTTCTGTCCTGTTCATGTTCCCTGTTATATTATGTGTATTTAAATTGGGTCATTTATGTAAAAGAAAGGTTAAATTATTTTAGAAGTTGGTGCCTTCTAGACTGAGACAAGGCAGAAAATGTATTTTTGGCTCATATGGATTAAAGACAACAACTCCCAGAATGCACTTGCTTCACTGCCCTATGAGGCCACTCCCAAGCCACACCTACCGGTTACAGCTCTTGCCCACCGCAGCAGCACCAGATGATCGCGGAAGATTTGGTTTCAAAGCGAAATGCACCTATTTAAATGAGTTTGTCATTGTACCGTTTTGTTGTTGTGTTTTCATGAACCCACGATTCAGGAACAGTCATTCATGGTGCGTGTCCAGTCTGGCGCGTTTTCAGTTCATGCCTATGGAAGTGTAACAGACATAAAATACATAAATCTCTCCTCTCAGGGGGATATGAGGGGGGGGCACGATCATTCGAATATACTACCGAGTTTCTACAGATACAAAGCTTAATGCTAAATCGCTGAAGTAACCCTTTAAGTTGACAAAAGATGTGTTTGAAATCGCCCCCTATACCCTCATTCACTACTCCCTATTAGTCCACTAATATTTTACGCTTGAAGTGTGAATGAAAACTAGTTAGTGAATTTGGTGCAGACACTTTGTATAGTTCGTGCTTCCTGTTTAATAATTCATTGAAACTTGGGGTGGGCAATATGGACAAATTCTTATTTCACGATATCAGAAATTTAATTTAACGAGAACAATCACAATATAGTTATTTTGTTTTATTTTCTCTCATTTCTGATATTAAAATTATTAATACATAATTGTGCATGGATTCGACCATTCAAGCGCAAGACATGAAAGAGAACTGAATTTCGCGATCACATGCTGAGAGATGCTGCTTTCTGTGTGCACGCTCAAGGCAAACCCAAAGGTTCAGAATTACGCTATAGCTGAATCACGTTTACATCCATAACGGCATGTTTGATTGCATTTAAGGCTGCTTTTAATGCCATCAAATATGCCGTAAAAAACATTGCCAAGTCGTCAAAAACATTGTATTTAAAGGGGGGGGGGGGGGGGGGCCTCCTGGCGCTCCCAGAAGAACTTACCTGTTGCTTGTAATCGTCAATAAGGGAGTGATCCACCCAACTTCTCTCCTCCGGACCGTAACCCTCCCAGTCCACCAGGTACTGGAATCCGCGTCCCCTCCGTCTCGAGTCCAGAATACGATTAACCGAGTACGTAGGTTCCCCATCTACGAGACGCGGCGGTGGGGGAAACGGGACAGGCGGATTAAGGTGGGAATGAAACACAGGCTTTAATTTGGATACGTGAAAGGCGGGGTGAATTCTCCTGTACGCCGGAGGAAGTTTGAGGCGGACTGTCACCGGACTAATGATCTTGGTGACAGTAAATGGGCCAATAAATTTGGGAGCAAGCTTATTAGATACGGAGCGGAGCGGAATATTCTTGGTAGATAGCCACACTTTTTGACCCACGACGTATACGGGAGGCTTAGACCGGTGGCGATCGGCTTTAGCCTTGGTGCACGCCCCCACTTGGAGCAGAGTCTCACGGGCTCTGGTCCATGTGCGGTGACACCTCTGGATGAAGGCGTGGGCGGAGGGGACAGCGACTTCGGAATCCAGACTCGGAAAAATAGGTGGCTGGTACCCTATACTACACTGGAACGGAGAGAGGCCCGTAGATGACACTGGTAGTGAATTATGAGCGTACTCAACCATAGAAAGCTGTTGGCTCCAGGAAGAAGTATTCTTGGATACCAAACATTGTAACACTCTCTCCAAATCTTGGTTGGCACGTTCGGTCTGACCATTACTCTGGGGGTGATATCCCGAAGACAAACTAACTGTAGCCCCTAGTAATTTACAGAATTCTCGCCAAAATTTTGACACAAATTGGGAACCCCTGTCCGAAACCACGTCCATCGGGAGGCCATGTAACCGAAAGACGTGGTCAACGACAGACACCGCTGTCTCCTTGGCTGAGGGCAATTTGGTCAAGGGAATAAAGTGTGCTGCCTTCGAGAATCGGTCCACTACGGTTAAAACAACCGTCATGCCATTAGAGGGCGGTGACAAAATCTAGCGCGATGTGGGACCAAGGTCTCGAAGGCACTGGCAGAGGATGGAGTAACCCATCAGGAGATCGGTTAGACGTCTTACCAATAGCACAAACCGAACATGCCAATACAAAACTGCGGACGTCACAAGCCATTAATGGCCACCAGAATCGTTGCTTTATCAAACCGCTAGTCCGGTTTACTCCTGGATGACAAGCAATGTTGGAGCAGTGACCCCACCGAATAACTTCGGACCGTAACTCTTCTGGTACAAACAATCGACTCGGTGGACCGCCGGGCGGAGGCGTTACCCCTTCTAAGGCCAATCTGACCTTCGATTCGACCTCCCATGTGAGTGTGGAGATCACTAGTCTCTCAGGCAAAATACACTCGGGAGTAATCGGCGTTCGGATGGATCAAAAATACGAGATAAAGAATCGGGTTTGATGTTTTTGGACCCAGGGCGGTACGAGAGTAAAAAGTCAAAACGTCCGAAAAAAAGAGCCCACCGAGCCTGCCTGGAATTGAGTCTTTTCGCAGTTCTAATATACTCCAAGTTCTTATGATCAGTCCAAACGATAAAAGGTACCCCCGATCCTTCTAACCAATGACGCCACTCCTCCAACGCTAACTTGACGGCCAGCAACTCCCTATTACCAATGTCATAATTACATTCGGCAGGGGATAAACGGTGGGACAAAAACGCGCAAGGGTGCATCTTGTCATCTGAGAGAGAGCGTTGCGATAGAACTGCACCTACCCCCACCTCTGATGCATCGACCTCCACCACGAACTGACGTGATGGATCAGGGGCGATAAGGATCGGAGCCGAAACAAAGCGGCCTTTCAGTTTGGTAAATACAGCCTCCTCTGTATCAGACCACCTGAACGTAGTTCTGGGGGAGGTCAAGGCAGTCAGAGGTGCGGCTAGTTGGCTGAAGTTGCGAATGAAACGCCGATAGAAGTTGGCGAACCCCAGAAACCTCTGCAGGGCCTTGCGGGAATCTGGGCTTGGCCACTCTACCACAGCCTTAACCTTGTCAGGGTCCATACGCATTCCCTCAGACGAGACGATGTATCCTAGGAAAGGAACAGACTGTGCATGAAAAGCGCATTTCTCCGCCTTGACAAAAAGCCCATTCTCTCGCAACCTCTGAAGTACTCGCCTGACGTGCTGAACGTGTTCCTGGAGAGATGAAGAAAAAAATCAATATGTCGTCCAGGTAGACATATATGAAGTGGTCGACCATATCTCTCAGCACGTCATTGACAAGTGCCTGGAAGACCGCTGGGGAGTTGGATAGCCCGAACGGCATCACCAAATATTCAAAGTGCCCCCTGGGGGTATTAAAAGCGGTCTTCCATTCATCCCCCTTCCTGATGCGAACCAAATGATAAGCGTTACGTAAGTCCAGTTTTGTGAAAACAGATGCTCCCTGCAACCTCTCAAAGGCTGAAGACATCAGCGGCAAAGGATAAGTATTCTTTACCGTGATGTTATTCAGCCCTCGGTAATCAATGCAATGTCGCAGCGAACCATCCTTCTTTCCACACAAAAAAGAACCCCGCCCCCGCTGGAGAAGAGGAAGGGCGGATGAATCCGGAGGCTAGAGAATCAGAAATGTATTTCTCCATGGCCTCCCTCTCTGGAATAGAAAGAGAGTAAAGCTTGCCCTTAGGCGGAGACTTACCTGGGAGTAAATCTATAGCACAGTCATAGGGACGATGCGGAGGAAGAGAGGCAGCGCGGGACTTACTGGACACCTCCTTCAGGTCCCGGTACTCGGGGGGCACGTTAGACAAATTCACCACCTCACTCTGAAAAACAGGACGAGACACAGACGAACAGGCAGACACAAGACAAGACTCATAACACTTATTGCTCCAGGTAGAAACGGAATTATGTCCCCAGTCGATCCTAGGGCTGTGCTGGATCAGCCAAGGATGACCGAGGACAACGGGAGCCAGGGGTGAGTCCAAGAGTAGAAATGATATGAGTTCCGTGTGGTTGCCAGATGTGATGAGTGTCAATGGTTGAGTGGTGAATGTAATATTGGGAAGTTCCTGTCCATTGAGTGCGTTGACCTTGATAGTGTCCTGTAGTGCAGTGATGGGTATACCCAGAGTGCGTGCCAAAGAAAAGTCCATAAAATTACCCTCTGCCCCTGAATCCAAAAGTGCCTGGCAGACGTGTGACCGGGCTGCCCACAGCAGTCTTACCAGAAGGCGAGTAGAGGATGAGGTCTTCTCCACGGAGATCCCGCCCGACAGTAGCCTCTGGTTTACCGCCGGGCTTGGTCTTTTACCGGGCATCTATCCAGGTAGTGTCCGTTTCCACCGCAGTAGAGGCAAAGACCAAGGGATCTCCGTCTCTCTCTCTCCTCCCGGGAAAGCCGAGCACGACCCACCTGCATGGGCTCCGGATTAGAAATGGGACTGACCGCACCCCATCTGGTGGCCTGAGGGCATTCGACATTAGCGGCTTGAGCCCCTCCTCTGGACGACTGCTCCAGGCGACTGAGGCGACTGTCCACCCTCAAGGCCAGCTCAATAAGTCCATCGAGTCCTTCAGGAAGGTCCAGGGTGTAGATCTCCTTTTGGATGCGGTCAGCCAGCCCATGCAGGAACATGTCCCGCTGTGCCTCCTCGTTCCAATGGCACTCAGCGGCAAGGGTGCGAAACTCAATGGAATAGTCAGAGACCGAGCGGTTGTCCAGGTGAAGATTGGCCAGTTGACGTGCCGCTTCTCTCCCCGCCACCGCTCGGTCAAACACCCGCTTCATCTCTTCTGAGAGTGCCTGGAATGAGGAACAGCAGGGTTGACGATTCTCCCACACCGCCGTTCCCCATAGCGCCGCCCGTCCGGAAAGCAGTGTTAACACAAAAGCCACCTTAGCCTCCTCGGTGTGAAAAGTCTGTGGTTGGAGCGCAAAAAACATAGAACATTTAGTCAAAAAAGGTCTGCAGTAATTCGGCTCACCAGTGTAACATTCAGGACTGGGTAGGCGTGGCTCGGGATGACGGATCGGCGCTGCTGGTGTGGGAGGAAGCGGCGGTGGGTTGGGCACAGCAGGACTGACGAGTTGTTGAATCCTTTGGGTCAGCTCGGACACCTGTGCCACCAAGGTCTGAACCGCGCGTCCCGTGATGTTCAGGTTCTCTTCCTGCTGATCCATCCTGGAAACACTTCGCGTCAGAAACTCACTCAGGTCCGATGAACTTGCTGAATCCATGTTCTGGTCAGAGCGTTCTGTAACGTTAGGGAACTTAAGACAAAGTCGGATTCAATTGCAAGTAAAAAGTATTTATTTGAAAGTGAAGCGTAGAGACTGGACACAGCGAAGATTCTCCAGGGATCAGACACTTGGCAGCACAGGGACTCTGTGGACAGCTTCGACCTCCCGTGAGGTGATGTAGTGAAGACGGTGGTGGTGAACATCAACAGGAACCGGTGAAACACGAAGATCAGGAAGCATGGAGAACAACGGGTAGAGGAACAGGAGGGCAGGCAGGAAACACACGGGAAACATCCAACAACGCTCTGACAAATGACATGACAAACAGAGAGACAATAAATAGGGTGTGCTGATCAATTGCAGCTGGATCGCTGATATCGCAGCAGGTATCGCAGATCATACACACCCACACTCATTCAATCATACACACACACACACATTCAACCATGCACCCACGTGAATCGTACGAGAGTGAGATAGTGAATTTATGAACCGTGACAAATGTGCAGCGGGAGCTGCGCGCGCCCGTCGTGAATTCACACACTGGCAGCATTTGTCTCGCACAGTTGAACCGCGGTTCGTGTATTGCAAATACAGATGAATTTTGTCCATTATGTCACATTTTCCGGTCTTCTCCTCCGACCCCTGTCTGTCTCATGCTTTGATTTATGATGGGCAGCATATATCTGCTGCAAATGCGACCTGTTCCCCTCTGTCTCATACACACATGCATATAACATGTTGTATGTTAAACGCACTGCAACGCTCCCGCGTCCCTACACTGAAAAAAATTATTTGTTGAATTTATTACATTTTTTTATCTTAAGTGGTTACAATCAATTTATTTTATCTCAATTTAAACAAAAATACATGCAATTCCCATAAAACCAATTTTTATTTTTTTTTATTAAAATCAAAAAACTACATTTAAATTATTTAAACAAGCACAAATTAATTATGCTTAATTTAATCGGGCCATAATAATTTTTTTCAGTGTAGGAAGGCTGAACAAAGTGGACCAGCAATCCGGATGAAAATAACAGCGTTTCGGCGACATTGCGGCAACAACACTCCAGCCTACTAACTATACCACAACAACGCTTCCCTGCAGCGATACAAAATGGCCCTTATTTAATATTCTCGGAGGAGGGGTTTATGTAAATATTGGGGCTGGTGATGTCAGAGTCCCTACTGGCCGTTTGCTGTAGTTCTTAGAAATTGGTTTCTTTAAAAGCAAATATCTCCCTTTGCTTTAAACTTTGAACGTTGTAACTTTGCAGATGTTGTTTATGCTCAAACAGAAAAATTACACACTAGCTAAAGTTAGAAAAGTGAAATCGTGGTTTACCACCCCTTTAAGGAGTCTAGTCTTGGTCTTGACTCGCCCTGACTTGGGTCTTGTCTTTGTCTCAAACCCTCACAGTTTTAGTCTGGCCTTGGTCTCAGCACAGACTGGTCTTGGTCTTGGCTTGGTCTCTTGACAACAACACTATGAATACGAACGGAAATGCTATATTCGCCATGTTGAAATAGTCATTTGATCTATGACATCAGCAGCTATTTTAGTCAGTTCTAAAGTGTCCGTCGGATGTACACTTCAGAATCACTTCGGAAGCTGAAGGTCATTGGGGTATTTTTCGCCTGCTAAATTAAATACTGCTCATTTGACATACTGCTTTTGACATAATATGTTTTAAGTAGACATATATATTAGAAGCAGGGTAAATAGGTTAATGACATTAATGTGCACTTCAAGTGAAGTCAGAAATATTGTAATTATGAGTTCCAAGTACATGAATGACTAATGACAACGTTGTATAATTGTGGGAAACTCTAATTTGCCAAGTTGTGATGTTGGAGGGTTGTGTCGATTTGACACACTGCAGAAACTATCTATAATATAGATGATATATAATACATCTATAATCTACATATAGAAGTCAGTGAGCGGACAGCAAGTCTATGGTGAGTTATAATGAATGATTTTGGAAGTTATTTTAATTTCACATGCTGTGTTTTAAAGGTTATTTATTTAAAGATTTCAAAGGTGTCGTACAGAACAGCTGATAAACAAAAAGTTAATCATTGACTTTCAATATTTTATTTAATGTATGTAAAAAGTATTACATTTTGATACTTTGTATAAATAATATGGTTGTCATTATTATTTTAGATGTAGTTATATGGGTTTATTGTTATATTTATATATATATATATATATATATATATATATATATATATATATATATATATATATTATACAGTATATATATATATATATATATATATATATATATATATATATATATATATATATATATATATATATATATATATATATATATATATATATATGCTACTTCTGTATACATTTCCAACAAATGTGTAATGTCGTAATAACACATTTGGCGGTACTATAGTACAAGGTCAAGTGTACTTGAAGCAGGGGCGTAGCCACGAGAGGCCCTGGGTGGGCCTAGGCCCCCTTATTACATGCCCCCCTCCCCCCTCCCCTTTATTGCTTAAAAACAAAAATAAAAATGGATTGCGCACCATTTTTAACAGACATATAGCAATGTGTAGTTCGGTCAGATATAGCAATAGCAAAGATAGTAAAATAAGAAGCATATTACTAACGTTAACTGATGGTAAAGAGTGAGAGCGAGCACACTTCTGTTGCATGCTCTTGATTGCTGATCGTTCACCCAGCACACATGCGTCATTTGATTTAAAACTAAATCGTATGTGCAAGTAAAAACATGAATTGTTACATGATTTATGTAGGCCTATAACAAGTGATTGCCTACATTATAACAGGACGGCGGTACAGTAATCAAATGATGTTTTCAATACGTTTTCTGTGCACAAACATCTGAAGCGTGTGCCCTGAGCTGCCTCAGACAGTGCGCGAATAGCCTATTGACAAATTCACAAAAATTATGTCAAAAGGCCGTATAGGCAAGTATCCTTGTGAAATTTATTCTGCTATGTCGTAAGTGAACTTAAATAGTGGAAAAGAAAATGTGTTTGTACCAGTATGTTGGATTCGAGCAGATAACTGCTGTATTTTTCCTCAATGTTAATCTAACAACAAAAGACAGAGAAAACCATTCAATGCTCTTGACTGGTTGAGCCCTGCTGGAGCAGCTCTAAATATTCACTGTGCTATTAAATTAAAGATAAAATATGATGAAAAATATGAACAGGGAAAGTAACAGGTGCTCCATTTAATTTTTAACAGGCATAATTAGGCATGAAAATAACTGAAGGAAATATCTATTTGCTAAGCCAACACATTTGATATTGAAAAAAAAAAGTATTGGTATCTGACATGTTCTGGAAAAAAAAGTGGTATTTGCGGCCTCTCATTTTTAGATGGGACCCCTCAAAAATAAAATTCTGGCTACGCCATTGACTCGAAGGCACACATCTGAGAACAGAGCTGCAAAATAAAAGACATAACAATTGTTGAAAAGACCCATGAACAAAACTATTCAAAAATTCTCACACTGAGCAGAATTTGCAAAGTTAGCAATTTTCACTCTTATCACTCCACAACTTCCCAACATTAAAATCTATGGTTAAACTTTATTTCAATAGTCCACTTTAGACATTCTTCTAACTATAAGTAACACTGCAACAAACTCTCATTAGAGCATTAATAGGTTAGGGTTAGTAGAAGTTAAGTTGACATGTACTTGCAAATAGTCAATAGAGCAGTGGTTCTCAACTTTTTTTACACCTTTCCGAATCAATACTGTAAATAAAAAAATAAAATAAAAAAATTGTGATTATAAACTAATCTGATTTTCCAACACTATATGCTTATTTCACTCAGTAAAAAAATACAGTAATGTAGCGATTTGTGAAGCTATACCTGTCACAATTACGTTTGTCTTGTCTTCACCTGTTCTCGTTTAGCCCTGATTAGTTTATCTACTCCACCTGTGTCTAACTAGTTCCCTCCATTACCTTGTGTATTTATACTCCCTGTTCTGTTCAGTCCTTGTCAGTTATTGTTTGTTCACACATGTCCGTGTGATCATGTCTTGGACTCTGTCTGTTATTGAGATTAAAAGACGTTTTTTGTAACCCTCATTTCCTTCGTCGAGCACTTTCTTCTGTCAGAGCGTGACAGAATAACCGACCCTCAAAGTGAGTATTAAAGAAGATGGACTCACCCATGCTGCAACTTCTTCTACGTCCAGAGAGCAGGCCATACCTGGGATACCTGGCCTGGATGCTCCGGAACGGCGGTCTCCTCCCTACAGCCGGCGAGCCAGAGGCACCCATGCTGCTACTTCTCCGTCCAGAGAGCAGGCCATACCTGGGATACCTGGCCTGGATGATCCGGAACGGCGGTCTCCTCCCTACAGCCGGTGAGCCCGAGGCACCCACCGAGGTGATTTGAGTGCTGGAAGACGCAAAGGCCCCGGAGTTGACGCAGGTGGGTCAGTCCATCTTAGAGCCAGGAGCGGACTGTGACCTGATCGATCTGTGGTCCGCGGATCCTTTTCCCACCCAAGTCCCCACCCTCTCTTTGTCACCTTCTTCGCCAGTCCCGTCGGGAAATCTTCTGCCCATATCCATGCCTCTCCTAAACCCGTCTCCATTACTGGTCACGGCCAGTCCCCTGGATCTGTCAGCACCACTGGTGTTGTCCAGCTCCTCGGCTCTACCCCCGCCGCTCACTCCATGCGGCCCATCATCTGCGCCTCAGGCTTCCCTGCCACCAGCTCAGCTAGAGGCCGAGTCCCCGGCTACACCTCAGACCTCCAGGCCCATATCTCCACCTCGGCCTGTCAGTCCGTCACCATCGCCTCGACTCACTGCTCCTTCAACGCCTCCGTGGCCCGTCTGCCCAGAAACTCCGCTGGGCTTCCTCGTCTCTCCAGGTCAGCCTCCGGCGGTCGATGCACAGCCTATGCCACGGACTTCCGGGATTCGGGCTACGCCCTCACCCTGCACCCTCCACCCCGACTCCGCCCTGGACGCTCCCTCCGTCAGCGCCACCATGGTACTGGTGCCCGCCTACTCCAGACGCCTGTCTGTCATCAGTTCCACACCCTCCACCGAAGCCTCCACCTCATTTCTACTTCATGCACTCTGTTGTCTTCACGGCGCGAGGACGCGCCTTTCCGAGGGGGGCGTAATGTCACAATTACGTTTGTCTTGTCTTCACCTGTTCTCGTTTAGCCCTGATTAGTTTATCTACTCCACCTGTGTCTAACTAGTTCCCTCCATTACCCTGTGTATTTATACTCCCTGTTCTGTTCAGTCCTTGTCGGTTATTGTTTGTCCACACATGTCCATGTGATCATGTCTTGGACTCTCTCTGTCTGTTATTGAGATTAAAAGACGTTTTTTGTAACCCTCATTTCCTTCGTCGAGCACTTTCTTCTGTCAGAGCGTGACAATACCCCTACTTTTTGGGAAAAGAAACATGTTAAAAGCCACAGATACTGCACACTATGAAAACAACTGATGTGCTACTGAAAATAATAGAGCTAGTAGCTTTGCTACTTTTTAGTTAGTTACTCCTCAACTCTGCATTGAAATAAAATCGGAAAATGAATCATAAATGTGTCCAGAAATGCACTTTAATTTTCTGAATATATTTTAATAAAAAGAAAATTAAAGTGAAGATATGGATGGAAAATCAAAAAGGACAGAAAAATAAGAGGTCTTGCCCTGGTTTAAGGCCATTATCAGTCTCTCACAGTACCATTTTGCCTGTCATTTGATCTGTATCATTTTCTTTTCACAGCATGGTAGAATTTAAAACCGTTGTGAGACAAAAAAAAAAGTCTTTAAGAAAGAAGAGGGTCTATTTTTATGGCACGTAAACTTTCCCCCCCTCACAAATCTAAACACGGCTCATTAAAAATTGTTATTTCCCTAGAGATCTCCTTAGAAAAATGAGCAAAAAAGCTTCAAATAAATTTCTCATTTCATAAGATAAATGCTCTTTTTGTGCATCCTAGGATTTCTTCTCTAATATCAGTGTCCTCAATGTGCTACTTCATCACATCAAATCCGGAGGGAGGACTCTTAAAGCACACACACACAGACACACACACAAGCACAAAAGGCCTCATGCACACTAACACATTAGTATAACCTGCATTAAATTAACTACTCCTGTGCTTGAATGTTTGTAGTCTCTACCATGCAATAGTCATTACATACACTAATTAAACTTTCTAAAATAATTTACACACTCAAACCCAACTCATCTGAGTTCTGTCAGGACCACTATCGTCAAAGATGATTGATTGACTATTAGCACATAGTTTGGATTGGCGGTATGGTTCTGTTTTGGGCAAGAACTCCTTGTGCATCCATGCAGCCTAGCATGGATATGAGCAGGGAGAGCAGCAATAGCCCCCCTAGGGTAAACAGAACAGAACCAACATAATTTATTGCAAATATCATTAATGTTGATAATAAATGTACAAAATGATTCAGGAATTTAATCTGATTCTAGGGAAATCAGAATACCAAATCTTAACTGACAAGAGGAGGAGCTGGAGGAGGGTAAATGAGCTCTGGATAAGCACGATAGCTGTTGAGTACTGAGGAGCTATATATATATATGTATGCAGTGATAGACGTCGTATCCCTATAGGTAGACGTGTTCAGCTGACAAACAGCTGATGCAAGTTTGACTAACGTGACCTGCCAGAACTGGCGCTATATGCTTGATGTCTTTCACATTACCATCCATTGTTCTACTGTAACAAACCTGACTTTAATAGCCGTCTTGAAAGGGACAGATCACCCAAAAAGTTGTTTATGTCCATTCGATGAAAGCCAATGGTGTCTTAACAACAATATTTGAGTGAATATACAAAAGTTGAGATTAAGATATTTTTCAAAGTATCTATAGTTCTGAAAAACAAGGTTTGGAAAGACATGTAGGTGAGTAAAATTATGAAAGTGTTTTTTTTTTTTTTTACTAATCCTTTAAGAAGAAACTTTAAATATTGTCAAAAACTATGATGCAATCACTTAAAATTGTGTTACTGTGGAATGTTGGGGAATGTTGCAAGCCATATTCAAATGAACATTACCCACTTGAGCACCACAGTGCTAAATCGCCTATTCAACAGGTCTAAATTTGGCTATTCTAACTGAGTCACACTTTCCACAGATTATTTGCAGTTGCTTCTGTCATCATCCACTCTCATGTCGCTTGAATCTCATATGACTTTTTCCTGTGGAACAAAAGGAGCCATTATCAAAATGTCAAAGCTCTTTTCCATAATACAAAAAAATGTCTCGGTCAGTTGCAATTTTCTTTGGTTATTTTGGAAAAAATATTTCAGGTCAGGATCTGAACTCAAATGCCCTATGCAAAAGCTTTACCACACCAATGGACAAACGCACTACTACTAAGTTGCTAAAAATATATATATATATTTTTTTTTATCATGTCTTGCCTAGGACGACAACTTTACCAAAATCACTGGTGTTCCCACAAACGGACAAACAAAGTGCATGATGACCCTGAGTATGTGTGCTAACCAGGCCACAAATCTGACTGACATTTTCAATGTAAAACACTTCAGCCCTACATGATAATAAGTTTTGTGTCAGAGTCTGACATATCCGCTTTAATTTACCACTTCATTACCCATAACTTAAAAGGACAACATCAGAAACGATCTTTTGCATTTCAACTCACAGGAACGAGCATTAAGGTATTGAAGATGTGTGTCCAGCATTGACAACAGGACAGTCTTTTTGGTCTTTTGGTGTCTGTCTCCACCAGTAACTGCAAAAGACTGGCGACAAATCTATACAGGCAAAAGACTGAAAGGCTCAGTTGGACAGCACATCAGTCAGTCGTAAAGGAGCATGCTGTCTTTTCTCTCACGCAGTCTCTTCTTTGTCTATTATTCCCTTTTGTGGCTTTGCTTTGTTCTTGCTGTTTGTTCTCCCTGCTTGCAGATGGAATGAAAGTTTTATAACTTGTGTCTGTCTCTCTGTGGATTCAATGGATGCCTAAGAGAAGCAGGAGAGATATAACTGGGTCAGGATTCACATCTGTTTCACATAGAAGTGGGGAGATGGTATTGAAGGAGAGATATTGATGGAGATATTGATGGAGAGAGGAGGAGGAGAACGGTTCAACAGCAGGCATGTTGGGAAGTTTACCTGTTCCTAGAACAACAACAGTCAGCATCATTAAAACAAATCGCCTTGGGTTACTTAACTGTAACCTTGTTCCCTGAAAAAGGGGAAATGAGATGCTGAGTTTAATGTTATTGGAAACATCTTTGTATGACCGGTTGTAAAGCATGTGTGGCAAACACGCTAAGAATTTGTCTTAAATAATCTCTGACAGTGACATCATTGGAATGTGCACAGCCCCATTGCGGCAATGCAGTGCAGCATCTTGTTCCCGCTTTTTCAGGGAACTGGGTTACAGTCAAGACCCGAGACGTTCCCTATCAAAAGCTACTCTTAATGCTGCACTGAGTTTAGTACTATGGGATCGACAATACCAAGGCAGAGAAAGGCCTCAGACATGAGCTTGGAATGTCAAGAACATGTGAGCCTGGAGTAACATGAACATCCAACCAATAAAATCTGATAAATGTGTGTGAAGAGGAAAAGTCTGCCGCATCACATACTTGCTGAAAAGGGGCACCTTTTGCTAAAGCCCTGGAGGATGCAACATCCTGGTAGAATGAGACCTAATGCCTAGACTGTGAGACAAAGCTTGACTGTGTGCCACATAGGTTAGAGCGATGGAATCCTTCACCCAATGTTACATTGTCTCTTTGGTTTTGGCCATCCCCCGGTTGCAGCCCCCTTAACAAATGAAAGGTTGCTCTGACTTACGCCATTGACTAGTGCGCTGGACATAAATCTGAAGAATGCAAACTCCTGGAGTTTCTCCTGTTCTGGCGTAGTGAACAACGGAGGACAGAAGACCTCAAGAATTAATGAATGTATGGTTGAAAAAGAAACTTTAAGCTAGTCTGGATGAAGATGCAAAATAGTCTTGACCAGTCCATGGGCAAAGTCTAAGCAGGATGGTGAGACTGACAGAGCCTACAAATCCCTAATTCTCTTCAGTGACGAGAAAGCCATAAGAAAAAACATCTTTAGAGTCAGAAGCTTGACCGGTGCTGACTCTAGTAGCTTAAAGGGGTTCTCAACTAACCCCTCAAGGACCACGGCTAAGTCCAACAAGGGAACTTTCACTTTGACGGGTGGCCTCAGTTGCCTAGCTCCACAAATTAAGCGTGCGATCAAATGGTGTTTCCCCACTAAAACCCTGTCAATGAAAGCATAGAAAACCGATATAGCGGCCACAAATATTCTGCGAGTAGCAGGACATGAGCCTGCTGACAACTTTTACTACAGAAAAAACCCTAAACCTCCAGGGCCAGAAATACAGCCATCAATTCGAGGCAACTGATGTGCCAATCAAGATCCCTTGGGCAGGATGAGCGTCAGGGAAACGTATGTTGCTAGCACCTTGTGATGGCAACATGCACCTAGAGTGGGACCCAAGGTGAGGAACCGGGGTCTGAGCCACATAGAAAGGGTACAAAGTCTGTGGCGTGTAACTCTTTTTCGCCTTTGGGGATTGGCCCTTGGATGAAATCCCCTGGCTCTGAGCCTCAACTGAAACGGTCTCATGTGCAGAAGGCGCAAAGGTATCACTGTGGATGCAGCTGCCATAAGACTTTGAAAAATGATGAAGTGTAATCTCCTGTCATAGCCAGATTTTGCTCAGGGTGCTTAAGATGGACTCGACATGTGCAGGAGTCAGCTGTGCCCACATGGTGACCGAGTCCCATACGACTCCAAATACGTTGTCCTCTGGGCCGGAGAGAGAACCCATTTCATGGCGTTGAGCCTCAACCCCAGAGATTGAAGATGAGCTAGGAAGACATCTTGATGTCTAAGCACAAGCTCTTGAGACTTGGCCAAAATCAGCCAGTCTTAAATGGAATTTAAAATGCGGATGTCCTGGAGTCACAAGGGAGCCAGTGCTGCATCCATGCATTTTGTGTATGTGCGGGGTGACAAGGCTAGGTAGAATAGAAGAACCCGATATAAGTCAGCTTCGGCCCTGAAAGCGAACCTCAGGAAGTTCCTGTGTTGTGGCTGAACTTCTACATGAAAATATGCCTCCTTGAGGTTGATTGGGCCAAACCGATCTTTAACGTTGTATTCGAGATACAATCATTTTGATTGTCAGCATTTTGAAATTGTATGTTCAGAGAGAACAGTTCTGACGGCGAAGGTCTAAAGTTGGACGCAACCCATGGAACAGCGGATGGCACAGGCCGTTTGCTTGGTCACACAAAGAGACAAGTCCTTGGCTCTATATCACAATCTGGTGAGAGGAAAAGAGAAAGGGGAGGACCTGTCTCCTACCCTTCAGCCAGATCGACACGTGAGCCCCATGATTTCAATGAGGAAGTGCAGGCTCGCTCTTCCAGAGAGAGGGGGAGAGTCTGGAGCAGAGCACTTTGATGGGAAATAAGTCACAGTGCTCACACTCTGTGCCCTCGAGGGCTGATACAGTGTAATGTCCCCCCAGACATGTAATACAAAATTCATGTGGATCATCCTCTGAGATGGGCCATGAGCAGGGCGGCATGCATCTTTTGGTGGATTCTCTCGACATGATAACTCTCTTTTCTTTTTGTTTTTATAGAGAAAGAGAAAGAGAAAGAGAAAGAGAAAGAGAAAGGCTTCACTCCTGCCTGACAAAACTAACTCCTCACACAGGAATAGTTTGAGAGAGATGTAGATATGGCACACAAACCTGAAAGCGCACCTGTTTCGCGTCTATTTATATTTATGCTTCACAACCGGTCAAGCAAAGATGTTTCCCATAGCGCTAAACTCAGCACAGCATTGAGAGTAGCTTTTGAAAATGAACAAAGCATTTAATGGCCCTATTATTAATCAATTGGGAAAATCAACTCTGCTGAGTCAGTGACATATACAAGTGTTCATGATAAAGAACAGAAAAATTATTTTAAAAACGTGGCTCTTAAAAATAAAATGAAAAAATGTCAAGTGACGTAACCATCAATAATGTATTTTCCTTACTCAGTCAATACATGTAAGCTTACACATCTTTATTTTTTTCAAAAACATTTTATAAAAATAAAAAATAAAAACTGTTTTCAGGAAGTCGCACCACATTACATTTTATATGCAATTGAATCCAAATGATGTTATTGCTATCTAAAACCATTAAAACGTATTTAAAATAAATCTGAAATAAATATAAATATTAGATGTAAAGCTTGAGATTAAAAATAAACAAAAATGAACTGAGAATAAGTTTAAAGTGAAGTGCTAAATTGCAAAAAATTTATTTATAAAAAATAAAATAAAAATTAAGCTAAACAGAAATATATATATAATATATATGATATCAAAATCATCAACAGATTCTA
Organism: Romanogobio albipinnatus; assembly: GCA_023566225.1. Classification (NCBI taxonomy): domain Eukaryota; kingdom Metazoa; phylum Chordata; class Actinopteri; order Cypriniformes; family Gobionidae; genus Romanogobio; species Romanogobio albipinnatus. Next base: position 14,000,078 of record CM042256.1, read on the forward strand.
AATGTCTCTGAGCTCTATGTGTTTCTTTACATCTTTTACACACATTTACAACTGAATAGTTTCAATATCAAATGTGAAGATAATATACAAAGCACTCACCAAAAGCATGCATAAGTTGTATTAATGATAAGCAGTGTTCATTTTACTCTTACCAATACAATTGTAATCAATATTTTTGTTGTATTGATTTCCCATTTGATAAAGCTATCATGGTTAAATGAAGTCCATGTGCCACCTACAGGCCAAGTGTAGGAATACACAATATGTAAAAATGGACTTTTACATATAAATATTCCCAAATGAGAATGTATTTTAGAATTGTAAAATTAGAATCATGTCATTCACCCCATTTCACCCTTTTGACAGAGAGAAAAAGCAGCCAATGGGGGCTTCATCTGAATCTTCTCCATGTTACAAAAAAATCTGATAGAGTTTCTAGGGGATAAAGACTCCAATATTAATATTGTCTTTTCATTAGGATGACAAACAAACTTATCTCGGGAGACATCGGCTGTGCTGGAATTTCCTCTATTAGCACCAGTGTGTCTCCACTGGTCTTTCACAGTTTAAAGGGATCGAGCAGTGTCAGAGTACATTAGCAGCTTGTAGTCTTAATCTACACTAGCATGTTTGTGTGGTCTGTCAGTACTACTGGCTTGAGGGAATGGATGGCAGTGGCCCATGTTGGCCAGAGAGCATGCTGGGAATGGTTTGGTACTGCAGTGGAATTGTCTGCCTATCTTTGTGTCAGATACAGCTAATGTAGCCCCCAGACTACCACACGGCTGACACTGCGGTAATTGATCTGTAAAGACTGTCGAGAACGACACATTGAAATACCAAATCACAACTGACTCTGCAACTCCCTCTTTGTCTCCGCAAGGCTCGCATGTGCATTTACGCAACCGGGGAGTTTTGGGAAGAAGGCATTGATGCATTGGCCTAAGGCCCTTTTGCTAATCAGGTTGTGGGTAATAGCATTCTGTGACCTTTTCTCTTAATAACAAATTTTTCCACAGCTTAATCCCCAAACCCCTCCCTCCCCGTTTTCCCCTTCTGGTTTCTTCTCTCTCTTTCTCTCCGTCTCTCCTGCATTACTTCAAACGCAGCATAATCTTTTGTCTCTGATTGCATTAGTTATGATAGGAAAGCAGCGCTCTAATTTGAGTCGGTACGGGGAGGAGGTGCTCTGATTTCATTTTCTCTGGCCTTGTCAGGGGGCATTTAAATAAAGAAAACTTCAACTGCACACTCATCGCATGAAAGACACCATTTAAAATACGCAGATTACTCCTGATTTCATACAAATTTTAATTATGCACAGTAAATTAATTATATTTGGTTTTATTAGTGGCACTGTAAAATCCTCTCTATGATATAATTTTATACAGATGTAACTAAAACTATTAAAAAATCATTGTTAAATTAAATAAAGCTGAAATTAATATAATTATTAGATTGAGAAAAAATACAATATTTCTAACTTTCTACATTTTTCAAGCCTATGTTACTTACTAAAACTAAAAGCTGCTGTCCGTAACTTCTTTTGTGTTCAAGATTTACAAATAATGTAATAATAAAAATGTACAACATGAATCCATTTTCCAAACAGTGTTTTTGTCTTACCCTGAATCATTATGGTTATCTTATAATAAGTGTATATATTGGGACTATTTCAGACCGGTCTGGTAGGAACCGCTGCAGAAGAGCACAGTTCCTGTGTGACTCGCCATAGACATAAACAGAGAGAAGTAGCTCCTGCTGCAATGTTCTTCTGCAAGACTCATGCAGTTCTGTTTATTAACCACTAGAGCGCAAAAAGCTACGGACTGCAGCTTTAAACTGGTATACTTGACATTCTACTAACTATAAGTAACTGCATCTACATGTCAACTAACTGTATTATATTTAATGAACAATCCAGCAAACCCCCTGTACCAACAAACTTGTTAGAGTTCTGTGAACTACCCCTGAACTGCATATGACACCCAGGTAGAATCAGGCCTCAGGTTACCATGGCAAGCAACGACAAATCATCTAAGATTGTTTTATTGCTCAAAGTAATGTGGAGATGCTCGAAGACAAATTCATAATAAATCATAATAAAGTCAGACTAACACCGCAAGTTTGGCATCATTTCTTTGCTTACAGAGGAAGATCTTGATTGTAACTTCAACACCATCGACTTACTGAACAATCAAGACTGCATCCGGATGCTCATTCAACAGGCATTGCAAGTATTGTACAATAACTAACTAAACAGATGTTTAGTATAAACTGTAGACCCCTTGTTAACAAGGTGCTTTAAACTAAGAAACGTCTCGGTTACGTATGTAACCCTCGTTCCCTGAGAGAGGGAACAGAGACGTAACGTCAGTGACTGACGAATGGAGGTTTCGCCTAGAAGCCAATCGCCTTTGAGCTCTAACAAAACGAGCCAATGGCATGAAAATGCCATGGGTCTGCGGAATTTGCATAATGCAAGCCGACCACTCTGGCATCGACATCATAAGTGCTGGAGGAGCTCAGGGCCTGCTGAGAAGCTCACCTGAGTAGAATAGCGCACGTACCCAGTCCGTGGAGTGGAATGGCGCAGCAAGCGAAGACACTTGAGCCTGTCCAGTTACTGGCCATTTGGGGTGAGTACACAAGCAGACACAGGCTCCACTCTGAGGTTATAGAACCTGGCGAATGTGTTAGGTGTCGCCCAGCCTGCAGCTCTACAAATGTCTGTCAGCGAGGCGCCATGCACTAAAGCCCGAGAGGAGGCAACACCCCTAGTGGAGTGTACTCTCACCCCAAGGGGGCATGGCATGCCTTGAACCTGGTAAGCCAGGACAATGGCGTCCACTATCCAATGGGACATCCTCTGCTTGGAGAGGGCCTTCCCTTTCTGCCACCCACCGTAACAGACAAAGAGCTGGTCTGAGGTCCTGAAACACTGCGTCGGGCCTACGTAAGCGCGAAGGGCGGGTACTGGACAGAGCAGTGCCAAGGCTGGGTCTGCCTCCTCCAACTGCAGCACTTGCAGGTTCACCACCTGGTCCCTGAAGGGAGTGGTGGGAACCTTGGGCACGTATCTGGGCCGGGGTCTCAGGATCATGTGAGAATCGTCAGGCCCGAATTCCAGGCACGCTTCGTCAACTGAAAATGCCTTGTCTTCATTGACAGGATTTTAAGCTCAACTGATTGCAAAGGCTCAACGGGAGCTCTCTGCAGGGCTGATAAGACCACTGCGAGGTCCCAAGAGGGCATCTGAGGAGGGCGAGGCGGATTTAGCCTCCTCGCCCCCTTCAAGAACCTGCTGACCAGGTCGTGCTGTCCAACCGTTTTGGAATCCACTAGGTCATGATGGGCCGATATAGCGGGCACATAAACCTTCAGGGTGGAGGGAGACAGCCTTCGCTCCAACCCTTCTTGGAGGAAGGAGAGCCCGATCGGGCATTTCCTGGGGTCTTCTCGGCGAGAAGAGCACCAGGTGATGAAGAGGTTCCACTTCAACGCATAGGCCTGTCTCGTAGACGAGGCCCTAGCGGAAGTGATGGTAGCCACCACCTGAGGTAGTAGGGTACTCAAACCTGCCGTGTCGGCCCCCAGATACCAATCGTCCAGCCTTGAGCGCTCTGGACATGGCGGAGGGTTCCACGCAAGCCCGAATCCTCATCTTCGGAGGTATCAAGCCCGCCCTGTGATGCGGCGATCGACATGGCATCATCCGCCGGCGCCGAATGACACGCTGGGCCCAGCACGGGAAACACCAGCGCCATCGTCCGGCAGCACCACGGGTAACAGTGTGCTAGAAGGGGGTGTGGCCCGAGGAATATTCGTTGGGTTGTTCCACACCGTCACCCTCAAGTCACCCTGACCACCATCCAAAGTGGTCCCACACGGGGTGGGAACAGATTGGGGTGTGGTAGTGGGGACCCTCCCTCCTTTACGGAGATCACTGAGTCTCGACCGCAACACTGAGATGGTCATGTTCCCGCAGTGAGAACATGAGTCATCCACGAACGCACGCTCAGCATGCACGAGGCCCAAGAATGCTAAACAGCGTCCATGCCCGTCAAGCGGAGAAACCATGCGACCGCACCCAGAAACGTTGCAAGGGCGAGCCATCTTGAAAAAGACGTGCCACTTGTGCTCTTTTAGTTTTTTTCGTCACACCAACACTCTGGGGAGCTGCTCGTCTTGAAAGAGTTAAACACGCTCAGGCTGTAATGTCAGCTCTGAAGCAGAAACATGATGCGAGATTGCTATGCGACGCCCTTTATACCCATGCGGTTGGGCAGGCTTACATTATACAAATTCCGCAGACCCATGGCATTTTCATGCCATTGGCTCGTTTTGTTAGAGCTCAAAGGCGATTGGCTTCTAGGCGAAACCCCCATTCGTCAGTCACTGAAGTTACTCGGAGTGACTGAACGAAAGGGAACTGAAGGTTCTGTTTAGATGGTTAAATGACTCTTTCCCATAGCTTAACTCCCCTGTTTCTGTTTCCTCTTTCATTCACTTTCACATTCATGTGAGTTTTGGTTCTTGTCCCTGCTTGTAAATCAACGTCAATTTAACGATACGATGACAGCTACATGCTAAGAAAGAGTTTTTTTCTGTGGCCACGAAAAAATATACTTTCTGAGAGTTGACAGACGATCAAATCTGAGTGTCCACTGGGCGAAAAGATGAATTGATTGTAATATTAATTCAGCTACATCAAATTAATTCTATTACTTGATCCAAATATTTATAATTAAATATAACAAGTTATAATTATTTATTCATATTTCCCTTTTGAGCTAATTTGCTACAACTGAACGTCTTCAACAGTCTACTAAGGAGAATTAGTTGAAATATAGTTGCAAAGTTACTTATAGTTAGTAGAATGTCTAAAGTTTACCATCAAAAGTGTAAAAAAAAATAAGTTAAGTGTAATAAAAAGAAAATAGAAAAAATCTAAATAGAAATATAAGAAAATTATAAAAATAACAAAAGCACATCATAAAATTAGCTAAAACTGGAATTAAAATGTACATATAACTGTATAAGACTCTTTGGAATTCTCATTCTGTTCACAATGAACGTTTGCCTTTTAAGTCACACTCACTTTCAGTGAGGTTACAAAGTGGAGTTTGTCAGTCATTTCGAGACTGAGAGCCAAAACAACGACAGTCCAATTAAATCAACAAATGCCATATTCATGAGCCTATCGCACATGCCCATAATAGATTATTCAATAATTCATTAGAGATTAAAGTGAGTAATTAGTATTGAGAGGAGTATGATAAAGCAGCGTACTGAAGGTCAAAGAGGACCTGATGGAGAGCAGCCTCACTCATTGGGAGGCAGAGTGCCATCCAGTGAGTCAGTGCACCCTGCTAATGAGAACATAATGCAATCACAGTGTGCCTGAAGGTCAGCGTGGGGCTTTGAGAAATATTCCTCTTTCTCACTACGAAGAACCAAACGCAGGCAAATTCAATTAAACAACGTAATCTGGGGGCAGTTCCATTTCTGCGTGGAAGAGGAGGGAAATGGACAGAGACAATCAAGGGCAACCAATTTCAAGGGCGCAGAAAACATTTTAAAATTACACAGTGTGGCATTTCCTGAGCCTAAAATCAAAGTTTGAATTGTGTGTTTGTAAAATCAGAGAAAATTAGCAGCTGATGGCTGATGAAAGATGACATTAGACACATGGTAAGCTGCTCTATTCTGTGCGACAGTTCACTGTCATATGTAATGAAACTATTTCTGACATTTAAAAAAAAAACAAAAGTTAATTACTTGAACAATGGCGGTTTAATATTGAATGCGAAAGTTAAATTTTGGTGACAAAGGGTGCATTCACACTGACAGTGTAGTACGAAACGGGGCATGGTTTGCATGAAAAATCGGGGTACCGAACCCGAGACTACCTGTAGGAGGTGGTCTGAGTTTGGTTGCAATGGATCTGAGGTGCAATTCGCATGAATGTGAAAGCAACTTGGACTAACATGTGTAACCTGCCCAACTTGACTTGCTCAGAGTGGGATTTAAACCAGGGTTTTCCAGTGTGGGAGGCAGAAATGCTAACAAGTACGCTAAAGGCCGCAGCCTCTAGCATCAGTCAGTAGTGTGCCTCTTGAGATAAGGGGAGTGAAGTTTACCTGCACAGCTCTTACTGGCTGACCTCCATTACACTCACCCCCTCTAAACCTCACTCCCATCCGGGTCATAATACCAATGTAACAGTTCCTTCTCGACCCGCTCTGAGCGGGATTCGAACCAGGGTCTCCAGTGTGGGAGGCAGGTACGCTAACAAGGACACTAAAGACCACAGCCTCTAGTGTCAGTCGCTAGTGCACCTCTTGAGATCAGGGGAGTGATGTTTACCTGCACAGCTCTTACTAGCTGACCTCCATTAAACCTCCACACATACAGTAAACGCAAGTATTTTGGGGAACAATCGTGCTCAAACTAATAGTGTGAAAGCCCTGTGGAGCAGTGGTGGGCCTGGACCATGGAGCTGTGGGTGAGACCAGGGTCCGTGGAGTAATAAGTCTGGCCTCTGTGGCCGGGAGTATTAAACCCCCCAAAATTTTTCTTTGGGAGACTCTGGCGTGGCAGCCTCAACTTTTTGAGGCCATGGTGTGGCGGCAATGATGTGGAGAGGCTCTGGCATGGCGGCCATAACGTGGAGAGGCTCTGGCATGAAAGATTGCACACAAAATGAACACAGACTTGACTTGATAAACTGAACTTGAACATGAAACATAAAACTCAGAGAGGTTACCGTGAACAAAGCTTGACAAAGGAACAAAGAAACATGAGGGCAATATATACAAATGGACTAATAACTCACACCTGTGAACAATCAGACAATGAACCAATTGGAACATTAAACAAGACATAGGGAATCACATGACAAACAGGAACCATAACTGTGACTAAACGTCAAAATAAAAGACATGAAACAAACGTGAATCAAAACCCATAAGGGTTATAAGTCACAACTCACTAAAATTCCACAATAAAAAATAAAAAAATAAACAAACTATCTGGAAAAGTTTCAGAGAGTTTGTGAAATACAAGATACGGGTTCTTATTTTGACAATTTTTCAGTGTGAGAGAACTGCTCTAATTGGTCATCTAGTTTTGTGATTGACTGATGAAAAAAAAAAAAAATCATGCTCGATTTTATGATAAAGACAGACAAAATGCTTGATGAGAATCTTGTCACGTTTGGCATGATTGGCACATGGTGTAAGTTAATTTCACCTCAAAAGACATTTTGTCATTGCCTCTGTATTATAGTATAGGGAAGGATTATTTCTATGATTGGTCAGCTTTATTTGAAGACATTAATGGGCAACTAAATTCTGAATATGAAGCAGTTCATGGCACTTCAACAAATATTGTGCAATAACATTCCCTTTGCTTCCATAGCAAACCTGCACATAGGTTTTCATATGCAATGCTAATCATTGGAGGCCAAACATTTGTTGGATATTATATGTTTTGAGATATGACAATATTACATTAGCTAAACTTAAATTTGTTTAAAATGACTTACCTCAGGCTAAATATAGATGAAAGAATAAGAGTCTATACTGCATTTGAGATGCATTAAAAGATGAGGACAGCAATTATGAAGTAAAAGGTGATTCTGACTGCAGTTTCGTTCTCTCGCTGACACACAGACGCGCGCACATACTCTGAAAACACATCCCAACACTCCCAGCCTAATTACAGGGCCATGCAACAGCTCTCCTCGGGGAAGATTATATACCTCTATTTCTGACAGGTAAAAATTAGATACCTAATGGAATGGAAGCTTTCTACGATGAAGAGGACAGTGGGAAAAAAATGTTACTTTTTAATTTAAAAGCCCCTTAAATTAGATTTTAATTTGGAGAGCACCATGAAGAAGCTAATAGACTAAATCAGCTAGTTTGTGTGTGTGTGTGTGTGTGTGTGTGTGTGTGTGTGTGTGTGTGTGTGTGTGTGTGTGTGTGTGTGTGTGTGTGTGTGTGTGTGTGTGTGTGTGTGTGTGTGTGTGTGTGTGTGTGTGTGTGTGTGTGTGTGTGTGTGTGTGTGTGTGTGTGTGTGTGTGTGTGTGTGTGTGTGTGTGTGTGTGTGTGTGTGTGTGTGTGTGTGTGTGTGTGTGTGTGTGTGTGTGTGTGTGTGTGTGTGTGTGTGTGTGTGTGTGTGGATGGATGGATGGATGGATGTTTGTAAAATTCATTCAGTTTTCCTCCTTAAAATTTAATGAAGACTGTTCATTAACAGGCCTAATTACAAAACACTCAGATTTTCCTCATCCGTCTTCTCACAGTATAAAACTTTTGTTTGAAGAGTTCATGTTTTTCAGGATTGGATGCTGGTTGCTGGAATCCCATTATGACAGTTCAACCAATTTTTTCAAATCCATTCAGACTACATGAATGATTTTAGTTGTGGTGGAATTAATGATTTCAGTTGTGGAACAGGAATTCTGACACATCAAAGTTAAGTTGGGTTTAATCAATTCAGTTCAGTTCTTTATATCTCCAAAAATGCTACTTTTCAGAAAATGGAAAAAACACTGTATTTATTATAAAAACACCACTAGTTACTATTTTGGCTTTATATATATGGTCAGACTCTTACATGTCATTATATTATAATTTTACCAAAATCAAGCTCAAATTGAATTACAAGGTTTTTGACCAGCACATTTCAGAGAATTTCACACACATTTGTATCCGTCGTTAATAAGACAGCATCTGAGACCGTAAGTGCAACATTTTCATCAACTTAAAGTTCATAAAGTTTACTGTAGCTACGTGGGCAGTGGGTACACAGTTTTATACAGTTTTTCCACAAACACAGTATTTCACAGTAAACAATGGTCTAAACATTACAACATCGTGTTAGTCTAAGCACTCATACTTTTATATCATGCTGTGGTTTATATTATAGAGCATAAAAAACATCCTCATGGCATACGTGTGTATTTATTTATCATTGAAAGGTTGCCTACCTGTCTATATTTCATGTTTCGGTCGATTTCACAATTTTTTGTCTAGCAATAGTTCAACTAGTAGCCTGCCTACAATGTGAAGTTTATGCAACAATAAAGCGCTAAAATATGTGAGAATAAATGTTACAAATACTTTAATAATTCTCATCTTAAAATCCCGTCCTTCTTCTGAGGTAAATCCAAGGTAAACTCACAGCGTGTCTTCCATACTCAATGAAGTGTGGTCACATTACCGGTAATGAGCAAAAATGTACCTCTCGTTGATTTCATACGGATTACATAAACAGAGAATATTTGTTTTTGATATAAATTACTTCATTTAAAAGTAGACATTTCAAGCATTCTAAAGACATATCTGTAATGTCTGTGTGACAAGTATTTGCTGAGTTACAGTTCATTGTCAGACACATTTCAGAGTGGACTTCACTGAGAGACAGACAGGAGAATGTGCAACCTCTGTTTGTTTTCTTTATTTAGACAAAAGCACAACATTAAGTTTTTATTGTGAGTGTACACAAATTAAAGTAGACACTTTAAGCTTTTTAAAAGCCATCTGTGGCCAGATATTACAGAGTATTTTAGGTTGTTTTACGCTGTCATGTGGAAAGATCCAGCAGCGTTAGTCGGGTTCAAATGGTTAAAAATAAAGTGCTATGCACAAGCTATTTAAGACAAATGCTAGACAGAGACACTCTTCTCCACTCCTCAAATACATAAACCATTCTTTTTTTCTTCTTTGATCCTTACAACCTTCTAGGGTCATAGGCTGGAGGGCTATCCCAGTTTATTTAGGCCAGAGGTAGGGGAAAGCACCTGGGACAGATGGCCTGTCCATAACAGGGAAATCACACATATGATTTTTATTTTTATTTTTTTTGACTCACCAATTCACCTAACCTGCGTATCTTTGGACTGTGGAGGAAATCGGAATACCCGGAGGGAGGAAACCAATGCTGACACAGGGAGAACATGCAAACTCCACACAGAAATGCCTCTTTGAAAGTGTGCTGATGTTGGTAGTAATGTTGGAAATGTCAATGTCATATCTCACCAATCTTTCTCAGTCAAAGAGGTAGATCAAAAAGAAATGATTTAGTATAACATATAGTTAGTATCACACATCAGATATTATTTAAATCAGTATATTAAAACAAGCACATAGGCCTATTACAAATTATTGTAAATCAACACTACACACATTCTGTTTCTATCATTTTAGACATGTATTACTTAATGATATACTTAATATTAATAAAAATAAAAAACTTTTAAAACACCAAAACAGCACCTGAAGCTAATTAGAGTTTGTTTCTCCCATACCAGACAGGGGCGTTTCCTATGCAACTTTTATTTCCTATGCATATTTTGTGATTATTTTATAATTATTTTAATAAATGTTCTATGTAAAGCACTTTGAATTACCATTGTGTATGAAATGTGCTATATAAATGAACTTGCCTTGCCTTGCCTTGGGCATAGGCTGTTTTTGTAACAGCCTATGCCCAAAGAGAGCAGAGCGGGAAATAACTGAAATAATGGAAATAACTGCATTAAAATAGTTACCAGTCACATGTTTAGTAATCCACCAATAGGAATTCAAGGAAAGATGCAAAACAACCAAAAGCGTTGATAAATGTGGTCTACCACAAACCTGCCGCACATGACCACAGTAGGTTGCATGTGTTTTTCCAAGTATAAACCAAATGTTAACCAACATTGGTGTGCCATAGCCAGGCCACATATGATCCTCAGTTACGTAGTGTCATCTGGGCCATATACTTCAATACAAATGGTGATCCAAAAGAAAATTCCCTCCAATTTGAAAGCCATGGCAAAACATATATGGCGAAAAGTTGGCCCACATGTGCTTAGCCATGCCATATCTAGGCCAGGTGTACCAGCTACCTGCCACATTTGGTCCCAAAAGCTCTTGCTTTCTGGGTGCTATCTTGGGAGAGATCTCATGCTTTGTCATATAGCATTCCTTCAAAAATGATTTCTCAGAGAGAACAGCACAGCAGTACATAATAGGAGAGGAAGATAAAAGAGTTGCTCGGTTCTTGAAAACCAGGGTAGAAAACGAAAACATAGAATATAATTTGAAGGAACAGACTGTTGGGGGAGAAGCGAGAGGATACTAATGCCGTAATGACAAAATAGATCAACTTTTTCTGCCCGCAGTGCAATGCAGATGATCACTTCGTGTCAACAGAAAGAGAGCACGCAAATCACAGTTAGCAGGTCAATAAGTACGATGGCGCATCTGAACGACAGAGCCGCTTCTTTGCGCTCGATAATGGTTTTGTATGAAGTGTGTGTGTGTGTGTGTGTGTGTGTGTGTGTGTGTGTGTGTGTGTGTGTGTGTGTGTGTGTGTGTGTGTGTGTGTGTGTGTGTGTGTGTGTGTGTGTGTGTGTGTGTGTGTGTGTGTGTGTGTGTGTGTGTGTGTGTGTGTGTGTGTGTGTGTGTGTGTGTGTGTGTGTGTGTGTGTGTGTGTGTGTGTGTGTGTGTGTGTGTGTGTGTGTGTGTGTGTGTGTGTGTTCGGCCGCTCTAAGCTCTCAAAACAAACACATTCAATACGCCACGCATTTGCATGGGGACAAAAACAGTCAATTATTGTGCAAATGAAATATGAGAATGAGAAATGTAGGCAATTTCTTCCTCAAATCAAATAAACACAAACACGTATCCATTCCACAAAATGTGAAGTGGCTTCCTGAGGCGTTCAAGAATAGAGGTGGAAAGATATAGAGAAAACAGAAGGAGAGACAAAGCGAGAAAAACGTGGAACGTTCTGGGAGGAGGGTTGCTCACACAATGCCAAAACAGAGACGTGCTGCCTCGCGGCAGGCTAACGGAACAGACAGTGTAGTGGAGGCATTCAAAGGCGATGGCATCTATAACCTTAGAAGCACAGATGTTACTGTGCCAGCATGGTGCACGCTTAAATACCTCATCATGAACTGAAATGCAAATGCTCTGTGTGAAAACAGACACACAAAGAAACGTGCATATCGTACAACCAACCTCAGCGGCATGTGCAAACAGAGTTTTATTCCATCTGTTAAAAAAAGCAGCTTGATCAAACTTGACCTTCTTTATTGTAAATTATCCTTTGGTGCAAAATGGTATGCAAGCTTGTTTCCGCCACAGAATGAAACATTTTAAAAGATAACAGTGACTTTTTATAAAGTCAGAATTGTGTGATATAAACTCCCAATTGCGAGAAATAAAGTCAGAATTGCAAGAAATAAACTCCCAATTGCAAGAAATAAAGTCAGAATTGCAAGAAATAAAGTCGCAATTGTGTGTTATAAAGTCAGAATTGCGAGATATAAACTCGCAATTGCGAGAAAGAAAGACAGAGTTGTGAGATAAAAAGCCGCAATTAGCTTTTTAATTCTGTGGTGGAAACAAGCTTCCATAGAATTGTTTGTCTTTGTAATCTTTAATCAAAATGGGGTCAATGACATGACGCTCATTTTCTCAGAACACATTAAAACTGCAATTCATACAATAAACCTCCTTTCTGATTAATGTGTTAACTGTATTAAAGAGGCTTATGGTCAGTTTTAATTGGGGCTGGAAAACTGTTTATTACTTATATTAATCAATTAATTTCAGCCAAATGCAAGAACATTTAAATCTCATAAATCAGAGAGGACCCCATTTAGATCCTTGTGACTACGTCAATAGTATAGGGGTTGTTTTATTACATATTTAAAAGTTAATCTTGATATTCACAACTTTGTGAAAAACACTTATTTATATTCAAGGTGCACAGAAAGCCTTTTCGTTTTTACTTATTGGTTACACGACTAGACATTTTAGTCTTCAAATAAATAAAAAAAAAGAAAGAAAGAAAGAAAGAAAGAAAGAAAGAAAGAAAGAAAGAAAGAAAGAAAGAAAGAAAGAAAGAAAGAAAGAAAGAAAGAAAGAAAGAAAGAAAGAAAGAAAGAAAGAAAGAAAGAAACCAACTCCGTAAATGCTCCCTAATGCTCAAAATAATTAAGTGGTTTGAGTAGAGCCAACTCAAATTAAACAAATTAGTTCAAACAAATGAACTTTTATGAGTATTTAGAACTTACTTCTCTGACACATTTTATGCAATCGTAATTGTTTCATTGTTTTGAGTTTTATGAACTTAGACTAACTTAAATTTAACCGAAACTAGGCTGGGATTTCTATTTCCCAGCATGCTTTGCCATGACACAGTAAATGCCAAAATTAAGTGTTATATTATGTTTTTTGTGCAAGATAAACGTTGAGTGACTTAGTAGTGTTTAATGTTTTGTTACTAGTTTAGAAGAGTTTCTGTTATGTTTTTTTTTTTTTTTTTTTTTTTACAATTACCATCATGGTGGCAAGTGGAGAATGAGATTAGTTTGAGAACAGGTATATGTTAAATGTATTATATTGCTGTCCTCATTCAACAAGTGCTATATACTAATACTACCAAAGCATTGTGTATCCATTTAGCAAGGTGGCATTTATTGAATAAGCTAGATAAAGCTAGTCAAGTTTCCACTAATACAAATTTGAGATTTGAGATTACATGATATGTTTAAGTTAAATGTATGAATTAGCTTACTCAAATATTTCAGGTTCAGAGCAATTAAAATGTATGATTACAAAATAAAAAACGGATTGCCTTAATTTTCTTTGAGTCGTGCCAACTTTTTGGGGTTTTCAGTGAACATGAACATGCTTTACAAAACTTTCCAACATTTCTTTTAAACAATCCTTATTTCTCATTTATGTAATAATTTGACAGCAGAAAAGAATAGTCATTTTAGAATTAACATCACTTTCCAATAACCCACCATCATTTCAGCAAACTCACATTTTATCTGGCTTCATTCTGGTATGTAACACTCATTTTTCAACATCCAATCAATACCTGATGGATCACATTGTGCCCTACATTTTTTCTCATTGAATGTGTCACTTTTCACTCTAAAATGTGTCATCACAGAAGAAAAAAATGGGTTGTAAATGGCTATTTTCACTGACTTTAAACCAGGCTAAGATGGTTTGCTGGTCTTAAAAAGTGATTAACTAACCACCTTGATTTAAACTGTTTTATCTATCCAGCTTATACTCTTCACAGAAACACAATGTAGGGCACAACACTGTATGTATATACGAATTCAATATCTAGGGCAGAGCGATACAGTACTGTAGTGAGAAAGTGAGAGAGGCAAATAAAGAGGTCACACTCTTCCATTTCATTAATGCAGTCAGTCAGTTACTTCTGCCATCCCCGACCACATCTGAAGTTGTCTGCATTAATCACACAGATGTGAATCTTATAATGGGAGAGTTTTTGGCAAGCCAGGCTTCAGCGCAGGTCAAACTTTGTACGCCTCACACCTCAAAGGCTCCGACAGCCATCAAGGGAATAACATACTGTACCCCTGCACTTTCTTTCCAATCATAACATCACATTGATATTCGGCACACTGGCCACATCCTAATACATCCACCGACACTAAACTGATGAACAGTTACATACAAAAAACCCAATGAGAACTGAAATTAACATGAAGTGAACCATCATATTAACCCCTATAAATTCTGTTATCGCGCTGCTGGAGAATATCATTTCTTGATTAGAGGGGAACTACAAATGCCCGTTGCATTCAAGCTTACCGTCTGGCGTGATAATTAGATGACGGTTCTGGGAGCAGGAAAGGTCTCGAAACCTGAAGTGGAGGTTTGATTAAGGATGCATAATGTAAACACGATGCATATTGATGCGGGAAATTACGTGGCCACCTCAGATACTTCCTGAGTTGATTTCTGCCCCCCAATTATCTTCAAATGTGTCTCACCGATTGAAGAGGAAGGAAATGAAAACTAAAAGAACAACTAACAAGAGCTGAATTAAAGAACATCAGGTCTGTACAGAGAATGCAAACAAACTTTCACTTAGTCTCTTGCAGACTGTGGCCTTTCGCAGCCGAGTGGTGGTGGGTGTTTCAACGGTCTCACACGAGTTCCTTTTAAAATGTGATAATGACTAAAAATACTATCTGTTCGCAGTACAATGGGGAGTTAGCTGTCATGCCCCACTCACACACACACACACACACACGCACTGAGCAAGGTCTATTGAGGGACTCTCTCCTTTGTAGTGATTCAATGATGCTATCTGCAAATGTTGTAACCTCTTTAAAAGCAATTAAAGCCTATATTTGAACTACAATGACCTTTTGTGTGGATAATCATCAGATCAACTCATTCATATTTTATTAACAGATAACTACCATCTTTATAACCAATTGTATAACCAATTTTATAATTATTTTATATATTGGCAAATTTGAGGCTAATTAATAGGATCTCATTTGTATGTTGTTTTCTCATGAGATTTGGTTGATACCATGGCTTTTCAGACATGATACCATATTACATCTGTTTTTGGACATACCGAGGTTTCTGATTTACAAGATTTTTGAAGTATTTTGGGATACATTGTAAATATTGTGTTACTTGAATATGAATAATGCAGTGCCATGATCAAAATACCATGGGATTACCCTTTGATATCACTGTGCCAATGTATCGCCAGTGTACTTTTTCTTGTGATAATACTACTAAACTCGCAAGGTTCTTTAAAGATACCAAAACACATGTCATTACCATTGAACATACATATTTAAGGCACAATATGTAATTTTTGCCACTAGAGTTCGCTTATTCAAAACAAAGGCGTAGCTTGATGACGCTTTGATTTTACTTCTAGGCCTTCTAGGACTCGGGCAGAAATTATATTCATGGGTGAGCTAATGTATTAAAATGTGTTGATGTTACTGTCGTATGAAGCAGGGTGGGGCTGAAAGCCGCTGGAGCGGAACGAAGCCGCTGGAGCGATTGCTAATGAGAGACTAACGCGACACACAGCTCAAGAGCAATGGAGCTTTTATTATGCCGCAGATGACCGATTCCGCTTCTTCCGGTCATGCGTATGTGGGTAACACATTGCTTTTTTAGCATATTAGATACATTTGTGTTCAAAGTAATGTTATAATGCTTGGCAGCTACTATTTGACACTTGTTGCACACTGCAGTAAGCTAGATCGATATTAGGCATGGTAAAACATGGTACTCGCGGTAAATCAAGAAAACAAGATTTAAACAATAAGACTAACGATGTTGAGTTATAGGCCTATAACAATGATTCGTTTTCTGTCGATGAATGTATCCAAACAGTTGCTCACCTGTCTAATAAAACATAATATATTGAAGGTGTTTACATGGTTTCTACTAAATAAAACCAGAAAATTGCAGGTATGATGTCATTAATAGGTGGTTAAGACTGCTTATTTCTCTGGATTTAAACATTCTTGGAAACATTTGGGATAATGTAAGTACACAAGTAGACAAAATATATAACCTTATTCGGTAACACTTTATAATAACTACACACTATGAAGCATTAGTTAAGCATTAGTAAATAGTTAATTCATCATTTATAAAGCATTAATAGACATTAATAGGCAGTTTATAAATACAGCTATAAATGCTTTATTCTTGATTTATAAGCATATCTATAATGTGTTTAATAATTGTATGTTCATACTTTATAAATGATCAATTCATAATTTGTAAATTAAGTATTACATTATTTACAAACCAGTTATTTAGGAGTTGTCAGTGGTTCATAAGATCAGTTAGAAAGTGTAAGTAAAGGATTAATAAACTGTTTAAATATACATTTATACATCTTATTATTTAGACATATAGTAATAGTTACTCAGTGTGTTAATACATGCTTTATTAACATGTATTCATACTGTAATTCATGATTAATTCAGGTAGTTATGAAATATTTAGTAGTTGTCAGTTAACTATTTTTGTGAGCTCATCTAAAGTGAGGACTATTTATGCCTCGTAAAGCTTTTACAAAGGAGATTTAAAGGCTCAGTTCTCTTCTGAACATAAAAAGGAAACAAACAACACAGAGGAATATAGCACATAGAAATATTTATTTCAAAATGCAAAAATGGAGACTGTAAAACTAGTAACTTAATATCAAATTAAAATTAAACCTCTTCAAATGTCATAGAAAATAATATTCCTGTTGACCCCCAGAAAACATAACTGCAGTCAAATGAAACTAAGCTTCTGCAATCTGATTTAAAAATACATTTCTGTAAAGTGTGAACATTGCTGAATAAAAATGCACCAGTGGATTACACTGGACTACAGGAGTGCCAAAATACAACAAATAAAATTTAGATGAAACAATAATAATATAATAAAATATTTTGTAGTGCCAAAACAGTACTGACTTTAAAACATTAGAGAACAGCCGCGCAGAAGAGAACTGAGCCTTTAAATCTCCTTTGTAAAAGCTTTAAGAGGCATAAATAGTCCTCACTTTAGATGAGCTCACAGAAATAGTTAACTGACAACTACTAAATGTTTTTATAACTACCTGAATTAATCATGAATTATCGTATGAATACATGTTAATAAAGCTGGTTTATAACTGGTTTATATATAATGTAATGCTTAATTTAGAAATTATTAATTGATCATTTATAAAGTATGAAAATACAATTATTAAAAACATTATAGATATGCTTATAAATCAAGAATAAAGCATTTATAGCTGTATTTATAAACTGCCTATTAATGTCTATTAATGCTTTATAAATGATGAATTAACTATTTACTAATGCTTAACTAATGCTTCATATCGTGTAGTTATTATAAAGTGTTACCCATTATTCTAGTGGTCTTTGGATATTTTAATCCAAAAAGCTTACCCCTTGTGCCTTTAATAAAGTAATGCCACATCCAAAAAAAACATAGTCGCATGGTACTTTTTTGTAGTATTCAGAGTTTCATTAAAAATGTTCATCTGAAGCCCACTTGGTAAAAGAATACTTCCTGAAACAAATCTACAACATTGCATGTATAATCATTAATTTAAGGCTGAAGTGATAAAGGCCCACTCCAGACCAAATTTGGAAATTCAATTTGTGACTCCTTCGAATGACCTCAACATAACGGTGATATGGCAGTAACAGTTAAAGACTTGGTAATGAGTTTGGCCTTTAAAATATATCAGCTTCAGAGTCTACGGATTTACTTGACTTTAGTCATAAAACTGAAGTATATCAGTTGTCATAGAAAATAATAAATATACATTGCAGAATAACTGTTTTCTATTTTAAACTGTAATTATTTTCCTGTGATGGCAAAGATTCACTTCAGCATCATTACTCCACTGTCACATGATCCTTCAGAAATCATTCTAATATGCCAATTTGCAGCTCAAGAAACGTTTCTTACTATTTTCAATGTTTAAAATGTTGTGCTGCTTAATATTTTGTGAAAACCATGATTTATTCACAGAACAGCATTTATTTGAATTAGAAATATTTTGGAACACTATATATGTGACCTTGGACCACAAAACCAGTCATAAGTTGCACAGGTATATTTGTGGCAATAGCCACAATAGACACATTATATGTGTCACAATTACGTTTTGTCATGTCTGCACCTGTTTTTGTTAGTCCCTGATTAGTTAATCTTTCTCCACCTGTGCCTGTTTAGTTCCCTCGTTTAACCATCTGTATTTATAGGCTTCTCCCTGTTCTGTTCAGTTCTTCGTATTTGTGTTAACAGTGTCTTACTCTTCTGTGTTTGCTTTTGGATTAAAGACTGTTTGTTATCACCATCTCCTTTGTTGTGCGCTTGCTTAGCCACCCTAAACTGTTACAGAATAACCAACCAACATTTAAGAGCAAGAAATGGACTCACCCACGCTGCAACTTCTTCTCCGTCCAAAGAGCCGGCCATACCTGTGATACCTGTTCTGGATGCTCCGAAACGACGGCCTTCTTTCCACAGCCAGCGAGCCCAAGGCACCCACACTGCACCTTCTCTGTCCAGAGAGCTGGCCGTATCTGGCATACCTGGTCTGAATGTCCCGAAACGACGGCCTTCTTTCCACAGCCAGCAAGCCCAAGGCGCCCACCGAGGTGATTCCAGAGCTGGAGGAAGCGAAGGCCCCTGAGTTGACTCAGGCAGGTCAGTCCATTTTAGAGCCAGGAGGGGACTGTGACCTGATCGATCTGTGGTCCGCGGATCTAATTCCAACTCAAGTGCCCACCCTCGAGTCCTCATCATCTTCGCTGGTCCTGTCCAGAGATCTTCTGTTTGAATCCCTGCCTGTCTTCCTGATCCCTTCTCCATCGCTTGTCACGGCCAGTCCCCTGGATCCGTTGGCACCACTGGTGTTGTCCAGCCCCTCGGCTCTACCCCCGCCGCTCGCTCCGTGTGGCTCATCCTTGTCACAGGCTTCCCTGCCACCAGGTCAGCTAGAGGCTGAGTCCCTGGCTACACCTCTGGCCTCCAGGCACATATCTCCACCTTATCCTGTCAGCCCGTCACCATCGCCTCGGCTCACCACTCCCTCATTGCCTCCGTGGCCCATCTGCCAGGAAACTCTGCTGGGCTTCCTCATCATTCCAGGTCGGCCTCTGGCAGTCGACACACAGCCTATGCCACGGACTTCCGGGATTCGGGCTGCGCCCTTACCCTGCACCCCTATGGCGTTAGCATGCTCCTCCCTTTCTCCAGCCTCCCCATCGGCCTCACTCACCACATTGTCGTTCCAGTCATCCGAGTCCCCGTCGGCACCTCAGTCCCGTGAGCCAGCAGCTCAGCGCCAGGCTTCCAGGCCTGCGATTTCGCCCTGGTCCACCGGCCGCTCGTTCTGCCGGTTCCTCCTCTTGCCATGGTTCCACCTCCGCCTGGTCCGAGGGTTCAAGACCTGGATCCTCCCACCATCAGCGCCACCATTGCTTTTGGATTAAAGACTGTTTGTTATCACCATCTCCTTCATGCGCTTGCTAAGCCACCCTAAACTGTTACAGTATGGGTCAAAATTATTGCTTTTTCTTTCATGCCAAACATCATTAGGATATTAAGTAAAGATCATGTTCCATGAAGATATTTTGTAAATTTCCGGAAATATATATACAAAACAATATTATTAGTAATATGCGTTACTAAGGACTTCCTTTGTACAACTTTAAAGGTGATTTTTATCTATGTTTAGATTTCTTTTCTTTTTTTTGCACCCTCAGATTGCTGATTTTCAAATAGTTGTATCTCAGCCAAATATTGTCATATCCTAACAAACCATACAATGGAAAGCTTCTTTATTCAGCTTGAAAAAATGACTGGTTTTGTGGTCCAGGGTCACAAATGTCTTTACTGTTGCTTAGTAACTTTTATAATCAGAATTTGTGATGTTGAATAATACTGCTATAAAAATAAGTCCTAATATCTTACACAATGTTGCATCTATAGCGAAGAGTAATGATTAATTTTTTACTGGAAAGCAAGGCAAAAACAATGATGCTTGCAGTGAAATTACAAGCTGTCTTTGAAGACTCATGAATCACCACAATGAAGCATCATACAAATCTTATTTGCTTTTATTTAATAGGTTTAACCATAAACAGGATGAAATTTGTGTCATCATCAGGATGTTCCTGCTGTGGGCTTTAATGCTGACGGACAGGAATAGCTGCAGCAGGAGTCTAGTTAATTAAACTGATAACAATGTCTGCCTCATTACTGAAAAATGCTGTGTCATGCTCCTGATGTCCGCTATTGATCACCGCTGCCACACGCCCGAACAGATTCACTCACACACACACACAGATTTCCTTGAACACACTTGAGATTCTCACACATTTCTGCTGCCTCGTTCTCTCCTTCAGCTCACACTACCTCTACCTTTCATATGCTCTCTTTCTCTCACTGGAGCACGTACACATGCGCACACGCAGGTTTTGACAGCACATTCATCACCTCCTCTATTTTCAGTGCTTTAATTAGCTCTGCACTTAAAGCCGCTGTCATTGTGCCTCTGTGGCACATGGTGCTCGTGTCAAGAGGCGCTCATGCATATGGCTAGCATTGGTGTGTGTGCGACTGTATGTGTAGGTGTCGGAGGCTTCACCTTTGCCAGTGAGGTGGTGAAGTGAAACGTACTTATCAACTTGTTCAATGAGCCTCAGTGAAATTTGTTAACTTTTCTGCTTGAGAAGAATAAAAACAGCACTTGTCTCAATTCACATGCACCTCTCTTATTTCTTTCACTGTTATTATCATCTTTGACATGTGTTTTTATTATGGCTTTTTATTTTTTTAAATAGGACCTATTATGCCTCAAAGTCTTGATTTTGTTTTTGGGGTCTACTAGAATAGGTTTTCACGCTTGAATGTTCAAAAAACATTATTTTTCACATATTTCACAGTATTGCACCTCTCTTCACAGTCTGTCAGTGACTTACATTGTTGGAACTACAGCTTTGAAGCTGTGCATAGTGTCTTGTTAAGTGACATTAAATAGAGTATACTCTTGGGCACAATAAGCAAGCTAACATTCAGTACATTCTATATATTTAATTCTATCTATCTATCTATCTATCTATCTATCTATCTATCTATCTATCTATCTATCTATCTATCTATCTATCTATCTATCTATCTATCTATCTATCTATCTATCTATCTATCTATCTATCTATCTATCTATCTATCTATCTATCTATCTATCTATCTATCTATCTATCTATCTATCTATCTATCTATCTATCTATCTATCTATCTATCTATCTATCTATCTATATAGTGCTGTGAATCGTTTAAGAAAACAACAACTAATTAATCAATTTTTTTTCTGTACTTAATCATGATTAATTGCCATTGGAGTTTTTTTATATTTTGATATTGTATAATTTCAGTTACTCTCCAAATTAATGAAGAAACAAAAGACAGCATATTTTAAATATTTGTTGTAATGGCATATTTTTATGAATGAAGGCCAGTATTACTGATAGCCTATGTCTCTATGAAACATTAATGACATTACATTACAGTATAACTGAAAGCTACCAATTTCAACATTTAATAGGCTTTAAAAAATAACTTTTACTTTAAGTGAACATAAAACAATCTTTACATAAAACCATTATAATAAATGTTATTTACCCATGGCCTTCCCTGTTAGACATAGCCTACACAGCAATTGAATAAAGTTTCAATTGCTCAAACACCTTAACTACATAAATAATAAATGAAATATAGATGAATCATCATTAAAGCTAAAAATTTCTCAGTTTCCTTTGTTCTTTGATGAACATTAATGACAAACATCATCAGTGCTGCTGTCACTTTAAGATCGGCCGCTGCCGAACATGGATCTGCTCGGATCTGATGCGCTGTCCCGCTCAGTTCATTTAAGACATTATTTAACTAATATATGACTCCTAATATGAGAATTCTCTACAAAACTGGTGTTTTGGCAAAATTCTCTGTGTTGTTGTTATTGTTCAAGAGCGAAAGAGAACTCAATGTGTGCACGAGACTGGCAAGTGTGTGTGTGTGTGTGTGTGTGTGTGTGTGTGTGTGTGTGTGTGTGTGTGTGTGTGTGTGTGTGTGTGTGTGTGTGTGTGTCAGGGTGTCCCTCAATAAGCTCCCTAGCTTCCTAGATGGTGAATCAGTATATCGTGTACATGAATGTACCGATTGAGACTCACCCACACAGACAGGACATTGACATACAGCCCATTCTTTTGTGTCTTGTCACGCTTAGATTGTTTAAAAGAATTTACATGTATAAGAGCGGGATCATATAATGTAGCGCTAAGCAAAAATGGATATAAAAAAACGGACACTGCGTTATTTTAATATTTTTAATGCGTTAAACTGAAAAAATGAATCACCCGTGTTAACGCACTAATTTGCCCAGCACTAGTATATATATATACTATATACTATATATATATATATCATCAATTCCATATTATGCACATTTGGATTCTATAGCTGTAACTGCAAAACATCCATTATTAACAAAATCCAGAAAGCTAATCATTCCTGACATAAGGCATTGATATGTATCTAGACATGAACTGGTAAGAGTTTAACACTGCATGAATATGTGTCTACAAAGATAAATGTTCCATTTTAAAACTCCCACAGGTATTCATTAAAATATTATAATTGCTACTGCCTTAAACTTGCGTTGTTTGTAGTACTTTGCTTCTCTGATTTGCTTCATTGCTCTGAAAACATTCATTTATGTGTTGCTCTTTTAGAGAAAGCTTCAGCACAAACATCTGTCACAGGCTCTCATGAGCAGCATACCTGGGTCACTGCTGCTCAAATGCCAATCAAAATACTCTCTTGAATGTTCATGAGGAAGGGGAGATGGGGATTTTTTTTTTTTTTTTGGTCAATAATAGTGAAAATGTTCAACAGCCCTTTTGTAGCCAAGGTATGTTTTTATGGAGATATTGACTTACACAAATATACCCACTCTATGAAATATTCACTGGAGTACAAAGTGTGACAACAATATTAAAACTGCTACCAGTATATTTTGTTCTGTTCTCTTTTAAAAACCTGTTCAGAACACTTTTGAGATGTTCAATATGGAGGAACATTCTGAATGGAATGGAAAACGCAGTCTTGATATGCATGGCAGAATTTCATTATTACCAAAGCTAAACAAAAATGGAGTATCATCTGAAGAAAAGAAAAGTTTAAGGAAGTATAAGCAAGTTTAAAAGTAAGGAAAGCGTTGGTTATCAAAATGACTAAAATCATTTAAAGGTGATCTATTATGTAAAATTCACTTTTATATTGTTTTTGAACATAATAATGTGTCCGCAGTATGTACACAACCACCCTAATGTTGTAAAAATCCATCGATGCTTGTTATTTTCCCCATAAATCTGAAACTCAAATACACCTTTTCCACCAAGGCAGTTTGAGTGCTGGTTTGGAGCCAGACACCCAAAGCACCAACTCTGAACCAGAAAAAGTGGTTCTTAAGTAGCACCAAAACATTGCTGATCTATAAATAAGAGCCGCTTGTGTCAGGGGCTGGGGGCGGGGTTACCATGACCAACAAGACCAACACAAACTTGTGACCACGATTTTTGAAATAGCAGAAATCAATTGTAATCTCCATCCATACAAATTACAGCAAACTGCACGAATGCATGGATTCGCTGTGTTTTGATGCTGATGTAGGATCACAAAGCCATGTGTATCAATAGTAACGCAACATTCGCCATTGTTGATGGAAGGCTTGTTCGAGATGCAGACCGATCGCCGTAAAGTACAGCAAGAGCATACGACTCCTTATGTTTTTGAATAGCTCTTGCTGTACTTTGATATCATATGCTGATTGGTCTACGCAGCACGATGCATCTCGAACAAGCCTGGTGTGTTTGTGTTTCCCGCTGCCTCACTAGCGTTGCTGAGAAAGATGAGACATATACAGTGACGTAAGACCTGGCTCTGTGGTGGCTCTCTAGCATGTGGAAAGGCAAACCGGTTCTTAGAAGGCTCATCAGTCAAACCAACTCCGAACTGACACTAGCACTAGCTCTGAACTAGCACTCGGTTCATGCTGGTGGAAAAGGGGTAAAAATGAGCCATTCAGGAATGTGTTCCAAATGTGACATCACATTGGAACAGGCCCCGCCCACAACTGATGACGGAATCCGCCCTATTCGCTTAGCTCCGTCCCTGAGTGAGCTGCACACAGCCCGCCATGTTTATCTCTTTGCCAGAGTTTTAACAGCTACTAAAATTATTCAATCAAGAGCAAGGAGTGATTTTCAGTTTTTCCTTAGTTGTTTGCTTCATATTAACAGCATATACAGCAGTAGGTACTGTATATTACGCTGCTATCACTTTAATACAAATATCTAATATAGGCCTACATGCAATTTCTTTCCCTGTTGTTGACATTCACAGACGCAACTGTTTATGTGAACTTTGTGTGTTTTTGACATAACCTTGACAAGAGAACTTATGCCGGGTTCAGACTACATGATTTTGACTCCTAAAATCTTGTCGTGGACAAAAAACATGTCAGACTTCCTGACCAATCATCGCTTACAGTCTTTAACGACGTGCATGATGTCATTGAGAAGGCGTAGAAGAGCGTAAACAAGCAGCGGCTGAAGTGGCCTGTTTGTACAGGCTGTCTTGTCTTCAGATAAGTGTAAAAAAAAGAAAGAAACCCGACCATAGACACGTTTCTGGCTTGCTCGAAGAGGACAGTATGGGCTGTCAATCCTCGAAAGAGAACTTGAGGTGAAATATAGTTTTTTATATTTTTATTTTAGCCAGTTGTAAAAAATAATGTAAATGTAGCTACTGTAGGCTGCCACCACAACGTATTTCAAAAACAGATAGTCTAGCCAAATCTAGCTAAAGTTTAATTTAAGAAAACTATATACAGTTTCAATATTTTGAATTGACCACCAATGGAATTTAACACTTCTAAAGTACAGAAGTACTATTTGTTCATTATGTAGTCACATGGGGTGATTACAAAGCCTTTACAAAAGATCTGTTCAATGGTTCAATGTGCTTGATTGATTCATAATTCCACTCTAAAAAGTCATTAATGGGACCTGGTACCACAACTTAAATAAATGCATGGTTGCAAGTTAAAAATGATAATTTATTGTTTTAATTAAACCTTTTAAGTTGCAAACATTATTGGTTACCATTGTGCTAGATACATGAAGATAAACACTACATGGACTTGATAAGCAATACGCAAATGCCAGTGACAAATAATATCTTATGTTAGCATGTGCTATGAACTGAAATAGATAAGATTAATTGGTTTCAGGGCTACAACTCTGGTACTCAGTGCTTGTTGGTGGAACGTAAATTCACTCAAAGTTGTCATAACTAAAAAAAATTGGTTTTCAAAAACATATTTTTTTAGAGTGTAGGCTTAATCACAATTATACGTTTTTGTATGCATAAAAATTGCACATATTTGTACGCATTTCCTTGTCTTTTTTTTTTTATTATTTTAAGTTTTGCATGATGTCCCTTATGTAAACATAAAAAAGTGAAATATTGCTTTGGATTAATTCAGACAATTTGACTTTCCAAACTGTTTTTTTTTTTTTTTTTTACACTGTAGGACAGTGACAGGAAGGGTTTCCGTGATCTGCTAAGGATGGATGTGAAGGATTTTAAGCTACTTGCTTGTCAAATTAACACCATTCAACCAAAGAAGGACACAAAATTGAGAAGAGTCATCAGTCCAAGAATGCAGCTGTCTCTTCCTTGCTACTGGTTAAAAAAAAATAAATGGCTGTAGTACTGTCGGTGAGATACTAATGGAGACTTGTAAAGCCTTGTATGATTGCTTAAGGGATGATCATTTAAAAGTAAGGCATTTGATGTAATTAACAGACAGATTGACATTTCTCAACAGTGTGTGGACACAAAGAAACCTTTACAGGAGATGTCCCAAAACCAGAGTAGATAATGGACATGTATTTATATTATAACAATTGGGAGTCTTTACTAACATTATAAGTGGACTTCAAGGAAAATAATAATAATTAAAAATAAAGCGTCATGGCCTCTGTAAAAATAGATTGCATGTATTAATTATATATGTTGTTTCTTTTTCAGAATCCTACAATGGAGGCAGAGTGGAGAGATGTGGTAATGGGATTTAAAAACAAGTGGCAATTTCCTAATTGCATAGGTGCCATAGATGGAAAGCACATCTACATTCAGCCACTTGAAAACTCTGGAAGTTCTTGCCACAACTACACATTTTCTGTTGCAGTCATGGCAGTAGTCAACACTGACTATTTATCAAAATGTATTTATGCCAATGTTGGCATACAAGGAAGAGTGTCAGATAGAGGAATATTTGGCCAGTCAGACCTCCGAGCTGCCATGGACAGAGATCTACTGGATGTTCCCCCCTCCAGAGCCACTACCAGGCAGAAACATAACTTTGCCTTACGCATTTGTTGGTGATGAAGCATTCCCTCTCTGAATTGACCTGATGAAGCCATACTCCTTTCAAAATCCTGGCCATAGGCAGAGAATATTTAACTACAGGCTGTCATGGGCAAGGCATACAGTTGAAAACGCATTTGGAATTTTGGCCAGTAGACTCAGTGTTTTACTTTCCAAAATTGCACTGGAGCCTGACAAAGTGACAACAGTAACACTATCTGCACTCTGTGTGCATAACTTCCTCAGAGAGAAGGCATCAGATGTGTACCTGCCTTCAGCCTTTGCAGATGTAGAAGATGAAAATCACAACATAGTTCCTGGAGCTTGGAGAAGGAATGGAGTACCGCTGCCAAAAATCATCGAGACAATTTGAAGGCATAATTTCTTTCACCTGCTGGATCTGTTTCCTGGCAGGAAAATATGATTTAAACATGGACACCAAATGATGAATCTGTTCATATAGACGCAATGCACAAGATACATTTTCTTTAGTAAAAACTTGAATTTATTGAAATTAAGTGACACTTTCTGTCCTTGACTCTTTGCAAAAATCTTAAATGTTGAACAAACGAGACATATTCCCCTTTGTTCAAAATTCAAGATTAAAATGTGCAAAAAATTGCAGAACAGCTCCCTTAGTCATTCAAGATGTTCATGTCTTTCTTCAGTCGAAAATAAATTAAGGTTTTTGAGGAAAACATTCCAGGATATTTCTCCATATAGTGGACTTCAATGGTGTACAATGGTTTGAAGATCCAAATTGCAGTTTCAATGCTGCTTCAAAGGGCTTTACACGATCCCAGGCGAGGAATAAGAGTCTTATCTAGTGAAACGATTGGGAAAAAAAATATTAAAATGTATATACATTTTAACCACAAAAGCTCTGATCTGCAATGTGCCACGCATTATGCCATCACGTTGGAAAGGTGATGATAAGGTCATCATGGATAACGGGGGGGAGTATTAGGACATTTTAATTCTGAAGTGAACTAATCCTTTAAGACACAATGGGACTGCAGTCTAGCACCATCACACACACACACACACACATACAAAAAAATCAAGAATTAAATGTACATCCTTTCTCTTTCGTGGTCATATTCCTCTTCTGCTGCCCTGAGGTAGCTCACTGGAGGTGTTACAAGGGGGTACATGAATTAATGTATTTTGACAGGGTTGATTAAAATGTGTGCGTCCCTGTCCAGGTGTTTGGGACAAAGTTTGGATGTAATGCTAATCTGGCCTCATTTTCATGTGCATCATATAACATAATAAGGATATTGCGACGCAGCCCCTTTGGTCAGTGGGTCTTCGATTAGCGTAATCTCATTTTACTACCGGTTTGCCAAATGTTTGATCAATGTCTTTACCGGCCTCTAGCAGTGTTTCAGACAAATTTTTTTCTCTATTTCAAGTCCATCTGATGATTTGTCTCTTGACTTTTTTAATTTGGGCTTGTAATGTGCTTTTTTCAGGATTATTGATTGTGAGCTGACGATGTTAGTGGGTGATGATGAAGCTTCAAGTGAGGTTTGTGGAGTTGATAGTCTAAATGTGTGGTGGGAGGTGGAGGTGGAAGACTCGGACACATCCTTCTTTGTCTCCTGATCTTCTCCACTCTCATTTGTTATGCTGTGTTCCAAGTCCTTTAACTACGTAGGGGAGAGCGGGGCACAACCTAACACTTTTTGACTTTCTCAGTGTGTGTAAATCCACTTGGGGTTCAGAGTATTTCTTTTTTCTCTCGTTAATTTCACACGTCAAGTACAATGATGTGGTTTTGTTTCATTAATACAGTGTATACTTTTTTCTTGATATACCCCCTTGGAAGTGAAATGTGACAACATGCCCTATAGGTGGTGTACATTGTAACATGTGAGGGCCACAAAGTAACATGAGCATATTGTTTGACAGCTTAAAATGTTATCTGATATAATCAAAAAATATACAAGATAAACAAAAATATTTTGTCATTAAATTACAATTAGCAACTTTTTCTTATAAAAGAATGGCATTTTTTAATAATTAAAAATAAACTAAATTTTGAGTATCACGATAAACACACCGCAAAACACAGCTATACGGCATATTTCAAAACATAATAATAATTAATCATTTCTGAACATTGACTCTCAGTCATTATTTACCTTTTTCTCATGGTTTTTCAAGGGAATTCATAAAAGTATAGAATAGAATAGCATAGTTCTAATAGGGGCACATTGTAATGGCCCCGGCTCGTGTCTTCTGCTGGTTAGCATTAAAGTTCTATCTCAACTGTTAAATAACAGATATAAGATTACAATAATAGCAGATTTGTCTCATTTTAAATAAACACAAAACACAGAGATGAAACTTAAGTAAGAAATTTACTTTTGCTATGGTTAAATAAATGCTCAGTGATATCTTCCAAAGATTTATTAATTTTGGCACAATTTTTTCTCTAAATAATGTTGATTTGGTAAATAGTAAATACACTAAGTTTCGTCATCCTGGCATGTGTGGAAAGTTTTAAATCATGTGTGTTACAACTAACCTCACGTTAGGTTGTGCACCGCTCTCCCCTATGTCATATGAAATATCAGGTATAATAAGTAACGGCACAATACATGTTTGAAAGCAAATACTATGGAAAGCATTCTTGCATTCAGTGTAAACCGAGACACCCGATGGACAGCAAAAGGATAAGTGCGGGTTATTTAAAGTCCACTTCTGTCTGGAAGTTAATTCTTTGTTGCCGCTGCCACTCAGTTTTGACCAGAGTAGTTTCCTATATTGTGTTTGAAGGGAAGCAGCTTTTGTTTAGACCTCACCGAATGTAAGTAAGTAATTGATACACAAATCTAGTACATCCTATCGTTCACCAGCATTTATCTTTTTTTTTTATTCTGTCATGGTAGTTGATGAAACATCATAAAGGCAGGAGTACTGTTGCCATAGCTCCATAAACCTTTCCTCCATTCATAATTCCACCTAGCAGCACCATTGTCTCTCTTTTGTTTCGCCATGTTTGAAAGCTGTGTATGGATGTTATCATGAACATTGTAATCAGTGCGGATGTAATAACAAATGTCAGCAGTTCATTCATAAATCCTGTAAGATCTTACCTTCATGCTGTGGAAATTGAAACCAGAAGACGGAACACAATGAGCTCAGTGCTGAAAAGGGGCGAGGCTACATAAGGTCTATATCAGAAATTTGAACTGATTTAAATGTCATGCAAATGATAAACTTTCATGATAATGAAGAACTGCAACGTCACATGAGCGTGACCGAGATAGAAATGATAATAAAAAACCAAACAGATGTTTTGTTAGTTTTTGGCAGAGTATCCGAGGCACAAGATTTAAAGAAACAGCACCATTTTGTACAGGGGGGCAGGGAGCAGCAACTCATTTGCATTTAAAGATACATGCAAGAAAACATACTACGCTGGGCATTTACAACATGGTATAATAAATGGTCTGTGGGGTATTTTAAGCTGAAAATAAGTTCCCATTAACGCCATTGTTTTCTTCATTCAAATCGATGAGAATGCGCACAAAAACAAAAGGCGGGATTTATCACAGAAACCAATCATATCCAATCATAGCGCGATGGAGACATTGCCCTTTCTCACATTCATTCTCAATTACCCCCCACTAAACCACCGCGTTAGGGTGTCTGTTTTAAGTCATTAAACCGATTTGTTACTATTACTAACTGGCAGGCCACTAAAGAACTCAGTGTTATGTGAAATAAGCCTCTCAACAGGCAGATCTGAGAGCTGGGGACAACATGATTGACAGGTCCATGTGGCAACTCCATTAATTTCATCATTGCAATTTCAAGGGAGACAGTGGGAGTACTTAATTTAGTTGTAAATGTTTGCGAGTCCATTACATTTTCGTCTCTCAACCCACTTTGGGACACTTTGAGCATTAGCAGCATTCAGCATCACAATCATTAACATGCTTAAGATCAATCAGAGATGATTGAGATATCACATAAACAGATGCAAACACTCACATGTAAACAGTGAGACTTTAGGCAGAATGCATGAATTAGTTTGTTGGTGTAATTAATCTCACTGCCATGCTAATTTAGCTGGTGTTCTCATTAGGCTTGAATAAAGGGCTTGGCTTTTGTCAGATAACTCTGTCAGCTCCATGCATTACCTAATTGTTACTGAAGAGCAGTAGCGGCCTTTGCTATGTTTCACCCTTTTCACTTGAAAGAAAAAGAATTATGAGTTCTCGTTTTTAATATGTATAGCCTTTATTTTTATGTTTATAACTCCGGATATAGAGTGCTGTTTTCCCCGAACATCAGCGCTATTGCAAACATGATAGCCTATCGTTTTTTTAATAAACTTTTTCTACTTTTGATGTTATTTTTAATGAGAAATTACTATTGTAGCAAATAAATATTCACTTAGTTTTCACCAGCTCACTCTATTTTGATGTAGATCATTAAACTGTTACGCTCCCTCCTGTCTGTCTGAAATCAGTTTCGTGAGGTACATTCACGCACAAACGCTGCACGCAAAGTCATTGCCTGATAGGGCTGCGAGGCAACAGGTCACTCCCTAACACTGTGTCTACACCATATGCGAGCGCATGACAAAAGACAATATAACCTATTATAATCAGTGATGTTGTCTACACTGGCGGCCCGCAACACGACAAACCCCTGACAGGAGTAATAAACTGATGCCTCGCCCTATTTATGTCATACCCCAAGCACTTGCTATACTTCTCATTGGAAGGACAAATGGATTTGCAATGGTTGTTTGTGCATCCAGTGTAGACAGCTTCAAGCGGTGCGTCAATGATCGCGTCCGGTGTAGGCACGGTGTTAGCTTTCGGACACAGTCATTTGCTTTGTGAGTAAATGAATTCAGTTTGACTCAATTGTTGAATGACTCAATCGTTCCTACTGTTTCTTTGAAACTGGCCTCCGAATTGCAAAGGGCACCTCTGATGAAGAGAGATTTGTTTTTTCAAGGGAAAAGGGTATTAGGTCTAATCCATTTCCCTGATGTTTCCAATAATACAAAAGCTAAATTCTTGATAAAATTGCAAGATGGCGCTCCCCTGTGTGCGACATCGCAGAGCTCTCAGAGTCAAGTTTTTGTTGTATTTACTGTTCTCATATGTTTTTGAGATCTCACAGAGACTCACAGGAGAAAAAGCGTAACTTGAGAAGAAAAAAAGGATGGAGGAAGATCAACGTCATATGCTGGCTCAGAATTTTTGACCTCAGTATACTGGACTCCTTCCAATACTGGAACTATTTTGTGATGTTGGTGCGATGCCAGGCCAGGCCAGAGCAGGGGCTTTTCCTGATAATCAAAGCCCAAAGTGGAAACGCGGCGGCAGGCAGGGAGCAGTTTGGTTAGCAGAGAAATTCTAATGCTCCCAGTCATACTTGTGAAACGTGCCTAAGAGATAAAACCACAGAGGACAAGTCCATAACACTGGTAGGCTATACGGTCTTCAGGGCCAACCGTAACGCTGTTGAGTGTGGCAAAACCTGCGGGGGAAGGAACAGCCAATTTTCCTCAAACAGTCCTAGTACGCAGACAGTACGGATATTTTATTTCTGAGGGGGAGGAATATTTAACTTTAAAGTGTAGACCATTTTATTTACTCAGAGAACTACAGTGCATTATGGTGAGTGTTGTGTGCATCCCACCTCTGCCAAGGATGAGGCTGCACTAAATTAACTGCATAACATGATCAATGAACATGTATCCAGGTGCTGCTCTCATTATCCCGGGAGATTTTAATCACTGTAATCTCCGGAAAAACACCCAAAAACTCTAAACAATACCCATAACCTATTGTTATAGACAATGTTAACATCAGAAATGCAGTCAACCCCATTTTGAAGAATCTGACCACCTAGTAAATCCTGCTAAAGCATATACTTACAATTAAGCCGTTAACATGTGGACTGACAAACCTGCAGGGCTGCTTAGATGTTACAGATATGAATATCTTCAAGGAGGGTACAGTATTCATGATTACACAGACTGTTAGTGATTATATCAACTGGTGTACTTCTATCTGTGTTCCTTCCAGAACAGTTTGTGTTTTTCCAAATTAAAAGCCCTGGTATAATAGGGATATACACTTGAAAGCTTCCCGTCTTTTCTTGATCTTCAAGTCAGGGGACCAGACTGGAGAACAAGTGGGCCCAATATGAGTTACAAACATCTATCAGAGCTGCAAAAAGGCATATTACCAAAAACCTAAAAGCTATTACCTGCAAAGCAATACAGATGTGGCAGGGAATCCAGTCAGTCACCAATTACAGGAGGAACACAAACTGGACTGAGTATACAGACAGTCCCTAAAAAAATATTCTGCAACCCAGAGGATAATACACTCCTGGTGATACACGTACAGGTTCTGAAGGTTCTGAAACAGGTAAACCCTTGCAAGACAGTGGGAACTGATGGTGTATCACCAAAAGCCCTGAAGGTCTGCGCTGAACGTCTGGCATGTGTGTACACAGACTTATTTAACTTGTCTCTTACACAAGAAGTAGTACCACACTTATTCAAGTCCTCATATCAGTCCCTAAGAAACTAGACACATCTACCCTGTATGACTTTAGGCCAGTAGCACTAACATCAGTTGTCATGAAGTGTCTAGAGAAAATGGAACTTACATACATTAACTCTGTGGTTCCAGACACTGCTGATCCCTTACAGTTTGCCTACCACCCCAACAGATCAGTGGACAATGCAGTGTCTAAAGCTTTGCACTATACACTCCAACATCTGGACTGCAGAGGAACATATGTAAGGATGTTCTTCCTGGATTATAGTTCTGCCTTCAATACTATCTGACCAGGAAAGCTAATTAGGAAGCTGACAGTCCTCGGGGTCCCAACTCAAAATAGCTCTCAATTAACACAGGAACACCACAGGGCTGTTGTCTCAGCCCCAAACTCTACATCCTGTATAAATACGACTGTGTCTCCACCCAGGACAACACTACCATCATTAAATACGCAGATGACACAACTATTCTGGTCATTCTATTCAGATGACTACACCTTCATTAAAGGTGGGGATGAGTCTGGTTATAGGTAGCTGCTCAACAATACTTTTGCCTATGGAGAGGACAATGACCTCATCCACAACATAGACAAGACCAAGGAAATAATCATGTTCAGGAGTAAATCCTATCTTTGCATTTTCAGGCCCCAAAAACACTGTTGTTGTGTAAAAAAAACTGCCAAAAAGTTTTAAAGTACACTCAGACAGGAGAGATGTGAGATTCCAAGAGCAGTCTAGAGGAATAATTTATAAGACAAAGATAATTAAACCAAGCAGAATTAGAGTGCGATGTCTGTTTGCAGCATTGCAAGAAGAAGAAAGAACAAAAAAAACACAGTGCTCAGTAAGACTAAAAGAGCTTCATCTACAGAAGTTCTTATAGAATTAACAGCCTGGTCTCACAGAATTCTGTGAAATGAACACGGGCCCCTTAACTCAAAATCCGTGGCAGTTTCATGGAATCGCTGAAAATTCCGTGATGGGTCCACGGAAGTGATTCATATGCAAGTGTTCAAGGGGCCCGTGTTCATTTCAAGGAATTCTGTGAGGCCAGGTTGGGAACTAATGTCACCTTAACAATAATAAGAGTTACAATGTTTTACTAACAGATGATTGTTTGTAGTAGAAACCTCAGCACATGCACACACTCACAGCCAATCTGCTATACAAATGTTTTTTAAAGCTACACTGTGTGATATTTTCCCCCATCTAGCGGTGTAAAGGTATATGACCATCCAGTAAATATTAGGTTCTGTTCCTCCCAATTCCGATTTCGTTTTAACTCCTACGGTGGCCGTTTTAGTCCAAGATTAACATGGCTTCCAGTTCAATCCAGACATGGTGCCATCGAGTGTTAAAACGCGAAAGGCGAAGCTTGAATTTATGGGTATGTCCCTCTTTGGCTAATGTACTTTCAAGATGGAGGGGCAACATGGCGACCCCCATTCGAACCCCTTACCCGTATGTATTTTCAATGGCATATTATAAACTTACGAGAATACTTTATTACTTGAAATAAATAAATATACATTAATGAGCACTTATATTTTTGAAAGAACTAAGTGTTTTTAGCTAAGAATAAACTAAAAAAGTTACACAGTGTAGCTTTAAAGTTGCAAAATGATTAAACACTGTGAGGAAAAGAAACACCACCCAAAGGTTGCACTACAAATGATCATATTATTTTTTTCAGTTTTTCAGACATGCTCTATTTTAAATCCAAGGGTGGGTGGGATCGTAGGCTTTCAATGCTAGCAGGCTAAAGTTAGCATTTATCAGACCACCTGTTGCACCTTTAACAAAAGTAATAAAAAATAAAAAAGAATAAATAAACGTCTAAATGTTATGATATAACCATACAGTGTAAGACACTGCAATGACTTGTGGTTTCTTTCTTTTTTTGGCAGTGAATGCATTCAATCAAGTCTGTCCGTGGCAGATTTTGCATGTATTTGCTGCACATTAATAGTCTGTGCACTGTTGAGTGCTCTCTGGGCAGAAACGAGCCGTTTGATGGAGTGCTAGGGACACACACATGCTGACTGCTGCATCAAGGGACTGGAGTGTCTTTGAGGGCAGATGTGCCTGGAGGCCAGATAGACCAGCAAAGACTCGCTGATTGGATGGAAACGGAAGCAAGAAAAAGGACAGCGCTTTCTCCATCACAAGGCCAGTGTGGACAGATGCCAGACACAAACTTGGCTTGCTGTCAGAGAAAAACTGAACTCATCCTACAATCTTTCTCTCCTTCCCAGAAACATTGTCTGCTGACAATAGCACAGGAAGTGAGGATCCGTTCATAGTGCAGAGGTTACAGGGATGACAACTCCACACCGACCCTGCAGACAGATGCCTCGCTGTGTTATATTGCGTTTTGTCGCATTGTAATTTAACTGAATGACTCCTCAGAGATTGAAAAATGATTGACAGGTGACAGAAAGCAAATGAACTAGAGCAGAACTGCAGCTATAAATTTAAGTAAGAAAAATGCCTATCAAAACAACAGGGGTGGAGAAAGCCAAGATATGCTGAAACAGAGGAGGAGATGACAGACACCAGTGGGGTGTGAGGTCTATTCTCTTTCCAAATTTTTTGGTGAGAGTGACAAATATCCAACTGGCATCCTGTACATCATATAACTTGAAAACACCCAAAAGGAACATTATGAACAAAGCATTCCTGGCAGAACCATTTAACAAAATAAAAGTTAGATTTTTGGATACAACTAAAACACTCGCTTTCAAACCTCTGCGAAACCAAAAGCTGGATACATCAGCCAATCTACCCTCAGGGCTGTTCCTGAGTCTCAGCTCCTCTTTGTTTCTTTTTAACACACTCCAGATTGCAAACTGCAAACATAATGACAATCTAATAAAACCAAGTCACTCAAGTAAAGTAAAAAATGTCAGATCGCTTAATCAAACCGGCTGATAAAATCTGCGATGCACCTTCAAAAGCAAAAGACTTAATAGGCACTATCTGAGTACAAAGAATCACAGGAATTAGAAAAGACACAAAAACATTTTTGAATAAAGCTAACCATGGACAGACAGCTAAATATTTCAAAAGAGTTTCTTTGAACTGAACAGAATTTGAGAACATTATACACTGTGAAGCTGCTTGAAATGCATATTAAAAGAGAGAGGACACATGGCAAAGAATGTATTTTTAAAGATTAAAAATATAACACAAAGGACATAAAGAGTCTGAAGTTTTTTGCTTCTTTATTGGTTGGTTTTGCTCTGCTTTCATTCAGTTGTGTTGAAAAGGACTTTTTTTCTCAAACACGTGAAAGTATGTTCTCAAAGAATGTTTTGCTGGTCTTGACTAACAGATCAATAAAGCTATTCGTTAGCATTCCAAATAATCTCAAAAGCAGTTGCTATATGGTATTTAAAATATGCCATCTTTACTCATGGGAGCTCAGCTCTGGGCAGTTTTTGAGCCAATCACCTGAGCTGTAAATGTCATTGGACTGATTTACTAGTCATCATCCTGAAATAATATATCTCAGCTCTTTACCCATGCTGACTCTCTATTCTTGAATGATTAGAAGTTCCTTAAGCTCCCCTGACAAGTAAAAGGAATATTTTGTTGTGACAAAAGGTGAAATGAAAATCTCAAGGCTTCATTAGACAATAGAAACAAAATGTGAAAGAATGTAATGTAATGTCTAAAAAAAGGTGTAACAATGTGACAGTCAACCATGAGATCAGATTCGTCGGATAAATGGCAGTAACCTTCAACCGTGGAGAGCTGTGGTTAAGAATAATAAAACATTAGTTGATTCTCAAAAAAAAAATTCTGCATGTTTAAACATCAGAAACGATTTAGAGAAAACAGCCTTGACTCAAAAACATTTATATAGGGGAGAGCGGGGCACAACCTAACGCTTTTTGACTTTCTCAGTTTGTGTAAATCCACTTGGGGTTCAGAGTATTTGTATTTATTTTTTCCCACATTAATTGCACACATGTCTAGTACAATTATGTGGGTTTGTTTCATTAATACAGTGTATACGTTTTTCTTGATTTACCCCGAAAGAATGGAAGTGAAATGTGACAACATGCCCCATAGGTGGGGTACATTGTAACATGTGGTGAGGCACATTGTAACATGACCAAATAACAGCTTAAAATGTTACCTGATATAATAAAAAAATATACAAGACAAACTAAAATATTTAGTCAACAATTATTAACTTTTTAAAATAAAATAATGGCATTTTTTAATCATTAAAAATATAAGCATTTTTGAGTTTGACTTCAAACACATCGCTAAAAACAGCTATACAGCATAGTTCAAAACATAATAATAATTAATACTTTCTGAACATTAACTCTCAGTCATTTTCACCCTTTTCTCGTGGTTTCTCAAAAGAATTCATAAAAGTATAGAATATAATATCCAACCCGATCTCATGGCAATTCGTACATATTTTACGAGGTGGCTAATTCGTACGAATCTGTACGACCTCAGTCGTACGAATTCATACGATTTTTGCTAAATCGTACGTATTTGACGAGTTACCAAATTTGTACGAATTTGTACGAATGACCTACCTCAAACCCCGCCCCTAAACCTAACCGTCACTGGGGATTAGACAAAACGTACAAATTCGTACGAGTGAGGTCGTACGAGTGAGGTCGTACAAATTCGTACGAATTAGCCACCTCGTAAAAATACATACGAATTGGTTGTGAGATAGCGTTGTAATATCATATTTCTAATAGGGGCTCATTGTAACGCAGTGTTACAACGCACCCCATCTGCGCAACTGGGATTTAAATCTTGGCTCGTGTCTTCTGCTGGTTTGATCAGCATTAAAGAACGATCTCAACTGTTAAAATAAATAATAGATATAGGATTAAAATAATATTGGATTTGTCTTATTTTAAATAAACACAAAAAAACAGAGATGAAAACTAAACTTAAGTAAGAAATGTACTTTTGCTATGGTTAAATACATGTTCAGTAATATCTTCCAGAGATTGTTTAATTTTGACGCTATTTTTTCTCGAAATAATGTTAATATGGCAACTAGTAAATACACTAAGTTTCGTCATTTTGGCATGTGTGGAAAGGGTTAAAACATGCGTGTAACAACTAACCCCGCGTTAGATTGTGCCCCGCGTTAGGTTGTGCCCCGAGCTCCACTATACACTTTTAAGAAAATGGTAACTTCTAAACGGTACCAAATTGGGGTTCTTTGGCTTGTAACAATAGCCAAAAATAGCCTTTTATAAGGTTCCATAAAAAAAAACATGCTTTAAAAGTGTTATATATAGGACATTATACTAAGGGGCTGTTGAATGCTTGAATCTGATTGGCTGACTAACGTTCTAAGGTGTGCAATTGTTTTCAGGGAAACGCACGCCAAAAGTAGTTCCAGGCAGGTCTTGACTGCATTACAGTTCCACATCACTTTGCCAAATGATTTCAGTTATTTAAAATGTCTTTACAGCCTACAACAGCAAAAGAACCAAAACCCACAGCAACACTGACCAAGCAAAGAAATATAGTAAACAATAGGATAAAAACTACAAATAATTTCCATGTTTTTTCCTCAAAATTACGTTTAATTATGTACTCTCTTTCTCCTGGTTTCTCTGCTCTCCCACTCCCACAAACACACACACACACACACACACACACACACACACACACACACACACACACACACATATAGCGTACGAACAAACACTCGCTCAGAAACATGTTGTCAGCGCTGCTCTGACAATTTTATCAGTAAAATTGTTTAGCGCTGTGCTTACAGTTCTGTATTAGTAGACGCTGCTGAGTTTTGAGTGGCAGTTTCTCTCTGCAGGTTATGGTACGTGACAGCATCTGAAATACACATTCAAGTTTAGAGTTACAATTTGTCTTTTCTTAAGTCACTTTTGCTAACCTTATATGTTTCTACATGTAAAGAAACTTTAAAGAACCATCTTTTTTTTAGAGTGTACACACAGGTGTATCTTTGAACAGTAGTAAATAAAGCTCCAAATAAACATTTATGATATGGCTATACTTAAGTATTGAATAATTACTATGTGCCATGGTCTTTTTATGGTACCGAAAGATGGCCTACATGTCGAAAAAACAAGCAAAACAAAACTAGTCACAATTATTTAAATAAATCAATATATAAAGATTTTTTTTTTTATTTTTTTTTTTATTTTTTTATCAAGCCGAGTAAAGTAAAAAAAAAAGTGTTCTAGCTAGTGTTTTGATGCATTTTAGTAATGAAATGTCTTAATTCCTTGACAAGCTTTACTTAAAGAACTCGATGGCATGGTGAGACACTTTTTCAAACCTTATATGTCGAGACTGTATACGTTTTGTGCACAACTAGAGTTACAGTTCATACATCTGAATGGAAATAGCTGGTGTTCGGGTGTTGTTCTCAAATGGATACATTTCAAAAGGAGTCTTGTTTCTATGCGTTGGGTTTTACAAGGCCTTTGAATCGCAAACAAACAAAGTGTCTTCATTCTCTGTGTGTGCTTGGCTCAAAGAGAAAGCACTTATCCACTTAACACTGTGTAAACACATGCCTATACACACAGATACTGGTCACTTTATAATAGGTGTCCTTAACTACTATGTACTCACATAAAAAATACAATGTAGTTATTGTGTTGATGTTGTATTGCAAAAAAAAAAAAATTTGCTGCTATTGAGGTGGGATATGGGTAAGGTTAGGGACAGGTTTTGGCAGTATGGGTAAAGTTAGGGGGTAAGGGAATGATCAACAGTGTAATTATAGAGGGAGATGGACTTGATAAATAGCGTGTAATTTTCTCACTCAAACCACTGCCGCCTGCTGCTTCCGCTACTGATTGCTTTTAGAGTGAAAAGCTGCCCATAATGGCTGGTCCAGGATCTGTTTTCTTCGTGATAATAGCATATTATTAGCGAAAAAGAGTTGGCAAAAGATCCAGTCTGTATGTGTATTTGTGCTCATCAAATTATTCAATTTCCAACGTGTTTTCGCTTTGGTGAGTAATGTAGTCAATCACATACATGTTTGTTGATTTCTTGAATGCATTCTTGCTTCAATACATAGGCCCATCCGCTCTCGAAATTGTGATTTCTGACAGTGACAAATATTTATGTATCGAAATCAGGCTCATATAAAACGTCAGAAAACACAATTCCTGGCTGCATGTCAATATCCATAGATCACTGGATCTTTGGTAAGTTGTAAGGAAAACTATATCGAGTCCAACCGTTAGTTTAAACTGATACTCGTGTTTTCCTCTATTAAACCCAGTCATACAGCCACTCTTCTGCCACTCAGTCCCGGCTGAGGGGAGTGTTGTGACATTGATACATACCCTCTATAGATGTAATTACATGCAGCTTGTCACTTTGCATATCTTGTGGTGCTCCTCAAGGCTCAATGTTGGGTCCTCTATTATTTAACCAATACATGCTGCTTTTAACTGGTGTAATTAATCAGTACAGTGTGTCCTTACACCAGTATGCAGATGACACTCTTTACACTGGAAAACGTCTCGGGTTATGACTATAACCCTTGTTCCCCGAGAAGGGAACGAGACACTGCGTCGTCGAGTGACAACACTCTGGGAACGCCCACAGCGTTACGCATCTGAAGCATGAATGAAATCAAGCCAATCTGATTGGTGTCGCGTCGTGACGTAGTAGATGACGGCATACCCGGAAGATACAAAAAGGAAGCTGATGCAAACACACACTAGCTCTTTTGCGATGAAGCAAGCGCTCTAGCCGTGATAGGTGTGGCGACGAGACGCAGTGTCTCGTTCCCTTCTCGGGGAACAAGGGTTATAGTCATAACCCGAGACGTTCCCCTTCGAGGGAACTCGCACTGCGTCGTCGAGTGACAACACTCTGGGAACGTTAATACCCACTAAGC
This sequence comes from Romanogobio albipinnatus, assembly GCA_023566225.1. Taxonomy (NCBI): domain Eukaryota; kingdom Metazoa; phylum Chordata; class Actinopteri; order Cypriniformes; family Gobionidae; genus Romanogobio; species Romanogobio albipinnatus. Next base: position 14,041,362 of record CM042256.1, read on the forward strand.
CACACCAAATCACCCCACGTCCCAGTGTGAAGCTGGGTACCCAGGCACACTTAGGACGCAAGAACTCGAGCACCAGGCGTCACCGGGAGGTGCAGACTGTAGAATCTTATGAAGGTGTATACCTCTTGAAGCGAGACGCAGAAAGGAGGGCCACTGAGGAAGCCAAGCTCCTGGTGGTATGGGCCCTCACGGCCATGGGTGAAGGCAAATTGCGCACCCTATAAGCCGTGGCTATAGCCTGGACGATCCAGTTACTGATCGTCTGAGTTGACGCAGGCAGCCCCTTCTTGGGTGAGCCAAAGCACACCAACAACTGGTCTGACCTTCTCCAATGGGAAGACTTCTCTAGATAAATACTCAGGGCTCTGACCGGGCAGAGCAGATGAAGTCTCCCCTCTTCCGCCGTCAGGTGGGGAGGGGGATGGAAAGCCTGAAGAACCAGAGACCGGGCTCCCTGAGATGGAACCTTGGGAATGTAACCCGGTCTAGGGTGAAGGATGGCCCTTACTCAGCCGGGGGCAAACTCCAGGCAAGTTGGCGTGACCGCCAAGGCCTGGAGATCTCCCACTCTCCTCAGAGAGGTAATGGCGAGTAGAAAGGCCACCTTCAGGGTCAGGTTCTCAGGCTCAGCCAGCTCCAGTGGCTCGAAGGGGGCCTCAGCCAGCCCTTCCAGAACCACCGCCAGGTCCCAGGTTGGGACTCTGGAGCGAGCCGCAGGCCTCACCCTCCGAGCCCCACGGAGGAACTGTACAACCAGGTGGTGCTTCCCCAAGGGTCCATCACCTAGAGGTGCGTGGAAAGCCCCAAGGGCAGCCACGTACACCTTCAGGGTGGACGGGGTAAGACCAGCGGAGAAGCGATCTTGGAGGAACTCCAGCACTGAAGCCACTGGGCAGTTAACTGGATCCACCTCACGCTCTCTACATCAAGTGGAAAATACATTCCACTTGAGGCTGTACAGTCTCCTGGTAAAAGGAGCCCTGGAGCTGAGTAAGTTCTCGACCACTTCTGCTGACAGGCCCGCCTCTAGGTACCGAGCCCCCTCAGGGGCCAGGCCCAGAGGCTCCAAAACTCTGGCCGGGGGTGAAATATTGTGCCCCCTGCCTGAGAGAGCAGATCCCTCCTCAGAGGAACCTGCCACGGAGAGTCGTCTAGCAGAGCTATGATGTCCGAGAACCATACTCGAGTGGGCCACCGGGGTGCTACTAAGAGCAGGCTGATGCCCTCCCGGCGGACCCGCTCCAGAACTTTCGGGAGCAGAGCGATCGGGGGAATGCGTACAGACGCAGCCTCGGCCACGTCTGCATCATGGCGTCCAGCCCTAACGGAGCTGGATGCTTGAGAGAGAACCACAGTGGACAGTGGGACGTCTCTCGAGACGCGAACAGGTCCACTTCCACTGGGCCAAATCTCTCGCACCTGGCCTCCACCACCTCTGGGTGGAGTCGCCTCTCCCCGGGCCTCAGCCCCTGCCTCGACAGGATGTCTGCTCCCTGATTTTGGTCTCCGGGAATGTACATCGCCCTGAGGGACGATAACTTCCCCTGGGACCACAGGAGGATTTGATGCGCCAGTCTGCATAGAGGGCGCGACCTCAAACCCCCCTGGTGATTGAGATACGCGACAACCGAAGTGTTGTCTGAGCGTATCAGGACATGGTGGCCGCGGAGGTCTGGGTAAAAGCTCCTCAGAGCTTTGTAGACCGCCAGCATCTCCAGGCAGTTGATGTGCCCTGAAGAAATGCCGGGTCTCCCACAGACCTCTCGCAAAACGGCCTTCCATGACCGCGCCCCAACCAGTGAGGGAAGCATCTGTTGAAGCGGCTCTCCGGCAACATGATGCTCCCAGCACTGGTCCTTGGGACAGGAACCAAGGTTTCCGCCATATGACGAGGGAACGAAGGCATTTGCGCGTTACCCTGATCATATGAAACGGATTTCCCCTCGGGGAAAACCCCCTGGCCCTAAGCCACCACTGTAGGGGTCTCATGTGCAGCAGGTCAAAAGGTATCACCTTGGACGCTGCTGCCCTGAGCCCCAGCAGTCTCTGAAACTGCTTCACAGTGAGGCTGCGGCCCGGCTTCACTCAGGAGACCATCGCCAGTATGGACTCCACGCGTGCGGGGGACATTTGTGCCCGCATCGACGTGGAGTCCCATACAACCCCCAGGAACGTAGTCCGCTGGGAGGGCGTCAACACGCTCTTCTTCGTGTTGAGTCTCAGTCCCAAGCATTTGATGTGGGCCAGAACGACATCTCGATGCCGAACCGCCACCGCGAGGGGAGAGTGCCAGGCCGAAGGGAAGAACCCGATATTGGTACGCTTCGCCCCCGAAAGCGAACCTCAGGAACTTCCTGTGACATGGAAGGATGGAAATATGGAAGTATGCGTCCTTTAGATCTATCGTGACGAACCAGTCCTCGGACTGGATCTGACTCACGATGGCTGGAATTATGAGCATCTTGAACCTGAATCTCCTCAGAGACCGATTCAAGAGCCTGAGATCTATAATCGGACGCAACCCACCATCCTTCTTTGGAACTATGAAGTACCGGCTGTAGAACCCGGAGTCCCTGTCCACCAAAGGAACCCGCTCTATGGCTTCCTTGGCTAACAGGGCTTGTACTTCTTGTTCCCTAACCCGAACCTGCTCTGGGCCGACCACAGTCCGGACCACCCCGTTGAAACTCGGGGGAGGAGAACCGAACTGCAGCCTGTAACCCAGCTCTACAGTCTGCAGGACCCATGTAGATACACTCGGAAGGCATTACCATGCGCCAAGATAATCTACTAAGGGAACCAGCCTCTCGAGGCTGGCCTCGGGTGTCAACCGAAACTCGTTCCCGACCCCCCTGAAGCGGCTAACCGGCAGGGAGCGGTCGAGAACGATTTTCGGTGGGCGCACACGTTCGCTGCCCAGTCGCAAGTCCCTTTGGAGGCGACGAAGGCAGCGTGTGTGCGCGGGAAATCAGTGAGGCCCGAAGCGTCTTTGACGGCGGGAACACAGCACTGATTTCCCGAGAGCTCCTGGGGGAAAACGACCTCGGTCGCTCCTACCCGGGAGAGGGGGCTGGCCAGCAGGGGCCTCATCTAAGGGAGCAGCTCGACAGGGCCGCAATACTAGGGCGGACACTGCGCCTAGCAACCGCCTGAAACTGATGTGTCCCGCAGGCCACCAGGCGGCGAGAACGACATCAACTTCAGGAGGGCTCCCTCTTAGATGAATATCCAGACAAGTCACACGCTTGGGTGACAGACCGATTAAAGTATCTAACTTATCAAAGTCAGATAACATACACTCAATTCCTCAGAATTAAATGTCATCATAATCACCCAACCCGTGCAACCTAGTCTGAATAACAGGCTGAATAAAAAATACATCTAACTCCTCACGTTAGATAATATTAATTAAATGCAGCCATAATATGGTCTGAATGATAGGCTGAATATCTAACTCCTCAAAGTCAGATCCTATATTATTTAATTCCTCAGAATTAAATACAGCCCAAATCATCAGACGATACTGTTTTATTGTATTTATATGGCTCGTAACCATACGTTGCCTCAGCAACGTGGCTCGAGCAGTTATAATACAATTGGCTTTCATTCCTCGGAAAAAAAGTCAAACAGGCGCGAGGCTGAAACACCCGAAAAGCGCACGGTAGTACGCGTCGAGATATTTCTCAATGAAAACAGCCAGCACCCTCAGGCGCTGACCGCATGCCTCGCACCCAACAGTATCCACAATACAGTGAAACATGGTCGGAAATAACACCAGACGATACTGCTTTATTGTATTTATACGGACTCGTAAACCACATGTTGCCTCAGCAACGTGGCTCGAGCCCTTATAATACAATTGGCTTTCATCCCTCGGGAAAAAAAGCCAAACAGGCGCGAGGCTGAAACACCCGAAAAGCGCACGGCAGTACGCGTCGAGATATTTCTCAATGAAAACAGCCAGCACCCTCAGGTGCTGACCGCATGCCTCGCACCCAACAGTATCACATTTCACCGTATCACGTTGTATCACTTCACTAGCAGACTCGAACCTACGCACTGCCTTTTTTTTTTTTTTTTTTGGCAACGCGAGATTGAATCTAGCATAGGAAATGGCGAGCCTCGATACGGAGCACGTCTAATTCCTCAGAATCAGACAGCTCACGCATCGGGTCCTCCACCCCGGGGGAAGAAGCCGCAGCGCGGGCTTCCACACGGGGAAGGAGAACAATGGAACTGTCAAACAGGGAAGGAGAAGATGCCTCAACACCCTCTCAAGTTCCCCTGACAGCCCATCTGCGAGTCCCATGATTGATCAACCGTGCTGTCTTTTTTTTTTTTTTTTTCGACAGACACGGGACCAGCCACGGGGTTCGCGAGCCCTGCTTGTGAACAACGTTGGTAGACAAACAACATCAAATAAGACTGACAAAACAGAGCGCTTCGCTGAAGAGCAAAAAAGCTAGTGTGTGTTTGCATCAGCTTCCTTTTTGTATCTTCCGGGTATGCCGTCATCTACTACGTCACGACGCGACACCAATCAGATTGGCTTGATTTCATTCATGCTTCAGATGCGTAACGCTGTGGGCGTTCCCAGAGTGTTGTCACTCGACGACGCAGTGCGAGTTCCCTCGAAGGGGAACAAAATTTACATTTATTTAATTTTTGTTTTGCAAGTTTTTGCACACATATTTTTTTAAAGTAAATTTCACATATGGAATTAAGTAAACACTACTTAACTTAGTTAAAGGGTTACTTCACCGATTAGCATTAAGCTTTGTATCAGTAGAAACCCATATTCAAATGATTGTGCTTCCCTCCCTCGTGTCCCCCTGAGACGAGTAATTTCTGGATTTTTTGTCTGGAGAAAATCGTCAATTAGCGTCATCTGAGGCTTTTTACAATGACAAACTCACTTAAATAGGTGCATTTCACTTTGAAACCAAATCTTTTGCGATCATCTTGTTGTCAGCTGTTTGCTCTCATGATGAATGAAATCTGACTCCTGCTGCATTTTTGCTGCCACTCTCGTTCGGCTCATGCTGTATTAGTTCAGCACGTTCAGTTTTTAATTGTAGTGTCTGTTCTTTAACTGAACTAAATTATTTTATTACTATAAAATGAAAACGTCGGTGGGGGCGGTGTTGTGGGCAAGTGATGTAACTGGTAGGCGTGGCTTGGGAGTGGCCTCATAGGACAGCGAAGCAAGCGCATTCTGGTAGTTGTTGTCCACATGAGCCAAAAATACATTTTCTGGCTTTTCTCAGTCTAGAAGGCACCAACTTCTAAAATAATTTCACATTTCTACTACATAAATGACCCAATTTAAATACACATTCTTCTTTCCAGCGGTGAGTATCCCGTTAAGTAAAATGATCAAAGAAAATAAGTCATTTTAACCTTGCCAGTAAAAGGTTGAGTAATTTCTACTAAGTCAAAGTTTCCTTTGCAATACTTTTTTTTACTCCAACAATATAACACTGAATCAAACCACACTTTTAAAGAGTGTGGTTTACTTAGAAACATTCAATGGATTGTTTTTGAGTATGAATGCCATTTTGAGAGAAAATTTACTCCAAATGTCACAAAATGGCAAGTTACTAAACCTAACAACAAAAGCAATGATAAAAGAGTGAAAATACAGATGGAAAACGGCAAAAGATTATTCATGCCCCAGTGCATGATGAGAACACCAGTATCAGAGTAGTTTTACTTAATTTTATAACGTTGCTATTTACAAGAATTTATATTGCTTTTGTATTGAGTACTAATATAGAATTTACTTTGAATTTCAATACTTTTTCATTCTTGCCTGAACTAACTTTTTCATGTAGAATTTTTTTTTTCTGTAGTATTTACTTCACCACAGAATATTTTTTTTTTAATCAGTGATACTTTACTTGCATACTTGTGTCAAATCTGTAAATAAATGTGTAACGGAGGCCAGCTAGTAGTCTCTGTGCGAGTAAACCTCACTCCTCTGATCTCAAGATGCTGTAGCCTCTGACGCTAGAGGTTGCAGCCTTTATCCTCCTTGTTAGAGCGCCTGACTCTCATGCCGGCGGAGCGGTTCAAACAGGAGGGGTTACATTGGTGCCGTGACCTGGATGGGAGTTAGGTTTAGGGGGGATGAGTGTAACGGAGGCCAGCTAGTAGTCTCTGTGCGAGTAAACCGCACTCCTCTAAACTCAAGATGCTCTAGCGACTGATGCTAGAGGTTGCAGCCTTTATCCTCCTTGTTAGAGCGCCTGACTCTCATGCCGGCGGACCCGGGTTCGAGTCCTGCTTGGAGCGAGCGGTGCGATCAGGAGGGGTTACAAACGTAAGAAGTTCACTGTAGAAATTTCCCCGGATTTTCCATTACCTTTCCACAAATGGAAAGCACAATTTTGAAACTCCTGACTTTTTCAGGTTTTCCATGAGCGTTTGAATCTCATATAGAGCATTTAGCATATAGAGGATGAAGAGCATTCAACAGAAAATTAAAGACAATTCGAATTGGCCTACAAATTGAAGTCATGACTTGAAAAGCTCTATTGGACCAGCCCTTTAATTTTCATGTAATGTGTATAGCAGCATATTGACGTGTCAGAGTAAGTGTGTGTATGATTGGTGAAGTTCTGAGGATCTCCCACTGTGAGCTGCGATGAGTCTGTCGATCAGTCTGGCTGAGGGGAGTCTCATTTTTTTGATGTAATTCGTGTCTAAGCAATGAACAAGAAGAAGAAACATGCATAGAGTCCTATCAGTGACACCAACCTTTGTGTTGTTCACTAGACACAGGAGAATCAAACACCAAGACATGATCCTTGTCACTTTGCAGCTCTCTGTCATCTCGCTCTGTTTATTCCCCTTTTTTTATGATAGTGTTGTTAGGTTTTTGAAAACTACCAATCTCTGCCTAGCTGTCTTTCTCATTCTTCCTCTATTTTGCTCTGTCTGTCTCGCATATAGCTGGAAGGCCTGGCTTTGTATCTGTGGCACAATCTTTTGCCCTGTTTACTTTTTTGTGGAATCACAGAAAGTAAAAATAAAAGTGGTGGAAAACAACTCCCAAATTCAACTCCTGAATTGTCGAGAAGTTCATATTGATTTAGGAAATTTGATATAGAAACCTCTGTTTAAATTGTACATTTTGAATTTTTGTTGCAGACAGTCTTGGCAGACAGGAGATTTATTCAGAACCGCCAGTGGAGGCATACTTGAGATTACTGTGGTATTTTTCTAAGGAGAAAAAACAAAAAACAAAACTAGCCAGCAGGCTACAGACTCGGACATAATTGTTTACATAGCTGTCTAAGAGAAACAGTTGAGCTATTAAAGAGATTTAATTTGTGATTTTTCTTAGTCAGGACTCAACAATCATTTAATTCAATATCATTTCAATTCATTTAATTTATTTATAAAGCACTATTAAATACAAACATGTTGTTAAATGCAAAAAATGTTGACCAATGTGCTGTACAATCATACATTAAATGTCATATAAAATCGACAACAGACAAGTTGGTATACAAAATAAACAAGAGCCTCATCTTTAGTTAGCCTATAAGACCAAACGCTAATATAAGTAGATGTGATTTTAAATTTCACTTAAAAAAACAAAGCAAGGGAGCTAGTCTTATATGAAGCAGTAAGTTATTCCAATGCTTCGGAGCCGCCACTACACACTCGGTCGCCACTCAATTTCAATCTGGTCGGAACATCTAAAGTCATCTGACTTGCTGACCATAGGGTCCTATGTGTTTTATGCAAAAGGTACTCTATATATGGAGGTGCTGGGTTGTTTAATACATATATGTAAGGATCAGAATCAATTCTATATTGAGCCAATTATGATGGTTCCCTTTCGTTCAGTCACGGAGACGTAAGTTAGTGACTAACGAATGGGGGGTTTCGCTTAGAAGCCTATCATCTTCGAGCATATAGAAAACACCCAATGGCGTGCCAATGCCATGGGGCATGCGGAATTTGCATACGTAACTCCGCCTCACCGCGTGAGTATATAAGGAAGTACGTGGCAATATCGCATTATGTTTCTGCTTTCGGAGCCAAGAGTACCTTCTCTTCACTCCTCACAGCCTTCTGAGACTCTGTCAGCTTCTTCCAGAGACGAGCAGCTTTCCGGTCTGTGTTTGTGTTACGGCGCGTTCCAGTGATCACATACTTCCTGCCTGCTGATCTGCGCAATGGTCCGTCTGACAGCTGGTGTGTGCTTCCCTGGGCGCTTCGGCATCGACTGCGAGGCTTCCTCTCACAAAAGAGCGCGTCCTTTTCAGGATGTCTCATCCGTGCACTTCTGGGTGCGGTGGATTTCTCTCGTCCTCTGATGGGCACGAGTGCTGCGTGACGTGTTTGGGCTTTCAGCACACTCAGGCAGCGCTTGTGGATGACTCATGTTCCCACTGCTGGAACATGGCCATCTCTGTGTTACGATCGAGACTCTGTGAGCTTCTCGCTGATGCCGGAGCGAGAGTCCCCTCTGCCACAACCCAATCTGCGGTCTCCAAGCGAGGCTGCACTTTGGCTGGTGGCCAGGGTGATCTGAGGGTAATGGTGTGGAATGATGCGCCGACGCTCATGCCTCGGCCCACATCCCCCTCTCAAGCACCTGACCCGCCCCGTGTTCAGGCGTCTACATCGGGGCTGGCTCATGCTGTCCCGACTGTGGCGTTTGGCGCGGCGGAGGATGAAGAAATGTCCATCGCCGCATCACAAGGTGGGCTGGAGTCATCCGAGGATGATGATTCGGCTGTGCTGCCGCCTTCGGGCGTTGCATTGCCTGAGTCGGATCCGGAATTGACAGCCATGCTATCTCGGGCCGCCGCAGCGCTTGGGTTGGAGTGGAACCCTCCGCCCCGACCTGAGCGTTCGCGGTTGGATGATTGGTTTTTGGGGGAGCGTCCGGACACCCGTTCGGCCACTCCTCCAATACCTTTCTTGCCCGAGGTACATGATGAGATTGCACGGTCCTGGAAGAACCCGTTGTCTTCACGCGACCGTTTGGCGAGCTCTTCCACCTTCTCCACCCTTGATGGAGCCGTGGCTAAAGGGTACACTGGGGTCCCCCCGGTCGAGCGCTCTGTTGCGATGCAACTGTGTCCACAGAGTGCTTCGACCTGGCGTGGTGATCCTAAGCACCCCTACAAGAACACGTTTCCTCGACGCCCCCATATCCCAGGGTGGGCTATTCGGCGGGGCGGTCGAGAACTTCGCCCAACAGTTCTCGGACGCTCAGAAGTAGACTGAGGCGATAAAACACATACTGCCCCGGCGGTCCGCTGCTGCCTCCACCCAACCGCCTGCGCAGTTTCCTCAGCCTGCTCGCCGCCGAGGACGCCCTCCTGCGGTTCCCTCAACCTCTGCGCCACCCAAGCAGCAGCCTCCACCCGGGCCACGCAGAGGTAGCCGCAGGAAGGCGTCCCAGTCCACTCCAGCCCCGCAGCCCGTGTCAGAAATGCCAGGCTAAGCGGCGCTCCTGACGCGGACAGCTCAGGGATGGGCAGTTCTTTCCGGGAGACGGCAGCAGGGCCGCTCCTTCCCCCGGTGGAGGGGCGGGGGAGAATCTTTTGTTCAGCTGCTGACCCGGGAACCCTTCCGTTCAAGATGTTGACTGCGAAACGCCTTTTCAAATGTGTTCCTCTGGACGATTGGTTTGCAGCGATCGACCTGAAGGACGCCTACTTCCATGTCTCCATCCTTCCTCGACACAGACCGTTCCTACGGTTTGCTTTCGAGGGCCGGGCATATCAGTACGTGGTCCTCCCATTCGGGCTATCTCTGTCCCCTTGCGTCTTTACGAAGATTGCAGAGGCAGCCCTTGCGCCCCTTCGGCAGCACGGGGTTCGCATCCTGAATTACCTCGACGACTGGCTCATATTGGGCCACTCTCGGGAGCAGGTTTGCGGACACAGAGATCGGGTGCTCCATCACCTAGCCCATCTGGGCCTTCGGGTCAACTGGGAGAAGAGCAAACTCTGCAGAGCGCAGAGGATCTCAAAATCAACCACCAGGGTGGCCTACGCTCCCGCCGTATGTCTCAACTCGCCCGCCACCACGTTTTATGGAGTCAGAAGCGCCTGAGGTCCCTTCGTGCTGTCTATATTCCAGGAGCCCTGAACCGTGCAGCCGACAAGCTCTCACGGGTTCAGCCACTCCCGGGAGAATGGAGACTCCATCCCCAGACGGTCCAGCTGATTTGGGAACAGTTCGGGGACGTGCAGGTAGATCTGTTTGCCTCCCACAACTCTTCCCACTGCAGCCTGTTCTATTCCCTGACCGAGGGCACGCTCGGCACGGATGCACTGGCGCACAGCTGGCCGCGGGGCCTACGCAAATATGCGTTCCCCCCAGTGAGCCTACTCGCACAGCTCCTGTGCAGGATCAGGGAGGACAAGGAGCAGGTCCTTCTGGTCGCCCCGTACTGGCACGGCCGGACCTGGTTCCCCGAACTCTTACTCCTTGTGACAGCCCCTCCATGGCCAATTCCTCTGAGACCGGACCTCCTCACTCAGAGACGGTGCACCGTATGGCACCCGTGTCCCGATCTTTGGAACCTCCACGTGTGGCTCCTGGATGGGACGCGGCAGGTTTGAGTGGCCTACCACCACCGGTGGTCACCACCATAACTTCCGCTAGGGCAGAGTCCTCTCGGCATGCCTATGCGTTGAAGTGGAACCTCTTCGTCACCTGGTGCTCTTCCCGCCAAGAAGACCCCTGGAAATGCCCGATCGGGTCCGTGCTTTCGTTCCTCCAAAAGGGGTTGGAGCGAAGGCTGTCTCCTTCCACCCTTAAAGTTTATGTGGCCGCAATATCTGCCTACCATGATCTCTTACAAAAAGGTAAGTCAGCACGACCTGATCATCAGGTTCCTGAGGGGGGCGAGGAGACTGAATCCTCCTCGCTCTCCTCTCGTACCCTCTTGGGACCTCGCAGTAGTTCTAAGTGCTCTGCAGAGGCCTCCCTTTGAGCCTTTGCGGTCGGTTGATATTAAGTTTCTGTCGATGAAGACGGCTCTGCTGACCGCATTGGCCTCTCTTAAGAGGGTCGGGGACCTGCAGGCATTTTCGGTTGACGAAGCGTGCCTGGAATTCGGGCCAGCTAACTCTCACGTGATCCTGAGACCCCGGCCTGGATATGTGCCCACGGTTCCCACCACTCCGTTCAAGGACCAGGTGTTGAACCTGCAAGCGCTGCCTTTGGAGGAGGCAGACCCAGCCTTGGCATTGCTCTGTCCAGTACGCGCCCTCCGCGCTTACGTAGACAGCACGCAGTGTTTCAGGACCTCAGACCAGCTCTTTGTCTGTTATGGTGGAGAGCGGAAGGGAAGAGCTCTCTCAAAGCAAAGGCTGTCTCACTGGTTAGTGGACACCATTGTTTTGGCTTACCAGCAGCAAGGTCGACCATGTCCCCTTGGGGTTAGGGCACACTCCACTCAGACATCTGCAGAGCTGCAGGCTGGGCGACACCGAACACATTCGCCAGATTCTACAATCTCCGAGTGGAGCCAGTGTCCGACTATGTACTCGCCCCCCCGAGGGGCCAGTAATGGGCCAGGCTCAGGTGTCTTCGCTTGCTCGCCATTCCACTCCACGGATTGGATACAGGCGATATTTTTCCTCAGGTGAGCTTCCCCGAGAGCCCTGAGTTCCTCCAGCACCGCTTACGCCAATACCTGTGTGTCTGCCCTCTCTCGAGCCCAGACCCTCGTGTCCGGCCAGGTGCCCCGTGTGCATGGTTCCCCTCCGGCGACCCCCACACGTGTATTTCCACCGTAAGCCTCCTTAGCGAGCAGGTGTCTTTCCCTTGGCAAGTCCCTGCCACCCCTAGGGTTAGAAATTCCACCTGCGGCTGGTACCCTAGAGTTTTCCATATGCAGTCCTTAGCGGGTCATATGTGTACTCTTAAGTCCTCCCTACGGGCAGGCATCTTGGCATTTCCTCACTGGGATATGCTTCCCAGTGTACCTTGGTAATCCTGTGTTAAGCGTGAATCCTTCGTCCGTATTAGTCTTACGACAGGGAACTCACACTTACGCAGGGCACTGGAAGACAGCTGAGTGGCGGGATTTTATTGAACCCCCATTCGTTAGTCACTAACATACGTCGTAGTGACTGAACGAAAGGGAACGTCTCGGTTACGGATGTAACCCTCGTTCCCTGAGGAGGGAACGGAGACGTACGTTCCGTTGCCACATCAGCTGTGCTACCTGGAACGCAGGAGTTCAGTCTTGGCTCCTCAAGCAGGTAACATAATGCAATATTGCCACGTACTTCCTTATATACTCACGCAGTGAGGCGGAGTTACGAATGCAAATTCCGCATGCCCCATGGTATTGGCATGCCATTGGCCGTTTTCTATGTGCTCGAAGATGATAGGCTTCTAAGCAAAACCCCCCATTCGTTAGTCACTAACGTACGTCTCCGTTCCCTCCTCAGGGAACGAGGGTTACATCCGTAACCGAGACGTTCTCTGACAGAACTTTCACTTGTCCATGCTTTTTTTTTTCACAAGTTCACACTGACAAGTAACCAGTAAAAGATGTATGCATATTTGGCGTGCTGTCTGTAGAGAGGGCTCTGAGCTCTGTATTTTGGCCCAAACCCAGAGTAGCCTACTCCCCTCATATACCTCACTGTGATAGGAACCAGACAAAAGTGAGGAGTCGGTGTGGCGGAGGGATGCTGTCGACATCGTATATATAGGTGTCCTCTCTTGCTGATGGATAGATCATTTGAAACGTGTTCCTTCCGAACTATGTTAATAAAACATCATATATATTTTCATGTATACTGTATGAACATTTATGCCTTGCATATTTAAAGGGGTCATGAGAAATCAAAATTCTGTTGATCTTTTGACACACTATATTACAAAAAGTACCCCTCCAAATAATTTAATTCAGGTGTCGCAATCACTTCCAATGGCCACATGTGTATAAAATCAAGCAACTAATCATACAGGCTGCTTCTACAAACATTTGTGAAAGAATGGGTCAGACTCAGGAGCTCAGTGAATTCAAGCGTGGTGCCATGATAGGTTGCCACCTGTGCAATAATTCCATTCGTGAAATTTCCTCACTACTAAATAGTCTATGGTCAACTGTTAGTGGTATTATAACAAAGTGGAAGCGATTGGAAACAACAACAACCCAGCCACAAAGTGGTAGGCCACGTAAAATCACAGTGCGCAGAAGTCGCCAACTTTTTACAGAGTCAATAGCTTTGGGGATGGCCCCTTCCTGTTCCAACATGACTGCACACGAGTGCACAAATCAAGGTCCATAAAGACATGGATAGGGCGAGTTTGGTGTGGAGGAACTTGACTGGCCTGCACTCCTCAACCCAACAGAACACCTTTGACTGCAAGCCAGGCCTTCTCGTCCAACATTAGTGCCTGACCTCACAAATGCGCTTCTAGAAGAATGGTCAAAAATCCCCATAAACACACTCCTACAGGTGGAAAGCCTTCCCGTGCAGACGAGTTGAAACTGTTATAGCTGCAAAGGGTGAGCCAACTCCATATTAAACCCTACAGATTAAGAATGGGATATGATTAAAGTTCATGTGCATGTAAAGGCAGGCGTCCCAAAACTTTTGGCAATGTAGTGTATAAGAGGTCATTGTACTATACAAATATCTTGTAAGTTTCAAACTTTCTTGTTAGTCTAAAAACAGCTTTATGTGCTACTTTATTATGTAATAGTGTGAATAAACACCATCTCCGCAGAAGAAGATCAACGTCTGCTGCTACATCACTGCCTGTATTGCCCCACCCAGCGATTGCTGCACATGTAGTAGATAAATAACATAACAAGAGAAACAAACGCAGGTCTACTCAGAAACCAAGCGATAAAGATGGATACAATCTGAATACAAGATGCTGTGCAGTGCCAAGTTGTGGACAAAACAGTCTTTACATTGCCTTCCTTCTGATCCGAACATTGGGAAAGAGTGGATTAACTTTATTTTTAATGAAGTTCCAGAACGCATCAGTAAGAACTTGGTCCTTTGTTCACTTCATTTACAGCGGATTTGTTTACAAACAAGGCACAATTTAATGCAGGATTTTCAGAAAGATCCAAACTAAAAAATGAGGGGCGGCAGTGGCTCAGTGGTTTATGTAGGTTGTCTACAAACAGGAAGGTTGGTGGTTCAATCCCTGGTTCCACCTGACCAAGTGTCGAGGTGTCCATGAGCAAGACACCTAACCCCAGCTGCTCCTGACGAGCTGGATGGGGCCTTGCATGGCTGACACCGCCGTCGGTGTATGAATGGGTGAATGTGAGGCAATATGTAAAGCGCTTTGGATGGCCATGGGTCTGTTGAAAGTGCTATATAAATGCAGTCCATTTACCATTTACCATGATGCTGTGCCGACTGAATTGGATCCGACAGTAATGTCGCACCACTTTTATTACATGGTTACTATTGCTTTGTCTGTTACAATTTTATAATACTTCTTTTACAATTGCTGAAGCAGTCGATTTCACATTTCAAGTTTTTAATAATATTAATTTATATAAATTTAAATGCAAAAATTTAAATTTTATCCACTTCCTGTTATTTTTATCTGTACAAAACAGCTTTTTATACAGCTTTATATTGCATAATGGTATTCCTTATCATTATTTTAATATATTGTCATAATTATTGTAGCAAATTAGCTCAAGGGAAATATGAATAATGAATCATAACTCATTGTAATTCATTATAAATATTTGGATCAGTTAATAGAATTAACTTGATGTTGCTGGAGTAATAACACAATCAACTGGCCTGTTCGCCCAGCGAATGCTCAGTATTAATTATTTATTTATTCTAAGAAATGTTAATTTCCGGGGTAATGGAAATAACTTTCTGTACATTACTACTCAGAGCAAGTAACCAAAATCTGCATGATTAGAGACTCCAGTATATGAGCATAAACCACAAACAACTTTACATGTGACACAAACAAGACTTTATTCCTTAGACTAAACACTTAAACTACACACACATACATACACAGTTCACCCAGGGAAAGAGTGCTGAAGCAGAATACAGTAAAGCGAGAAGGCACTTTTTGAAATTCATCAGATCAACAGACCATCAATCTTTAGTTCTAACACACCCATCTTTAAAAGTGGTAGGGATACTTAATGTATCAAATAATGAGACTAAGGGCCCTATTTTAACTGTCTGAAACACATGGCGCAGGTGCACTTAGGGTGTCTGAATCCACTTTTGCTAGTTTAACAACAGAAAAAAACGGTCTGCGTGCCAGTCGCATGGTCCAAAAGGGTTGGACCTAGTCTCTTAATGAGTAATGGGTTTGTTCTGGGAATACCGTGCAATAAACCAATCAGAGTCTCATCTCCCATTCCCTTTAAAAGCCAGTTGTGCTTGCACCATGGCGGATTCGTTATTTACGAATAACTGAACGCTTCTCCAGAGAGGAATCTTTTTATTTTTAACATTTAAAAATGTTTGTATGCTGCTGCACATCCCTGTGTGTGTAATAAGCACAGTGTACACACGTTGTGCACCCACCTATAGGCACATATTACTAACGTGCTCTTTAAATAACACAAAACATACTGCACCATTGACTTTAGACTAGGTTTCAGTTGGTCAATGGCGCATTTCAGTTGCCTTAAAATAGCAACGCGCCAACAATATGCCTAAACACATCTCGTTTGTAGACCAGCACAGAACAGATGGGCGTGAGTGCATTTGCTATTTAAACAACGTAGGGCTGGACGTGAAAATTATAACTGTGTCTAGGTGAAACTAGCAAAAAACACTTGTTGCGTCTGGCATCACATTGCGCCTGAGTGTATGATAAGGCCCTAAGTTTAATACTTGCATGTCTCACCCATTTGAATAAAAGGGTCCAGTTGATCTTTGCTGATGTTGGGCTCGGAGAGTTGTGGCCGGTCAAACTCTGGACCACACTCATCCTCCCCCTTCGCCAGCGGGCAGCAGTGGATGACCTCCTCACGTTCCTCCTGCCCACCTGTGGAATCAGGTAAGTGTTGCACAGCACACTCACACCTCGCTGCGGGCCGCCTCCACGAGACAGCCGTCCCAGCCCGGTACCTGCATAGCTAAAGATTCTGTCTATGAAGACTTTGTTGTTGGCTGCATTGACCTCCATCAAGAGGGTAGGGGACCTGCAGGCATTTTCGGTCGAAGTTCGGGCCGGGTGATACCCACGTGGTACTGAGAACCCGGCCTGGCTATGTGCCCAAGGTTCCTACCACTCCCTTCAAGGACCAGGTGGTGAACCTGCAAGCGCTGCCCCCAGAGGAGGCAGACCCAGCCCTGGCTTTGTTCTGTCCTGTCCGTGCTCTGCGTATTTTCGTGGATAGAACTCAAAGCTTCAGAACCTCAGATCAGCTATTTGTCTGTCACGGAGGCCAGCAGAAGGGAAAGGCTGTCTCCAAGCAGAGGATGGCCCACTGGATAGTGGATGCCATCACCTTGGCTTACCAAGCACAAGGTGTGCCCTGTCCGCTCAGGGTGCAAGCACACTCTACTAGAAGTGTTGCATCCTCCTGGGCGCTGGCACGTGGTGCCTCGCTGTCAGACATTTGTAGAGCTGCGGGCTGGGCGACACCCAACACGTTCGCTAGATTCTATAGCCTACGTGTAGAGCCGGTCTCCTCCTGTGTTCTCACCTCAAACGGGTAGAAGCACTGAGAGGCCCCGGCTCTTGTCGGCTTGCTGCGCTCCGGTGCTCTTATTCTCCAGAAGCAAACACTATGAGTCCTCCATCACCCTCGGTGCCAGACGTGGCGGAACGTCTGGCATCAGGCCCCTTGCCGCTGAATCCTTGAGAACCGGTATTGGGCTCGGGTTATACGAGTGACCCTGCGGGGATCTCATATATCTTTCCACATTCGCTCCTACGGGAAGCCTGTGTCTTTCCCTTGGGAGAGCGTGGGGCTGAGCCCCCTCCTCCGTTGCAGGCTACGGCTCAGCATTGTACTCCACATAACTCCTTCGGGGTACGATGTGGGCTCCGCAGCATGATGTCCGTCGCCATGTCCTCTGTACCTCTGTCCTCTGTCTATCTACTCGGCTCCTCAGCAAAAGGCTGATTTGATGCAATCACCTGTGTCTCATTTATACCCGCACGGTGTGGCATGAGCACCTGGTGCAATCATTGCATGCCAATGTGCATTGGCTCATTTAGTTACACTCGAAGTAGATTGGCTCTCGTGAGCGAGATTCCTATTCGTCGGTACTCCGACATGGCGTCTCCGTTCCCTCCTTCAGGGAACGAGGGTTACATACGTAAACGAGACGATGTCATTTCACTGCCATGGTTAAATATAGATCTGATGTAGTCTGGCTATGAGTAACCCACTTCTAGCCAAAATAACATTGAACATTGTCAAAATTACTTATGAGATGTAAGATATTCTGTCATGTATAGGGTGACCAAACGTCCTGTTTTCAAGTCCTGTCCTGGCCCTTATATAACAATGTTCTATCCATACAGAGAGGGCATACTTTGAATGTATTGAAATTAATAAGGCACCTTTGAGTAAACTTTGAGTATCATTTGAGTATGAGTGTCCAGGCTGAGTGTCCTGGTTTTCGGTAATCAAAATATGGTCACCCTAATCATGTAAGCAAAGTCAACAGTGATTAAGGTGTTTTGGTTTCATTTCTTTGACATTTTCATGTTAAATGACTAGTCTATTCTTGGGCTATGGTTAGACTTCTATTACATTTTTCTGACAGCCAAAATTTTGCCTCATTTTAGCCTAGATGTCAGGGCTTTGTTTGGACGGTTATTAGACGTATTTTAAGCGTAAAATTGCTTAATGGGTAGGTTTAGATATTTACCTTTAAATAAATATCTAAACCTTTATATATATATATATATATATATATATATATATATATATATATATATATATATATATATATATATATATATATATATATATTTACCTATTACGGCTAATGAATCTGAAGTCTCACTCGCACACTAAAAAATATATATTTTCATGATTTATCAACTTTTTATCTTTCGTCAATTCAACTTAGATAATTAATGTGGCTCAGATAACATATTTTGAGTTTCTATTTATTCATTGTATTAACTAACATAATTTCAATGAGCTAAAATTTTAAGGCAACCAGGTAACTTAAACCAAGTAAGTACACTTTTTACAGTGTAATAGATGAATTATGCGTTGCAAAATGTGGTGAATAGCAAGCAGCATATGTTCAGTAGCAACAAGTGAGCCTTTTTGTTTTAGATGGCTCTTAAAAGCATTAAAATTGACTTATTTCCATTTCTGCCTCATTTGGTGCACATGCTCAGTTGGATAGTTGGGCTGTTCTTATTCAGGGGTTTCCCACCATTTACTGTGTGTGAAGGGTGAAAATGGAAAGCAATGCTTCTGTCCTCTCTTTCTATTCATCTGACACACTCTTTTATTCTCTGTGGCAGTGTTTCTGTGTGTGCCAAGAACTCTATAATACCTTGAGAAAGCTATCTGTTAGCATTCCCATGCATCTCAAACGGCACTGACTTAGCTGGCGATGGACTCTCCAGATATGTTATTTGAAATCTGCCATCTTTGCTCATTGGCGCTTGTGGCGAGCAGCGAGGTCGAGGGACCGTGAGGGCGGGACGAGGCGCAGCGATCTCGGCCCTCGCGGAGGAGTGAGGGAGTATAAAGGAGGAGCGACGACAGTGAGGGACGAGAGAGGACCAGGCCTGGATTTTGGGTTGTGTTTTATTTATGTTTTGTTATGTGTTGCTGCAGTCGTCCGTGAGGGGCTGCAGCTTTTTATTTAAATTTTGTGTTTGTGTGTAGGCGGCAGTCGGCCGTGAGGGGCTGCCGCTGCCATTATTATTTTATGTTTGTTTGATTAAACATTTTGAATGTTCTCCGGTTCCCGCCTCCTTCTTCCCGTACAAACAAGCTTTACTACAGAGCTCAATGGTCATTGTCCATTTATTAATTTTGAGAAACTCATAACCATCTCATAATAATGATATATTTTCCCATATTATCTTGTAATATTGTTAAACTCTTATTATTATGACGTATTGTATGCCTACACAATAACACTGTATGTGCCGTTATTTAAAGAGGTCATATAGTTTGAGGATTGCCTAAAAAGAGTGAAATTGGATCTATGGAGATGTTTATGTCATAGACATGCTGAAATTTCTGCATGATGAAACTTGTCACAACTCAAATTGTGTCAACTTCGGACCAAGCAGCGGAAATCAATAACTCGATTGATGGTGTCTACACTTCAAGACAGTTGACAAATAAGTGACTTTGTTCTGAAGTTTTCTGATGCAATCCATATGCAATTTGGTCATGGGATGGAAATGATATGGATTTGGAGACAGAGCTCTATTTAAAATGAATATATGCTGGATGATTCTATTAATCTCAGAACAATTTATCTGTTTCAGTACAGCTATGTTTTATATGCGAGATCAATATTATACTACAATGCAGATGAAGGCTTTTGCTTGGCCACACTGCATAGCAGTACTGCAATTCATAATAATAAGAAAAATGTTCAGTATTATGAGATATTAAGTCATTACTGTTAGAGTTTTAGTATGATATCCTACAGTACATCTTTCTCTATAATGAGATAATAATATTAATTCTCTATAATAAATAGTTTGATATTCTACAATAAGATTTCTCAAAATTATGAGATGGTAAGCCATTATAATGAAAAGGTTTACATTTTATGAGACACTACAAGAAAGTTTTTCAAAATACTGGTCAAAATTATGAGAAATCCATACTAATGAATTAATATCTCATTGTTTTGACTTGCATAATTCAATTGTGTGGCCCCACTTTATATTAGGTGGCCTTAACTACTATGTACTTACATCAAAAATTAAGTACAATGTACTTACTGTGTTCAAATTGTATTGCAAAACACCTTTGCTGATTTTGAGGTGGGATACGGGTAGAGTTAAGGACAGGTGTGGTGGGGTGGAGTTTAAGGGTAGGGTTAGGTGTAAGGGAATTGTCAACTATGTAATTACAAATGTAACTACAGAAATGAATTACAGATGTAATTACATGCAGGTGTTTTTTAAAATGTAAGTACAATGTAAAAACATGTATGTACACAATAAGTGCATTGTATCAAATTATTAATTAAAATGTTAGTACAAAGAAGTTAAGGCCACCTAATATAAAGTGGGTCCATTTGTGTTAACTAACTGGTGGAACTGCAGCCTTTATGCCCCTTCTGTGCTGAATAAAAATGTATTGTGACTAACACTGTTGCGGAGCGCAAGGCACTGCAGCGGGTGGTGAAAACTGCCCAGCGCATCACAGGGACTCCACTGCCTGCCATCGAGCACATCCAGAGGAAACGCTGTCTGCATCAAGCTCGCAGCATCCTTAAGGACTCCTCTCACCCAGCCCACAGATTGTTTTCTCTCCTGGCCTCCGGCAGGTGTCTCAGGTGCCTCCGGACCAGGACCAGCAGACTAAAGAACAGTTTTTTCCCCAGAGCTGTCTCTTTATTGAACTCTAACCCTCGCTGATCCACTCCCCTCATTTACTGCCAACTCTCCTACCTCACATCTGCCTTCACTTGGTATTTGTACTACTGGAAAAACTGTTTACTTATGCATCTTGCACTACCATACCTTAACTGGATTATGCTCATTTGCACTGCCGACTGTATTCACAGTACCAACATTTGCATTTTGCACCGTACTTCTAACTGTAATATGCAATCACTTCCACTGCACTTTACACTTTTTCTCGGATAGCTTCTGTTCATACTTCATTGCACTACCTTAATCCACTGCTATATTCTTCATCTTAGCCTAATATATTGTATACCTCTATCTGTAAAATTCTGTTTATAGTAATAGCCATCTGTATATTATATTATACTCATAGTACATATTCACCTGTAAATTCTGTTTATAGTAATAACCATCTATATATATATATATATATATATATATATATATATATATTCAGTACATATCTATCTATCTATCTATCTATCTATCTATCTATCTATCTATCTATCTATCTATCTATCTATCTATCTATCTATCTATCTATCTATCTATCTATCTATCTATCTATCTATCTATCTATCTATCTATCTATCTATCTATCTATCTATCTATCTATCTATCTATCCATCTATCTATCATTTGAAATAAGGATTACCTTAAAATAGACAAACAAAAATTACTCAAATAATGGCACAGCAACATGTGCACAAGATAACAGAAACAAAATAGTGGAAAATGTTTGTAGACTTTTAAATCAGAATTTATATTCTTCCAAAAGTGCTCATTATTTCACAGACATGAAAAAAAAGTAAATGTATTCTTATGGATAATAGTAACTTGCTATGAAGTACCTCAGACTTCGTCCTTTCGACCGCTGTGTATCAACAAGTGAAAACAAATGCTTTTACCTTCACAGATGAGCCAAAACTTTATGACCAGCTGCCTAATAGGCTGCAGGTCATCTGTGTACTGCCAAAACAGCGTCAAAGCATGGACCATAGACCCCTGGAGGTGTCCTGTAGTGTTTGGCATCAAGACGTTAGCAGCAGATCCTTCAAGTCATGTAGGTTGTGAGGTGGAACAACTGTGGATCGAACTTGTTGGTCCTGCACATGCCACAGATGCTCAATTGGATTGAGATCAGGGGAATTTGTTAGATTCATGTTCCTCAAACCTTTCCTGGACAATGCGTGCAGTGTGGCAGGATGCATTTAATTTTGGTGTGAAAAGGTCATTTCACAAAATACACTGAAATTAGGAAACAAAAGACATAAACCTTAAACTAAACTACTAAAACTTGTCAATTAGCTGTAACTAAATTCGATCTAAAGCCTATAAAGCAAATTCTAAACAAGGAAACTCAGAACAGAAACAAATTTGCTAAAAAAGAAAGGAACTAAATCTTTGATTTTTTGTTGTTGCTGAGATTGTTCATATTCAACTTAGGTTTCTTCCAAGTGTATTGATGTAAATATACTTTCTTTTTGTCTTTAATGTTTATTTCACTCCATTCATAATTTTATATAAATAAGTGCATTTGGAAAGGTCTATGTGTGTGTACCTTTGCCTCTTTCAAATCCTGTGTCTTCTGATAGGCCCATTGATCCGGTTCATCGCAATTTCTGAGTGATCAAAATTAATTCTCAAATTTGAATACACAATACCGGTATATTGCGACACCCCTACCTACACAACAAGAGGCAGGATTTATCGCACTAACCAATCATATTCAAAATGATGGAGTCATTGCCTCCTCTCATGTGACTTTACCCCATTCATTCTCAATTACTCCCATCAAACTCACTGTTTTTTGTGTGACTTGTGCCACAGTAGACTTTCTGTTGGCTCGGAATAGACAGGATAGTCTTTGTTGCCCTTGTGTATCAATGAGCCTTAAGTGCCCAACACCCTGTCGGCAGTTTGTCCTTTCTGAGACCGCTGTTGGCAAATTCTCACCACTGCTGACCGGGAGCAACCCACAAGCCTAGCCGTTTCAGAGACACTCTGACCCAGTTGCCTTGCCATAAGAAATTGTTCATTGACAAAGTCACTCAGATCTTTATTCCTGCCCATTTCAACCATCTAAAATATTCACTACACCTGTGACTGACTATTTTGGCTCATCAGTGTATACTATGGGTGTAACGGTACACATATTCGTACCGAACCGTTTCAGTACGGTGCACGTGTGTACCAAACGGTTCCAAATGCAATCTTTAACAGTTAACAGTCGGCTTGTTTTAAACTTCAATCCGAGTTCCCACAGCAACTTATTGAGTATTCAGTCCATTTTATCACAAAATTCAAATGATAAATGCCGTTTTGACACTCTTTAATGTGATGTGACTGATCACTGAATATGCGCGTCAGTTCAAGCAACGGCGCGCAGGTGTGAACGCGATCATCTGTAAACGTGATCATTTTCCTAAAGAATTAATTAACATGAATTAATATCTTAAGGTAAGTCGAAGATACATTACAACTTACTGAAACTTATCATATGTCATGTAATAGCGGAAAGAAATAACAGCTTGCAAACAATGGACACATAGCATCACATTTACCTCAGAAGTCATTCAGTGTCCACAGCTGTGAGTTCACTAGAGAAATCAACTCTTTCACTAAATATATTACCTATATTAGCCTATATATATTTATACCCTCACCTAAAGGATTATTAGGAACACCTGCTCATTAATGCAATTATCTAATCAACCAATCACATGGCAGTTGCTTCAATGCATTTAGGGGTGTGGTCCTGGTCAAGACAATCTCCTGAACTCCAAACTGAATGTCAGAATGGGAAAGAAAGGTGATTTAAGCAATTTTGAGCGTGGCATGGTTGTTGGTGCCAGACGGGCCGGTCTGAGTATTTCACAATCTGCTCAGTTACTGGGATTTTCACGCACAACCATTTTTAGGGTTTACAAAGAATGGTGTGAAAAGGGAAAAAAATTCAGTATGCGGCAGTCCTGTGGGCAAAAATGCCTTGTTTATGCTAGAGGTCAGAGGAGAATGGGCTGACTGATTCAAGTTGATAGAAGAGCAACTTTGACTGAAATAACCACTCGTTACAACAAAAGTATGCAGCAAAGCATTTGTGAAGCCACAACACGCACAACCTTGAGGCGGATGGGCTACAACAGCAGAAGACCCCACCGGGTACCACTCATCTCCACTACAAATAGGAAAAAGAGGTTACAGTTTGCACAAGCTCACCAAAATTGGACAGTTGAAGACTGGAAAAATGTTGCCTGGTCTGATGAGTCTTGATTTCTGTTGAGACATTCAGATGGTAGAGTCAGAATTTGGCATAAACAGAATGAGAACATGGATCCATCATGCCTTGTTACCACTGTGCAGGTTGGTGGTGGTGGTGTAATGGTGTGGGGGATGTTTTCTTGGCACACTTTAGGCCCCTTAAAACTTGTGGATGTTTGCTTCAGTTACAAACCTTTTTCATTGTGTGTGTGTTTAGGACTACATTTGACTAATTCATCTCGCAATGTGTTAATTTGTGCGGGCTCTTTCTGACTTTGCTGCACTGAGAGAGGTAGTGGCCTCGACATCAGCATTGCTGCTATCAGACACATAATGGATGTAGTGCTGTGCTAATGGGAGAAAATATTGCCGGGAATAATTCATTTGCAAAAATGTAATTGCTGTATTAAGGGTGCGTGGTCCCCGCTGGCAAGTGCATTGGTCCTGATAAGAGATTTTTCATTAAGTTCATTTGTTTACAATGCAATCAATTTAGTCAGCCTATTGTCATGTGGGTGTGGGAATGGAAAGAGGCTGCTGCAATCACTAGTGTGGACATTGCTTATCGGACTTACACATTGTGGTAAGATAATTTTTTTTTTTTTTTTTTTATGTAGACCTTGGATATGAGGATGTGTTAGTTTGCTGATTATTGCAGTCTGTTTTTTTTTAATGAAGAGATTTCATGGTTTACATGTGTTTGTTTGTGCGTGTATGCATGCTGCAAGGTCCAAAGTTCTGAGACCACAAATGAAAATGCTTCTGTTTGTCATCATTTAATCAACCGTATGTTGTTCCAAACCTAACTGACTTCAGTCTTCTGTGTAATACAAAAGGTGACATTTAGCACAAGGTTCATGCTGCTATTTTCCAAAGAGCTGTAAAGGTCTTAAAACGATAAAAAAAAAAAACATTATAAAACTAGTTAATTAATCTGAAAATATTGACCTTTTTGCCTCCAAAACATTTCATAATGTTCATGAAACATGCAGATGGTTGCTCTGACCATCAAATATCAGATGAAGTGAGTCATACTGTTTTTATCCACTTTAATATTTGGTATGTCCACCTTTTGCAGAAATTACAGCAGCACATCTCTCTGGCTTAGTGTCAATATTTTTCTTCTGATAACTTACAACCAACACTAAAGTTATCTCATGCCTTCTGCAACTGAAGCCAAAGGCTTTCCTTTGAATGTGCAATAGATCTGTCCAGTTTATTTTCCAACTCGCCCCAAATGTGCTCGATGGGGTTGAGGTCCGGACTTTGAGGGGGCCAGATCCTGATGATCATGTTCTCCAGCATGATGTGAGATGTTCTAAAGAGCATCTTGTGCTTCAATGGAAACAAAAACATTTGACTGTCTATACAATGAGTCACATGTTTTTTGTAACAAATATGCTTATTTTATGAGTGACCTGGTCAAAATTGTTAATAATTATACATCAAAATGTTTTGTTTTTTGTGGAAAATATTTCTGTGGTCAGAGTTGCTCACAGTATATTTGATTGTGATTGTACAATATCCTTTTGATGAAGGCTAGTTGTGCCCTGTTGATATACTTGACATATTCTCACGCTTATTTTTGGAGCAATGAAACTCTCTCATCTGCTGATTTGCTCTCACAAAAAACAAAATGTTAAACTCTGTCATAGGAGAGAGAGAGAGAGAGAGAGAGAGAGAGAGAGAGAGAGAGAGAGAGAGAGAGAGAGAGAGAGAGAGAGAGAGATCAAATGTGATTTAACATAGAGCCGCTCTATTAATCTGTAAATGACCATGATCTTGATTTAAACACCCACGGAATCAATGATAACAGGCACGTATGAGAAAAATCTGTGCAGAACCGATCATCGGCTGGTCACCACGAGATGCATGCCGGTTAGAAATGTATCCGAGTGTGGTACGACTTGCTCTAATATCATCCTGACTTGTCAAAAAACCCTTGCAACGGTGAGGTGGCTATGTTGTATTCCGCAGTCATAAACAGTTCCTCTCCACAGAAAGAACAATGGGCAACGACTTGCTGACAACACAGCTTAATGCTAATTGGTTTAAACAACCTTGATGTATTGATCTCTTTTAAGATGTTTGATTTTAAATCTCTGATATCATATCTTTATGTGTATAAATTATGTGTGAATATTCCCAAACTGTCTGATGGCGCGATCGCTCTATGGGGTATGTGATTGTTGTCATATTTCTAAAAATATATATAAAAACATGTCTGTATTGAAGTAAAAAAAGATAAAAATTTCTTTCGAATTAAATTACTTTCAGTGTTTTCGGTGTCATTTATTTTCATAAAACTTTTGTCTCATTTCTTCATTTTACCTTCTGTCGCGAAACTAACGTTTCGGTGCTTTGCCGAGATCCCGAAGCACAGATGTGTCGAAACACTGCTCCGAACCCATGTCACGTGACTATGGCTAAATGAAGCTTCGAAGTGTTTCATCAGGTGGCGCCTGTCGAAACTGCGTTTGATTGAAAGGGGTGGGAACAAACCCTTAGTTTAAAAGTGAGGTTAATCCGTCTTCACCTCGTGGGTTTTTTGTGATAGCAGTGATTTTAAATATTTGTGCATGCCAGCAACAAGTGCCCCTTGTGAGAGGATTTTTTCAAAGGCTGGAGAAATTATATGTAAAAAAAGAAGTCGGCTAAGTTCTTCAACAGCAGAGCAAATCATATTTTTGATTAAAAATGTTATGTAACAAATGTGACACATTGTGGCTTTATTTATTTTATTAATCTTCATTTTTCATGACCAAAAAAACCCTATAGTTATTCACAAAGAAGAGGCTACAGGTTACAAAAGCAAGATCATGTAGTTGTCAGAAAAACTGTTAAAAACTTTCTTTTTTTTTACATGGATCATTGTCAAGGTAATTTCAGATCGACACATGCAAGTGACCACTAGGTGTCACCGTAGAGACGGGTGTCGGATTGATTAAAAGCTTCGAAACAACATGGCACATTTGCTTCAACTGTTTCAGTGCTTCACAAAGCCTTGGTCTGCCCATCATACTGCAAAAATGCTTGTATTTAACTACTTGCTTCTTAAAGCTACAGTTGTAAACGATTCACTCTTCTTCCTCCCATAGGAATGAATGTGTAATGGATGTACACCGACTCACAGGCTTTCCATTTTTTCCCCAACACGATCTAATGACAATGTGTATCAATAGTATGAGTGTGCAATCTCGTGGAATGTATACGCCAAAAGGAATTTGGCGTGCATATGATACGCACTTTATGGCGTATATATGACACGTTTTTGGGTAGGATGGGGGGGGGGGGGGTTTGTACGTATAATACACCATAAAGTGCGTATCATATGTACTCGAAAAACGCTGTATCAATTGCACACTCGTATTATTTATACACATTTTCGTGCGATCGGGCTCTTTTTCCCCGTCTGATCACGTGACCAGTAAGCGCACCAAAAGCGATAACAGAGTGAACTTCAAAGAGGCACTTAACGCCATGTATTAACTCACTAACATGAACAAATAAACATTTTGTAACCAGAAATATTGGTATTCATTTATAAAACAAAACCACAAAATCCTCTTCACAAAATTGCTTCACAAATAACAATTTACATACACTATGCATTATAATAGTACAAACAGTTCACTTTTTAATGGTTTTTCTTACCTGTAAATCGGGAGCTTACGTTCTGCCAGTGAACGACGCCTTGTGGTCATACGCCATACCAAAGAGGCATGAAATCGCCCTATCTCTATTCGAGCAGCCGAGTCTGTAGCCATTTTCAAAAAACAGCTAAAGACACATCTCTTCCAGCAGCACCTGACCAATCAAGAATAGCTCTTAACATTCTATTCATTTTCTGTCTGTCTAATTTATAAAAAATAAAAAATAAAGTTCTGTCCTGTGCTAGATTAACTGAGACTTGTTACAGCACTTGCATACTGTTGCCCTTGACTGTTCTAGTTGCTTCTATTGCTCTCATTTGTAAGTCGCTTTGGATAAAAGCATCTGCTAAATTACTAAATGTAAATGTAAAATATAAATATGTGATGTCAAATGGGGCGGAATTCCCTTATACGGGTCATAAGGGCACTTTGCTCGGCTGCGCTACAGTCACAGGATTTCACGACATCAACAATGTCACCAAAGATGTGTGTTTTTGGTTGTCAAGGCAGGACAACCCTGTAAAGCTTCCCAATAAACCCAGCGTTAATGGGACAGTGGATGGATTGTTTTTCCGCAGCAGCAACGGAGTTGTACAAGTGTTTTGTTTCCTGCATTTCGGGTGCATTTTATAAGCAAGGTCCAATGCGACTCCGGATTTGTAGCACGTCTAACGCTGAAAGATGGAGCAGTCGCAGCGATTAAGGTTCACGGTCATGACTCGTTTTTTGGATGCAGGCAGTGAGTAAAACTCCTTCAAATGTCTGTGTTTTGTTAGCTATCGACTCGTTCATTCCATATTGTTTGTAATGGAATGTAAACATGCACTTGTCTGACGTGCAAAACCGTTACGCTTGCTTCTGCTAATATTAAATCACATATAATAGTCCATAAACCAAATCATGTCCTCATAAACCATGAGTAAACACACAAAAACTTGCGCATGACAAGCCGCTAAGCAAGTATATACGTTATTTTTTACACGTTTAAGGATGTCACAGCTTTCACACACTCTCAACACAATAGCTGCGCGTGGCCGTGGCTGATTAGCTCCGCCCACACGATACGCCTCTTTTTCAGAAAGACTCAGTACAGCGTATCTTTCTTTTATAAATATAATAAAACTAAAGATTTTTCGGAGATATGAAGGATACA
Organism: Romanogobio albipinnatus; assembly: GCA_023566225.1. Taxonomy (NCBI): domain Eukaryota; kingdom Metazoa; phylum Chordata; class Actinopteri; order Cypriniformes; family Gobionidae; genus Romanogobio; species Romanogobio albipinnatus. Next base: position 14,069,961 of record CM042256.1, read on the forward strand.
ATACTACTCTATAGGTACTCAAGAGGTACCCCCCCCCCCTTTAACAGCTCATCTGCTGATATGAGGAGGCATGCATGCTATTATGTTTGCGACTTCCCAGAATAACAAAATCCTTTTTCCATTATGTCCATCTAAATCCATATACATTGTTAATTTACAAATCAGCATTGCATAAGGAAATACCGCAATGTAGTCAGTGAATAACAATACAAAAATCAAATAAAAAATAAAAAAACAACACAATTGTGTACAATATTTTGTACCACATTACAAATATTCATATTATCACAGAAATACAGGGATAAAAGTTTGGATATAAACACTGATGTTTACAGAAGTGATAAAAAAATAGAGTAAATAATCTTTTGAAAGTAACTTCAAAGATGCTTCAAATATTGTATCCAGGGGCGTAAGACGTTGCAGGCAGTGCAGAATGCTGAATCGCAAACATATCCAAATCGATATGATCAGATCAGATGCTTTTTTCACCGCTATCATATTTGTTGTGTTGTTTTATTATTGAGCTGTTTTTGTTATTTGTTATTTTCATAGGCTATTCATTTAAACAGCACTCTCAGCAGTGTGGATGGCGTTGGGATGTTCATTAACACAAACGCTGTGAAGGTATTTCAAAGTTCTTTTTACCCCAAAGCAAAATACGAACAAGAACGTCTCGGTTATGACTGTAACCTTAGTTCCCTGAATAGGGAACGAGACGCTGCGTCACCACTTTGGGAATGCCGTGATTGCGTCATGAAGCACGTTTCACGAGTTCACACTTACATCAAATTAAATGGAGTAAAAGATTATGCGTATTTGGCGTGCTGTCCGGGGGAGGGCTCCGGGCTCGGAATTTTGGCCCGAACCCAGAGTATCCCCCCCCGTAATAGGATTGGTCTAGAACTAGACTGTATTGCGTTATGGATTGAGTTGACGTCTAATAGGTTTTTATTCAATCAAGTGAGGAGATGGGGTGGTGGAGGGATGCTAAGAAACTGTCAACGAAAGGAAGGTGCGTCGGCTGTATATAAACACTCCTCCTGTTGTTGATTGAATTGATTAGTTCAGTATGCTCCACTCGTGTTTAATTAGGTTTTAATTATCTGGGCGTGCTCCACTTTGGTTTGATTAGATTACATTATCTGGCGTGCTCCATTATTTAGAAGGTTTAATTATCTGGACGTGCTCCTCCCGAAATTAGTTACTAAAACTTCACATGTCATCAGTCCAACAGAGAGATGGAATGTCATAGGCGGGTGACGTCATAGACCCGGAAAATATAAAGCACACTGGCAAACACACGCCGTCAGCTTCTGAAGAAGGCCTGAAACAAGGTGCCCTGGGCATGCGAGGAGTATGGCAGGGTGACGTAGCGTCTCGTTCGCTATTCAGGGAACTAAGGTTACAGTCGTAACTGAGACGTTCCCTTTCAAGGGAACTTGCACTGCGTCACTGCTTTGGGAACGAGAATACCCACATCCCCATGTGAGTCTGGATGCCCGCCTGTGGCATGAGCTAAGAGGCGAGCACCCGAGACCCCGGAGTAGCATTCACATCCAGATCATAGAATCTGAAGAAAGTATGAGGCGAGGACCACCACAAACGTCCTGCAGGGAGGCCCCTGCTAAAAGAGCTTGAGAGGCAGCCATACTCCTAGTGGAGTGGGACCGAACAGCTAAAGGGGAGGGCTGTCCGGCTGCCACATAAGCAAGTGAGATAGCCTCGACCACCCACTTGCTCATTCTCTGCTTTGAGGCTGGACCCCCTCTCGAGGGAGGCCCGTAACAAACAAACAACTGATCAGTTTTCCTCCACAGGGCAGCTCTGTGGACATAGGCGTCTAGTGCGCGAACGGGACAGAGCAGATTTAATTTTTCCTGGTCTGACGTCATAAAAGGAGGAGGACAGAAGGCCTGGAGCACAATAGGTCTCACAGGATTAGTGAGGACCTTAGGAACATACCCGGCCCTCAGAGAGAGAAAGGCCTTAGCCATACCTGGGGCAAACTCCAAGCATGAGGGTGCAACAGAGAGGGCTTGCAAGCAAGAAGAAATATGGTTTTCAGAGTGAGAAACTTCTCAGAAACTTCCTCAAGCAGCTCGAAGGGAGCCTCGGAAAGGCCTTGAATGACAAAGGATAAGTCCCAGGCTGGCATCCTGGTGTGTGTGTCACAGGTCTCAGTCTCAAGGTTCCACGGAGGAAACGGGTTACTAGCGGGTGTCGCCTTAAAGAAACTCCACTCAAAGGAGTGTGGTAAGCTGCTATGGCCGCCACGTACACCTTTAGTGTGGAGGGGGCTAACCCAGCAGAGAATCTCTCCTGCAGGAACTCCAGCATCACGCTCGCAGGGCAGTTAACTGGATCCCACAGGCGATCTCGACACCACAAGGTGAAGAGTCTCCACTTTAGATAGTAAAGTTTCCTCGTAGAGGGAGCTCTGGAGTGTAGAATGGTCTCAACAACCTCGGTTGAGAGACCGGAACTTATGAGCTGGGCCCCCTCAGAGGCCAAGCCCACAGTTTCCGCTCCAGGCGGGGGTGTACAAAGACTCCGCCTGCCTGAGAGAGAAGGTCCCTCCATTAAGGAGAGACACCAGGTCCGAGATCCATACCCGGCCCGGCCAGAATGGGGCTACTAGCAGAAGACGGACCCCGTCCCGACACACTCTCTCTAGAACTTACAGAAGCAGAGCAATCGGGGGAAAAGCGTACAGGGGCAGCCTCGGCCACTCCTGTACCATCGCGTCCAGTCCGAGAGGAGCTGGAGGCGACAGGGAGAACCACAGACGACAATGCGCATTCTCGTGAATGGCAAACAGGTCCACTTGGGCCCTGCTGAAACTTCTCCCAAAGGAGCTCCACCACCTCGATGTGGAGTCTCCACTCCCCGGACCTCGGCCCCTGCCTCGACAGGATGCCTGCTTCCACATTCTGGCTCCCTGGGATGTACATTGCCCTGACTGACAGCAATTTTCCCTGAGCCCAGAGGAGGATAATGCGGGCCAACTTGTATAAGCGACGGGACCTTAAACCCCCCTGATGGTTGATGTAGGAGACCACCGATGTGCTGTCTGTGCGTACAAGCACATGATGGCCACTGAGATGTGGCAGGAAGTGTTTCAGGGCCTGAAACACCGGCAACATTTCCAGGCAATTTATGTGCCACGAACGCTGGTGTTCCTGCCACAGACCCTGGGCTGAGCGACCCCTCATGGTCGCCCCCCAGCCCGCCAGGGAGACATCCGTGGTCAGAGACCACCGAACAGGCCTCCTGGAGACAGCAGCGCATCAAGCAAAAAGCTTTTGTCCCGTTCCTTTATCTCCATAAGAATGAGCCACAAATGTCTCTCCGTGGCCACCAGGGCTGCCATAGAACGGCCGACGCATCTGGCCGTCTCCTTGGTGGCCCGGAGAGCGAGATCAGCTGTAGATCGGAGCTCATTGATGGTATCGACTCCGATTTTGTGGCTCTCACCCAGGACTCTAAGCAGATCAGCCTGGTATGCCTGCACGATGGACATAGTGTGCAGACATGCGGCGGCCTGACCTGCTGCCAAGTACGCTTTGCCCACAAAAGATGATGTAACTTTTAGGGGTTTTGTGGGCAAAGTCGGAGCCTTTATGGCAGATACAGACTCGGGTGAGAGATGGCTCGCAAGCATCTGCTCAATCCGAGGCATCTGACCATAACCGTGTCTTTTCAGCCCCGCAATATTGCTGTACACGGAAGTATGCGGGGTGAAAATACGTGATGACACGGGCCGCTTCCAAGACCTCGACACCTCGGTGTGGAGGTCCGGGAAAAACGGCAGACTCCTACTTGGAGGCTGAACAGAGCGTGCGGGGAGAAAGCACTCGTCGAGTCTGCTTTTTACGGCAGCTCGCTCATGTTGTTCCTGTGGCCAGTCGATGTGTAATCTGGCCACAGCTCTGCTCAGCACATCCATTAGCTCCTCACCTGCAGGGGAATGAAGTGGCGAGTCCTGACCCCCTGCATCGATGCTACAGATATCAACCTCCTCGGAGGAAGATAACTGTAACACCACGGCTGCTCCCTGTGCAGGAGAATCTCCCGAACCCAGAGAGGCGGCGCTGGTTCTGCCGGGTGAAGGCTGAGATAGGGCAGGGCCCGTCTCAAGCCCCTCCAACAGATCCTTTTGTGAGGAACACATTGTCTGAAGTGCTGTTCGCTCGCCATAATCTCTCTTTTTTTTTTTCAGTGAGAGTGCAAACTTTGTGGGAGAAAACAAGAAAGTCTGAACTCAGACACAACACAGAAATGACAGGAACAATGACACAGAGCGCTTGTTGAAGGCAACAGAAGCTGACGGCATGTGTTTGCCGGTGTGCTTTATAGTTTCCGGGTCTATGACGTCACCCGCCTATGACGTTCCGTCTCTCTATTGGACTGATGACATACGTGCTTCACGACGCAATCACGCAGAGGAGTTCCCAAAACGGTGACGCAGCGCAAGTTCCCTTGAAAGGGAACTTGTGTGTGCATGTGTGTTGGAGAGAGACACACGCAAAGAGAACTTCAATTTAATATAAGAAACTGATAAGATACTGATTTGGTCTAAATTAAATAGGTTAGGCACACACATTCGCTTATATGGTTCCCTTCTAGACACGAGCGCAGTGTGTGTTTGCTTCACAACTGTGCAGCCCAGGGGGCCCGTCGTAATTGCTTGCACTGGGGCCGGTCATTACTAAGTTACATCACTGATTGTTTCGATTACATCGTTACGCCACTAGGTGGTGACAAGTGACTGTTGAAAAATGTATTTGTCATTTAATCATTCATTCAAAGGATTGTTCAAAAATGCTGATTCATCCAGTAATGAAACAAGTGACGTATTTATTAGTGAGTCATTGAATCATTCATTAAAAAACTTAAAAAATATTTTTTAATTTTTTTATAATTCATTCAGATTAATTAAACATTTTAAATAGACTGCAGTAGTTAACATTTTGTCAGAACCTCTAGTAATTTACATGTTATTTTATTTAGTTGTTTGTTCAAAATCGAGGGACAATCATGATATATATTTGGAAAAAAAAAAAAAACGTGATTTTCAATTTATCCAGAACATGTACTTGGCACATGTGTATAGACTCACACACTGTTTCCAAAGTAGTCCCAACATGTGCTATTTCCAAATGAATATCCAAGTTTAAGCCTCCTCTGCTTAAATATGCCCTTAAGTGTTTGCAGTGGAGTTGCTGAGATGTGTCCCTGAAGACCTGTCTAGTGTTATCCTAGTGCCAGCCAGCTTTTACAGGAATGAAGTGGGGCTGATTTGTGTGTATGCGTGAATTTACCTAGCTATAATGGAGACAAAATTGTCCCTAGAAGTCAGCTAAATCTGTCAAAACCTACTTCTGGGGATATTTGATGATGTCTTCCAATTGTAAAATGCAAATACAACAAATGCTTACTAACTCTGAAAATGTGTGGTTTTTCCATCTGGGTTTGGGGTTAGTCAGGATAATGTGAAGTCAGCCAGTCATTATCACAAACTAATCCCTGACACGGCAGTTGAGACCATGATGCAAATCTTAAAGGTATTTAATTTGCTTTAGAGTAATCTGAACATATTTTTCCTAGTTCATTCAAACATATCCAATATAGCCCATGTGAGTTTAATAAGATAAGATATATCCAGAACTTAATACTTTTTAAAGAAATTGAAAAAAAAAAAAAAAGTTTACTCCCGCACAGGCAATAAAGTGTATGAAAAGGTGAACTTTATCTAAATTAAGTTAGAATGTGGAATATGCATACATACCTACTCACACACGCACAATATATATATATATATATATATATATATATATATATATATATATATATATATATATATATATATATATATATATATATATATATATATATATATATATTAAAAATGTATACAGTAAACATGTATTCCTGTACATGACCTTGTTGACAGTGTTCACAGGCACAGACTGAAGCTGGTCTCTTTCGGTCTGTATTTCTTTCTGACAGTGGATTCTTGCCATAAAGTGTCATTGTGAAAAAACACATTCAAGTAAACAGATTCTGTGCTGTGACTTCGAGCACTTGCATGGTCTCACTCTCTCACTGCCACACACACACACAAACAAAAGAACAGCCAGTGAAAGTGATAAACTCCCTGAGTTTCTCAAGCATCTGATGTACGACGATGGTGTGAGAACACCCAGCAGTCCGAGTGCACCAACTGTCTTTCTCGATCCTAATACCGCATGCAGAGATCGTACCATAGTCTTGACAGAGCATCAGAGGAAGCCCTTACCATACCTTGGTTTCAGACTGGTGTCATGTTGATTGATATCATTTAATAACATATTCAGTCCCATTGATTTTAATAAATGGCTGTGTTTAAACAGACATCTTAGGTAAAGATTCATCACAGCATTTGCTATGTGAGTCCTCGATCAAACGACAGAAGAGAGGCAGAGACATAGACAGAGAAATAACTTTTGTATATGAGGCAGAGAATTAAGTCATATGGGTCAATATATGAACTACTAATTGAACTACAATTATAAACTACTGTTTGAGCTATGTAACCTTTAAAAAATAATGTTTTGTCATTTAAAGACGATGTACAAGTATATATTATAGCAGACTGTTTTAATCTTTTTTTCACGGTTGTAAGAATAGAAAATTGAAAGAAGATCTAAAGTTAGGCATTGGTCAGTGATGGAGTGTAATCTTACATAAGGATGTCAATTTAAAAATAACAGTGATACCACACTGATTTGTGTAATTTCATCTAACAGGATGAAATGTTTTATGGTAAGACAAACCGACTAAATAGTATATCACAGAACATATTAAATATATTGCTAATGATTGCACATGTTGTTTTATAATCAGAAGTACCTAGTTAATTGTGAAGTTCTGATAAAAGAAAGTTAACTATTATAAATCTTTAAAATTGACGTTTCATATTTTACCCAGTAGCTAAGAAATACATGATAGGAGAATGAAAATGAGGATGATGTGTATGTTAGGAAGAAGGGTTTGGTTTTAGATTTCATCATTGCTGCATGTCAGCCTCGTTCACAATCAAATAATAGTGTATAGCACCTATTTGTGAAAAGATATCATATCTGATCTGTTTTTCACAGCAGTCCCTGTTTTGACAAAGTGTGCATGAAGGAACAACAGTGCCACCTGGGGGCCATACAAAAAAAATTATATCCAAAATACACATTTGGTACTTGACATTATAACCAAGATCAAGGATGTCACCTCAGAAAAAAACTTTTTTAAGTTTAATTTTTTTTCTTTTTTTCTGTAGTCAGAATCCATCTATGTGATTACACAGATACTAACACACAGATATGATGAACCTATAATTTACCCAATCACTTAAAATTAAATAAGAACCAGTCAATTCCAAAGCTCTGTACAGTGAAAAATGGTTTTATTCTTAAGGTGCTGCATTGGAAAACCTTAACAGTGTACAACTGACAGTACATAGCGTGCACATTTGTCCCAAGGTAAAAAAAAAATAAATTAAAAAACATTACTTGAAATCAAATAAACAGAACCATTCACATTGAAGTGACTGGAAAATTGAGAACTGAAAACATAGTAACTTAAATAGTAAGGCAAAACAAGGGTGATTAATGACGAACAGCTGATCTGAATGATAAATCATATCAGCAACCAAAGTGAAAAACTCAAAAACATAGTGGGAAACTAAAACAACATGTGAATGAAGAAAAACAAACTAAAAGTCCATGAAAATGGTACTAACCGAACATAACTGTGACATTACGTGGGGGGTGGGGCTTGGAGGTAGACAAGAAGTAGGCAAAGGTCTGATGAGAGGAGCAGGCGAAGGGCTGGTAAGAGCAGGTGGAAGAGACCAAGGAGGAGAAGATGGAGGTAGCATCCCTGGATGAGATGATGGGAGGAGTGGCCTGGTGGTGTTGACAGAGCGCAACCAGGACGATAGCCCCCAGCGGAGTCGATGGATGGAGGAGACATGATGGTGACTTGACAGGCGATGGGACCTAGTGACACCTGGAGACCTAGGCGGAGCCTTAGCGACAAGCGTCCGAGGCAAAACCAGAGAGGCGGAGCCAGTGCGACTGAGGACCAAAGCGAAGTCAGAGGGAAGGCGGAGCCTGCTGGAGCTTAAGGGGTGGGGAGACGGAGCGCAGCAGATGGCTCGTAACTTCACAGCGCACCCAGGGTGACGGCTGGCCGAGGTGGAGCCAGAGGGACGAGGGAGCCTGGTGAAGCCGTAAGGACTATGGCCTCTGGTGGACCTGAGGAAGTGATTAGCCAGTGCGAAGCCAACAGATCGATGAGCCGAGGTGTAGTGACGGGGCCAGCAGCTGGAGGCAGAGCCAGGGAATCCACTGGCTCGGACGAAGCTGGTGACCATAGGCTCAGAAGCTCATCCACATAGTACAGTAATAGAGGAGAAGACGAGGGACTGATGGGAACGTGCTGAGGCGGGGCTGAAGGACTGGCTGAAGCTTGTGATGGAGCTAGAAGATGGAAGCTGAGTTGTATCAGCAATGACAACAATACCGTGTCCATACAGGGCGATGATACAGGCATTATGCTGGATAGAACCAGCAGTGATGATGAGGGTAAAGACAATTCATGGTGGTACAGGGTGGGAAACAGTAGCCTGGATGCCAGCCGAACTTAGCCCTGCCCACAACATTTGAGCTCGGGCAGTTCGGTCTGGACTTGATCCGTAGAGGAGTAATTATGCCCGAACAGAAACTGTTCGGACCAATGAAATTGTCAGGACGGGCTTTATACGATGATGGACAGATGATAAACAGTAACGTAATCATCCAGGACTGCCTGCTAAAATTTGCATTCCTGAGTCTGTATATCACATAATTGGGGTCGATTCAACCCGCGGACTTGGCAACACAATGCAGTTGAGTTCTGTTGACATTTGATAACTAACGTTATGCGTCGCTCCGTTGCTCTGATTGGTTGTAGGTCTATCCAATTGAAGTCTTTCCTGGTTCGGTTGAAACACGCCCCATAATCACAGCCCAACGGAGCAGTATCAGACTCAAATTCTGACTAGAATTGAGCATGACGACGTCAGGCTAGGGAAACAGTACTTTAGTGTCCCAATCTATCAGACAGTGGTCTCTAGTTTCTAGCTCCACCAGAATTTCCTCTGGCATGGTTGATGCCGGCTCACACCCCTTTTCAGACACTGGGGCTTCAGCTCCGGGGCGATAGTTGGCGCTGTAGTCACAGGCTCCTTTGTCGCAGCAGGTGGAAGTTCTCTGTCTGCGGGAGGCTCTGGCATAATCTCCACGGTGCAGGGTGATGGTGGGCTGAGCTCTGGGTTTGGCTACGAGAGGGCTGTAAGGTGGGGCTGGACGTTGATGTTGTTGTTATCATCCGCTTCGCTCACTGTGACTGCAGATCCGTTCACCCACTGCGCGAAATTGGTATACTTCTCCAGGGTACAACAGGGATCACCTTGGGGCATGACGAAGGCGGCACGCCTCCAAATACTCCTCCAAAATCTATTGGCCCTCATAGGGGCAACGTTACTGGACGCAATGTCCATTAATGTGTATTTTGGTTTGGTCATCTGTCATAACTGGTTGCAGAAAGTACAGGAAGATGAAGATCAGGTTCAAAAGTCTTTAATAACCCACACAAAGGTTAACCCAAACAAGGCAGGCACACAACATGAGAAATGAGAACTGAAAACATAGTAACTTGAGTAGTAAGGCATACAAGGGTGATTAATGACAACTAGCAGAATGACCAATCATATGAGTAACCATAGTGACAAACTCAGTCGGGAAACTAGAACAAAGAAAACGTGAATGAAGGAAAACTTAAAAAAAGTCCATGAAAAAGTATCAATGCTGTCTTCACATACTATCAGAATTATCGTAAATACTAGTTTCAGTTACAAAATTGGACATGAACACCCTCTCAAGTCAAAATTTTAATGCTAATAATTAGTGCGTGATTTTTAATTTCACAACTTCAGAAGTGGGAAGTAGGAAATTTACGATAGCACATGAAGGCAGCATAACTGAACATAACTGTGACACACTGCTACATGTAACATGCCATGATTTTTTTTGTCTGTTAGTTTATTTGTTTACTGTTCACAAAAGAAAACCCACAATACTTCATGTTCACTGTAAAGTTCAATAAGATTTTAGAGTCTCAGGTGCAAATAAAGCATTTATGAAGGATTACCCAATATATAGAACAAGATGTGAGATTATAAAGACTTTCTTTACACCTGAGACTCCAAAATCTTGTTAAACATTTGCATTTATCCAAAGCTTGTAGCCCACAGGCTGATCCAGACTGTACAAACTAGCAGAGAGATAATCTGATCTTCATCTGATGAGACCCCCATACAGCTCACACCAGCCTCTCTCGCTCTCTTTAATGCAGAGAAACATCTCTCATAGTCTCAAAGCAATAAAGATTTCTGGTAACTTTTCTGTTTTAATAAGGCACATCGCTATTGTGAAGACTCTTTAGACATTAGGGGTGGAAATAGCACATTAAATAAGGGTTTCATGGATTGCATCATTTTTATTATGGACCGCAAAAACGATCTTCTTTAGAGAATAAAATGCTAGTTAGTTGCCAACCCGCACGGCTTTATTCCCAGTGTCTGCATAAATCATCTCAATGAAGCAGATATTTCTTTGGCATGAACAGAAGCCATCGGAGACATTTTGAATGTTTGCACATGGCAGTAAAAAGAAAATGATGTGTCTCGCTGTGCTAAGGGTGGATAGAGAGGAACGTGATTAAATCAGATTTATAGAGAAATCAAGCAGACCCACTGAGGGATTTAAAAGCATCCTTCAGAGGGGCCATTTACAGGACCATTTCAACTTTATATGTATACATACTTTCAAGCCATTTCATTGACAAACTGAGGTGTAATGACTAAATTCAACTTAAAACAACATAAAAGAAGGTAGCCTATTTTGAGAAATGTCTTAAAGAAGATCTATTTTGCTTTTTTACATTTTTAACTTTCTCTAGTGTGTTGCTGTTTGAGCATGAAAAAAGGTCTGCAAAGTTACTAAGCACAAAGTCACTCCAAAGGGAGTTATTCTCTATATCAGTAAGCACTGTTTCCGAACTCCCTGAAATGCCTCTGTAGACTTGAGTTTTCTTCTGGGAACATACACGTCACAATATCCCTGATTTAAATAATTCCCGCCCAAGGCATAAACAAATTAAAGGGACGAGGCCTGGTTGAGTTGCATTAGTAGTGGCTGTGTCCGGAAACTTTGGCAGCTGACTTGTTGCCTCACTGCCTTATCAACCAATATAGGCTGCGTTTGCATGAAGGAACCTCATGTAACTGATTTCGGACAGACTTCTGAGGAGAGAGCGTAACAGTTTAATGATCTACATCAAATTAGAGAGAGCTTTGGCGATAACTAAACAAATATTGGAATGCTACAAAAGCAACTTTTTAGCTGAACTGTCAGAGAATGAAACACACAGGATTGTGGGATATCAGCAAAGGATATATCTATGCTGCCTTCAAAAATCAGATGAAGGTATCTCGGGAGACAGGAAGCGAAGTGCCTTGATGCCTTCCTACATTGGAATGCATCCTCTGAAGGCAGCATTTTTAAGATTTTGGATGCAGCCAGTGTGTTGAATCTCACAATTATGATAAAGGGCGTGACATTTATGAAACACGCTCGAAGCGATTGACCAATCAGAACAATTGACCAATTCAGCTGACCAATCAGAACACATTGCAATTTTCAGAAGGAGGGGCTTCATAAAGACCAGAACTAAACAGAGCGTTACTGACAGACCAACACGGTATTACCCCTATTCGTCACATATTGACGCTTGGTCAGGAACTTTAGCGTAATTTTCCTATACACAGGGTACATTTGATATCAGTTGTTTGCCCAATGTGTCAAATCAAGACGCATTTAATTATTTGCATTTGTAAAAGTAGACATGATTTTATGAATATTTATAGGCTACTTTTATATTTTGGAGCAACTAACCCCACTCATACCCTAAACCTACCCACTTCTCAACAATATAAAACACGTAACAGGCAAATAAAAGTACAGTCACAGGTATTTATTGCAAAAACAGTATAAAAGTATTAACTCATGTTGCATTCCAAGTCTTCTGAAGTCATACGATATCTTTATGTGGAGAACAGAGTTGATCTTCATGTTTTAATCGATGAAACGATGATCCCGCCACTCAGGTCACAAGACAAACGACAGACAATGCAATTCCACTATCAAAGCTGATGTAACTTTTCTTCGAGCTGCAATTTTTGAAATGTGTTCATGATCTTCGGCGGATGGAGACGCTGATCGCTTTTGGGGATTTTCATCACACAAATCAATTGTTTGGCCTCGGAACACTTGGAATATTTGTACTTTTTGAATAAATTGTGGCTTCAGTCGTATCTGCCTGTTTTATCGAGTTTTTTTATAATACACAAAAGGGTAGTTTTAGGGATGCGGTTGGGTTGGGTAACGTGTTCAAACATGTCTAAATAGTGTAAATTAAAAAAAGCTAATAAATGTAAATAAAAGTATGCTGGCTGATTAAATTGAGAATCACACTCCATGTCATAATGGCAAAATCATAACCCAATATATAGTTTCATCATGACGATAGCCATGCCCAACATGTCTGTATATGACGACAAAGGTTTCTCATTGAAATCAATGGAGTACCCTGCGCATCGAAAAATTACGCTAAAGGAGTACCCAGTGTGTTAAAAAGTGACACCGAAGGGAACTGACCAACAGCAATATGTGACGAATAGGAGTGAGACTGTGTTGCACAGACTGAGAACATTCAAGCATGAAACCCTATTCTATTAGACCCCAAAAACAAAATCTAGACTGTGTAAAAGGGTATAATAGGTAATCTTTAATGTTTTTTGTCCAAACAATGGTTTGGAACGACATGAAGGTAAATGATGACACAATTTTAATTTTCAGGTGAACTATCCCTTTAAGATACACAATTATATCACAACTGATTGATAGACCTTTTTTATTAAATGTGGCGACAAATCCCTCTTTTACAGATCCCTTTCTTTTACTTTCCCTCTCCTGCCATATTCTCTCTGGATGCTTTAGTGAATGTTAACTTAAAAGTACCTTAATGAGATCCTTTGGGAGTCTAAAAGAGCAGAAAATTCTTCCTCACTAAAGATCTGTTTTGTTAAAATTATCATGTTTAATTCGTCCTTCCTAAAGCACTCTTTACACAAACTACTTTTAATCAATGGCAACTAATTAAATCTTATGGGGAAATTCTGTTAAAGAAAACAAAAATGTAATTGTTATATGCAGACACAGAGATTATCTGTGCTGGGTTTAAACAGTATTTAGTCCACAGTAACTGTGAAAATATTCAATTGTGGATGCTCTTGCAGATCCTTTTAGTTATATCACACACACAAAGAGAAGTTGCTTACCATCTAAAATTCCATAGAATTACAGAACTGAAAGCTTGAGGGGGTTTTGTGAAAGGAAATAACCTCATTTGTAACAGTCAATACTGCAAAACATTTTCTTGAATGGTATGTTTATCTTGCTTTCTAGAAAATATTTAATTTAAAAGATATTACATTTCACAGAACTTTTTTTTTTTTTTTACCCCATTGCAAATGTTGTTGTGTTGTTTCTTTCTGGTTTTAAGCTGTAACAATTTAAAATGTAATTATTCAAAACAATAACAAAAATATATGAAAAATATTTAGCAAAAACCATTTAGCTTTTCAAGTGAATACATTTTAAGAATATTTATGTATTTGTAAAAGAAGATAACATAAGAAAACATAAAGGAGGTTTTATGAAAAGAAATAACCGTATTTGTTGCCCGGACACTGCACTTTTATTCACTTAAAGGAGAAAGAAATACAATTAATTGCAGTATAGTATACTATATTTCTTACCCCAATGGCATAAATTTCATTAAAAAAAAATTTAAAACAAGGCAAAAAAATGATAAATATATATATATATATATATATATATATATATATATATATATATATATATATATATATATATATATATATATATATATATATATATATATATATATATATATATATATATATATATATTAGTGGTGGGCATAGATTTTTTTTTTTTTTAATCTAGATTAATTCCAAAATTAATCTAGATTAATCTAGATTAAAATGGCTCATTTGAATTCTGCCGAAAGCATTCAGAATATGTGTGCTCGTAAGTGATCGTTTGTCTTTATGTAGTTTGAATAATAAATATCTTCTGTCCCTTTAAGACCTGGCGCATGCATGGATCCCACTGTTCCTGTGAGCTGGTTACGACTGTGACAGAATGAGATCATGGATCCATCATGCCTTGTTACCACTGTGCAGGCTGCTGGTGGTGGTGTAATGGTGTGGGAGATGTTTTCTTGGCACACTTTAGGCCCCTTAGTGCCAATTGGGCATCGTTTAAATGCCACGGCCTACCTGAGCATTGTTTCTGACCATGTCCATCCCTTTATGACCACCATGTACCCATCCTCTGATGGCTACTTCCAGCAGGATAATGCACAATGTCACAAAGCTCGAATCATTTCAAATTGGTTTCTTGAACATGACAATGAGTTCACTGTACTAAAATGGCCCCCACAGTCACCAGATCTCAACCCAATAGAGCATCTTTGGGATGTGGTGGAACGGGAGCTTCGTGCCCTGGATGTGCATCCCACAAATCTCCATCAACTGCAAGATGCTATCCTATCAATATGGGCCAACATGGGCTGTTTTGGCAGCAAAAGGGGGACCAACACAATATTAGGTCATAATGTTATGCCTGATTGGTGTGTGTGTATGCATGTATATATACATAAATATATAATGTATATATACATATTTATTTATTTATTTATGTTTAGGTTTTGTGAAATAACTTTATTTGTTTATGTCAATGCACTTTTATTTATGTATTCATTTATTTACACATCAAACTCATCCAAACATGTCTTTATGGACCTCGATTAGTGCAGTGGTGCACATTTATGCTGGAATAGAAAAGGTCCTTCCCCAAACTTTTCCCACAAGGTTGGAAGCATGGCATTTTCATGTCTTTGTATGCCGAAGCATTTAGATTTATTTTCACTGGAAGTAAGGGCTTAGCCCAAGTCCTTAAAAACAGCTCCATACCATTTCCCTCCTCCACCAAACATTACAGTTGGCACAATGCAGTCAGACAGGTAACATTCTCCTGGCAACCGCCAAACCCAGATTCAGTGCAGTGTGCTTTACTCCACTCCATCCGATGCTTTTCACTGCACTTTCTGAGAGCATTGTTGCACACGTTTCGTAAGACTTGTAGGGAAGTTAATGCAGCATAAAAGTGTTTTTTGCTGATGTTAAAAAAATGTCAGATGACAAATATTTCTCAACTCCATCATGTGACCAGCTAACTCAACGAATTGACTTTCTTCCATGGGCTTTACATTGGAGTCCCATCATCTCTTTTCACGCATACTTCATCATGGTCAAGCAGTGGATAGCGGTTCTCCTCACGTTTCTGTCTTTGACCAAAGCAGGCGTCTGTGAGACCCTCCCTGGATCCTGCAGGATCGTGTGTGACCCTTCCTCAGATCGTTCACATGACCAGAGCAATGGGTTTGTCATCCCTCTCACCTCATCTGCAGCAGGACCTCCTGGTCCAGCTGGACCTCCAGGTAAAGCAGGTCCTCCTGGCCTACCTGGACCCTCAGCTATTGGTTCCTCAAGTCAGAAAGGTGTAGCGTTCAATGCTGCGCTGCAGGATGCCTTCAGCAAGAATGATGTGCTAAAGTTTAACGATGTGATGACTAATCTGGGAGATGGTTATGACTCGTCGACAGGAGCTTTCACCTGTAAAACCGCGGGAGTGTACTACTTCATCTTTCACATTATGAAGACTGGACAAAACCTACGAGTGGACTTGGTTCTTAATGACCAAAAGGTGAGTTTACCTCATTAACATTAACCTTTTTGCAGGGATTTTCTACAAAAAAGGTTACCCAAGAAATTGTTTTATTAACAAAGTTCGGGAGGAGCATGTTTTAGATAATATATATATATATTCAGCAGTCTTACCTCCGTTTGTTGACAGTTTATCAGCATCCCTGCACCACCTCTTCTCCACACTTTTAGTTCTAACCACTTACATACATGGGGGGTACTGGGTTTGGGCCAAATACCGAGCTCGAAGCCCTCCCCCAGACAGCACGCCAAATACGCATTTAAATTTACTCCCTCTAAATTATATGTACGTGTGAATTGTAAAATATAAGTAATATAAAGGCTGCTCCACAAAGTATTTTTATGCATATATACTACTGTTGAAAAGTTTTGGGTCAGTAAGATTTTTAAATGTTTTTGAAAGAGGTCTCTTTTATTTGTTTAAAAATACAGTAAAAACTATAATATTATTACAATTTGAAATTACTGTTTTCCATTTTAATATATTTTAAAATGCAATTTATTCCTGTGATGTCAAAGCTGATTTTTCAGCATCATTACTCCAATCTTCAGTGTAACATGATCCTTTCTAATATGATAACATTCTAATATGATGATTTCCTGCTCAAAAGACATTTCTCATTATTATCAATGTTGTAGTTGTGCTGCTTAGTATTTTTGTGGAAACTGCTCCAATTTTTTTTGTACGATTCTCCAGGTTCTCTAAAAATAAAAATGTCTTTACAGTCACTTTTTTTTTCTACACACTATTGAAAACGTTTCAAATTATTTAGCTTCAGGTTTATACATAAATTCATTAAATATTTCTCAATTTCTTTCTGTTAAAAAAAAACTTGGTAACACTTTACAATAAGTTAATGTTAGTTAATGCATTAGTTAACATGAACTAACCATGAACAACACTTCTGTTCAGCATTAGTTAATCTTTGTTAACGTTAGTTAATAAAAATACAGCTGTTCATGGTGTGTTCATGTTAGTTCACAGTGCATTAACTAATGTTAGCAAGATTTGAATAATTCATTAGTAAATGTTGAAATTAACAAAGATAAATAATTGATTAATAAATGCAGTTCATTATTAGTTCATGTTAACTTATGTTAACTAATGTAAAGTGTTGCCAAAAACTCACTTGATTTCAAACCAGAATGAATCTCAGATTTGGTTAATGCTTTAAAATGGTTAAACCGACAATTTAAATTAACACATTTTCTGCTGACCCATCTAGTACCGCCTTAAGGCTCCTGGACCCCAGTTTGAAAACTCATGCCATGTTGCTTTTGTAAATGACTGCTACGTAATAAAATATTAAGGACACACTTTTTGTGCAGTGTAATAAATCTGATCATTTCCGATGTTGTGTGTTCTAGATTGTGGCGAGTGCAGTGGCAGTGGATGTCCTGCATACAGATACTGCAAGCAACAGTGTTGTACTCCAGCTGAAAGCTGGAGACCGGGTGTATGTTCGGCTTCTCAACAGTGAAGTAAGCAAGAGGGACTCGCAAAGCCGTTTCAGTTCCTTCTCTGGTTACCTGCTGTATGAAATCTGAGACTTACATGATTCCTTTCTGCTTTAAACTCTTTATGTCAGTTTGAAGGAGGCTTCTTTACATTCAGACTGTGAGTGTTTACTTGAATAAAGAATGAACTCTTTGGCAATCTGCCTGACTGAGACTTTTCATTGAATGTTGAATCAATTCTTCGATTTTCTAAGGCAGAGACCTTGGCGAGATACTTCACAGGGCACTGGCACTGATATTAGGTTTGGACATCAGGGACATTGAGGATGACACACTAAGTAACAACAGACATATGCACTCAGCAACACCACCTCAGTCACTGCGTGTTAACAGCCCTGTCTCGCACAAAGCAAAGGGCTTCAGATCAGAGAGCAACGGGACAAAATCCAAACCTGGATTATTGATCTCTGTTACTTACTTAACCTATAGAGCAGAATCAAAAGTAATACACTTAATATTTTTACATCCTCTAACTGCTGAATTAAAAAGAGGTGCAATGCACTACTATGAAGCTTATTTCCGCCACAGAATAAAAAAAGTAAATGCTTAAAAAAAAAATATATATATATATATATATATATATATATATTATATATATATATATATATATATATATATATATATATATATATATATATAACAATTATTTTCTCATAAATAAACACAGAATTGCAATTGTGAGATGTAAATTTACAATTAAAAGCTAATTCCGCCTTTTTTCTTGCACTATGATGCACTGTGTATTCTGATACTTTCTATCAGAACCAGCGTTAACTTCTTGAGCAATTTTAGCTACAGTAGCCCGTCTGTTTGATCGGACCATACAGGTCAGACTTTGCTCAATGAGCCTTGGCCGCCCATGTCGCTAGTTCACCACTGTTCCTTCCTTGGACCACTTTGGATAGATACTGACCACTACACTGCCCTACAAAGGCAAAAGGCTCCATTTTTGGTCGAAAAAGACTTGATATTTGTGCGACATTCAAGACCTTTATCATGTGGCTAAGTATCTTGAGTCAATTCCGTTATTTTATTGAGAAAATAATGGGTTGTCTTAACAGTAACTTCCAAAAGCTCAGGAGAAACCAAGGCAGAACACCAGTTACTGTTCTTTGCCTTTGTTTTAAAATACTATAATATATTATAGTAAAATTACTGTAGTAAATACTATAGTGTTTTTGAACCGTACTATAGTAAATATACTACAGTAAATTAACAAAGTGTAGTAAATACTATAATATACTGTAGTATCTTAACTATAGTATGCTTCAAAAACACTATTTACTAGAGTAATTTTAATGTCATTTTACTATAATATACTATAGTATTTTTTCATGTGGGTTAGAACGCTCAAATTGAGTTCGGGTAATCTGCTATTGTTTAGCCATTGTTTAGAAGTTACTTTGCCAGCCTGGAGTTACGGTATTCTGCCTTTGTTTTACTGTCCATTAAAGTTTGCTTGAATTACAGTGTAGCCTGTGTCATACATCTGTCACTGAAGCACTTCTGACACACACACACACACACGATACCTGAATAAAATTGTAGGCGGTTGTTTTTACTAATAGCGTTTAAGGATGGTTGAGATGGCTTTGAAACACAGACATCAAGGTCAAGGTAAGAAATTGTGTAACACAAAAGATGCATTAGACTAACAAATTAGATAGATCGCAATCTACTTCATTTTGCTAGCTAGCAGCCTATAGCATAAATAGGCTAGCCGGCTATCCAAAGAATAGACTACATACCTGTTCCATATCAAAAAAGCAATT
The DNA here is from genome assembly GCA_023566225.1 of Romanogobio albipinnatus. Lineage (NCBI taxonomy): Eukaryota > Metazoa > Chordata > Actinopteri > Cypriniformes > Gobionidae > Romanogobio > Romanogobio albipinnatus. Next base: position 14,089,263 of record CM042256.1, read on the forward strand.
GCAAATCATCCAAAATAAATGCCATGGTCACTAGATTTTATACAGGCATTACTATAATGATTTTGGAAATGGTGATCAGCAACCAAATATTGATAATTTGGAAGTTACTGCCATTTGACTTGGAGTGACTTCTCACTTTTTGCAGACAATACAAAGGCACAGTAACTTCAAAAAAGGGGTCAAAAGTCAAGTCTGAGCTCAAGAATTTTTTATGTAGATAATTTTCGTTACTAAAACTTTGCCAGATTTGCAGTGTCCTAACTATAATTAATTTGGCTGGACAACCAAAAATATTTAAAGTAATTTTTCTCAGACCGGGAACACCCCTGTAATAAAGTGAGGTATGTAACTTTCAACTCAAAGAACCAAACAATGGGTCTTGTTTGCAAGATAATTTTATTCACTGTTTTGTCTCACATATGTGTCAAATGGAAGGTGCACATTCCATTGTGATTGACGTTTGTCACTCTTATCCTTTTTTTGTGCCTTTAACAAAGAAAAGCGTGAATGAAACTGTAATGGTGATTCTCTTTGTCTTACCTTCTTCCTGGAACTTTCTAATAGGAGGGGCCTGTTGTTGTTGTTGTTCTTCTTCTTCGGTGTTTATTGGCGGTTGGCAACCTAGCTTATTGGTGCATTACCGCCACCAACTGGAATGCAATATGGATCTAGTTATTTGCTTTTATACAAATATAAATACACATAAAAAATAAGCAAAACAAATAAACAAACTGGTAATAAAACAGAAAAAAATAAATAAAAAAATAAACAAAACACTATATTCTTTTATATAATGTACTTTCTTTCATAAATTTAATAATTTCATCATACACCTTAGCTGATTCCATTAATAGACCTGATAAAGTAAGGACAAAATGTTTTACTTTCTTCAATGATTGAATAAGGTGACATCTCTCAGTGTTATATTTCCTGCAATGGATTAATACATGCTCAACTGTTTCTTGTTGGCTACAATGTATACATTCCCCAGTTGAATGTTTTCCAATTTTATATAGTGTACCGTTAAGTCCAGTATGACCTATTCTCATCCGAGTTATGATACTTCCTTCTCTTCGATTCCTGCTCTCCTTCCTCCCAGCACCAACTTGTTTTTGTATATTGTATAAATGTCTACCGGTTTTATTATCATCCCAATATACCTGCCATACTGATTGTGCATATGTCCTTATGAGTACTTTAGCTTCCGTTTTACTTAATGGGACCTGATAATCTACTTGCTTTATTCTTAGAGATTGTTTAGCCAGAGTATCCACCTTCTCATTTCCTTCCACACCAACATGAGCAGGAACCCAAATGAAATGTGTAGAAATACCCATAATTTCCATATTATACACCTTACAGAATATCTCATTGATAATATCCATCCTAGGAGGCGCCTGTGAACAGGAAGCTTGATTTATACCATTCCAAAGGAGGAGGAGTTCAAGCATTGAGAATGTTGAATGTTATTACATTGAATGCATGTCTTTCAAGATTCCTTTTGGTTTTCATGATGAAAATGGAGCTTGATAAAGAAGATGCTAATATTCATGTTTGAATTTTGATGTAAAATATATATGATCTCATAAAGAAGTTATGTAGATTGTAAGTGAAATAGCCCTGTCATTGGTTTGTTTGAATTTGAGGGGAGGAGCCTCAGCTATAAAGAGTCTAATTGTTTGGACAAAGAGAGCGAGAACTGAATGTTACTGTTGGGCCAGTAGCTAATGTGTGGATGTTTCTAGTGTAAATATTATTTTCTTTTGTTTGTTTTTTCTTCTACTTTTGTTTGTACTTTGTTATTCCTGTATTGGAATTTTTGGTGGAATGAACCTGGTTACACTGTTTGGAGCATGCCCTGACAAGAAAATTAAATCACCTTTAAGAGACTTCAGAGTTTTTACTTTATCTTGCTGCCTGCCTAGCCACTGCGAAGACTTCCTTACAACAACCCCACAAGAGCTGCAGTTTTGGAGATGCTGTGACCCAGTCGTCTAGCCATCACAATTTGGCCCTTGTCAAACCTTTACGCTTTACGCCCATTTTTCCTGCTTCTAACACCAACTTTGAGGACAGCATGTTCACTTGCTGCCTAATATATCCCACCCACTAACAGGTGCCGTGATGAAGAGATAATCAGTGTTATTCACTTCACACACACACACTATATATATATACTCACCTAAAGGATTATTAGGAACACCATACTAATACTGTGTTTGACCCCCTTTCGCCTTCAGAACTGCCTTAATTCTACGTGGCATTGATTCAACAAGGTGCTGAAAGCATTCTTTAGAAATGTTGGCCCATATTGATAGGATAGCATCTTGCAGTTGATGGAGATTTGTGGGATGCACATCCAGGGCACGAAGCTCCCGTTCCACCACATCCCAAAGATGCTCTATTGGGTTGAGATCTGGTGACTGTGGGGGCCATTTTAGTACAGTGAACTCATTGTCATGTTCAAGAAACCAATTTGAAATGATTCGAGCTTTGTGACATTGTGCATTATCCTGCTGGAAGTAGCCATCAGAGGATAGGTACATGGTGGTCATAAAGGGATGGACATGGTCAGAAACAATGCTCAGGTAGGCCGTGGCATTTAAACGATGCCCACTTGGCACTAAAGGGCCTAAAGTGTGCCAAGAAAACATCCCCCACACCATTACACCACCACCACCAGCCTGCACAGTGGTAACAAGGCATGATAGATCCATGTTCTCATTCTGTTTATGCCAAATTCTGACTCTACCATCTGAATGTCTCAACAGAAATCGAGACTCATCAGACCAGGCAACATTTTTCCAGTCTTCAACTGTCCAATTTTGGTGAGCTTGTGCAAATTGTAGCCTCTTTTTCCTATTTGTAGTGGAGATGAGTGGTACCCGGTGGGGTCTTCTGCTGTTGTAGCCCATCCGCCTCAAGGTTGTGCGTGTTGTGGCTTCACAAATGCTTTGCTGCATACCTCGGTTGTAACGAGTGGTTATTTCAGTCAAAGTTGCTCTTCTATCAGCTTGAATCAGTCGGCCAATTCTCCTCTGACCTCTAGCATCAACAAGGCATTTTCGCCCACAGGACTGCCGCATACTGGATCTTTGTAAACCCTAGAAATGGTTGTGCGTGAAAATCCCAGTAACTGAGCAGATTGTGAAATACTCAGACCAGCCCGTCTGGCACCAACAACCATGCCACTCTCAAAATTGCTTAAATCACCTTTCTTTCCCATTCTGACATTCAGTTTGGAGTTCAGAGGATTGTCTTGACCAGGACCACACCCCTAAATGCATTGAAGCAACTGCCATGTGATTGGTTGATTAGATAATTGCATTAATGAGAAATTGAACAGGTGTTCCTAATAATCCTTTAGGTGAGTGTATACATATTTATATTAAAGGTTATATGAGATTTTATGTTTTTGACTGGGCTGCATTCATTTGATCAAACATACAGTAAAAACTAGCAATATTATGAAATATTATGAATAAAATGCAGTCCAGTCCACAAAACATAGACTTGAGACTTGACAACATGCACGTCTTCTTTCTGTTTGTCCTTTTTTAAAGCTTGACTGCATTTGATAACATTTTAAGAACTTTAAGCAAACATATTATTTATATATTTGAAACTTGTATGACAGTGGGGAATATTCTTTGGGCAGGGGTTTGTTACAGTTCTTACATAAAGTAGGCTAGCCTACCCTATACAGGCGGTGATAAAAAAATAAACAATAAATACAATACACATGACACATCATACATATGATTAAAAGTTAGCATTAGTATTATTCATGCCATCATTCAAATCCTTTGCGCACTACTTTTACTTGATCCTCTTCTAGACTCATTTTGAATTAGGTCATGCGCAGTTCACTTGACTCTGGACCGGATAATTGATTCAGTGAGAGTTTTGACTCAAGAACAGCTTTAGTCCATTTCTCAATTGAATAATTTATTACAGCTTGTGAACAGATTCAGCAGTTTCATCATAATAATTATTTGTTCATGAACCAGACATTGTAATTATGTCTCGGAATGGGTCTCGATTTCTTCAGTTCGAAATAGTGAGGATGAGGAATGTTCCCTTTCAGTCGGTCACGTTCGACGTTACGTCTCCGTTCCCTCCTTCAGGGAACGAGGGTTACATACGTAACCAAGACGATTTTATTATACTTTATCATATTATTCTTAGTAATTTAGCAAAGGTTTCCCAAAATAAAGCAAATACACTGATACTTAAAGTAGATATGTTCATGTTTTTGGTATAACGTCATGTTTATCTTTATTTTCAACAGTTCATATTTAACACATTCATTTTATTGCATAATTTTTGCAATTGTAATTCCAGTGTAATTACATTTATGCCATCTTTGTTCAGCCTTAAACAATATGTAACTGTGCCTATTGTAAATGCTGTCATATAGTTGAAGTTTCTGTGGCGTAAAGACAGCATTAGACAATAAGGTCTGTAATGAATTTTATTAAAATATTTACAAAGAACATCCCTTTAATCTAAAATGAGAACAACCCTCTAAATATATGTGTTGTTTACCACAAATACAAAAAAAATACTTTTAATGTGCTGTCAGAACAAAACTGAAATATCAAAGAGCTAAAAAAAAAAGGTACTTCTATGTGTAGTTTTTAGTTTTTACCTATTCTTTCACCTACATCTTCATTTAAAGTATAAAGTGACTTACATACAACATTTTTGGTTCCTTTTCATTGAAATTAAAAATAAAAACCCTAAGCAGGCCGTAAGAAAATAACACAAAAACTCCAGTAATACATTATGGCCTAAGGATAAGTTTAGCGTCCAGAGTTGATGTCAGGTGTCAGTGCTTTTGGAGCTGAAGAGCGCTTGAAATTCCACACGTTGCCAAAAAAAAATGTTTATGAGCACACTTCATCATGGTCTCAGTTAATACTTCACATGGCTGAGAATTGCAATTGATCTGGCAGACAATAATGTCTCTTCTGTATACTAATATTTAAACGGTCACTCCTCAGCTCTGTGAGCAAGACGATTACAAAGCAGAGCAAAACGTATCAAACAATTACAGAAAAGCTTATTTGCATCATTCACGCGATTAAAAATGTACAACAAAGTTAACAGACACACACAGGCACTTGATTAATCCAGCAGAAAGACATTCACTGTAAGAATACGTTTCTAAATCAGTATATTTGACTTGTTTTCCAGTAAAAATAACTAAACATTCTCAAAACAAATTTACTTGAGTAGGAAAATTAAAGACTTATTTTAGAGAATATATCTTATGGAGTTAAGGTTATTGACCCTGGACCACAAAACGTGAATATTTGTGGCAATAGCCAACAATGCATTGCATGGGTCAAAATGATCGATTTTTCTTTTATGCCAAAAATAAAGTAAATATCATGTTCCATGAATGTATTTTGTAAATTTCCTACCGCAAATATATTTAAAAACAATTATTAGTAGTAATATGTATTGCCAAGGACTTCATTTGGACTACTTTAAAGGCAATTTTCTCAATATTTAGATTTTTTTGCACCCTCAGAATCCAGATTTTTAAATAGTTGTATCTCAGCCAGATATTGTCCTAGCCTAACAAACCATACATCAATGGAAAGCGTATTTATTCACATGATGTATAAATCTCAATTTTAAAAAAAATTGACCCCTATGACTGGTTTTGTGGTCCATGATCACATTTTTAAGCACAAATCTAATCATATTTCATGAGATTTACATTTAAACAGGAAAAAAACAGTCTTTAATATTTAAATTCCTCTTGTTTTGAGGATGTTTCGATATTTTACTGAGAAATAAGAAAAAAATACAGATTAAGAACAAAGTTTTTTGCAGTGTGGTTTGAAAGCCTCTGGCACTCTCTCATCGCAGTCACCTGTTTTAGATCCCGGTTTTATTTGTCGTGTAGCAGACGTCAGCCAGTGGTCTGAATTTGGGGCCGAGCGTGTTCAAAAAGTCCAGTGAATCCTGATCACCCAACATGCTACAACATCCTACAGAGCCTGCAGGAGAGCCCGCCCCCTCATTCCCATAAGTCTTCAGCAGGTCATCCGCGTACCTCCCCTCCTCCTCTCCTCCAAAGTAAGCCAGTTTCTATCACAAAACAAGGGTCAAAATTAGGTTGCATGAAAACATCTTCAGTGGGGCATGATAGAAAAGCAGAGCAAAATGTGAAATATGACTTTCCTGTGTGAATGAATGTGTAAGTAACATTACTTTGCTAGTCAGACTATAATTTCGATTTTTGATCAATTTTTAAAAATACTATAATTACTAGGGCTGCCTAATAGTCGACCAAATGTAGCTTATTGATTCATTATTACAAATTCTCCTTTGTTTTTGTTTTCGGACACATTTATTATCATTGCAGAAAGCTTTATGCATGCACTTGATCACAATGTTAGCAATGTTACTTATAACATCCTTCCAATGTCACCCCCCACTCCCCGTCTATATTTAAGTTATTCAATTAATATCATAAACATGCAATGAGCGAATGACTACTAGTCGACTAGAAAAATCTTTAGTCGGGGACAGGCCTAATAATTACTATGTTTGATTTTCCATTGACGAAAATGTATTCAGATATTATTGTTAACTTGATTAAAAATGTCATGTAAGTTTAGCTTACTCTGTCCAGGTAGCGGCCATTAGTTTTCCATGTGTCGAGAGCATTCGTATTTGAGAATTTCTGGAAACCGGCGTTGCCATACAGGTTGTTATCATAGCGGCCGGATGAGTAGTACTTTTCTGCCCCAAAATCTTGAGTGGTGGTGTTGTACACGCCGCCTCCCTGGAAAAACTGCTGCCCAATTTGTCCTGCAGCTGAAGTCATGTTTTTATTGACCATGGGGCCGGTGAGTGGCCCGTCCACTATATCTGACCCAGGAATCAACATCAAAGCTCCGTCCTTCTAAAGAGAGAAAGGCATTTCACACAACTATGGTTAAAGTATCCTTGGGTTTTCTCTGATTAATTAAACCATTTAAAAGGAGTGCTTTTCTTACCACTTCTTCACCAGGAGCCTCAGTGTTGGATTTCAGCAGCATTCCTCCTGTTCCGGTATCATCATTGAGGTACAGCTTGTCTTTCTTAGTACTGCATATGAAGATGAGTAACAGACCTGATATGGCAAGAAAAACAGAGGGCAGTGAGCTTTAGAGAGATCCAAAAGTCTAAAAATGCATTACAATTCTGATCATTGCCTGAAGCCAAAAGTTAATCAGTTTTGAAGTTGACATAAAATCAAGACAGAATACAGAGAAATTCTGAAATCCATGTTAAAATTACAATTCAACGTTTCACTTAAATAATCATATATGAGATATATATATATATACACACACACACACATGCACTAAGGTTCATTAGTTAACATTAGTTAACATAAACTAAGGATGAACTGCACTTTTAAAGCATTTATTTATCTTTGTTAATGTTAATTTCAACATTTACTAATGCATTATTAAAATTCTGTTAACATTAGTTAATGCACTGTGGACTAACATGAACAAACCATGAACAGCTGGATCTTTATTAACTAACCTTAACCAAGATTAACTAAATTTCACATGATCTGAAGGATGCTGAAAATGTAGCTTTGCCATCACAGGAATAAATTACATTTTAAAATATATTCAAATAGAAAGCAGTTATTTTAAATTGAAAAAATATTTCACAATATTAATACTTTTACAATATTTTTGATAATAAATGCAGCCTTGGTGAGATATTCTTTCGAAAACATTACAAAAATCTTGTCTATATATAAATATATGTTTATGTAAATGTATACAAATATATGTATACAAAATATATCAAATAAAATATGTAATATATGGTGGTCATAGCCAGAAGGGGGCACTCACATAACAGTAGCAGCAGCAGGCTAGAGAGCACTAAGGCAAGGATGCCCAAACTGCCCAAAGAGGTAGAGGCACTTCGAGCCCCACATATTCCCGCTCCATTGTCCTCCCTCTCACAAGTGCACACTCGCACATTCACGGTCTGCTTTTTCCCGATTCCCTGCAGATCCTTCACCAAGATTGGGACGGAGTAGAGACCGTTTGGCATTGCCGCTGCCTGTTCCAGCACCACGGAGGAATCTAAATCAGAGGAGGACATGATGTCTGTGATCATACTGCAGCCTTAACGCTTTCAGTTTTTCAGCCTTTGTTTGACAAGTTATTGCTATATTGAGACATAATGACATAGAAAATCACTACCATCTATCCTTACCTGTTTTATCCTTCAATTTCCACTTCCCATCCTGCTCTGCTCCAAGTTCGAAAATGAAAGGAACGGAGAAAGGTGGCTTGTCGAGGTCCACAGCTTCAACCAGAACTGAGCTAAGCATATCATCCTTACTACAGATGATCATGTCAGTATTCGGAATCACAGGCATGTTGTCATTCTCGTCTTCAATCTGGATTATAACCATCCCCTTTCCACTCTTCTTACCTGAGGAAAAAGACATTCCAGTGAGTCTCATGTGACTTTAGGGAAGCATTGTCAGAATAAAAACTACTTGACCATCCTGTAAGGACACACAACAAACTTGATTATTTGTCTTTAAAGGGTAACTAAACCCCTGCTCAGAGCTTAACTCCGCCCACTGGCAATTTTCAAAAAATGCTGGAAAAGTGGGCAGAGCCCGGCGGACACAGAGGGGATGAACCGAGAGCGTGGTGAGCTCGTACCAGGGGCGTGGTAGTGAGCCGTTAGCGGTACCATCCTACATCACGATGTACCACAACGTCCAATAGGAAAATTCAACTGCAGTAGCCACCGTTCAACCCTAAGAGGGCAGCACTTTGGCGGTTTTACACCATATTTTATAAAATTAAAACACTTTATACTCAAATGTCAAAACATTGACTCGAATCAATGAACATCATTAATAAAGCCCCAGTATTACAGATCATTAACTAAAAAAAGTTGGTCTAGGGTTTAGTTACCCTTTAAAGGCATGAAATATCCAGAGAAAATGTCATCTTAATGAAAAATAAGGGAATTGCGAACTTTATATTTTATAATTGCGACTTACATTTACGGCTTCCCATCTCACAAATGGGACTTTCTCATACCTATGACTTTACATCTCACAACTGCAACCTTATTTCTCATAATTGCAACAAAATTGCGAATTTCTATAGTTTTCTAGAATTTCTATTGACTTTATATCGCAACTAAATATCTCACAATTGCAATTTTATTTCTTTTAACTGTGACAATTCCATCTCAAAATTGCGAATTTCTTACAATTATGGCTTCACAAATAAGAATTGCAACTCTGAAGCTTATAATAACTGCAAGCTTCACATCTCACAATTGCGACTTTCTGTCTCATAATCGCAACTTTATATCTCACAATTGACCTATCGGTAAGCCCTTAGTTACTGTTGCTAACTCGGACAAACAAACAGAGTTGCTAACTGTCTTACAAGAGAGAGTTCAAGAGAGACGGATGTAGTCCAGCTCTTCCTGGAATGCCATTCAACAACATTTAGTGTTCAGAACATGTAGTGTCAGGTAGGACATGTTGATCATCATCAGAAAGAAATGTTACGTCACACCCTAAAATCCTGACAAAATCTTCTCGGAGGCCTCAAGCTATTTCTACCCAACCACACCCAACCAAATGGTCTTTCGTTAACAGCCAGGAAAAACACACGCCTATTCATAGAACAAAATGGTACAGTGTGTACTCACAAATACACAAACATTTCAGTTCTTCACGTGTGTGCTGTGCTGAACGTCCACAGATTATTAAGTTAATGACCTAAGTTTGATTCAAGTATGTGACAAAGTCCAGACTCACTCTCATCCACTGCTCTGATGGTTATGTTGTACTTGTCCTGGTGGACCAAAGGTGATTCTCGGTCTATAGTATTGGCTGTTTTCAGTTCTCCAGTGTTCTCCACCACAGTGATCCAGTTACCTGGGTCAGTCACCTTATAGTACCTTACACATAGACAAAATAGAAAAGTGAGAAAGTGCATTCAAAATATGGTATATCATACAATTACATTACCATACTACACTAATTTATACTGATACTGTATAGAGACACTATAATTAAGCTGTTTTTAAAATTCATTTCTTTGGCAGCATTTACATTAGGCATGTTCTTGCTAGTTAGAGCGCAACAGAACAGAAGCTCAAAGCCCATCTGAATGCGTACGGTGGTGGTTTAAAGAGAATTCAACAAAACTCAGATCATCAGATAACATACTTTATTCCATTGCTGTTCTTGGTCTCTGGGTCCAGAGCTTTATAGGTTCCAATGACGGTTCCATTGGGAACGTTCTCCTTGACTTTGAGATATAGAATGCCAGGGTTGAACTCTGGTCCTTCATCTTCATTTCCCACACTGAGCTCTAATGGCACAGAGAGCCAGGTGGTGTCAGTCCCAACCAGTGGAACCGCATTACGGGCAGTTATTTCCAGATTTATCACTGGGGTTTTCTCAAAATCCAATCCCTGAAAGAAGAGAAGAAGGGGAATAAGAACATTGAGAACCTACCCAAGCACATCTACACAAAACTAACTTATTCCCAAAAGCATCAATACTGTGAAGAGCTGTCAAAAGCTCTGCCTCAGAACCTGTGTTTGCCTGCCTGGTGGATGTACTTTGAAGCGTGGATACCAGCCGAACTAAGCCCCGCCCACAACATTTGAGGTCGGGAACTTTGGTCAAGACTTGATCCGTTGTGGAGCAACTATGCTCGAACCAGAGCTGTTCGGACCAATCAAATTGTGAGGGCGAGCTTTATACGATGATGGACAGTAATGTAACCATCCACTTCACCAAAGAGCGCTTGGGTTGAATTGGTTTGAATCTGAGTACGACAACGTCAGGCTAAAGTACTATTTTTACAACACCGGCAAAGATCGTTTACACTCATTTTCTTCTTCTACTTCTTCCAGCGCGATTCGTTCTTTTTGAACGAATCTTTAATATGACTCGGGAACAACGAGTTGTTTCAGAGCGCGAGTAGTTAATTTTGTTTTGAAACGCGCATGCATGCCATCGGTTCTGTTCAGGATCTTCTGCATTCAGCCTATGGGGTTGTGAGTTGGTGAATCTTTTTTTTTGGTGAACAGACATGATTAAATGTGAAGTGACAAAAAGAAAGAACGACTCGGATTCGGAGCTGAGGTGAACTAACAGACTGCATAGCCTGAAGACCCAGCTAAGCAATTAATGAATAATTTATTTCTTAAAGTCTGGCCTTGGCTGCATTAGCTTATAATTTATTATTTATTCCTAATGTGATCAACGTTTGCATAAATACTAGATGTGTTAGGGAAATTAACATGACATTTTAATTATATTCTGCTGAAATGAACGAAATGACTTGAAAAAAGACTTGTTCATTTTGCTGAACGAGAGTCCGTAAAATTATCCGAACTTCCCACTACTATTATGTGTTGCTCAACATACGTCACTTACTCCATTGCTCTGATTGGTTGTAGGCAGTGTGCGAAATACGGGGGCGGCCCCGATTAACCCATGTATTTTTACTATGTACTATATTTTTACTATTTTCCGTCTAATAATTTTGGTTGCCAAACAATCAGTGCATCCTTAATATTTGTGAATAAATGTTTTGAATTATGTACACCTGGTGATCTTAAAACATTTTAGTGACCATTAGTGACAATACAAATATTTTATGTTTTATTTTTTTGACAGAATTTGAGACTTTTGACTAATTTTGCTTTTGAGGTTAAGGGGGTCTCAAATTTTGTCAAAAAAATAAAATATTTGTATTGTCACTAATGGTCACTAAAATGTTTTAAGCTCACCAGGTGTACATAATTAAAAACATTTATTCACAAATATTAAGGATGCACTGATTGTTCGGCAACCAAAATTATTAGACCGAAAATAGTCAAAATTGCACTTTCGGTGTTCGGCCGAATAAGTGAAAAGACTGAATATATGAGGTTTTTGATGACGCGATCAAATATAGCAACCAGCACGTGTGAGAGAGGCGCGCATGCTTAAATGCAACAATGCAGCACATGTTGGAGGTGTGGAAGCATTAAGCCTTGTTTATACTTTCATCTGACTGCACGCGCGCCTCATCCGCTTAGCACTCTGCAAAGAAGTCATTTTTGCTGCGCGCACACGATCGCACTCATGTGGACGAGTCGAGTTTAAACAAGGCTTAAAGAAGGCTTTAAAGTGTCAGAGAAAGATGCAGAAATGGCCGTTTGAAGACACTGTTCTGCTGAATTGTCTAAGCACCCTCAAATGCAAGCAAGAGCAGCCTCAGCTGATTGTAATAAAATACTGGCAAATGCTCCAGTGCATATTTGTGTCTGTAGAACGTCAAATGTATCCATTTAAAACGTGAAATAGTTGTTGATCTCTTGTACGCAATGGCCAATATGTTTTAAGTTAGTCAGACTCCACTCACTGCTTCTTTTTTTTTTATTATATTGTTCTTTGTTTGTATAATGTCTGCTGGAACGCTAAAAATGTTCAGTGTTAAATAAATATGTTTAAATTGTAGTTTTGTAAAAAAAAAAAAAAAAAAAAAAAAAATTTTAGATCGGTATTGCGCAACAATCGGGAGATGGGGACCCCCCCCCCCCCCCCCCAATTGTGTGCAGAGGCATTTCGGATGAGACACGCCCCATAATCACAGCCCAATGGAGCAGTTTCAGACTCATATTCTGACTGAGTATGACAACGTCAGGCTATGTACTTTGTATAACAGGGTGTGGTTGGACTGCACATGCAGATCCAACACACAAGCATTTTCACACATAGCCCTAAAATAGTGAGCTAACCCTGCAAAGCTGCTATAAATAAAACCAGCACAACCCTGTCAGGGAGTGAACAAGAGCTGTCAAGATAATGACTATGACCCTCAGCGGAAGCTATCGCAACATGAACTTACTAGCAAAGTGCAAATTCTGCAAAAACGGATTCATCAAGGAAATCTGGGGTTTATTTCTTGCCAAAAAGGTTATTTTCAGATGCCGGTAACTTTATTATTTTAATTCCTTTAAAAATATTCACCTTTATGACATACAGAAGCCCCTCGTTGGTTTTGGGGTCTGTCTCCATCCTGAATTGTCCACTCTCATTTCCTTTGGTGACCTCAAAGAGGGCCTTCCAGTTGGGGGTGTTAACCAAATCCTTGTCTTCCACTGGAATCCTAGTAACTAGCACATTTTCTTGGTTCTCCTGGACATTGGCTTTGTACTGTTAAAAGAAAAATTTGATTTGATTTATTCCTTAAACATCAGATACCACACTTTACAACATACAGCCTTCCAGCTGTAGATGTTAAGTATGAAAATACCTCAAAATGATAGCTATACAGTAGTATTCATGTCCTGATTTGTTTAGTAGTTGTTATATTGTATAGACAATAAAAGGGCCCTACCAACTTCTCTTTAAAGGTAGGAGGGTTATCATTAACGTCCGTGATATTAATCATAACTGTTCTTCTGGTGAAGAGCCCACTAGGAGCGCCGGCCATATCTCTGATCTCTACGCCAACATAGACTTTGTCTTGAGACTGAGAGGGAGGGGAAAAAACATTAGCATTTACAGTACATTATTCCCAGACTGTAAATACAACACAGAAAGACATTGTAGACTATAACACACTAAACCATGGATCTGTTAAATGATAGAAAAATACCTCTCTGTCTAAGGTGTTGGTTTTAGCAGTCAATTCTCCAGTTAAAGGATTAATGGAGAACATGTCAGTAGCGTTGAAGAGAGAAAACCTGATCGCGGTGTGGAGGGTGTTTGCCTGATCTTTATCTGTGGCATTCACTCGTCCTATAAAAGTACCTGAAAAACAGAATACAAATATTTTTAAATATGCTATAAAAAAAAAAAAAGAATTGTCACTGTCAGTATATTCAGGTTTGGTTCAGTATCAATTTTATCAGTTAGCACAAAGATTGACTATAAACATATGGGTAAATATTACAAAGCCTGTCAAGAAATGGCTGGGTCATATTTCACCCCAAAATATAATAAAAAAAAATGAATAATTATAATTATATAAAACAATTATTCATATAATGAAGCTTATATTTTGGACCATTTATATATTTTGTGAAAATTCTTTTCATTAGATGAAATAAAATAAAAGATGAAACCTTAAATGAAACACAATTGTACAAATGTTACTTGGCAACTAACTGAAATAATGCAAGTACTAAAATTATTTTCTAAGTACAAAAATTACTAGAATAAATTAAAATAAAAAAAGCTGAAATATTTCAAAATATTACAAAAACACATAAAGTTACTAGAACTTAATGAAATGTCAAAATATGAATAAATACTATATATAAAGTATACTAAAACACAACTGATTGTGACATTGTTTTCAGGACTATTAAAATTATTTTACCCACCAATTTGAATTACTGTAATGCATGTTTGGCATATTTATTTACCTCTTTACTTTTACTATTCCTATTATTTTGAAAGATGACTCTTATTGCTGTAATACAATATTTTTACTGCATTACAGTAAAATTATTATGTTTTACAATGGCTTTTTTATTCAAATCAACATAAATTAAAGGTGGTAAAACAAATACTACCATGATGTATTGAAGTACTATAGAGTGTTATACTATTTTTGTTTTTTACATTACATTAATAAGAATATAAGAAAAATAATATTTTTATATTACAGTGAGGAGAATTGTTATAAAATTAACAATAATGTCATTTTTATATCAGGTGCGATATACTGTATGGCCTGGACTTGATAGGTGAAAATCTTTCTTTACCTGCCCTGCATCGTTCTTCTACAGTGAATACGAGACCTCCTGTAAACTCAGGGGCATTGTCATTCTTATCATCCACATTCACGGTGATGGGCAGAAATGCATCAACTTCCTTGCCACTTTGGTCAAACACACGAGCTATAAACTACAACAAGAGGGATAAGAGATAACATATTCAGTTTTACTGATGCTATAATCATACTCCAAAACATTAGCTACTGCACCGTTCTCTGTATAAGGCCTGGAATATAGAGCCTCACATTGATTTGTGGGTACTGCTCACGGTCGACGGCCCTGGTCACGATCACCATGCCACTGATCTTGTTGAGCTGAAATAGGCCCACAGGATCTGTCGTAACACCCGGCCCACTGATCTCATAATACACTGTGTAATTTACAGACGAATCAGACGCAATCTGTAAGGAGACACACAGCAATGCACAGTGAGCAAAAGAAAACAGGAAGCATAACAAAAGGTCAAATTGTGATCAAGGAAGGGAAGATGAAATGGGAAGGGAGTAATAGAATGACTAAAGTAGAGATCTAGCTAATGTTACTCAGTCTCACCATTTCCACGTCCTTTGGGAATGGAGGGCTGTCATTCTCAATAATAGAGAAAGGCAACGGTCTCCATCGTCTCTTAGTGCGCTTGTGAGCCGCACCGCTGGACTTCTCAGATGCCTGGCGGCAGGACATATAGAAAAACATGACTTATAATGCTGATCCAGATTGTATGCTTTATGGTTAAGAATTACAGACCGTAGTTTTACCTCATGTTTACAGGACAGGATAATGTCCACCCTCCAATCCAAACCGCGCTCATCCTGCACCAGCACAGAAAACCGTTTTGTTGTAATCACCAAACTACGAACTGTGATAATGGTTCCATCTGTATTTACAGCGAAGTCAGGGTCGCTGCAGGTAAAGGCCACGGGCTTGGCAGCACAGCCTTTAAGGGTCACTGTGAAAAAATAGTAACATCAGGTAACTTGTCTTTCCAAAACCACAAGTAGTTGGAATCTATTGATTGTCTTTGTTGTTTTTAACTTAATATCAATGAGGCTTCAAAAAGGTTGCACCATAAAAGTATCACCACTGTTGCTATTGTTTGTTAATTTAAATAACGCATGTTTTTGTTCATTTAGGCCTAAATAAAGCTAAAATAAATAAAAAGAAATGTTGCCATGGTGACTAACTAATACTAAAATTACTGAACTAAAATAAAGCTAAATAGAAACAAACAAAAATGATTCAAAATGACAAAAAGCACATAAACAATTCTGAAACTTTAAAATTAAAATTGGAACTACAAAAGTAATAACAAAGACTTTATATATAGGAAGACGGTGCACTCCGATTACTTATGAATGGGAGGCGAATAAGCCCCGCCTTCTAAATGAAAGAGCCAATCGTTGATTAGTAAAGTCACTGCAGCTGCCCTTAGAAGCGGCAGTTGCTATAGAAACAGGTAGTGCATTAGCTTTGTCCAGGCTGAAAAATGTTGTTTTTGTCATTATTCGAGCCTTTAGAAACAATTTATGAGACAGTTGTTGTCAGATTTCATTGGTGATTTCAAATATGAAATTTAACCGTAAGTTTGGAGAACAGTTTTGGAGATTTTGATGTTTCCCAATTCAAGAAATAGGAGCTGCACTTCAAAGATGGCCGCCGGGTGAAATTACTTTGGTAATAACACTATCATAAAACAATATTTCAAGCCTTCTGAAGCAACATTTCATCATTATTTACTGATAATCCTCCCACTTAGAAGACCTTTCATTTTCATGTGACTTATGTGATACTTTTATGCTGCTTTGCGTCAATTTGAAGGTCCTTTTTTGTTCAAACGAAAACAGAGAGTCCTACGGGTTTGGAGCAACATGAGAGTGAGTAAATCACTCTCTTATGTTATGTACTGTTATGTTATGTAGCTTAAATAACCACATCAACTGAAGGAAAATCTTAATGTGTATAGAGTCAGACAAGGTCAATTCATGTCACACGTATGAAAAGGTTTAGTGAAACCACAAATCGTACATTCTTTTGTGCCCTCAGAGATGACATAGCCGGCGGGCAGTCTCCTAGGAACCTGAGCAAGCACAGGCCTCAACTCACAAGACTCAGTGTTCTTAAACAGCACCTGAGGGAAGAATTGAAAGTGGGTGAGAGAGAAAAAAAAGGGGAGCATCCCATTCCATAGTGTGAATGAGCAAGTATGAAGCTATGACTTCCAATCCTAATACAGCAGAATCATTTGAATTGTAAATGAAACTTAAAATCACAGGAAGGAACTAGGTTGCATTTTTTAAATATTTAAAATATTTAATAGGCCTACTCCTTATTGTTGTATTGGAGTGATTGGGTTAAACTGAAAAATAAAAATAAATACACTTCTTAATCCGTATCTTATTCTCTTGTTTTACACAGAAAGCAAATGCATAATTATCATATGAATTACCACCTCTGATTATCTGTCGCTTGTTTTATTCATACCCAAACAGCTACATGGTATAAGGCATTACATGTGTGGCAAACAAGGAGTGACGCACAGAAATGATCACTGTCATTGATCAAGAATGACATCATTATGTACAAATAGAAATAGAAAGAGCTGTAAAATTGAGAACAACAACAATATCAAGGAAACAAAATTGACAGCAGTTGTCAAGTACTCTACATGCTGTTTATTTCATGGTGTAATGTTATGGGTTTCGGACTAATATACACATAGCTTTATCTTATCTTGAAACCAGCCTAATCTGTCCAGTGGAAACTGTAGACCTACAGACTTGAAAATATGAATTTTACTTTAGACAGTGTTTCCTGTCATTGTGTCTTCTATGCCAGAAATAAAAATGTTTACCACATGCAGTGTGTATAACAATATCATGAAACCACTCAGTTGAAAACTTGGGTTTCAGTGGAATCTTCATTAACAAAAGCTGACCCGCCATGGACATTGTTTCAGTTAAATGAACGAGAAACAAAAAATAATTTTATAATAATCACTATTCTCATTAATCAACATTAGTGGTCAGTGAATTGAACAAATGAATGAATGAATGAATGATTTACAATAGCACTACTGAGTCTTCAAAGCAAAGTAGAAGTTATGGATGATACTAAATACACTATCTAGTGTCATGATTCACAACCGTTTGGTGGGAAAAACAATCTATCAGACTATTCAAATGCAAATAACTAATTAGTGAGTATTATTACAGTAAGAACTTTATTATTTATTTATTTATACGAAACGTAGGAAAATATCTATTCATAACATCTTATTATCACTGGAGAGAACTTTATTTAAAAATAAACCATGGTGACGTTTCAACCAAGTTACCATAATACTACAGTTACTCAAGGCTACTACAATAACGTGATCGCATGGAATTAACCACAACTGTCATGACAAAAATGAAATTATGACAGAAATATTCTAAAATCAGAAGAAATCGTTATTTTATTAATTAAATTCAATGCAATTGTTAAATGCATGCAATTGAGAAGTACAACAATATATGTAAGATAACCATCTTGATAATAAGTAAATATATCTATCTTTTTTTAAGGATACATTTTCTGATTATTTTACTTATGGAACTATTAAAATACTGCTAAGATATTTGAAAACAAGTATCCTCTTATGATCTTAAATTATTTTGTTTCTCAGTTAATAATATTTTATTTGAATGTTTTTTTTTTTATTTTTTATTTTTTTTTTATGGAGAGGACAAAATGTCGATTAAGGAAATGTTTTTGCAGTGTATCTAGTAAGACAGGCTATAACCTAACCAGAATTTTGACGGAAACTATGGTTACCAAGGTAAACCGGAATGAATACGGTAAGAATTCCGGTAGGCCATAATAGACTTATATGACGTAAAAAATAAAAAGGACAAAGCAAACAATAAATGACGACGTTAACTTCTACACAATAAAATGTAACTTACCAAAGTAAGCAGCCAGACCGCGAACAGCGCGCGTTCATACATCCTGCTGTGTGTGTGTGTGTATGTGATCTGCGGTAAGTTAGTTGAATTTCTCTGGACTCCTTTACACTGCGTGTATCTCACAGACGTGCTCGGATAAAGTCCTCTGGGCGCGGTGCGGCTCTCATGCAATTGATGTATTTAATATGGGTGTGGCATCGCCTCAGCCTCTCGCTATATGTATCAATAGGGCTGAATGGGAGTCTTGAGTACACTAAACAGGTTAAACTATGCGTTGTCCCCGACTTCCTTAGCTTGGGAAGCTCTGGGAGGCTTAAACTCCACCCCAGACTGCCCCTTAAAACTCCCTCTGAGTTTGTGTGTGTAGGAGAGAGAGAGTGACCTAGAGAGAGAGGGAGGGAGGTTATACTTTAACAGAGAGCAGACTTTCACCTGTTGTACCATCTGACTTTCAGACATGATTAATGCATGACACAATTAATCTCCATCTTTTTGGGTGGAGTGCAGGAGGTGCTCATGATTATACAGACAGTCATCACATTTACACATTCAGCAAAGAAAAGAAACGTTTTAAAGTTTTGCTTTAATCAGCAGTTAAGTCCATTAAAAAGATTTAAAAAAAAAAAAAAACTTGAAACCATTCACGTGTGCACACCTTTTTCACGTGGGACGTGATTTATTAAATTTAAATTATTACCTGGTCATGTTAACTGGCTCCTGATTTCCACTGTCTGATATTGTGGTGCTAGGCCTTTTTAAAAAGTGTAAATAGCTAGGTAGAAAATGAGAACAACAGGAAAGGACAGTAGGCTATGCATGCTTCACTTCACAAAACTTTTGAAGCACTGATAAAAGAGTGACTCAGACTGAACAAATGAAAGAGAGACTCATGAGAGCTACAAAAACGTCTTAAAACACAGTGTTGAAATAATGATACTATAACGTCCTTTCATTATGGTGCAATTTAGAGGCTCAAATCCAATGTTTTGGTTGTACAAACTATAAGATAAGTGAGGTAAATTATTAGACCATAAAATTAATTAAGCATGAATAGTAAACTGAGTCCCGGGTCGCACCTTCTTTTTTTTCAAATCATTTAAATCACACAACCCAACTGTTGAATTAAATGTCAATTAATTGCAATAAAAAACAAAATTATTTTATTAACATAATTGTAAAGAGCAAAAAACAGCTGTCCCAAAATGTGCGCAACCTTATTACCATATGACAAAATCTCACAAATGCATGTATTTATTTATTTATAATAAAGCTGCAAATTTGGCAGATCTAATATAAAATTAATTGCAAATTAATGAGCTCATATAATATTTAGTCTGGCTTCTGAGGCTGATTATCATCGTTTCTGAAGATTGAGCACCTCTTTCCAGTTTTAGTTTAACAGAAAAGAAAAGAAAAGAAAAGAAAAGAAAAGAAAAGAGCTAAAGAAAGGGGACTAGTGATGGGCTGAAACAAACAATGGACAAAGGCAGGTATGGGTTTTCTCATCAAACTAAAAAAAAGTTGTATTTCTTGTTTCTGGAGGCCATTTATCAGGTTTTTAGACCCTATGTGTGGAAGCACAACAGCTTGGAGATGAGCATGTTGCAATTATGATGGTGTTTGTGTGGAGGGGAGGTGGAGGATGGGCCGGGTTGGGTGGAAAGGAATTTGGCAGAGTCCTGTCAGTGTTGAGTCTGTATTACTGTGCACACAGCCAAACAGCTCACTGAACTGTTATACATTTACAACCTTCATTTTACTACAGGACACATAGATGTCTGTTGTACAAGTGCAATGACATGATCAAGAGGGAGTTTGCTGAGAGACCGAAACCATTGACTTACAAAGTGCATATGTTGGTGCATATTAGTGCATATTAGTCAACTAACAAGACTACATCTTGTTAGGTGACTAATTTATGCAAATGCACTTTATGAATGATACTAAAATGTGTTGTTTTGTGTAAGGGAATTAGAACTAATCAAAGGATGAATGGGCTATTTGGTTTTGAATCACTGACAGTATGTTCATTCATTAAGTTTTAATGTCTTCAAAGGCATATTTGTCATTGAAAAGAATAGCTTTTTGTCATCTAATGAGTGGAATTGATGTAACAGAATTATCAATTGATAAATGCGAATTATTTGTATACTAGTATAACCGGTCTACAATACGGTCTACTTAAAACACAGCCATCTGAGCTTTCAAGGGCACATGTGTCCTCTGAAACACATCAAGTCACCTTTATTTTATAATGCTTTATACATATGACAGAATCAAAGCAAACTTCAAATATGAGAACAATTCAATTTCTGCTGTAAAGCAGTTCTAAAAAGATAATAATTAGTTCATTAATAAAGTCATTATTCAGCTCAAGTCAGTCAACAGAAATTGCTTGGAGAAAATATAAATGAAATGTTCTCAGAATGAAGCCAGTATGTCCTATTTCCATGGGAACAACTTAAACAGCAAAGGTGGAACGATTCCTAAATGGTTCACCAACCCTGAATCACAAATAATTGTGTTATTGTGACACAAGCACCCCGAAGTGAACTGCATGTTATCAGTCTCCACCCCTTGACCAAATTTTACCCTTTTCCTGTTGTCCTTCACTCATGCTCAAAACAGCACGTTTTTCTCAGCAGAGATTTGTATGACAGAATTAAATTTAATACATCATAGCAGTAGAATTTTTTGCAAACACTCAACTGTAAGCAAGGTGTTGCTGCAAGGATGAAATAACGGCTGGATATAGACTCAACAGCTGATTTTAACGAAAACAAACTCAAAATAACACTCTCAGAATATCCAAATACAAAAAAACAGCAAACAGAGCAACCGCGTAAAATAACCGAGATCGGACAAAGAACACTACAAACCCTTGTATTTACAAATGAAGATCAATGAAAGGAAAGGAGAAACCGGTGCAGTGCATTAATCAAACAATGAATAACTACGGTAACAAATACAAAGGCAGAAAACAAAACAGGAAACTATTAAAAACCAACAAACAAAAAATGTCTAACAGAGGAAGGCTGGAGGGGGCTGAGGAGGAGGAGCTGGCAGAAGGGACCACAGAGGAGATGAAGGTGGAAGGAGCCAGGGAGAGACCCCGAACAGAGCCATCAGGATGCAGGCCCATGGCAGAACCGAAGGAGGTAAGAGCCGGGGTGTAGCCAAGAGCCCGCCCGACTGAGGTGGAGACAAGGGTGGTAGAGACCCAGGCAGAGCTGAAGAGACGAAGACCCAGGTGTAGCCAGAGTACTGGAAGTATGTGGTGCAACTAGGGTGATGACTGACCAAGATGGAGCTGGATGGACCAGGGAGCCCGGCGGAGCTTGAGAGATGACGTGTGACAATGGAGCAGAGGGAGCAGTCAAGGTGGAGCAGACGGGTCGACATGGCAAAGTGGAGTCCAAGGCTCAGAGGCCTTAGGTGGAGCTAGGGAACGACACACCAGGGCAGAGATGGTGAACTGGAAGCCCAAGGTGGATCAAGCTAATACAATATAATGCACTCTTTATTGTCACATGAAAGGACATTTAGTCATATTCTATTCTATTCTACAATGTAAAACATGATTTTTCTAAGTTGTAAATAAAACAAGGATTATTGGAGTATGTATTTCATGAAAATACTTTTTCAGTCTTTATGAAAATCTTTGTTTTTGGTGCCCGACTGACTGAGGTAAGGGTGGTAGAGACCCAGGCGGAGCTGAGGAGATGAAGACCCAGGGTAACACTGATGGACTGGAGGGCCGAAGTGGAACCGGAGGCTCGCGGGACCGAGTGAAGGCAGAAGGAGAGAGGACAACAGTGGAGCCAAAGGGGTGGAGGGACTAGGTGTAGCCAGAGGATCAGAAGTCCATGGAACAACCAGGGTGATGACGAACCAAAATGGAGCGGGAGGGACGAGGGAGCCCAGCGGAGCTTGAGGGATGACATGCCACAGTGGAGCCAAGGGGGGCGTTGAGTCAAGGTGAAGCCGGTGGGTCAACAGGACAAGGTGGAGCGCAGGGCTCGGAGGCCTGAGGTGGAGCTAGGGATTGACAAACCAGGGCGGAGCTGGTGAACTGAAAGTCCAAGGTGGATCCGAGCTGCTAGGTGAAACCAGCGAAGGAGGAGCTGAATGAAGGGTGCTAATGGAGATGAAGCCAAAGCACTGGATGGTGTAGGCAGAGGAGGTGGGAGTGGGAGGCTGGGTGGCACTGTAAAATGTGAACTATGTATTGTCTTGCATTATTTTTTTTATTTTAACACTCTATTTATATATTTATATATATTTTACTCTACCAATTTTACCAGCTCTTTCAAATAATATACTCTTTATTGCCACATGAAAGGACATTTAGTAATATTCTATTATAATCTATAAAACAAGGATTATTGAAGTATGTTTTTCATTAAAAATATGTTTTCAGTCTTTATGAAAATCTTTCTGTTTTTGGAGGGGCGGCTGTGTCATGAAACCTCCCATTTTGTTTGTGATAAGAAATAATAATCCTGATATTCTTAATATGGTCATGAACATTGTGTGTTGGGTGATGTTGAAGCCCTGAAGCTTCTCTTGACTCTGGGTGTGCACCTGCCACACCTGCTGATTCCCAACACCTGACTGACAGATGAAAACCACACGAAGATCTGTCATTATAGCTGAATCATGAGAAAATCTGTGTGAATCAAGGTTGGGCAAAAAATGTGATTTTACCTCCTCGCCACATTTAACTTGTTGGCTGATTGGACATATTTCTTTAATATTTTAATTGAATACAGATTTTATTTTGCCATACAGCACCACAAAAAGTATATCTGGGATCAAAGTGTCCTTGCACTATATGGCCAATATAATGCAAGCTATTATAATTATAAATATAAATATAAATAAACTGTTGAATAATGTTTTTGGAAACACTCCGTTAGCTGTGTGTATATGTGTAATACAAGTAGAAATGTTAATAAATCTTATTAATATAAATATATATTAATATAAAATTACACTTTTTCATTCAATTGTAATAATTCTACTTTCTTAAATTCAATTCAGATTTAAAGCTATGCATTCAGTTTCCTGCCTGAATTTAAATTGAGGAATTCAAATTGATGCAATTCTGAATATGCAATTCTGCAATCCTGAATGGTGCACAACATCAGCATGAAAGAAAAAGACAAAAGAGAGAGAGAGTGAACCCGAGAGCAAGAGAAAGAGATACCAGTCACTAAACCAAGTGTGAGATGGGATGTGATGACTGTTGATGGTACAGCTGCTATAGATACACGCTGACAGAAAATGTCCCAGATGCCTCCAAACCCCAAGCGTGAACCACAAACCACTTTAACTCCCTATTTATTTTCAGATTTCTCACAAATGTTGCTTTATAAAACCTTCAGTATTTTGTAGCACTCCTTTGTTTGTGGTAATGCGCTTTGCCTGCATGTAATTCAACACCTGTGTAGTAATAGAGATCACTCGGTTTGTTCAGTTGCTGAGGACAGGTATGTGACTCTCCCTCCTATTTCCTTTCCCCCACTTTGTAGTCTCTCAGTAAATGCTGAAATGAAACATACATGTAGAAAATGTGAACATTATAATTAGCATGTACAAAAAAGTACATGACGTTTTTGTTGCATTAAAATATAGTTTGAGGGCATTGGAAGTCATCATCAAACGTCACTTGTACTTTGGGTGTGACATATTTTAAGTGCAGATGTGTGACAGGTGACGACAGATAGTGAGTCAGTGGATTCACCCTAATCGACCTCTCATAACGCTCACTTCTCTGATTCTTTCTCTCTGCCTCTTTACACATAAATAAAACATTTTGATATGCTCAATTTGTAAAAATGTTTTGGGATATTATAGAGCTGCAACTCATTAGAGAACCCTGAAAAGGATATTTTTCCACAAAAATATTAAGCTATGTTTTCAACATTGATTATAATAATACACGTTTTTTGACTAGCAAATCAGCATATTAGAATGATTTCTGAAGGATCATGTGACACTGAAGACTGCTGAAAAACTAAAACAAAAACAACAAAAATACAGGTATTTTAAATAATAAGTTATTTGGTAACACTTTACAATAAGGTTCATTAGTTAACATTATTTAACTACATTAGTTAACATGAATTAATAATAAACTGCACTTATAAAGCATTTATTAATATTTGTTAATTTCAACATTTACTAATACTTTATTAAAATCTTGTTAACATTAATGCACTGTGAAATAACATGAACAAACCATGAACAGCTTTATTTTTATTAACTAACGTTGATAAAGATTAACAAATATACAGTAGCAAATGTATTGCTCATGGTTAGTTCATGTTAGTTAATTAACTAATGTTAACTAATGAAACCTTATTGTAAAGTGTGTTTCAGTTATTTTTTATATTTATAATTAGTGTAATTTTAACTGTAAAATTGTAAAAAACGCTATGAAAAAAAAAACCGTTAATAGGTTAACAGTAAGGTATCGCGCTATATACAGGGGGAAATTATAAAAGATATTTACAGTAAAATGAAAAATTGTAAAATAATTTTACAGTAAAATGATGTTAATTGTACAACCTTGGAAGTATAAAGAACAAATCAACATATAATTTACTGTAAACTGTAAACAAAAAAAACTGTAAACTGACATTCCCATACTTCCCTATACGTGACTCTTCACAGTTGAAGGTATTGTGATTATATAATCAAGTTTCTTAATAGTTTTTGTTAACATTTGGATTTTATGTTATATTTTCTGTTGTTTAATTAATGTTTATTGCATTCAAGTGTCGTGTGTGACCATGATGGTGTTTTGTGTTTGTGTGAATGACTCTGTGCGCCTTCTGTATATACTTCTGCCTGTGGAAAATATATTGTAATGAACTTATTCATGATTCTTCATGTGGCTTCCTCTTTTACCACCGGCATTATTATGGTGTTTGTCAGTATATGTTAAAGGTACAAAACAGATTTTAGTAGCAGTGTGCTGTGCATTGTTGAATTACTGGTTAAAAACAAGTGGCAACCTCCCGCGGTCTCTCTTGAAGCCAACACGGAAGTGACTTAAACTGCAATTCATCGACTGGCCGCTAGAGACGGGCTCCATGTTAAAACACCCAATTTTACAGCGTAAAAATATGATTACAGCCTGGTACAAAAAGTTTTGGTCTATAGCTAAATTGGCCCTTCATGACAACTGTGAGAGGGGTGAATTTTTTTTATAGCTCATCCGTTTAAATTATATTAAGCCTTAAAGGGATATTCACCCAAAAATGAACATTCTATCATCATTTACTTACCCACAAGTTGTTCCAAACCTGTATGAGTTTCTTTTTTCTGCTGAACACAAAAGAAGATATTTGGAAGAATGTTTGTAACAAAGCAGATAGAGCAACCATTGACTACCATAGTAGGGAAAAAAATACTATGGTAGTCAATGGTTGCTCTATCTGCTTTGTTACAAACATTCTTCAAAATATCTTCTTTTGTGTTCAGCAGAACAAAGAAACTTGAGGACAAAGGTTTGGAACAACTTGAGGGTGAGTAAATGATGACCGAATTTTAATTTTTGGGTGAATTATCCCTTTAAAGTTCTGCATAATTAAGGGCGTGGCCACTTGAGTGACAGGTGGATTGCCACTATGGTCAAGCTAGGCAGACGTGGTTTCAGCAACCAGGCACCTCAGCTCCACCCAAGTCCCACCTCTTTGTCCATTTTCAGTTAATGGGGAGTGACACACGGTGACGCGCTGCCAAGATGGCGACGTTCGGCTTTAGGTTTCAAAACTGCTCTTCAGAAATCTACGGGTGAAGTCACGGACACTACGTCCATATAAATACAGGGAGTGCAGAATTATTAGGCAAATGAGTATTTTGACCACATCATCCTCGTTATGCATGTTGTCTTACTCCAAGCTGTATAGGCTGGAAAGCCTACTACCAATTAAGCATATTAGGTGATGTGCATCTCTGTAATGAGAAGGGGTGTGGTCTAATGACATCAACACCCTATATCAGGTGTGCATAAATATTAGGCAACTTCCTTTCCTTTGGCAAAATGGGTCAAAAGAAGGACTTGACAGGCTCAGAAAAGTCAAAAATAGTGAGATATATTGCAGAGGGATGCAGCAGTCTTAAAATAGCCAAGCTTCTGAAGCGTGATCATCGAACAATCAAGCGTTTCATTCAAAATAGTCAACAGGGTCGCAAGAAGCGTGTGGAAAAACCAAGGCGCAAAATAACTGCCCGTGAACTGAGAAAAGTCAACCGTGCAGCTGCCAAGATGCCACTTGCCACCAGTTTGGCCATATTTCAGAGCTGCAACATCACTGGAGTGCCCAAAAGCACAAGGTGTGCAATACTCAGAGACATGGCCATGGAAAGAAAGGCAGAAAGTCGACCACCACTGAACAAGACACACAAGCTGAAACGTCAAGACTGGGCCAAGAAATATCTCAAGACTGATTTTTCTAAGGTTTTATGGACTGATGAAATGAGAGTGAGTCTTGATGGGCCAGATGGATGGGCCCGTGGCTGGATTGGTAAAGGGCAGAGAGCTCCAGTCCGACTCAGACGCCAGCAAGGTGGAGGTGGAGTACTGGTTTGGGCTGGTATCATCAAAGATGAGCTTGTGGGGCCTTTTCGGGTTGAGGATGGAGTCAAGCTCAACTCCCAGTCCTACTGCCAGTTTCTGGAAGACACCTTCTTCAAGCAGTGGTACAGGAAGAAGTCTGCATCCTTCAAGAAAAACATGATTTTCATGCAGGACAATGCTCCATCACACGCGTCCAAGTACTCCACAGCGTGGCTGGCAAGAAAGGGTATAAAAGAAGAAAATCTAATGATATGGCCTCCTTGTTCACCTGATCTGAACCCCATTGAGAACCTGTGGTCCATCATCATATGTGCGATTTACAAGGAGGGAAAACAGTACACCTCTCTGAACAGTGTCTGGGAGGCTGTGGTTGCTGCTGCACGCAATGTTGATGGTGAACAGATCAAAACACTGACAGAATCCATGGATGGCAGGCTTTTGAGTGTCCTTGCAAAGAAAGGTGGCTATATTGGTCACTGATTTGTTTTTGTTTGGTTTTTGAATGTCAGAAATGTATATTTGTGAATGTTGAGATGTTATATTGGTTTCACTGGTAAAAATAAATAATTGAAATGGGTATAAATTTGTTTTTTGTTAAGTTGCCTAATAATTATGCACAGTAATAGTCACCTGCACACACAGATATCCCCCTACAATAGCTAAAACTAAAAACCACTTCCAAAAATATTCAGCTTTGATATTAATGAGTTTTTTGTGTTCATTGACAACATGGTTGTTGTTTAATTATTAATGTTGTAAAATTAATCCTCAAAAATACAACTTGCCTAATAATTCTGCACTCCCTGTATATATATATATATAAAAAAAAAATGTACAGTCTATGGTTTAAAATAAAATGTTCTTGTTTGTAAATTACAGTTTTATACTGTAAAATTTACAGGTTGTTTACATTTTACTATATTTTTTACAGGATTTTTCTGGCAACCAAAGCTGCCCATTTTTTTTTAACTGTATAATATATATAAGACTTTTGGTAATGTTCCTTAAATGTACAATTTGATTGCTGGCTCATATTCTTTTTTCTTACAAAAAATTGTTTTAACAATAAATGTTGATGTACATATATTTTTATGTTGAGTATTATATAGATTTAAAATGTAAATTAAATACTTCCAAAAACCATGAATTGTACCGTATTTTACAGCAAAATTACACATAAAGTGATGTTAAAGGGGTGGTAAAACATTTTTTCGAAGGCTTGATTGTGTTTGTGGGGTGCACTGTAACATGTGTTCATGCTTCGTTTTAAAAAATTGCATTATTTTTCATATATTTTACCTTTACTCTACACTGCTCTGTCCCTCCTTGTAAAAACGGTCTGATAGTTTCCGGGTTGTATGAAGCCAGTCCGTCAAAAATACGCAATGGGCTCAGATTGGTTAGCTGGCCCAGTGTGTTGTGATTCGCCTAGTGCACGTTTGTCGGAAACGTCACGCCCATTACCTTTACCGGTAGACTGTGCTTTGGGTAGTATTAGAAACAATGGCGTCAATAAAACCATACCAATTTGAGCCCAAATCAGACCCAGACAATTTTTGTGAAGATGATCGAGCAGAACTTGACTGCGGATCTATAGTGATCGCTTCTGAATGGCACTGTTACTTTTGTATTTTTAGAACGATTATAGCCAAATATCTGTTGCAATAACGAACACTAAACATTGGCTTTACTAGTAGCCAAATCAAACACAGAACCATGTTTAGCATGCCTGTAGATAAACAATACATAAAAGCTCTAATCAAAGAATAATTTACACTAATGCCAAGTTCACTGTTGAGATTTAAAAAAAAGTTTGTAACGTTAGGTGTTTGTCGGATAACGTTGAGTATGAATGAGCATTTAACAAACTGGTTTGCAGAGCCAAACAGCGTTGTTATGTTACTTCATTGCTACAACGTACAATTAACAATATGAACTATTACAGGAAAACACATCGACGAAAAAAAATAAATCATATCAGGTTGTGGCCCCGTAAACAGCTTCTGTTTTTAAATCCATCTTTCAGGACAAGCCGTTGTGTGAATCCTGCATTGAACTCGCGAAGATTGTGGAAGCTTTCCTCCATGAAATGTGCAGAGGGAGCCGCGCACCATCTTGCATTCACACACTGGCAGTGTTTGTCTCGCGCAGCTGAACCACGGCTTGTGTATTGCAAATACAGACGAATATTGTCCATTATGTCACATTTTCCGGTGTTCTCCTCCGACCCCTGTCTGTCTCGTGCTTTGATTTATGATGGGCAGCATATATCTGCTGCAAATGCGACCTGTTCCCCTCTGTCTCATACACATGCATATAACATGTTGTATGTTAAACGCACTGCAACGCACCCCCGTCCCTAGGAAGGCTGAACAAAGTGGACCTGCAATCCGGATGAAAATAACAGCGTTTCATCGGCATTGCGGCAACAACACTCCAGCCTACTAACTATACCACAACAACGCTTCCCTTCGGCGATACAAAATGGCCTCGCCGTCCCTTATTTAATATTCTCGAAGGAGGGGTTTATGTAAATATTGGGGCTGGTGATGTCAGAGACCCTGGAGGAATGTCTGTAGTCCCTACCGGCCGTTTGCTGTAGTCCTTAGAAATTGATTTCTTTAAAAGCAAATATCACCCTTTGCTTTAAACTTTGAACGTTATAACTTTGCAGATGTTGTTTATGCTCAAACAGCAACATTACACACTAGCTAAAGTTAGAAAAGTGAAATTGTGGTTTACCACCCCTTTAACCAATTATAATGTGCAAGCACAGAATAATTAAAATAAATAAAATTAAATAAAATAAATAAAAAAGAACATTGTGCATATGAACAATATGAGCAGAACAGAAACCATGTTCTGAAAGAAAAAATACAAATGAAGATTTACTGGTAGTCTTTAGTGAATAGAAATAGCAAACGTCTAACTAAATCTCTGAGTATGACTGAGTGCTAGGAAACGTTGTTTATTTGAGACTAGCTAGACACGCCTACCACCTCTCTTGCCTTATCGCTGAGCTCAGGTTTCAGTTTCAGCCGTTGCCATGGAGTTGTTTTCTTTGGACAGTGCTCGACACAAAGAGAAAGAAGGTAAAAGGAAAGAGTGCACTCATACAAAGAGAGGAAAGAGGGAGGAAGAGAAAGGGAAATAGGGATTGTGGCAGACGGAGAACTGTAACAAACTTTTGAAAAAATGAATTAACAGAAAGCTGTTATGAGACAAACAATGGGAAAACTTGGAAGCGGAAGTGACAGAGCGAGACAGAGAGAAAGAAATTGATTATGGGGTGAAAAGAGAGATGGGAAAAAAACTGTCAGAGGAATGTAAGTGAAATGCAAGGGTGTGTCAAAGGCCAAAAAATCCTCCATAAACACCCAGACAAACATTCACAGCCTGCACAGAGATAGCAGGGACTCACATAACTGTTAATCTTTTAATGTATTTGATTGTATTTTTCAGTTTTAAAGCTACAACACTGTTACACAGTATAAGCAAAAGCTGACAAAAATCCTCCACACAAAAACAAATACACTACTTTACTGCATCCAAGTCTTTGATTGAAAAGACAGGGTATATATTTCAAATTTAACAGATGACCAAGAACATGATGTCTATTAGATATGTGGTGCATTGAATATGAGTGTTTATTAGCACCAACATGTGGCACTAATCTATGTGTGGAAGAGGATTGTGCAGTAAACTGAGAAAGCCTTTTAAATTTCTTGAATTTGAATTCATTTTGAGGTGAGAAAATGGAAAGAAAAAAGGTTGCATTTAAGAATGCAATTTAAGAAATAGATGTAGCAACACAATCTCATTCACACTTGCTGAATTGGTGGCTAAATCATATGAATTTCAAATTTCATTTGCACATTTTCGTGCAATCTGCTCACGCTCTACTGGAACTTTATACTTACTTTTTTTTTTTAATTGGACATTTCTGAACAAATCAAATCATACAAATTCATACCAAATCTCCCCCTAAAAAAAAATGTTTGTTGTTTTTTTACTATAAAAGCAACTGCAAAAACTTTCAAAGCAACTGGAGTTCAAATAATTATATTTTATCATTTTTAATAAAATTAGGTCCAGGGTGGAAGAACACTTAATTTCCCACAATTGAATTCTATTGAATTACAATTCAATAAAATCCTCTCCCTGTCATTCCCATTCAAATTCCAAATTCAAAACGGTTCAAATTCACAAAATAATTACTATTTCTTCAATTCTGAATTGTACACAACCCTGTGGAAATCCTCACTGCACTCAAAAAAAAGTTTAAGCCCTTAGATTTGCATTTCAGTAAATAGTAAAATTCCATCAAATTGAATTGAATAATCCTTACATATTTTAATTGATTAATTAATTAAGGATTGCTCATTTATTAAATTAAAATATGTAAGGATTAATCAATTCAATTCAAAAAAATGTTTAGTATACATTGTAAAAAAAAAAGTTGCAGCCTGAAATTTTTAAGTACAATCAACTTGGATGTTTAAGTCATTTCAACTTAAATTATCTTAAACTGACTTTAAAAACTGAGTTGTATCTTGTATAACTTGTTTAAAAAAAGTTGAAAACTTAACTTAAAACAATGTAAAAACATATGTTGTCACAACTTATTGCTCGTATAATTTTTTACAATGGTAACATTAAACTATATTGCAACAAAACTAGCCTACCAAAACTAGTCCTAACAGTAAACCTCTCCATATGTTGAAGAAGAAAGACTAAAATGCTTCACCCTCTTCTATGAATAAAAGTGATTTTGGGAACTGGAAACCCACCCCCTAACCTAACCCTTACAAATGTATGCGTAATACCTGATCTCACTGTTCACACAACCCTAAGCTTTTCCTTACTTTAGTACCACACCTAATCATAATCTTAACCTGTACACTAATTCCAACCAGATCCATATCCAGGTCTACACTAAAACTAACCCTTAAACAATCCCCTTCTAGAGCTGGGACTATATCAACCTAAAACATTTAGGCCACATCCATATGTGGGGTGCGAAAGATTTGTGCCTCCACAACTGCAAATTAAAAATGAGTGCATGGATATAACATCTCAGCACTGCACATGAGTATACGATGAGTATGAGAGCATCCTATAGGTTAGGCGGTTTGTGCTCTGAAAACTAGGGCGTTGTCTGCTGAGCGATCGCAACCCTTCCCTCAGACACACCCTGCCTATAAGCCAGCCTGACACTCCCATGGCTCTCACTGATTTCACCATGAGTCATACAATCATTGTGCACAGGTGACAAGCGTGTGCATGCACCGTCTACAGATACA
This sequence comes from Romanogobio albipinnatus, assembly GCA_023566225.1. NCBI lineage: Eukaryota > Metazoa > Chordata > Actinopteri > Cypriniformes > Gobionidae > Romanogobio > Romanogobio albipinnatus. The sequence goes on from CM042256.1 coordinate 14,121,902, forward strand.
GACCTGTGACTGTTTACCATCCAGACTAAAGGGAGTTTCCTGCAAGGCTGGTTTTCTGTACTCTGTGTCTCCATCCAAAAAAGAAAATGAACAAAGACTTCTGAGAATTTGTCTTGAATTCTCCCATACCTCATTGGCAAAGTGCTGTTTAAACAAAGTTTAAACTTCGGTAAATTCTAAGCTAAAAACTGATTCTAGATTTTTACTGGAAAACATTTTATTTTTTACGTTATTATTTTGCTACATGATTGCTAAGCTAACCCATAGATCAATGTAAGTTTTCAAGAAGTTGGTGGCACTATTACTATTTTTTTCAGATTCATGTTTCTTCTATCTAGAGTGTTTGACCTGTAGTAAATGTCATGGAATCCCTCTCTTTCTTTTCTTCTCCCTCTTTGAGCGTCTTTGTTAAGCAATAGTGTCTGAGGAACAGATTTATGACGGCCTAAACAGAGCAGGCTTTATCTGAATGGAAGTCACATTCAGTATATTCTCTAAATGTGTCTCTGCAGGGCCCCTGAAACCACCCTTGGAAATCCTTAACCTTCATATATCCCTACTTAGACTACACTTGAAACCCGAATAAGTTGGCAAAACTCAAAACAAATTGAGGTAATCAGTTACATCAAAATCTTAAAGTTAAGCAATTCAAAGTTTAAGTAAGCAGAACTTGCAGATTTTAATTTTGTACTCATACATTGTAATTGCTCTTAATCTGAAATATTTGAGTAAGCCAATTCATATATTTAACTTAAAATTATCATAGCTCAACTTAAATATTTTAGTTGTTGTAAACGTTAAGCTTTAAAGGAGTAGCTCACTCAAAAAAAGTGCATCCATTCCTCATAAACATACTCCACGCGGCTCCGGGGGGTTAATAAAGGCCTTCTGAAGCAAATCGAGGTTTAGTAAGAAAAATATCCATATTTAAAACCTTGGATATATGGATATTTTTTCTGTAAAACACCATTGATTGGTTTCAGAAGGCCTTTATTAACTCCCCAGCATGGAGCCACGTCGAGTACATTTATTATGGATGGATGTGCTTTTTTGAGCTTCAAACTCAATGGATCCCGTCACTGCCATTATAAAGCTTGGAAGCGTCAGGATATTTATTAATATAACTTCAATTGTGTTCATCAGAAAGAAGAAAGGCGTATACACCTAGGCTTGCAGGGTGAGTAAATCATGGGGTAATTTTCATTTTAAAGTGAACTACTCAGTAAATGTTAACCTGATATTTGGTAACATGATGCTTTGATAGCCTATAGTATAGCAATTGCTGAATGAATACAGCAATTTGAAACATTTAACATGTATCTGTTCTCAAACCAAGCTTTTGCTCCAGTTGTCACCATGATGGTAATCCCCGACAAAACCCAACATAATGGAAACTCTTCTAAATTAGCATAGCAAAACAGTAAACATGACTAAATCTCCCACTTACATTATTCTTTCACAAAATTATATAACACGTAATTTTAGCATTTACTCTCCCTTTCAAGTGTCATGGCAAAGTATGCTGGGAAATGGGAGCTTTAGCGTAGTTCTACCTGGAAGACTCAAATGCCACGTCATTCATTCATTATCTATCTAGCCAATCATTGTTCATCGTCTGTAGTATATAAGTTCTGTTCCCACCCATTACTACGTTCGCAGATACTGTCACCGGCGTTCCCCCCCATCCTCCCCAGCACCACCATCACCAGGTCGGTCCCTGTCCATAAATCAGAGGTTAGGCTCTGCCCCGTGCCTTCATCTTCAGGCAGGAAATACAAGCATCCGCAACCCTCTGGATTCGGACTAAGGACGGGGCCTACGCCAAAGAACTTTATCAATTAATCTATTCGATGCTCATTGTATTCAAACTGTAAATAAAACTTATTCAAATGTTATTCTCACATCCTGAGTCTTTCGTGTAGAAATAGAAATCCCAGCCCAGTTTCAGTTAAATTTAAGTTTTTCTAAGTTTGTTTAAAAGAAACAAGTTCATAAAACTCGAAACAATGAAACAATTCAGATTACTTAAAATGTGTCCATTTGGTGAACTCAAAAGAAAAAGAAACTTCTAAATACTCATAAAAGTTAATGTGATTGAACTAATTTGATTAATTTAAGTTTACCCTACTCAAACCAATTAATCATTTTGAGCATTAGGGTTTACAGTGAGAGACCCCGTTTTAAAATGTCTACTTAATTCTAAAGTATTATGTTGAGACTTAATCTGGTTGTTGTATTTTTCGAACTCAGACAAAGTCAGAAAAGCAAACAATTAAATTAGAGTAACTGGGAGTGAGTAAGTGAGAGACAGATTTACAGAAAGAAAGAATAAACTAGTTGTCTTGCCCAATCACTTCTTTCTTTTCCCACTCTGTTCCTGCACCTCCTTAAAGCAAGAAGACATGCCGTGACTTCACCACTTCCCAAAATGCCCTCTCTTTTCTACAGAAGGGCATCAGGATATCTTCAGTGTCACAGCCAAATAAGTTCACATGCAAAAGAAAACATGATCAATTTTCAGAAAATATTTCTGTGTACAATCACATTCAATACAATAGAAAACTATTCTCTGATTAGTTGCTTAGTCGGGCAAACCCTTAGACACGTTTCGGTTCAGACATTTTACATATGACCAACTTTAAATAAGCACATGCTAAGGTGTGAGCTTCTGAGAGATCAGTAGGTGTGATTAATAATGAAGAACACCTCAAAGAGCATCACTTCTGATCTTTAAAGTTAATCCATGGGACAACTCAATAACTTTTCATAGGAACGACATCCTTATGTGAAATTATGGTTATACGGTATTTGTGATTAAACAAATTTGTGATCTCCAAAGGATTTTAGGATGTATTATTTCAATTAAACAGCATAAAACTGCTGGTATCAAAACATTCACGTGAGATAATACACCATCACATTTAAAATGACTGTCAATGAGCAATAGTAGCTTGCATATTTACAGGTGGGTAATTTGCCAAAAAAAAACTGAGACTAAAACCAGAAGATCTGTGGCAGCGTCTCCAAGACGCTTGAAGAAACCTTCCTGCAAAGCTCCCTAAAAAACTATGAGCAAGTGTCCCAAAACAAAAGCTGTTTTCAACGCAAAGGGTGGTCACACAAACTGATTTGATTTAGTTAATAGAAGTTAATTGATCAAAAAAATTAACAGTCTACTTATGACATTATTTTTGAATGTCAAAAGTAGACTTGACTTTACAGCATTTTTACCCAAGTGTCTAAGTACTGTAGCTTTACAGGAAGGTTTCTTCAAGCGTCTTGGAGACGCTGCCACAGTTCTTCTGGATTTAGTCTCAGTTTTTTCTGTTTCTTCATGTAATCCCAGACGGACTCGATGATGGTGAGATCAGATCTCTGTGTGGATCATAGCTCTGTTGTTAGACTCATTCTGCATACAAAAATCTCAATGGAATGGATTATTACAATTAATGGCTAAATGAATGTTTGAAAATGTAAACTGATATTACCTACTGACACACTATTACAAAATGTATAAATAACTGGCTTAACCATTTTTGGGGGTGTAAATACTAACGTGCCTAAGACTTTTGCACAGTACTGTATATATATATATATATATATATATATATATATATATATATATATATATATATATAACAATTTGTAACAATTGGTAGAAATAAGCATTAGATTCACTTTCTGAACAGATTTCATCAGAACATTGTCATAACACTTTTTAAAGGTCTAGCTATATACAGTATTCCAACATATATTAAAATGCATTAATTTAAGATTCACAATTTAAATATTATTTAATTGAAGACATTCTTTTACTGATATAGGCCTAATATATATATTTTTTTTTCTCTCGAAATTAACCATGGTTTTGTCACATTAACCAGTTTAACCATGGTATTTGTTGCAAAACTTTGTACAGATGATAATCAATCCACCAAAAACCATAATTACAATTTTACTATAATAAAACCATAGTTAATTGTCCATGTGATGTTACTCATACAGGACACCGCATGGAGGGTTAAGGATGGGTGTTGTGGATATAATACTTCTCTGAATGAGAACACCCATGCCACCCTTTATGATACATGTAGCCTAATGTAATTGTGAAAATTATATTCTCTCTCTCTCTCTCTCTCTCTCTCTCTCTCTCTCTCTCTCTCTCTCTCTCTCTCTCTCTCTCTCTCTCTCTCTCTCTCTCTCTCTCTCTCTCTCTCTCTCTCTCTCTCTCTCTCTCTCTCTCTCACACACACACACACACACACACACACACCCATCCGTTAGGTCCTCCTATTAACCCGCAAGGTGAGGGTGTGGGAGAAAGAATGAATAAGGAGTTTCTCTAAAGCGCTCCGGATCGATCTCATTCGCATATCGTGCATCAAACAGCTTCGGGACGCACATCTGCCTCAGCGGGATATATTCAAACTTTTCCATAAGTCAGCAGTGGATCTCAGGTGATCAGGAAATACCGTGTGTGCTTCTCCTGCCATGGCCCGGCGTATATCGCCTGTTGTCGCTTTTCTACTTTGCTTAGGATTATCGGTAAGTTTGTCGTGTTTCTAAATATCTGTCAACAAGCACGCTAACAAAGGCTAACGTCAGCTAAATTTTAGTCTTTCTCCATTTTGTATGTACCGTTATCGTTTTGTGAACCAAAACAATCGTAAGCATCTCTCATAATACTGAAACGGGGTTTGTTTAGTAGGTTTGTTTGGTAGTTAATAACGTTAATATGAAAAGTCACTTATTGAGCTCGTGTCTTTAACTCTTAAAATGCCGGAGGGGAATCGACTAAATTGCCCACCCCCTTTAAAGAAATTTACCATGGCAACTAAATGTCATAAATAAAAAAATAAAAAATGGCATTGTAAACAGTTACATTTCGTCATAACAGATATTTCCATCAATCAGAAAGCAGTAAATAAAGTACAGTGAACTTCTCAGACATCACAGATTGTCACTTTGCAACAATTTAAGTTTATTAAATGTCTTGATTTTTACAGTGCCTATGATATGAAATTAGCCACCTTTGTAAGTGGCCAATCGGTATTAAATACATTTTTAATAAAATAAGTCGTTTTTCTAAATTTTTCTGGATAAACTCATTATGGTTTTACATTAGTAATCTTAATGGTAACTAGTATTTTGCTGGAAACTTTAATGACAGAAACCTCCACTATTTACCATGATGTATTTTTGTAATGGGCATTTCAGAACAAGCTCTGTCTATAGCAGTCAAGCTGGATCTGCAAGTATTGTATAGTTTATCCTTTACATTTCAGGCGTGTTGAAATTCCCTCCCTCTGACACCTCATTGTTTGTAATTTCTCAATAACATTTAGGCTACTGAAATTCTTATGAAGATCAGAGGTTCAATGCACTGAACAGCGGGGCACAACCCACAACCTCACGCTTTTTGACTGTCTCAGTTTGTGTAAAATCACTTGGGGTTCAGAGTATTTATTTTTTCTCACATTAATTCCCAACATGTCTACTTAAAATATGTGGTTTTCTTTCATTAATACAGTGTATATTTTTCTTAATTTACCCCGAAAGAATGGAAGTGAAATGTGACAACATGCCCCATAGGTGGGGTACATTGTAACATGTGAGGCGCACATGGTAACATGAACAAATGACAGCTTAAAATGTCATCTGATATCATTTAAAAAAAGACACATTTTTTGTCAATAAAATACAATTATCAACTTTTTCAAATAAAATAATGGCATTTTTTAATCATTAAAAATATACTCATTTATGAGTTTGACAACACAGCTATACATCATAGATAAAAACATAATAATAATTAATAACTTCTGAACATTGACTCTTATTCATTATTTTCCTCATAGTTTCGCAATAGAATTCATAAAAGTATAGAATATAATAGCATAGAGAGTGAGAGAAAGTGGTGTAAAACATCTCTCTCGTGGGTTAATCACAAAAACCCAAATGCATACTGTTTATTGCATTAATATGTAACAAATTTAAAGGTTTTACTCATTCATATGACGATTTGTTCTATGTTTAACTACTTAATCCTTGTATAATTACTACACAAAATGTGGTGTTTCCATGTATCACTAAACACGGAGCAGGGAACACTTGTAGTAGTAGGCCTATTGAATCTTTGTACAGTACAATGCAGAAATGCACAGTAGTGGCAGAAATTAAAAATAACCGGACATTACATCTTATATCTGTGAGAGTAATAGGGATAGGATTGTGATGGGTTTTTGGTCACACATTGGATAAAAAATAGTTAGGTACAAAGTGTACATGTATTACACTTTTGCTGCTATTGAGGTTAAGGTTAGGGCAGGGTCAACAGTGTAATTATAGATGTAATTACATAAATTAAATAGCGGTATTTTTTAATAGAAGTACAATGCAAAAACATGTATGTACACAATATATCGTTGTATCAAATTAATTAAAGACACTTAATATAAAGTGGAACAAGGCTTTTTTCTTCTTCCTTTCAACCACTGTGTGTGCTCATGCTTTATCTTAGATGTGTGTGGTCTGATCAAGGTGATCTTGAGTTAAATGAAATGCATTTTGCTTTTGCCAAGTATTTCTTCATCTTATCTTTCCTAATTAAAAGTCTACTGAAGTGGATTGAAGTAATGGCTTCTTTGCAGTGCTTCTTCTGCAGTTATAAATCTTTTGAGGTTTATATCATTATATTACCGTCAACCCATTTAATTTGAATTTCATATTCATTATCTTCTTTTTGATTGTGCCTGCACAGACAGGATGACTTTAGTGTCAAATAATGCATGCATGCAAGTTGCAACCACAGAGTTTTGATCATTTATAATGAGTCATTTATAATGAGTCATTTATAATGAATAATTTACAAATCTTTCTAATGAGAACGTTCTTACCAGGAAGGGTAACAAATATAACTCTCTGTCTCCTTTCCTGTTGTGTGCGAGAAAACTAAAAAAAAGCTGTCAGAATAATTCAGTTTTCATAAATAGTTATTTCTGTTTTCCTGCAGCATGTGTTTGAGGCTGAAGCCAGATTCCAAAACTCTGTGGCCCTCCACAGGCACAAGAGAGAATGGATCGTCCCTCCGCAAATCCTAGAGGAGAATGTCGATTACACCAAGAAAGATTTCATTGCTAAAGTGAGTGAACCTTTCTCTGCGTCAAAAAAGTTCATATATTGCTTACATAATTATTACTGTATGATCAATGTACAAGAAAAAAATAAAACTTTACAATAATGTTCCATTTGTTAACATTAGTTAACTACATTAGTTAACATGTACTAACAATGAAAAATACTTCTAAAGTATTGATTATTCTTTGTTAATGTTAATTCAAACATTTACTACATTATTCAAATTTAAAGTTAAAGCTAACACAAACTCACAATGAACAGTTTTATTTTCATGAACTAACATTATGTCCAAATTATAATAAAATGCATCTCAAATACCGTATTGTTCCGAATATAAGACTGTTTTTTATTAGAAAGTTAATACATGTTATCAGCAATAATAAAACGGTTACACTTTATTTGGTAACACTTTATTTGATAGTGTCCTTGTTACATATGTTACATGCACTTACCATAGTAAAAACAGTACATTTTGCATAATTACATTCAACTAATCTTCAACCAAACCCTAATCCTACCCTATACATGTAGTTAATAAATATTACTCAGTACTTCAATATATAATTGCACTGTAACAATGATACAATTAAGTAGTAATTAATAGTAATAAACTACATGTACTTCCTATATAATTAGGGTTAGGGTTAAGGTACAGTGTCAGAGTGTAACGTTAGAAGATTGCAAAGGCACTTAAAACCGCAAACAGTCAAAGAAAAGCTTACCATCTTAAGAGTGACTGTCAATGTTTGCGTGTCTCACTGACGAGACCAAACTTCCAAACTGACAGTACCCAGATTTCAAAACTAATAAGATTTCACTTTCACTGCTATTGAAAATTTGGTAGGCTACATGGTTTTCACTATGAGATGGATAGCCTAATTGTTATAATTCAGATGGGCTACAGGTTATTTTTATGGTATGCCAAAAAGTGTTTATTTTAAATGTGATCATTGGGACATTTTACCAGTATTTACCATACTTAAATATGCAGTATCAATATAATTTTCAAATAAAAGCATTTTACACATTTTAGACAAAATGTAGCTACATCTACCCCCAAAAGGGGGTTTGTCTTATAATCAGGGTCGTCTTATATGCTGAACGATACGGTATAAGAAATTACCAGTATGAAATAAAGCCATGATTACAACAATGATGTCGCCACATCACATGTGTGTTATACATTGCAACAATATCTTAAGCATTTGATATTTGCAATGCTTCATTTCAGTGTGTCAGGGCACTGTGGACTTGGTTGGTTTTTGTTTTAAAAATGTATGTATTTCCAATTGATTTAGATCCGCTCAGACAGGGAAGACCCCCAAATGAAAAATTTGAGGTACTCACTAAAGGGCGTCGGTGCAAACATGGAGCCGTTCAATTTATTTGTGGTGAATCCTGAAACTGGATATGTAAGAATAACGGGGCTCCTCAACAGAGAGTCCATTGCACAATACAATGTAAGTGAAATGACAAAAGTGATTGATGATGTTGATGAAGTTGGCTTTAATACCTACGCTTATTGATAAAGGTTAGTGATCTTGCAATTAATATCTTCACCTCTTCCATAGCTTACAGGGGTTGCTACGTTCACAGATGGCACAATTGCAGAGAATGACATTGGGCTAAGAATAAAAGTGAAGGATCAGAATGATAATCCGCCTGTATTTGGTCCGATGACTCCAGGAGCTGTAGACGAACTCAGTGCAGTAGGTATGTGACCTGCAGTTGTTATAGCTTAAAGAAATGTGACTGTGATTATGAAAGAAAAGAAATGTAATCTGATAGTGATTATGATCAGGATTTTAAATTAACACCCGCCAAACTGCCAAATGCGGGTAAAAATCCACTGTGGCGGGTAACACGTTTCAACACACTAGCCAATTTGGCGAGTTATGATCCATAAATGTTGTACTTTGCATAAGCCCTTTCCCTAAAAGGGTCGTCAAACATTATCTCCGCTGGAGCTCTAGGAGACAATTAAGAAGACGCTTTTTTAAAAACATTTATAAATCATAAATCATAAATGCTGCATGTACAACACTTTTGGGCAAAAAGCACACTTACGTCTTTATTGCTATTTGCAGGTAAACTTAAGGCAAGTATAATAGAAGTCACAGAATTTTGTCTTTATTTAATTTATTTTATTTTATTTGAATGTTATCCAAGAACAGTGATTGACTGTCATGAAGCTGAAAGCAACACAATGTTTCAAAATCAGATTTAATAATAAATAGGCTATATTTAAATCTAAGCTGTGACATTGATAATCTGGTTTATTTCTGATCAAAGGGGGTCATGAAGGATTTGCAAACACCTCTTTTATGATGAGCATGTTTTTCATTTATTTATTGTAATTAATTTAAAGTCCCTAAAAATTCCTTCACTACTTGTTAATATAAGTTTAGTTCAGGTTATAAAATGTCATGTGGTGCAACTCCCCAAAAAAGTAATGATATTTATGAATATTAATTCATGATATTTGTTAAACTATATATATATATATATACAGTGAGGAAAATAAGTATTTGAACACACTGCTATTTTGCAAGTTCTCTCACTTGGAAATCATGGAGGGGTCTGAAATTGTCATCTTAGGTGCATGTCCACTGTGAGAGACATAATAAAAAAAAAATCCAGAAATCACAATGTATGATTTTTTAACTATTTATTTGTATGATACAGCTGCAAATAAGTATTTGAACACCTGTCTATCAGCTAGAATTCTGACCCTCAAAGACCTGTTAGTCTGCCTTTAAAATGTCCACCTCCACTCCATTTATTATCCTAAATTAGATGAACCTGTTTGAGGTCATTAGCTGCATAAAGACACCTGTCCACCCCATACAATCAGTAATAATCCAACAACTAACATGGCCAAGACCAAAGAGCTGTCCAAAGACACTAGATACAAAATTGTACACCTCCACAAGGCTGGAAAGGGCTACGGGGAAATTGCCAAGCAGCTTGGTGAAAAAAGGTCCACTGTTGGAGCAATCATTAGAAAATGGAAGAAGCTTAAGATTAAGACGTCATGGTTTGAAATCATGCATGGCACGGAAGGTTCCCCTGCTTAAACCAGCACATGTCAAGGCCCGTCTTAAGTTTGCCAATTTCAATTTGGATGATCCAGAGGAGTCATGGGAGAAAGTTATGTGGTCAGATGAGACCAAAATAGAACTTTTGGTCATAATTCCACTAAACGTGTTTGGAGGAAGAAGAATGATGAGTACCATCCCAAGAACACCATCCCTACTGTGAAGCATGGGGGTGGTAGCATCATTCTTTGGGGGGGTTTTTCTGCACATGGGACAGAGCGACTGCACTGTATTAAGGAGAGGATGACCGGGGCCATGTATTGCGAGATTTTGGGGAACAACCTCCTTCCCTCAGTTAGAGCATTGAAGATGGGTCGAGACTGAGTCTTCCAACATGACAATGACCCGAAGCACACAGCCAGGATAACCAAGGAGTGGCTCTGTAAGAAGCATATCAAGGTTCTGGCGTGGCCTAGCCAGTCTCCAGACCTAAACCCAATAGAGAATCTTTGGAGGGAGCTCAAACTCTGTGTTTCTCAGCGACAGGCCAGAAACCTGACTGATCAAATACTTCAAATACTTATTTATATAGGGCTGTAAAATGATTAATCACATCCAAAAAATCCAACAAGTTTGTGTTTACATAATATATGTTTGTGTACAGTGTATACTTGTTATGTATATTTGAATAAGCACACATACATAGATATTTAATAAATATTTGCATGTACATACATTTATATACAAATATTGCTACATTAGCAATAAATATAGACATATTTATATGTACATAATAATTAGACACAGTACACACACATTTTTATTATAGTTTTATATATATATATATATATATATATATATATATATATATATATATATATATATATATATATTGTTATTTTTAACTTGATGGTTTTGACTACATGATGCTTATACAGAAAAAAACTGTTTCAAAAAAATAAAAAATGAATGAATGAATGAATGCAGAACAAAATGAATACAAAGAGCACATTGTTTTAACAAGAACTTGTTTTAAACTAAAATATATGTACTTTTATTTATCATGGACACAGACACAGCAGTGATGAAGATCAATTGCTTTGATGCTGATGAGCCAGGAAACCCAAACTCTCAAATCAAATATGAGATTGTTGAGCAGCAGCCAGGTGGACAGAATATGTTCAGAGTTGACTATGACGGGACAGTCCGTGTTATGAATTCTAACCTGGATAGAGAGGTGAGTGGCCACGATCACTGTATCAAATGTGTATGATATCCAACATGCTACAGACTGTTTTTGCACTGGCACTTCTTCATTGACAACAGCTTATGAGCTTCTTTGTGTCAGTGCCAGATGTTCCACCCTGCGTGGACTGTTATTGTTTACATTTTTAAATGAATACAGGAACAAAGACACAATGACTGGTTTAGCACTTTCAGAGGTATATAAATTATTCCACCTGTTTATTTCCACACTGTCTCTCTCTTCAGACTATTGATCAGTATGTCCTGCTTGTCAGAGCATCTGACCTGAATGGTGCCTCAGGCGGAAATGCTGCCACAGGGACAGTCACCATCAAGATCAATGATGTCAATGATAATGTGCCTATATTGGAAGGCCCAGTAAGAATATATATATACATGTTTACATCCACATGGTTTTAGTATGTTGTTGTAGTGAATACATGGTCCCCTGCAATTTTTGCAATTTACATTTTTTTTTATTCTCCATAGTCTGAGGCTAGTATAGAGGAAAATACAGAGAATGTGGAGGTGATGAGATTCAAAGCAAAGGACCTTGATCTTGAGGACACGGACAACTGGGCGGCCAATTGCTTTATTGCATCAGGCAATGAGGCTGGATACTTCAGCATTAAAATGGACCCAAAGACCAATGAGGCAGTCCTGATGCTTGACAAGGTGTGCAATGTTTTTTCTTTTTCCCCCAGTATTTTTGTTCCTTTTTTTAGTAGGTTTGTCATGATACCTAAAATGTCAGTATTCATACAATGTTGGTCAAATTCTCAATGCTAATTTTGACATCACATGAAAAAATGAATTTGCTATTCACTAATTGAATATTATCAAATTAAAGCAAACCTTCAAGTATTTTAAGTCATTATTCAAGTAAACAGTAAAGACATAAAGTAAGGCCAGTTCTCTTTTTCTTTTCAGTATTTTTAATAATATTAACATAATAGACATCAGGCTGCATTTACACAGCAATACACAGATCCAAAATTTTGACTAACATTAAAACGTTTTGGGTCGGTAAGATTCTTTAAAGCTACACTGTGTGATATTTTCCCCCATCTAGCGGTGAAAAGGTATATGACCATCCAGTAAATATTAGGTTCTGTTCCTCCCAATTCTGATTTCGTTTTAACTCCTACGGTGGCCGTTTTAGTCCAAGATTAACATGGCTTCCAGTTCAATCCAGACACGGTGCCATCGAGTGTTAAAACGCGAAAGGCGAAGCTTGAATTTACGGGTATGTCCCTCTTTGGCTAATGTACTTTCAAGATGGAGGGGCAACATGGCGACCCCCATTCGAACCCCTTACCCGTATGTATTTTCAATGGCATATTATAAACTTACGAGAATACTTTATAACTTGAAATAAGTAATATACATTAATGAGCACTTATATTTTTGAAAGAACTAAGTGTTTTTAGCTAAGAATAAACTAAAAAAGTTACACAGTGTAGCTTTAATGTTTTTGAGAGTCTCTAAGTCTCTAATGCTCATCAGCGCTGCATTTAAAAATACATTAAAAGCTGTAATATTGTGAAATATTATTGCAATTTAAAATAACTGTTTTCTACTTTAATATATTTTCAAATGTAATTTATTCCGGTGGTGGCAAAGCTGAATTTTCAGTAACATTACTCCAGTCTTCAGTGTCACATGATCCTTCTGAAATATTTATAATATGCTGATTTGCTGCTTAAAGGGATAGTTCACAAAAATGAAAATTACCCCATGATTTACTCACCCTCAAGCCATCCTAGGTGTAGGAACAAAGTCAAAACAAAGTCTCAGCTTTCAAATTTTGTAGGTTTTAATCCGAAATTCAAACAAAATATACCGTTTTGGCGCTCTTAAGATCTTGGCATAATATATCGCTGTATCGCCTCAGTTAAAGCCAGAGCCATTGAAAAACAGAGTTACGACACACTTTGATCTTGCCGGCGTCGCCGCCACGCAGTTCATGGAGCCAAACAAACCAGCGCTGTCAATACATTTGAATGACTTTAATCAGGATGTACAACAGCTTCACTATACAGGTATTTGCAGCATTTTTTGGTAAACATTACAGCACAGAGTACATTGATTATTACGTCAATGACATTTACAGTATCATTTTATTCTGAAGATTGATGGAGAGGCAACATTAATGTTAATGTTTTTCTTGTATTTAACCCCCCAGGTGTTCCTTACTTATTGGTCACACTCATACTGCTTGGTGGTCAAATGTGACCAACTATTAACTTTTAGTTCAATAATATTTATTCAATATTTTGAGGAGATCGTTTTGTACTAAATACTATTTGTGCAATAATTATGGTCCATTAATGACCACTTCAAATATTTTTTTTCTAATATTTGTATTATTTATATTACAATTAGTGTAGTATTTAAATAGAGAAACAGGTTTTAAATTCCAATGCAAAGAGGCAAATTAGAATCATAATAATTTTCTTTTGTAATGCCATGGTTTATCCACTAGTGCTCTTTAATAAATATATAAATATACTAATAAACTGTATCTACTAGTCTAGTTGCTCAAAAAAGTATTGCAGGTCATAACTGATTATTTATTTTTAGGTTTTTCATTTGAATAAATATTTAGACATGATAAAATATTTCCAATTTTAAGGATTTTTCCAAATGCTGAATTTACCCCAAGAAAAGTTTAAAATAGTGCTAAAAAAAGGCAACACATTTTTTTTTTGTATGCTATATACATATGAATTGATACTGAATTAAATTTGTGTCAATATTTGTGATATATATATATCAGATTATACTCTCAGCCATTTGCCTGAAGAAAGTATCTCATGTCCATTTCCCCTGCAGGCTGTTGATTATGAGAACGTCAAAGACCTGAAGCTTGGCATTGGTGCAGTCAACAAAGCTCCGTTTCACCCCTCTATAACTGGAGGAGGATCAGGATCGAGTGTCAGCTTCGGGGGCAGTGGTGCAGGAGGAGGAGGCGGTGGTGGTGGTGGAGGTGGTGGAGGCGGTGGAGGCGGTGGTGGCGGTGGTGGCAGCAGCAGCGGAGCTTCAAGTAGCAGTTCATGGTCATCGTCAGGTGGTCAGATCTACAACGTGAATGTAAAGGTGAAAAACCAACCAGAAGGACCCAAGTTTGTGCCCCTAACAAAAGCCATTCCCATCTCAGAGGGCAAGACTTTCGATAGCAATGAAATCATCACAAGGTACCCGGCTATTGATACAGACACCGGAAAGGAAGCTACCAACGTAAAGTATGTTTACATCAAAACGGAAAAAAGAAAACGGTACTTAAATCAATGATAAATGAGCCTGAACTATGTTCCCTTTTCCTATAGGTATATTAAAGCATCTGACCCAGATAACTGGCTGACCATCGATGAGACAACTGGGGCCGTTCGAATGAACAAGGCACCTGACCGCGAATCCAAGTTTCTAGTTAACGGCACCTACTATGCCACGGTTTACAGCATAACTCAAGGCAAGTTCCAGGGAAAAGGGACAACTTTTCAATCTTTGTGGTTTTATAAGGATGTGGATTTGCCAGCTGTTCTAATTTTCTAATATTTATACAAAAAAGTGTTTTTGAAGTGTTTTGCCAGATATGTCACTCACTACCAATATGATAGTGTACTTCAATAACTTATTGATAAATCACACTTCCAGGGTGCCATATTGTTTAATAAAATGGCATTGCAGATACATAACATGACCTGAAGAGGGCGGCATCTTCACATTAAATCAACAATAGTTACTGAGTCAGTGGTGTTTGAATAAGCAAAAACATCTGCAAGTTATATTGTAAAATACCAATTAACAATATTTAATATTTAATTTATGCCATTCACTTACAATTTATATCTTCTTTCTTTCTTTTTTAACTTAAGTTAAGTGAAAGTAGCTTGGAGGTTTTCTTTTATTTTGCTTTCTTGAAACGTATTTATCTTTTTTTTTAATTATACATCATAGTATTGTGATGTTTATATAAAATACAACTATAAAAGATCATTGTTTAAAAAAAAAAAAAAATGTATTTACTTTTCTCTTATAGACTTGCCTTCCAAGACGGCAACGGGCACCATTGCCATCCAGGTAGAGGATTTTAATGACCACTGCCCCACTTTGTCAAGCAAAGTCCAGACACTTTGTACTGATAAGGACGCAGTCTTAGTCACTGCAGTGGATGAGGATGCACCACCCAATGGAGCTCCATTCACCTTCAATGTTGTCCCAGAAGGAACTAAGGGGAAATGGTCAATCGAGCATTTAAATGGTATACACATTGATCCATTTATCATCTATCTATCTATCTATCTATCTATCTATCTATCTATCTATCTATCTATCTATCTATCTATCTATCTATCTATCTATCTATCTATCTATCTATCTATCTATCTATCTATCTATCTATCTATCTATCTATCTATCTATCTATCTATCTATCTATCTATCTATCTATCTATCTATTTAAGATAGGAAGTCAAAAATATAAAGTACTAAAAATATGATGTCACTAGTGACATCACTCATGTGTTTGAGATCTTCTGTTCTTCTTTTCATCAGATACCACTGCCATCTTCCGGACCCAAGAAAAGATGTGGCCGGGAGAACATGAGCTGACTGTGGATGTTAAGGACCAGCAGGGGTTGGGATGTCCAAAACCTCAGAAAATAGTGGTGGAAGTGTGTACCTGTACAGGCCAGGGGGCTTGTGACCGAACTGTAGCAGGAACTCTTAAGAAGGGGTCAAAATTTGGACCTGCTGGAATCGGCCTGCTCTTCCTTGGATTGCTTGCATTATTGCGTAAGTAACTAAGTTCACAGAACAGATTATGATTGATTGTTATTATGGTGCTGAAATAAACACTGTATTTCTCCTCTGTTACAGTCATCCCACTCTTGTTGCTGCTCTGTCAGTGTGGAGCCACTGCGATGCCGGGAGCTTTCACAGACATGCCCTATGACACTAAAGAGCATCTCATCTCATACCATACTGAGGGCCAGGGAGAGGACAGGGTATGATATGATATCAGGAACAAAAATTTTATTGAGATGTTATTTTTGTCATAAAGCTAAATAAATAAAACCATTTTGTCTCTGACAGGATGTTCCAGTACCGAACGATATTCCTGATAATAATAGAGGGATGAGTGGTTTTGAATCCAAAGATGTGGCTGGTATGCGTATTAATGGTGGTGGTTTTGGAGGAGGAGGAGCAGCAGGCTTCTTTGAATC